>BSDF01000035.1:611225-1222450 GCA_027925045.1 Hypotaenidia okinawae
CCCCCAATTTTGGCTCTGTTCCCCCCCTCAAGGAGTGCTGATGTACCGCGGTTACCCGCTGGACCTCTTCATGGCGCAGTGTTACGGCAACACCAGCGACCCCGGCAAAGGGCGGCAAATGCCCGTCCACTACGGCTGCCGCGAGCGGAACTTCGTCACCATCTCGTCCCCCCTCGCCACCCAGATCCCCCAAGGTGCTGTATGCGTGTCCCCCTTCATCCCATCCCCCCAAAATTCCCCCCATCACCATGACCTCCATCATCCTCCTCATCCTCCTCCCTGGCCGCAGCCGTGGGCGCCGCTTACGCCATCAAACGCGCCGACGCCAACCGGGCGGTGATCTGTTATTTTGGGGAGGGGGCGGCCAGCGAGGGGGACGCCCACGCGGGGTTTAATTTTGCCGCCACCCTCGAGTGTCCCATCGTCTTCTTCTGCCGCAACAACGGTTACGCCATCTCCACCCCCACCTCTGAGCAGTACCGCGGCGACGGCATTGGTAGGCCGCATTGGGGATGGGGAACAGGGGTGGTTTTGGGGGAGCTTGGGGGGGTTAACCCCTAGTTATCCCTCTCTCAGCGGCAAGAGGTCCTGGCTACGGGTTGATGTCGATCCGGGTGGACGGTAACGATGTCTTCGCCGTCTATAACGCCACCAAGGAAGCGCGGCGCCGCGCCGTGGCGGAGAACCAGCCCTTCCTCATCGAGGCCATGACGTACCGGTACTGAGTGGGGGACACACCGGTTGGGGGGCACAGGGAGGGATTTCCATGGTGATTTAGAATTTTCCTCCATTTTTTTAAGGTTTTTTTAAAAATTTCAATGATTATTTACAATTTTTCCCCTTTTTGGGGAAGTTTTTTCCTTAATTTCTATTGTTATTTCTATTTCCCCCTTTTTTTAAGGGTTTTTTACTTAATTTCATTTATTATTTAGAATTCCCCCTTTTTTCAGAGGGTTTTAAAAAATTTCTATCATTGTTTAGAATTTTGCCCTTTTTCCAGGCTTTTTTATTTCATTTTATAATTTTCCCCCTTTGTAAAGTTTTTAAAATTTATTATTATTATTTAAAGTCCTTTTTAAAATTTCTAGGATTATTTAGAATTTTCAGTGAATTTAAAAGATTATTTAGAATTTTCCATTTTAGGCTTTTTTATTATCACCTCTAATTTCCCGTTTATTCAGGTTTTCTAATCTCTAGAATTTCCCCTTTTTTAGATTTTTTAAAAACTTTTTATTCTTTTTGAAATTTCCCTTTAGTTTATTTAATTTCTATGATTATTTAGACTTTCCCCTTTTTTCAGTGACTTTAAAAATGATTACTATTTCAGATTCCCCTTTTTAAAGAGATTTTTACTATTTCTATTATAATTATTAATAATTCCTCATTTTTTTACTTTTTTCTTTAATTTCTCTGGTTTTTTAACCATTTTATTTAATTTTTAGCCATTTTTCCCCTAACATTCCCATACTTACTCACAATTTTCCCCCTTTTCCCAGCATTTTTCTTAATTTAACCGCTCTGAGGATGGACAATCCGCCATTTTAGGATGTAATTAACCGCTGTTAATTAACCCCCGGCGCAGGATCGGCCACCACAGCACCAGTGACGACAGCTCCGCGTACCGCTCGGTGGACGAGGTGAACTACTGGGACAAGCAGGATCACCCCATCTCCCGCCTGAGGCACTACATGCTGGCGCGCTCCTGGTGGGACGAGGAGCAGGAGAAGGCCTGGCGCAAGGCCTCACGCAAGATGGTAAGGCCGCAGTGCTAGGGGGGCCCCTCACACAAGATGGAGACACTGAGTGGGGGCCCCTCACACAAGATGGTGATGTCAGGGGGTCCCCTCACACAATCCCCTCACACAAGATGGAGACACTGGGCAGACGGCCCCTCACACAAGATGGTGACACCTGGGAGGGCCCCTCACACAAGATGGAGACACTGGGGAGTCCCCTCACACAATCCCCTCACACAAGATGGCGTCGCCTGGGGGCGCCCCTCACACAAGATGGTGACACTGGGGGGTCCCCTCACACAAGATGGTGACACTGGGGGGTCCCCTCACACAAGATGGAGTCACTGATTGGGAGGGGCTCCTCACACAAGATGGAGACACCCGGGGTCCCCTCACACAAGATGGCGACGCCAGGGGGTCCCCTCACACAAGATGGTGACACCTGGGAGGGCCCCTCACACAAGATGGAGACACCCGGGGTCCCCTCACACAAGATGGCGACGCCAGGGGTCCCCTCACACAAGATGGTGACACCTGGGAGGGCCCCTCACACAAGATGGAGACACCCGGGGTCCCCTCACACAAGATGGCGACGCCAGGGGTCCCCTCACACAAGATGGCGTCACCAGGGGGTCCCCTCACACAAGATGGAGACACCTGGGAGGGCCCCTCACACAAGATGGAGACACTGGGGGGTCCCCTCACACAATCCCCTCACACAAGATGGAGACACTGATTGGGAGGGGCTCCTCACACAAGATGGAGACACCCGGGGTCCCCTCACACAAGATGGCGACGCCAGGGGGTCCCCTCACACAAGATGGCGTCACCAGGGGGTCCCCTCACACAAGATGGAGACACCTGGGAGGGCCCCTCACACAAGATGGAGACACTGGGGGGTCCCCTCACACAATCCCCTCACACAAGATGGAGACACTGATTGGGAGGGGCTCCTCACACAAGATGGAGACACCCGGGGTCCCCTCACACAAGATGGCGACGCCAGGGGGTCCCCTCACACAAGATGGTGACACCTGGGAGGGCCCCTCACACAAGATGGAGACACCCGGGGTCCCCTCACACAAGATGGCGACGCCAGGGGGTCCCCTCACACAAGATGGCGTCACCAGGGGGTCCCCTCACACAAGATGGAGACACCCGGGGTCCCCTCACACAAGATGGCGACGCCAGGGGGTTCCCACGAGGGATTTGGGGGTGAAGGGGGGTGAAGGGAGCCCCCGCTGTCCCGCAGGTGATGGAAGCGTTTGAGGAAGCGGAGAGGAAGCCCAAGCCCAACCCGCAGCTCCTCTTCTCCGACGTGTACCAGGAGATGCCGCCTCACCTGCGGCGGCAGCGCGCGGCGCTGGAGCGGCACCTGCAGCACTACGGGGAGCACTACCCGCTGGAGCACTTCGAGAAGTGAGGGGGGGAGGGGGGAAGCAGTGAGTACCCCCCTCCCCAAAATAAACCCCCAACACTGAATAAAAATGGGGGTGTGACGGTGCTGGGTGCTCGGGGAGGGGGAGCGGAGCCTGGGAGGGGGGGAGTAACCCCTGGGGGGGTGAATGAATCCCTTGGAGGGGGAATAAACTCTTTTGGGGGGGGAATGAACCCCTTGGGGAGGGATTAAACTCCTTGGGGGGAAGATTAAACCTTTGAGGGGGGATTAAACCCCCTTTGGGGGAGACTAAACCCCTTGGGGTGGGGATTAAAGTCTTTTGGGGGGCAATTAAACACCTTGGGAGGGGGATTAGAACCTGGGGGGGGTTAAACCCCTTTTGGGGGAGGAATAAACCCCCTGGGGAGGGGGATTAGCCGGCCTTTCCCTGGATCCCACGGTGCCATCCCAAAGCGCAGGAGCCACTCTCAACCCACGAACTCCGTAGCTGAGGGGGTGAAGCCTCTGTGGGGGGATCCAGCACACCAAAAATGGGGACCCCCATCTCAGGCCGCAGAGAAACCCCAAATCCAGGCAGGAGGTGATGTAAAACCGCCGAGTCTTTGAACCCAGTTCCACCCTCACCCACCCCCAAAATCCCATCGGCCTCAGGCGGGGGGGCGTCTCGCCCCCCGTCACCGTCCCCACATCGTCCCCGAGCTCCATGCCCAGGACCTGGCAGTTGGGCAGCTCCTCTTCCAGCAGGATGCGGATCAACCCCGCGCTGGGAACACGCACCCCTTCCACGTCCAGGCGCCGGAGCTCCCTGGGAAAGGGGGGGGGATTACTGCCACCATGTTGGGTGGGGGGGACATTGTGGGGGGAAAGGGGGTCCCCTCCTCGCTTACCGGAGGTGGTGGAGGGTGGCCAGGCCCCTCTCGGTGACACGGGGACACCGGGCCAGCGACAGCTCCCACAGACTGTCCCGGAACACGTGGAGCCGCCCCAGCGCCCAGTCGTCGAGCTGGGGGCAGGCGCTCAGGTCCAGGTGCCGCAGCCGGGTCAGCGGTACTGGGAGGGGGAAGGAGAAGGTTTGGGGAGGGAAAAGAGGGGAGGGAAGGGGTATTTTGGGGTGGGGGTGGGGGGGTTGGTGGTTCTTGAGGCTCACCCAGGTTGTCCAAGCCGTCGTAGTCAAGCGGGGTGCCGCTGAGGTCCAGGGCCGCCACGGGGGCGTCATGGAGGCACAGGTGCTCCAGGCGCCAGTGAGTGTCCGGCCGGATCCAGGACTCCTCCCCCTCAAATCTGAAGGGGAAGAGGGGGTGGTGAGGGCGAGGGGCACCCCCCTTTTCCACATGAGCCGGGGGACACCCCCAAAGCGGGGCAGGGGCTCACCTGACCCCCCCGCCGCAGGACAGGGTGAAGGCAGCGGCCGCCACGTCAGCTCCGTAGGTTTCCTGGAGGGACCTGTAGTACCTGGAGGGGGGTTGGGGGACACAGACACAACGATGACCCAGCGCCCCACAAGCGATCCCCCCTCTGTCTGTGTCGTCCCCCCCAACAACCGGTGACCCCCACGTACACGTTCTTCCTCCGCAGCCGGTGCCGCCGCAGCCGCTCTCCCCAGGACGCCGCCGTCTCCACCTGGTAGAACCAGCGGCCCAAGTCCCGCAGCAGCCGCCCCCCTGCCGCCCCCCGGCTCTGCCCGGGTCGGGGGAGCAGAGGGGGCGCTCCCCGGCACCCCAATACCTGCAGGGTGGGGATCGGGGCTGCCTCAGCTTCGGGTTTAACACCCCCCAAATCCTCCCCGCTCCCTCAAACGCCACCAGCCGGGGGGACGCGTCGAGGTTTATGGGGGGGGGGTGTTAATTGGAGGGAGGCTTAAAGGGGGGGCAAAGAGCTGCCCCCCCGGAGAGGGGGATGCTCTGGGCGCTCTGGGGGAGCTGGTGTCCCGCCGCCTCCAGGCCTCGCTCCCCGGGGAGGGGGCTGGGAAACGGGCACCCCCTTCCCCCCGATCCTGTACACCGGGTCGGGGTGCGCAGGCCTCACCACCCCCGTTCTGGGCCTCGGGGATCCGGATGAGGGGGCACAGGGCCCCCCCAAAGCCACCCCCTCCGCTTCCCCACTTTGGGGGGTCCCGGGTGGCCGTAAGGGCCCTCGGGGGGGTCCCGGTGTCCCCGTATCGTGTGTCCTTCCCGCCCCGGGAGCGCATCGCCATGGCGACGGCAAGCGTCCCCTACCGCCCGCAGCGCCGCCATCTTGGGAACGTCACGTGAGCGGCCCAGGGCAGGGCGCATGCGCGGCTGAGACACGGCCACGACCACCTCCTGGCGGCTCGGGGGGATGTTGGGGTCCCGGGCGGGGCTCCGGGGGAGCTGAAGGGCTCGAGAAGCCCTGGAAGAGCTCTGGGATCTGGGGGAGGGATCTGGGATGGGGGTTGGGAGGCTGGGAGTTCCCGGGGGCCTCTAGATCCCCCTCGCTTGTCCATTAGGTCCCCCCAACCACCGTTCCACCTTTCTATTGGTCAGTTGGAGGTCGGGGGGCGGGCGTAGTGATGGCCGCCGGCCTCTAATTGGCTGGAAGGAAACACGTCGGCAACTCCGTTGCCACGACAACGCTGCCCCGCGCCGCCGCCTTTACTCCGCCCTCCCGCGGCGAAGAGTCACGTGGTACAGCTGCAGCCCCGCCCACCCAGGCGCCATAGCAACGCGCCGGCGTGCGTCACGTGACTGAGCGCCGGAGGAACCCGGGAGGGGTCCTGGGGCGGTGGGGGGGGGATCGGGGTCTGTGTCCCCCCAAAACACGCACCCCCCGGCCCGCCCCGCCCCAGCCGCTCCCGGCCGAGCGGCAGCGGGACCGAGGTACCCGCGGGGAGGGGTGGGAGGGGTCTGGGGGGTGCTGGGGGGGCTTTTGGGTGGGGGGTCCCCAGGCTCGCACCGGTGGGTGACACTTCCCCCCCCCCTCAGATGGGGGACGCGGCCCGGCGCGGGGCGCTGGAGGATCAGCTGGAGCGGGTGGGTGAGCGGCACCGGGGATGGGGGGGTCTCTGGGCGGGGGCTCTGGGTCCCTGGGTTGGGGGGTTCAGGGTCTGTGGGTGGCGTGTGTTGGGGGGGGAAGTCCCGTGTCCCTGGGTGGAGGGGTCCCAGGCCTGTGAGTGGGGTCGGGGGTCCCTGGGGGTCCCTAGGTTCGGTGGGGTCCACAGTGTCCCTGGGTGGGGTCGGGGGTCCCAGGTCTGTGGGTGGGGTCTGGGGTCCCTGGGGGGTCCCAGGTTCATTGGGGTTCCTGTATCCCTGGGTGGGAGTCCGGGATCCCAGATCTGTGGGTGGGATCTGGGGTCCATGTGGGGGGGGTCCCAGGTTGGGTGGGGTTCCCGTGTCCCTGGGTGGGGGTCCCAGGTCTGTGGGTGGGGTCCCAGGTCTGTGGGTGGGGTCTGGGGTCCCTGGGGGGTCCCAGGTTCATTGGGGTTCCTGTATCCCTGGGTGGGGGTCCGGGATCCCAGATCTGTGGGTGGGATCCGGGGTCCGTGGGGGGGCGGGTCCCAGGTTGAGTTGGGGGTCCTGAGGTCCCTGGGTTTGGGTCCACAGGTCTGTGGGTGGGGGTCCCAGGTCTGTGGGTGGGGTCTGGGGTCCCTGGGGGGTCCCAGGTTCATTGGGGTTCCTGTATCCCTGGGTGGGGGTCCGGGATCCTAGATCTGTGGGTGGGATCTGGGGTCCGTGGGGGGGGGTCCCAGGTTGGGTGGGGTTCCCGTGTCCCTGAGTGGGGGTCCCAGGTCTGTGGGTGGGGTCTGGGGTCCCTGGGGGGTCCCGGGTCCCAGCTGTGGGTGCCGCAGGCTCAGGCCGTGCTGGGGGGCGGCTGGTGCTGACCACCCGCCTGCGCCGGGACCTGGAGCGGCTGCGGGGGGAGCGGCAGCGGCTGAGGAGGGTCCTGAGGCAGCGGCACCGCGTGAGGGGGCTGGGGGGCTGCATGGGCTGGGAGGGGGATCCCCGGGGGAGATGGAGGCACCTGATTGGCTGGGAGGGGGATCCCCAAGTGGGATGGAGGGACCTGATTGGCTGGGAGAGCCCTGGGTGGAAGAGAAGCACCTGATTGGCTGGGAAGGGGATCCCCGGGGGGTGGAGGGACCTGATTGGCTGGGCAGAAGATCCCTTGGCTGACAGAGGACCTGATTGGCTGGGAAGGGGGATACATGGGTGGGATGGAGGCATGTGATTGGCTGGGAGGGGAGATCCCTGGGTGGCTGGGAGGCACCTGATTGGCTGGGAGGGGAGATCCCTTCGTGGCTGGGAGGCACCTGATTGGCTGGGAGGAGGGGGAAATCCTTTGGCTGATGGAAAGACCCGATTGGCCGGGAGCAGGACCCCGCCCTACAACCCAGCCCCGTGATTGGCCGCAGGAGCTGGCCGACACCCAGCGCCAGATCGAGGCCGTCCTGGCGCAGACGGCGGCCACCCACGATGACAGGTAGGCCCCAACTCCACCCAGAGCCCCCCAAACTCCCCCTTAACCCCCCTAACCCCCCCAAACCCTCCCTTAACCCCCCATACCCCCTCTTAACCCCCCCCATAAGCCCCCCAAATACCCCCATAACCCCTCCAAACCCCCCAATAACTCCCCATAACCCTCCCATAACCCCCCCAAACCCACCTTAACCCCCCATAACCCCCCCAAACCCCCTCTTAACCCCCCATAACCCCCCGTACCCCCTCTTAAACCCCCATAACCCCCCCATAGCCCCCCCAAACCCACCTTAACCCCCTCTTAATGCCCCCTAACCCCCCACAACCCCTCCCAACCCCCTCCTTAACCCCTCATAACCCCCAGAAACTCCCTCTTAACCCCCCTAACCCCCCCATACCCCCTCTTAATCCCCCCATAACCCCCCCAAATTCCCCCCAAACCCATCTTAACCCCCTCTTAATGCCCCCTAACCCCCCATAACCCCCCCAAACTCCCTCTTAACCCCCCATAATCCCCCATACCCCCTCTTAACCCCCCCATAACCCCCCCAAATTCCCCCCTAACCCCTCCAAATCCCCCAATAACTCCCCATAACCCTCCCATAACCCCCCAAACCCACCTTAACCCCCCATAACTCTCTCCAACCCCCTCTTAACCCCCCATAACTCCCCCATAGCCTCCCCAAACCCACCTTAACCCCCTCTTAATGCCCCATAACCCCTCATAACCCCCCGAAACTCCCTCTTAATCCCCCATAACCCCCCCATACCCCGTCTTAACCCCCCCAGGGTGCTGGCGCGGGCGCGACGCGCTGAGCAGCGGGCGGCGGCGGCCATGACGGCGGCTCAGAACGAGGCTGATGCCCGGGAACGAGGCCGCAGCCGCGCCCATCGCCGCCACCTCCGGCGCTTCATGGCGGCCAAGGAGCGGCGCCGCGGCCCCGGTACCGGATTCGGGAAGGGGTACACACCCTCGGGGGTCCCCCTCAACTGGGGGGTCCCCGGGAGCTGGTGGGTGATGGGTGCCCCCCACCCAAACCCCACTCAACCCCACCCAGTCCGGCCTCACACCTCTGCACCCCTGGAGACCCCTGGGGACCCCCATGGAATGGGGAGGGGAGCGGCGGAGTCCCCCCAGGAGGAGGAAGAGGAAGAGGAGGAAGAGGACTGGATGGAGGGTGAGGGGGGAAGTCCCCACGGGGTGTGTTTGGGGGGGTTGGAGGGGTCTGGGGCGGGGGTTGGAGGTCCTATGGGGGGCCCTGGGGGAGGTTGGGGTTCTACGGGGGGTCATGAGGAGAACTGGGGGTCCCAGGGTGGGTCCTGGGGGGATAGAGGGTGGCAGAGGGGTCCTGGGGTACAGATGGGTCCCATCTGGGGTTGGAGGGGGTCCCAGAGGGGTCACTGGGGGTGGGGTATGGGGGGGTCTGAGGGGGTTTTGGGGTTCAGGAGAGTCCCCAGGGGGGTTCCACTGAGTTTTGGGGTGTCTGGGGGGGTGTGTGTATGTGTAGAGGGGTCCTAAGAGGTATCAGAGGTCCTGAGTGGGTGCTGAGGGGGGTCCTGGGGAGGTTTTGGGGTCCTGGAAGGGGTCCCAGGGCTCAGGGGGTGCCTCATTGAATTTTGGGGTGCAGGGGAGGCACAGACCTTCTCCCGCTTCCTCCTGGTGACGGAGCAGCACCGGCAGCTCCAGCAGCTGCAGCAGCACCTGGAGCAGGTGGGACCCCCCAAAACCCCCCTCTGCCCCCCACACTCCCCAGGGTCCCCAAAACCCCCCTATGACGCCCCCCCCCCCCATCCCAGCTGCGGGCTGCGGTGGCAGCAGCGGAGGAACCGGGGGGTCCCCGGGGACCCCAAATTGGAGGAGCTGGAGGAGGCGCTGGAGGCCACAGCCCGGGAGACACAGGAGCTGCAGGATCGGGCCCAGCAGGGGAGGGTCCTGCTGGGGGTCCTGGGGGATGGTACGGGGGTGGGGGGCACCCCGAAATCCAGAGGAAGGGGGAACAGGCTTTGGGGGTGCAGGGGGGAAGGGAGAGGGGGATTTGGGGGACCCAGGATGGATTTAGGGGTCCTGGTGGGGGGCTGGGGTGGTGCAGAGGGAGTTCTGGGGGGATTCGGGGGTGCCAGGGTGGGGGTCGGGGTGCTGGGGGGGGGTCCCGGGGAGGTTTGGGGGGTCCCAGGGGACCCCCACCCATCCCTCCCCCAGGCGTGGCTGCACTGCTGGCCCAGCTGGCTGAGGGGCAGGCTGTGACCCCTGACCCTGACCCTGACCCTGACCCTGACCTTGACCCCGACCCCGACCCCGACCCGCTGCGGGGGCAGCTCCAGCGCCTGGAGGACGGGGTGACCCGGCTGCTGGTGCTGAATGGGGGGCACCCCCCCAGGTGAGGGGCTTGGGGGGGTCCTGGGGGGAGGATGTGGGGGGTTTGGGGTCCTGGAGTGGGGTCTGGGGGGTCCTGGGAGGGGGATGTGGGGGGTTTGGGGTCCTGGGGAGAGGGATGGGGGAGGTTTGGGGTACTGGGGAGGGGTCTGGGGGGTCCTGAGGGGGGTATGTGGGGGGCTTGGGGTCCTGGGGTGGGGTCTGGGGGGTCCTGTGGGGGGTTGTGGGGGGTTTGGGGTCCTGGGAGGGGGATGGGGGGGATTGGGAGCAGGGGCAGGTCGGGGTCCTGGGGGGCAGAAAAGGGAGTTTGGGGAGGACCAAGGGGGGGATTTGGGGGTTGGGGGTGGCATTATGGGGTCCCCACTCCCCCCCTCTTTTTGTCCCCAGGCCCTGGGGGATGAGGACTCAGCAGCCCCACACCGGGGGGTCTCATCTCCACTGCGCCCCCCAGCCCCAGGTGACCCCCCAAGATGCTGTGATGGAGAGAGGGGGGTTTGGAGGGGGTTACACCCCCCTGAGCCCCCTTCCCATGGGTGTCGTGCCGCCCCCCCCCATAGGGAGGACCCCGCTGTGGGGCTGGAGGATGAGGACAGACCCCTGACCCACACGGAGCTGCGGGAGCGCGTCCTGAGAGAGGTGGGGGGCTGGGGGGGCCCCCAAATACCTGCGTGGGTGGGGGGGTCACCTATTCCGTGGGGGGTCCCCAGGCAGGGTTGGGGGGTGCTAAGGGTGCAGAGAGGGTTCCAGAGAGGATTTGGGGGTCCCAGGGTAGGGTTTGGGGTGCTGGGGGGGGTCCCAGGGAGGGATTTGGGGTGCAGAGAGGGTTCCAGGGGGGATTTGGGGGTTCCAGGGTGGGTTTTGGGGTGCTGGGGGGATCCCAGGGGGATTTGGGGTCCCAGGGGGGATTTGGGGGTCCCAGGATGGGGTTTGGGGTGCTGGGTGAGGGTCCCAGGGGGATTTGGGGGTCCCAGGGTGGGACCTGGGGTACAATACACCACATGGGGGCCCTAATACCGGGAGGGGGGGGGATTTGGGGAGGGGGGTCCCCACACTTCAGCTCCCCCATAACTCCCCATCCCCCACAGGTGCTGAGGCGGGAAGACCCCACCCCCCAGCTGGATTTTGGGGGGGTCCCGGGACCCTACTAAGCCTTAAACCTCCCCCCCACTCAATCCACACCCCCCCCCACCCAGCCAGTTCCGTTTCCCGCCCCGCGTTGCCATGGCAACCGAAAATATTTTGCCCGGTTTTCGGTCGCGTCGCTCGTGGCAACGGGGAAACTTCCCAAAACAGCCCAAAATGAGCCGGAAATGGGGGGGGGGCAAAGGGGGGGGCCTGGGGGGGCGGGGGCCGGGGAGAGGGTGCTGCCCCTCCCCACACACCAGACATCCCTCCCCCCTCCCATAACACCCCCACCCCAACCCCCCTGTGTCCCCCTGTCTCGCCCCCCATGTCCCCCTGTGTCCCCTTTGTGACCCCCCCCATGTGTCCCCCTGACCCCCCTCTCCCCCCTATGCCCCCCCCCGATCCCTCGTGTCCCCTTTGCGACCCCCCCCATGTCCCCACCATGTCCCCCCATGACCCCGTGTCCCCCCCCATGCCCCCCCCCGACCCCCAGTGTCCCCCCGTGTCTTCTTTCTGACCCCCCATGTCCCCCCCGATCCCCTTGTCCCCCCCATGTCCCTTCTATGACCCCCCCATGTGTCCCCCCCGACACCCCCTGACCCTCCTGACCCCCCGACCCCTCCCGCCCCCCTTTGTGACCCCCCTATGTCCCCCCCCCCCGACACCCCCTGATCCTCCTGATCCGTCCCGGACCCCCCCCCCCGAGCCCCCCGACCCCCCACGTCCCCTTTGTGACCCCCCCGACCCCCCTACCCCGTGTCCCCCCACTGACCCCACCCTGTCGTGTGTGTCCCCCCCCCCCTCCGGCCACACCCCAGGGGTCGCCCCACCCCTGTCCGTTCCCCGGGACCCCCCTTACGTCATTGTTAGGCCACGCCCCCTCCCCTACCCCGACCCCGCCCTGGCAGACGGAGACACCCGAGTCGGGACCGTCCCGTCCGGAGAGACACGAACCGGGGGGACCCCCGAACCCGAAGAGACCCGAACCGGGGGGACTCGAACCGGGGGGACTCGAACCCGGGGAGACACGAACCGGGGGGACCCGAACCCGAAGAGCCCCGAACCCGCCCGAAGAGCCCCGAACCGAGGGGGAACCCGAACCCGAAGAGCCCCGAAGGTACCCGAAGAGCCCCGAACCCGTCCGGAAAGACCCGAACCCCTTCGGTAAGAACCGGGACCGACCCAGCGCGGGGTCCGCGTTGGGAAGGGGATGGGGGGGCGGGGGGAGCACACACGGGGCGGGGGGGGACAGACACCCAGATACGACACTATGTGGGGTTCTGGGGGGTGTCCCCATCCCTATCCCCGGGATACCCCCACACCCACACCCCCCAGGATGCAACAGCGCCTGGGCGGGGGCTGGGCGACCCCCCCCCCCCTTTCCGGGAGGGGGGAGGAAGGAGATTCTCCAGGGCCTTATATGGGCACAGCCCTGTGTGTGTGTGTGTGTGTGTGTGTGTGTGTGTGTGTGTGTGTGTGTGCGCCCCCCCCGCCCCCCTCCCCTCCCCCCCCCCCCCCCCCCCTCCTTGCACGCCCACCCCGCCCCTGCGCCCCCGCGCGGCTGCCCTCGCTCACACCCACCCCCCCAAGCCCCCCCCCCGGCTCTCACACAGCCCTTGCACCCCCCTCTCCCTAACACCCCCACCCTCCTTGCACACCCACCCTGCCCCTCGCACGGCCCTTGCACACCCTCGGACACCCTCCCACCTCCCCCCGCCCCCCCCCCCCGTTGTCTGGGTGTGCCCACCCTGCCCACACCCCCATTGCGCACCCCTCCCTACCCTCCCCTTGCACACCCATCCCTCCCCCTTACACACCCATCCCTCCCCTTACACCCATCCCTCCCCCTTACACACTCATCCCTCCCCTTGCACACCCACCCCTCCCCCTTACACACCCATCCCTCCCCTTGCACACCCATCCCTCCCCCTTACACACCCATCCCTCCCCTTACCCATCCCTCCCCTTACACACCCATCCCTCCCCCTTACCCATCCCTCCCCTTACACACTCATCCCTCCCCTTGCACACCCACCCCTCCCCCTTACACACCCATCCCTCCCCTTACACACCCATCCCTCCCCTTACCCATCCCTCCCCCTTTACCCCCTCCCCTTTGCCCACCCCACCCCCTCCCTTCCCCCTCTCTCTCCTCTCCTCACTTTTCCCCCCTTCCCCCCCCCGAACCCCCCATCTCCCACCCCCCACTAACCCCCTTCTCCCCCCCCGCAGCCCCCCTTCGCCACCATGCCCCCGCCGTGCCGCATCCCGTCCCCGCTGCGCTGGGCCCAGGCCCTGAGCTGCTGCCTGGCCTTCAGCACGGCGGCAGCCGCCGGCCCGTGGCTACCAGGAGAAGGCGACGGCTGCATCGCCGCTTGGGCCATCTCCTTCAGCCTCACCCTCCTCCTCCTCCTGGCCGAAATGGCCGGGCGGCTCCCGTCCCGCCGCGACATCCCCCTGGTCCACGGCATGGCCGCCGCCATGGCCTGCACCGCCGCCGCCGTCATCTGGTCCATGGGCCACTTACGGGGTGGCGGAGGGACAGACGGACGGCCCCGAGCTCTGCGGGCCACGGCCACCGCCAGCTCCTGCCTGGCCGCTCTGCTCTACGGCGCCGAAGTGATCCGGGACCGGGCGAAACCGGGTCAGACAGCCCCTTATTTAGCGACCCCCTCGGGGTTGTTGAAGGTAGCCGAAACCTTCCTCGCCCTCCTCCTCCTCGGCTTGGCCGCCGAGCAGGGAGCCGGCTCCGGGCCTGAGGCCTGGCGATGGTGCCTCGGCATCTACTGCGTGTCCTTCGCCCTGGGGGTGCTGCTGGTCGCGGGGTGTCTCTGGGGTTGGGGTTGGTGCGGCTGGAGCCAAGACCCCATTTCCACCCGCCGGCTGCTTGGGGCCTACGCCGCCCTGGGGGTCGTGGCCTACGGCGCCGCCGTGGTTCTCTGGCCCCTCTATGGGTTTCGGGACGAAATGGGGGGCCAGGCCAGGCGCCCCTCGGGATGCCGCCCGACCTGCCCTTGGGACCGGCGGGTGCTGGTGGCCCTGCTCACGGCCTTCAACTTGGTGGCCTACGGAGTGGACCTGGTGCAGACGGGGAGGCTGGTGCTGCTCCGGGCTTGAGGAGGGGGTTTAGGGGGGGTTTAGGGGGTGGGGAGAGGGGGATGAGGAAGAATGTCAGGGGGTCAAGGGGTCCCGCAAGCTCCTGGGGTGGGATCGGGTCTTTATGGGGGTCTGGGTGCCACCCCAGGGTGGGATCAGGGTACCAAGGGGGTCCAGATGCCCCCCAGGGTGGGATCAGGCTTTTAAGGGGGCTCTAGTTTCCCCCCAGGGTGGGATCAGGCTCTTAAGGGGGTCCAGATGCCCCCCAGGGTGGGATCAGGCTTTAAAGGGGGCTCTGGTTCCCCCCAGGGTGGGATCAGGCTCTCAAGGGGCTCTGGTTCCCATCCCCTAGGTGGGGTCAGTCTCTTAAGGGGGTCCAGATGCCCCCCAGGGTGGGATCAGGCTTTTAAGGGGGGCTCTGGTTTCCCCCCAGGGTGGGATCAGGGTCCCAAGGGGGTCATGGGTACCCCCCAGGGTGGGATTGAGGTCCCAAGGGGGCCTAGGTGGCCCCCAGGGTGGGCCCAGGCTCCTGAGGGGGTCTGGGTGCCATCCCAGGGTGGGATCGGGGTCCCGAGGGGGTCTGGGCCCCCCCTGGGTGGGATCAGCTCTGTCAGGGATCACAGGAACCATTGAGGCCTTAATGGGGGAGGGGAGGGAGCGCCTTAAATTGGGGGGGAGGGGAATGTCAGGGTCATTAAAGGAAACTTTGTGCTTCTTAGAGCTCTGTCCGTGTGTCCGTCCGTCCATCCGTCCATCGGGGGGTCAAGGGGACACGGGGGGAGGTGACACGTGGGTCAGAGGGATGCACACACACATGGGGGGGGATGTTGGGGTACGCTGGGCGGGTCTGGAGGGGGGATGGACACACAGACATGGACACACGGCCACGAGGCCGCTGACACGTGTGGGGGGCGGGGCCTCAGTAGGAGGAGCCACCCCAGGGCGTGGTTTGGGGGGGGTACAACAACCCTCACGCGCGCGGGCACCTTGCCCTCCCCTCCCCCCAATATCCCCCCGGACGCCTCCAGGGTCCCCCGTGGGGGTTGGGGGAGGGGTGCGGGGGGTGGGTGGGAAAGGCCCCTCCCCCCTCCTCATCCCCCTCCCGCCCCAATTTCGGCAGATCTGGGTCTGGGGCCCCCCCGGGACTTGTCCCCCTTTCTCGGACACCTGTAGCCCCTCCCCACGGGGAAGGGAGGGGGGAAAAGGGGAGGGGGGCAGCAGTGCGGCTGCTCCCCGCCCCCCTCCCCAGGTAGCCGGGCTGCCCCCCCAGTGTCGCCCCCTCCTTCCCCCATGTCCCCCCTTCCCCACCCCCCTGTCGCCCCCCCAGCGTGTCCCCCCCATGACCCTCCCCTTTCTCCCCCCATCCCCCCCGACCCCGCGGACACACCCCCCCCCCCCCCGCGCCACGCCGCCTTTAAGCCAAGCCACGCCCCCTTCCCCAGACCACGCCCCTACTGTAGACCACACCCCTCCATCAAGCCACGCCCCCTTCTCTCAGCCGCAGAGGCCGGGGGCGCCTCGCCTAGGGGGGCGTGGTCTCGGCGCTGACCCCGCCCCCTTTTCATCCGTAGCCACGCCCCCTCCCGCCCCGCCCCTCCCTGCCGGCTGCCGCGGGGCCGCGGGCCGGGCTGTCCGTCTGTCCGGCGGCTGCAGGTCTGTCCGTGGGTCCGTGTCCGTCCCTCCCCCGCCCCCGTCTGGGTCTGGCCGTGGGTCTGGCCGTGGGTGTGTCCGTGGGTCCGTCCGGCGCGGCATCCACCCCCCTCCCCCCATCCCCGCCCTCTGTCTGTCTGTCTGTCCCTCACCTGCCCGCCCTGGGGCTGTCCGTGAGTCTGTCCCTGGGTCCGGCCGTGCGCGGAGCTGCAGGTCCGGGGGTCTGTCCGGGGGTGTGTCCGTGGGTCTGTCCCTGGGGCTCGTCGGTCTTTGCAGCCCTGTGTCCGTGTGTCTGTCCCTGGGTCCGTCCGTGTGTCTGTCCGTGGGTGGGTGGGTGGGTGGGTGGGCGCAGCCCCGGCCGGGGGCGGCCGTGAGTCACCCACCGGGGGCGGCTCCATGGGTCTGTCTGCGTGTCCGTCCGTGCGTCCGTCCCTGCAGTCCGTGGGTCCGTCCATCCGGCCGTGGGCCCGTCTGTCTGTCTGTGGGTCTGGCCGTGGGTCCGTCTGTCTGTCTGTGGGACTGGCCGTGGGCCCATCCGCTGCTCCCACGTTGGGTCTGTCTGTGGGTCGGCTGTCCGTGTGTCCGTCCGCAGGCCCAGCCATGTGTCCGTGGGTCCGTCCGTGTGTCCGTGGGTCCATCCAGATGTCCACAGCTCCATCCGCGCTGCAGCGGATCTGTCCGTGAGTCTGTCCGTGGGTCCATCCTCACAGCCGTGGGGCCCTCTGTCTGTCTGTGGGTCTGGCTGTCCGTCTGTCCCTCCACATGTCCCTCTGTGGATGACCCCACCATTACTGACCCCCCCACCCGCCCCCCTGCCCCCTCTCTCCCTGGCAGCCCCGTCCGTGTGTCCATCCGTGTGTCTGTCCGTGTGTCCATCCACTCACCTGTGTGCCCATCCCCGTGTCCGTGGGTCTGTCCGTGTGTCTGTCCATGGGTCTGTCTGTGTGTCTGTCCTTGTGTCTGTTTGTCCCTCCACACTGAACCCCGCCCTCTCTCTGTCCATGGGTCTGTCCGTGTGTCTGTCCGTGTATCCGTCTGTCGCTCTGCCCTGACCCCTGCCCTCTCTCCCTCTGTCCATGTGTCTGTCCATGTGTCCATCCCTCCACGCTGACCCCCGGCCTCTCTCTATCCATGGGTCTGTCCGTGGGTCTGTCCGTGTGTCCATCTGTCCCTCCACACTGACCCCGCCGTCCCTCTGTCCATGTGTCTGTCCCTCCGCGCTGACCCCTGCCCTCTCTCCCTCTGTCCGTGTGTCTGTCCGTGTGTCCGTCCCTCCACGCTGACCCCCTGCCCTCCCTCTGTCCATGGGTCTGTCCGTGTGTCTGTCCATCGCTCCACACTGACCCCTCTCTCCCTCTGTCCGTGTGTCTGTCCATGTATCTGTCCGTGTGTCCGTCCCTCCACACTGACCCTGCCCTCTCCTCTCTCTGTCTGTGTGTCTGTCCCTCTGCACTGACCCCTCTCCTCTCTCTGTCCGTCTGTCCGTCCGTCCCTCCGCACTGACCCCTGCCCTCTCTCCCTCCGTCCGTGTGTCTGTCTGTGTGTCTGTCCATGTGTCCGTCCCTCCACACTGACCCCTGCCCTCTGTCCGTCCGTGTGTCTGTCCATCCCTCTGCGCTGACCCCTGCCCTCTCTCTGTCCGTCTGTCCCTCCGCACTGACCCCTCTCCTCTCTCTGTCCGTCTGTCCGTCTGTCTGTCCATACTGACCCCTCTCCTCTCTCTCCTCTCTCCCTCTGTCCCTGTGTCTGTCCCTCTGTCCCTGTGTCCGTCTGTCTGTCCGCACTGACCCCTCTCCTCTCTCTCCTCTCTCCCGCCGCCGGCTCGCGCTGACCCCTCTCCTCTCTCTGTCCGTCTGTCCGTCTGTCTGTCCGCACTGACCCCTCTCCTCTCTCTCCTCTCTCCCTCTGTCCGTCTGTCCGTCCATCTCTCCGCACTGACCCCTCTCCTCTCTCTCCTCTCTCCCTCTGTCCGTCTGTCCGTCCATCTCTCCACACTGACCCCTCTCCTCTCTCTCCTCTCTCCCTCTGTCCGTCTGTCCGTCTGTCTGTCCGCACTGACCCCTCTCCTCTCTCTCCTCTCTCCCTCTGTCCGTCTGTCCGTCCATCTCTCCACACTGACCCCTCTCCTCTCTCTCCTCTCTCCCTCTGTCCCTGTGTCCGTCTGTCTGTCCGCACTGACCCCTCTCCTCTCTCTCCTCTCTCCCTCTGTCCGTCTGTCCGTCTGTCTGTCCGCACTGACCCCTCTCCTCTCTCTCCTCTCTCCCTCTGTCCGTCTGTCCGTCCGTCTCTCCGCACTGACCCCTCTCCTCTCTCTCCTCTCTCCCTCTGTCCCTGTGTCCGTCTGTCTGTCCGCGCTGACCCCTCTCCTCTCTCTCCTCTCTCTCCCCTCTCCCGCCGCCGGCTCGCGCTGACCCCTCTCCTCTCTCTCTCCCGCCGCCGGCTCGCGCTGACCCCGCCGCCCCCTCGGCAGCCCCCCTGCGCGGCGAGGCGGCGGCGCGCGCGCGGCCGATGGCGCTGGCGGGCGCGGAGGGGAGCGCGCGGCGCGGCCGCTGTTCTGCCGGCGGGGGGCGCTGCGGCACAAGGTGGTGCACGAGGTGAAGAGCCACCGCTTCACCGCGCGCTTCTTCAAGCAGCCCACCTTCTGCAGCCACTGCACCGACTTCATCTGGTGAGACCCCCCCGGCACCCCCACCGCGGGGACAGGGACACCCGGGACCCCCACCGCGGGGACAGGGGACCCCCGGGACCCCCACCGCGGGGACAGGGACACCCCGACCCCCGGCACCCCCACCGCGGGGACAGGGGACCCCCGGCACCCCCTCGGGACACCCACGGGACCCCCGGGACCCCCCGGGACCCACGGGACCCCCACCGCGGGACAGGGACCCCGGGACCCCCGGCACCCCCACCGCGGGGACAGGGACACCCCGACCCCCGGCACCCCCACCGCGGGGACAGGGGACCCCCGGCACCCCCTCGGGACACCCACGGGACCCCCCGGGACCCCCCGGGACCCACGGGACCCCCACGGGACCCCCCGGGACCCCCCCGGCACCCCCACCGCGGGGACAGGGACACCCCGACCCCCGGCACCCCCACCGCGGGGACAGGGGACCCCCGGCACCCCCTCGGGACACCCACGGGACCCCCGGGACCCCCCGGGACACCCACGGGACCCCACGGGACCCCCCGGGACCCCCCGGGACCCCCCGGGACCCCCACCGCGGGGACAGGGACACCCCGACCCCCGGCACCCCCACCGCGGGGACAGGGGACCCCCGGCACCCCCTCGGGACACCCACGGGACCCCCGGGACCCCCCCGGGACCCCCACGGGACCCCCACCGCGGGGACAGGGACACCCGGGACCCCCACCGCGGGGACAGGGACCTAGGGACCCCCGGGACCCCCACTCACAGGGACCAGGGGACCCCCGGGACCCCCACGGGACCCCCCCGGGACCCCCACGGGACCTCCAACCGCGGGGACAGGGACACCTAGGGACCCCCGGGACCCCCACCCGGGACAGGGACCCACGGGACCCCCCGGGACCCCCCGGGACACCCACGGGACCCCCACGGGACCCCCCGGGACACCCCGGGACACCCACGGGACACCCACGGGACCCCCGGGACCCCCACTCACAGGGCCAGGGGACCCCTGGGACCCCCACCGCGGGGACACCCGGCACCCCCCGGGACCCCCACCACGGGGACAGGGACACCTGGACCCCCCGGGACCCCCCCGGGACACCCACGGGACCCCGGGACCCCCGGGACCCCCCGGGACACCCCGGGACCCCCGGGACACCCCGGCACCCCCCGGGACCCCCACGGGACCCCACGGGACCCCACGGGACCCCGGGACACCCACGGGACACCCACCGCGGGGACAGGGACCTAGGGACCCCCGGGACCACCAGGATCCCCACCCACAGGGACAGGACACCCGGGACCCACAGGACCCCCACGGGACCCCCACGAGACACCCACCGCGGGGACAGGGACACCCCGACCCCCGGGACCCCCACTCACAGGGCCAGGGGACCCTCGGGACCCCCACGGGACCCCCGGGACCCCCGGGACACCCCGGGACCCTCCCGGGACATCCACGGGACCCCCACGGGACCCACGGGACACCCACGGGACCCCCACCGCGGGGACAGGGACCTAGGGACCCCCGGGACCCCCGCCCGCAGGGACAGGGGACCCTCACCTGCAGGGACAGGGGACCCCCTGGACCCTTGGGACCCCCGGGACCCCCACTCACAGGGACAGGGGACCCCCGGGACCCCCACCGCGGGGACAGGGACACCGGGACCCCCAGGATCCCCACCCACAGGGACAGGGACCCCCACCTGCAGGGACAGGGGACCCCCAGGACCCCCAGGACCCCCGCCCGCAGGGACAGGGACACCCGGGACCCCCACCGCGGGGACAGGGACACCGGGACCCCCAGGATCCCCACCCACAGGGACAGGGACCCCCACCTGCAGGGACAGGGGACCCCCTGGACCCTTGGGACCCCCGGGACCCCCACCGCGGGGACAGGGACCCCCGGGACCCCCAGGATCCCCGCCCACAGGGACAGGGGACCCCCACCTGCAGGGACAGGGGACCCCCAGGACCCCCAGGACCCCCGCCCGCAGGGACAGGGACACCCGGGACCCCCACCGCGGGGACAGGGACACCGGGACCCCCAGGATCCCCACCCACAGGGACAGGGACCCCCACCTGCAGGGACAGGGGACACCCCTGGACCCTTGGGACCCCGGGACCCCCACCGCGGGGACAGGGACCCCCGGGACCCCCAGGATCCCCGCCCACAGGGACAGGGGACCCCCACCTGCAGGGACAGGGGACCCCCAGGACCCCCAGGACCCCCGCCCGCAGGGACAGGGACACCCGGGACCCCCACCGCGGGGACAGGGACACCGGGACCCCCAGGATCCCCACCCACAGGGACAGGGACCCCCACCTGCAGGGACAGGGGACCCCCTGGACCCTTGGGACCCCGGGACCCCCACCGCGGGGACAGGGACCCCCGGGACCCCCAGGATCCCCGCCCACAGGGACAGGGGACCCCCACCTGCAGGGACAGGGGACCCCCAGGACCCCCAGGACCCCCGCCCGCAGGGACAGGGACACCCGGCACCCCCACCACGGGGACAGGGACCCGCGGGACCCCCAGGATCCCCACCCACAGGGACCCCCGACCCCAACCGCGGGGACAGGGACACCTGGACCCTTGGGACCCCCGGGACCCCCACCGCGGGGACAGGGACACCCGGGACCCACAGGATCCCCATCCGCAGGGACAGGGACCCCCAACCGCAGGGAGAGGACCCCCAGACCCCCGGGACCCCCGGGACCCCTGCCCGCAGGGACAGGGACCTCCGACCCCAACAGTAGGGACAGGGACCCCTGGACCCCCAGGACTCCCACCCACAGGGACAGGGACCCCTGGGACCCCCAGGATCCCCGCCCACAGGGACAGGGGACCCCCAACCACAGGGACAGAGGACCCCTGGACCCCCAGGATCCCCACCCGTGGGGACAGGGACCCCAGACCCCAACTGCAGGGACAGGGACCCCCAGACCCCTGGGACCCCCAGGATCCCCACCTGCAGGGACAGGGGACCCCCACCCGCAGGGACAGGGATCCCCGACCCCCAAGATCCCCACCCACAGGGACAGGGGACCCCCACCCGCAGGGACAGGGGACCCCCGGACCCCCAGGATCCCCACCCACAGGGACAAGGACCCCCCAGACCCCCACCTGCAGGGACAGGGGACCCCCCAGACCCCCACCCGCAGGGACAGGGGATCCCCGGACCCCCGGGACCACCATCCAGAGGGACAAGGGATCCCCAGACCACCCACCCACCCGCGGGCAGGGCCAAGGGGACCCCAGGGACCCCGTGGACCGAGGGGTCCGGGTCAGGTGACCCCCTGGGCCGAGGCCACGTGAACCCCGTGGTCCCGCTGAGGCCGGAGCCGCTCGTGACACCTCAGAGCTGACGGCGCCGCTCTCCTCCCCAGGGGCATCGGGAAGCAGGGACTGCAGTGCATGGGTGAGCCCCCCGACACCCCCAGGGCACCCCAGCACCCATGGGTGACCCCAGAGACCCCCTGCATCCCCACTCTGCCCCCCAGACCCCATCCCCCCACCCCAGCACCCATGGGTGACCCCAGAGACCCCCTACATCCCCACTCTGCCCCCCAGACCCCATCCCCCCACCCCAGCACCCATGGGTGACCCCACAGACCCCCTACATCCCCACTCTGCCCCCTGGGACCCCCCCCCCAGGGCACCCCAGCACCCATGGGTGACCCCAGAGACCCCCTGCATCCCCACTCTGCCCCCCAGACCCCATCCCCCCACCCCAGCACCCATGGGTGACCCCCTAGATCCCCACTTTACCCCCTGGGACCCCCCCCCAGGGACTCCCCAACCCCCCAGCACCTCCAAAGACACCCCCTCCTACCCCCCTTGCACCCATGGGACCCCTCCCCGACCCCCCCACCCCAGTACCCGTTGCTCCCCCTCGGGGACCCTCCTGACACCCCCTCCCCGCACCCACGGGTCCCCCAGAGCCCCCCCAGATCCCTTCTAGCACCCATAGGGACCCCCCTTGCCCCCCGCCCAGCACCCATAGGACCCCCATCACCCCCCCACCCATGGAACCGGGACCCCAGAGAGGGGGTGGGGGTGGGGGTGGGCGTGGGGGGGTCCCCCCGCAGTGGGGGGTGTGGGCGTGGCCTGGGTGATGAGTGACAGGCGGGGGGGGCAGTTGCCAAGCAAGCGTTGCCTAGCAGCGCTGCCGGTTGCTAGGCAACAGGCAGGGGGATTTTGGGGGGACACACACACACGTGGGTGTCCCACAGGGAGTTGAAGGGGGGGTCAAGGGGATTTTGGGGGGTCCCAGGAAGGATTGGGGTGTTTGGGGGGATTGGGGTCCCTGGGGAAGGGATTTGGGGGTCCTGGGGGCTCCGGGGGGGTGTTTAGTGGTAGTCAGGGTGATATTTTGGGGGGGGGGCTTAGGGGAAGCTGGGGGTCCCAGGGGGGTGATGGGGGGGGGGGGATTTGAAGGCATTTGGGGGTCCCAGGGGGTATGTTGGAGCCCTGGGGGGGGGAATGTTGGGGTCCTGGGGGGGCAGATATTGAGGTCCCTGGGGGGGGGGGAGGTTGGGGTCCCTGGGAGGGGGATATTGAGGTCCCAGTGGGGATGTTGGGGTCCCTGGGGGAGGGATTTAGGGGTCCCAGGGGCTCTTCATAAGGTATTTTGGGGGGCCCCTGGGGGGGATGTTTGGGATCTTGGCCCGGGGGGGTGGGGGTGGTCTTAGGGGTAGCTGGGGGTCATGGGGTGGGGGGAGTGGGGGGGAATGTGAAGGCATTTGGGGGTCCCAGGAGGGATGTTGGGGTCCCTGGGGGAGGGATTTGGGGGAGGGGGGCGATTAGTGGGGCCAAAGATTATTTGGGGGGAGGGGAGGGGTGTGGGGGGGTGTGTCCAAGGGGAACTTTCAGGGGGCGGGGTGGGGGGGGCAGGATGATTGTGTCTTGGGGGGGATCCTGGGATTCCTGGGGGCGGGGGGAGGATTTTTGGGGTGTCCCAGATTATTTTGGGGGGGGGGCTGGAATGGTGACCCCTGGTCACACACGTGTGGCCCCCCCCCCGGCTCCTACCCCCCCCAAAGTCTGCAGCTTCGTGGTGCACAAGCGCTGCCATGAGTTCGTCACCTTCGAGTGCCCAGGGGCTGGGAAGGGGCCGCAGACCGACGTGAGTCTGGGGGCACCCCAAAACCTGGGGGGACACCCCAAAACCTTGGGGGGCACCCCAAAACCTGGGGGGAGTCCCAAATCCGGAGGGGAAGCCCAAAACCTGGGGAGGAACCCCCAATTGGGGGGCACCCCAAAACCTGGGGGAGCACCCCAAAATCTTGGGGGGCACTCCAAAACCTGGGGGAGCACCCCAAAATCTTGGGGGGCACCCCAAAACCTGGGGGAGTCTCAAATCCAGGGGGAAACCCCAAAAGCTGGGGGAAACCTCAAAACCTGGGGGGGGGAATCCCCAAACTGGGGGGAACCCCAAATCCTGGCAGGGCACCCTAAAACCTGGGGGGCACCTCAAAATCTGGGGGGAACCCAAAATCTGGGGCACACCCTAAAACCTGGGGGGGCACCTCAAAACCGAGGGGGGGGAACCCAAAACCTGGGGTGGAACCCTAAAACCTGGGGAGGAATCCTAAAACCAGGGGGGCACCCCAAAACCTGGGAGGGAACCTCAAAACCTGGGGGACACCCCAAAACCCGGGGTGGGGGGAAACCCTGAAAACCTGGGGGGGCACCTCAAAACCAGATGGGAACCCCAAAACCTGGGGGGGGGGCACCCTAAAACCTGAAGGGACCCCTCAAAATCTGAATGGGGCCACCCCAAAACTGGGGGGGGGGCACCCTAAAACCTGAAGGGGGCACCCTAAAACCTGAAGGGACCCCTCAAAATCTGAATGGGGCCACCCCAAAACTGGGGGGGGGAACCCTAAAACCTGAAGGGGGCACCCTAAAACCTGTGAGGGGGGTGCCCATCCTGGTGGGGGAGGGGCGCTGTGTCTCCTCCTCCCCCAAATGTCCCAATTTCCTGGTGCGTGTGCACACCCCCCCACCCCCATCCCCCCAACTCCCTTCAGCCCCCCTGGGGACCCCCCTGACCCAGATTGGGGTGTCCTTGGCCTGAAATTGGGGAGGGGGGGGGATGGGGGATCGGAGAGGGGGGATGGGGCATGTCCTCGTGCGAGGGGGTGACCGCTGCTCACTGCTGCGGGGGGGCTGGTGGAAGGGGGAGGGGGGTGTGAAGGGAAGGGGGAGGGGTAAATCTGCCCCCTCCCCCCCCAAAAATCCCCTCCCCCCCAGGACCCCCGGAACAAGCACAAGTTCAAGCTGCACAGCTACAGCAGCCCCACCTTCTGCGACCACTGCGGCTCGCTGCTCTACGGGCTGGTGCACCAGGGCATGAAGTGCGCCTGTGAGTGGGGGGTGACGTCACGGGTGACGTCATCAGCATAGCGGATGACGTCATACGTCACCAGGGGTGTGGAGGGCGTCTGCGAGCGGGGAGGCAGCGTCGTGGGTGATGTCATGGGTGACGTCATGGGTGTCTCCATACGTCAGCAGGGCGTGAATGGCGCCTGTGAGCGGGGAGGTGACATCACAGGGGGCGCGGGTGACGTCATGGGTGACGTCATCCATCACCAGGGCATGAAGGGTGCCTGTGAGTCGGGGGGGGGGTGTGTGACGTCATGGGGGCGGCATGGGTGACGTCGTCATCATCATGGGTGACATCATACATCACTGGGGCATGAAGGGCGTCTGTGAGTGGGGTGACATCCCTGTCCCCGTCCCCCTATCCCTGTCCCTGTCCCCCCCGTCCCCCCCTATCCCTGTCCCTGTCCCTGTCCCCCCCATCCCTGTCCCCATCCCTGTCCCCATCCCTGTCCCCATCCCTGTCCCCATCCCTGTCCCCATCCCTATCCCCATCCCTGTCCCCCCCTGTCCCCCCCGTCCCCCCCTGTCCCCCCTATCCCTGTCCCCCCCATCCCCCCTGTCCCCCCCTATCCCTGTCCCCCCGTCCCCCCCTGTCCCCCCTGTCCCCCCCATCCCTATCCCTATTCCCATCCCCATCCCTATCCCTATCCCTGTACCCCCCCGTCTCCCCTGTCCCCCCTATCCCTGTCCCTATCCCCATCCCTGTCCCTGTCCCCCCATCCCCCTCTGTCCCCCCCGTCCCCCCCCATCCCTGTCCCTGTCCCCCCTATCCCTGTCCCCCCTATCCCCCCCGTCCCCCCCTGTCCCCCCCTATCCCTGTCCCCCCCATCCCCCCTGTCCCCCCTATCCCTGTCCCTGTCCCTGTCCCCCCATCCCTGTCCCCATCCCTGTCCCCATCCCTGTCCCCATCCCTGTCCCCATCCCTGTCCCCATCCCTATCCCCATCCCTGTCCCCCCCGTCCCCCCCGTCCCCCCTGTCCCCCCCATCCCTATCCCTATTCCCATCCCCATCCCTATCCCTATCCCTGTCCCCCCCCGTCTCCCCTGTCCCCCCTATCCCTGTCCCTATCCCCATCCCTGTCCCTGTCCCCCCATCCCCCTCTGTCCCCCCCGTCCCCCCCATCCCTGTCCCTGTCCCCCCTATCCCTGTCCCCCCCATCCCCCCTGTCCCCCCTATCCCTGTCCCCCCGTCCCCCCTGTCCCCCCCTGTCCCCCCCATCCCTATCCCTATTCCCATCCCCATCCCTATCCCTATCCCTGTCCCCCCCCGTCTCCCCTGTCCCCCCTATCCCTGTCCCTATCCCCATCCCTGTCCCTGTCCCCCCATCCCCCTCTGTCCCCCCCGTCCCCCCCCATCCCTGTCCCTGTCCCCCCTATCCCTGTCCCCCCTGTCCCCCCCGTCCCCCCCTGTCCCCCCCTGTCCCCCCCTGTCCCCCCCAGGCTGTGAGATGAACGTGCACAAGCGCTGTGTGCAGAGCGTCCCCAGCCTCTGCGGGGTCGATCACACCGAGCGCCGCGGCCGCCTCCAGCTCCGCATCCAGGCGCTGCCGGGGAGCAGCTGCACGTCACCGGTACCCCGGGACCCCCCCACGGACCCCCAGGGACCACCCAGGGACCCCCACACTCCCAGGACCCCCCAGGACCCCCACAGCCCCGGGATCTCCAGACCCCCCAAATCCCCTGGGACCCCCCAGGAACCCCCCACAGAGACCTCCAGACCCCCCGGACACCCCACACAGACCCCCCAAAGCCCCCAGGACCCCCAACCCCCCCTGTACCCCCAGAACCCCACCCCCCAGAGATCCCCTGAGATCCCCCCAACCCCCATATGCCCCTAAACCCCCATGCGACCCCCAACCCCTGCGTGCCCCCCCAACCCCCGGGATCCCCCGATGCCCCCCAGTGCCCCCCAACCCCTGGGACCCCCCTGTGCCACCCAACCCCCAAGTGCCCCCAGTGGCCCCCAACCCCTGGGACCCCCCGGTGCCCCCCATGCCCCCCCAACCCCCGGTGCCCCCGCAGTGGGGGAGGCCCGTAACCTGATCCCGATGGATCCCAACGGGCTCTCGGATCCCTACGTGAAGCTGAAGCTGATCCCGGACCCCAAGAACCTCTCCAAGCAGAAGACACGGACGGTGAAGGCCACGCTCAACCCCGTCTGGAACGAGGCCTTCCTCTTGTGAGCCCTCGTGCAAAGCCCTCGTGCAAAGCCCCGAGCAACCCCCTGTGCAACCCCCCTCGTGCAAAGCCCTCGTGCAAAGCCCTCGTGCGACCCCCTCTCATGCAAACCCCTGTGCAACCCCCCTCGTGCAAACCCCTCATGCAACCCCTCTTGTGAGCCCCCGTGCCAGCCCTCGTGCGACACCCCCTCGTGCAAACCCCTCGTGAGAACCCCTTGTGCAAACCCCTCCTTGTGCAACCCCCTCCTCGTGCAACCCCTCACACAACCCCCTCCCCTTGTGCAAACCCCTTGTGCAACCCCCTCCTTGCAAACCCCTTGTGCAACCCCCGCCTTGTGCAACCCCCTCCCATGGTGCACCCCCACCCTTGTGCAAACCCCTCGTGCAACCCCCTCCCCTTGTGCAAACCCCTCGTGCAACCCCCCTTGTGCAAACCCCTCGTGCAACCCCCTCCCCTTGTGCACCCCCTCCCCTCGTGCACCCCCCTCGTGCAAACTCCTTGTGCAAACCCCTGGTGCAACCCCCTCCCCTTGTGCAAACCCCTTGTGCAAACCCCTGGTGCAACCCCCTCCCCCTGTGACACCCCTTCCCCCCGTCTAAGCCCCCTGAGGACCCCACGGGCGCAGGGGTGGGGGTGTGTGGGGGTCAGCCCGGCTCACACGCGCGTGTGGCACCCGCAGCACCCTCCGTCCGGGCGACGCGGAGCGGCGGCTGTCGGTGGAGGTCTGGGACTGGGACCGCACCTCCCGCAACGACTTCATGGGCGCCATGAGCTTCGGGGTGGCCGAGCTGCTCAAGGGCCACGTGGACGGCTGGTGAGTGCACGGGGGTGAGCCTTGCACTAGGGGTGAGCCTTGCACGGGGGGTGAGACTTGGACAAGGGGTGAGCCTTGCACGGGGGTGAGCCTTGCACTAGGGGTGAGCCTTGCATGGGGGTGCACCTTGCACTAGGGGTGAGCCTTGCACTAGGGGTGAGCCTTGCACGAGGGATGCACCTTGCACAGGGGATGTTCCTTGCACTAGGGGTGAGCCTTGCACTAGGGATGTTCCTTGCACGGGGGTGAGCCTTGCACTAGGGGTGAGCCTTGCACGGGGGTGAGCCTTGCACTAGGGGTGAGCCTTGCACAAGTGGTGAACCTTGCACAAGGGGTTAGCCTTGCACAGGGGATGTTCCTTGCACTAGGGGTGAACCTTGCACTAGGGATGTTCCTTGCACGGGGGTGAGCCTTGCACTAGGGGTGAGCCTTGCACAAGTGGTGAACCTTGCACAAGGGGTTAGCCTTGCACAAGCGGTGAGCCTTGCACGAGGGGTGAGCCTTGCACAGGGGATGTTCCTTGCACTAGGGGTGAACCTTGCACTAGGGATGTTCCTTGCACGGGGGTGAGCCTTGCACTAGGGGTGAGCCTTGCACGGGGGTGCGCCTTGCACGGGGGGTGCGCCTTGCACAAGGGGTGAGCCTTGCACGGGGGGTGAGACTTGGACAAGGGGTGAGCCTTGCACGAGGGGTGAGCCTTGCACGGGGGGTGAGCCTTGCACTAGGGGTGAGCCTTGCACGGGGGGTGAGCCTTGCACAAGCGGTGAGCCTTGCACTAGGGGTTAGCCTTGCACGGGGGTGAGCCTTGCACGAGGGATGCACCTTGCACAGGGGATGTTCCTTGCACGAGGGGTGAGCCTTGCACGGGGGTGAGCCTTGCACGAGGGATGCACCTTGCACAGGGGATGTTCCTTGCACGAGGGGTGAGCCTTGCACGGGGGGTGAGCCTTGCACGAGGGATGCACCTTGCACAGGGGATGTTCCTTGCACGAGGGGTGAGCCTTGCACGGGGGTGAGCCTTGCACGAGGGGTGAGCCTTGCACGAGGGGTGAGCCTTGCACAGGGGATGTTCCTTGCACGAGGGGTGAGCCTTGCACGAGGGACGCTTCTCACACCTGTGGCCAAGTGGTTGATTTGCACGGGGAGGGGGGTCTCATGCTGGGGGGGGATTTGCATGGGGATGCCCTGTAAATTCTCTGTCCCCCCGTGCCCCCCTGTACCCCCTCATGCCCCCTCGTGCCCCCCCGTGCCCCCCGTGCCCCCCCGTGCCCCCAGGTTCAAGCTGCTGAACCAGGAGGAGGGTGAATACTACAACGTCCCCGTGGCCGACACGGACGACTGCGGCCTGAGGCCCAAGTTCGAGGTGACCCCCCACCCCCCTTGACCCCCCTGACCCCCTCTGACCCCCCTGACCCCTCTGACCCCCCATGACCCCCCGTCTTTTCCAGGCCTGTAACTACCCCCTGGAGCTCTATGAGGTAACACCCCCGTGACCCTTGACCTGTGACCTCACTTCACCTCTGACCTTCCCCGTGACCCCCAACTCACCTCTGACCCCCCCATGACCCCCATTTCACCCATCACCCCCCCCCCATGTCACCCATGACCCCTGAACCCTGTCCCCCCCATCACCCCCCTTGACATCTACCCCCATCTTTGACCTCTGGCCCCACCTTGACCTTTGTCCCCATCTTGACCTCTGACCCCACCCTGACCTCTGACCCCCAGAAGGTGCGCCGGGGCCCCGGGCCGTCGCCCTCGCCCTCCCCCAGCCCCACGGACCCCAAACGTGGGTTCTTCACCCCCGGCCGCTCCCACCTGGGCGACTTCACCTTCCTCATGGTGCTGGGCAAGGGCAGCTTCGGCAAGGTGGGACCCCCCGGGACCCCCCGGGGACCCCAAACCTGGGACCCCCATCCCTGGGACCCTCCCAACCCCTGGGACCCCTTATCCCTGGGACCCCTTATCCCTGGGACCCCCATCCCTGGGACCCTCCCAACCCCTTGGGACCCCCATCCCTGGGACCCCCATCACTGGGACCCTCACACCCCCTGGGACCCCCATCCCTCCCAACCCCTTGGGACCCCCATCCCTGGGACCCCCATCCCTGGGACCCTCCCAACCCCTGGGGCCCCCCTATCCCTGGGACCCCCATCCCCGGGACCCTCACAACCCCTTGGGACCCCTTATCCCTGGGACCCCCATCCCTGGGACCCACAGACTGCTGGGGGGACCCACAGCTGCTGGGGGGACCCTGACCTCTGGGAACCCCAACCCCTGTGCCCCTCCCCCACACCCCTGACACCCCCACCCTGGGACCTCCCTATCCCTGGGACCCTCCCAACCCCTGGGACCCCTTATCCCTGGGACCCTCCCAACCCCTTGGGACCCCCCACCCTGGGACCTCCCTATCCCTGGGACTCCCCACCCTGGGACCCCCATCCCTGGGACCCACAGCTCCTGGGGGGGACCCTGACCCCTGGGAACCCCAACCCCTGTGCCCCCCCACCACCCCCTGACACCCCCACCCTGGGACCCTCCCAACCCCTGGGACCCCCCACCCTGGGACCTCCAAACCCCACCTTCCCCCCCCCCATCCCCCCAGCACCCCCACTGACCTGGGGGTGCCCCCCCCAGGTGATGCTGGCCGAGCGGCGCGGCACGGCCGAGCTCTTCGCCATCAAGATCCTGAAGAAGGACGTGGTGGTGCAGGACGACGACGCGGCCTGCACCATGGTGGAGCGCAGGGTGCTGGCCCTGGGCCCGCGCCCCCACTTCCTCACCCACCTCCACTCCACCTTCCAGACCACCGTGCGTGGGGCTGGGGGCACTGGGAGGGACTGGGAGCACTGGGAGCACTGAGGAGGGCTGGGGGAGGCTGGGGGAGGCTGGGGGTATTGGTACTGGGAGCACTGGGAGGGACTGGGAGGGACTGGGAGCACTGGGAGCACTGAGGAGGACTGGGGGAGGCTGGGGGGTATTGGTACTGGGAGCACTGGGAGGGACTGGGAGCACTGGGAGGGACTGGGAGGGACTGGGAGCACTGAGGAGGACTGGGGGAGGCTGGGGGGTATTGGTACTGGGAGCACTGGGAGGGACTGGGAGGGACTGGGAGCACTGGGAGCACTGAGGAGGACTGAGGGAGGCTGAGGGGTATTGGTACTGGGAGCACTGGGAGCACTGGGAGGCACTGGGAGGCACTGGGAGGAGGGGGGCTATGAGGACGCGGCCTGCACCATGGTGGAGCGCAGGGTGCTGGCCCTGGGCCCGCGCCCCCACTTCCTCACCCACCTCCACTCCACCTTCCAGACCACCGTGCGTGGGGCTGGGGGCACTGGGAGGGACTGGGAGCACTGGGAGCACTGAGGAGGGCTGGGGGAGGCTGGGGGAGGCTGGGGGTATTGGTACTGGGAGCACTGGGAGGGACTGGGAGGGACTGGGAGCACTGGGAGCACTGAGGAGGACTGGGGGAGGCTGGGGGGTATTGGTACTGGGAGCACTGGGAGGGACTGGGAGGGACTGGGAGCACTGGGAGCACTGAGGAGGACTGGGGGAGGCTGGGGGGTATTGGTACTGGGAGCACTGGGAGGGACTGGGAGCACTGGGAGGGACTGGGAGGGACTGGGAGCACTGAGGAGGACTGGGGGAGGCTGGGGGTATTGGTACTGGGAGCACTGGGAGGGACTGGGAGGGACTGGGAGCACTGGGAGCACTGAGGAGGACTGGGGGAGGCTGGGGGGTATTGGTACTGGGAGCACTGGGAGGGACTGGGAGCACTGGGAGGGACTGGGAGGGACTGGGAGGACTGAGGAGGACTGGGGGAGGCTGGGGGGTATTGGTACTGGGAGCACTGGGAGGGACTGGGAGGGACTGGGAGCACTGGGAGCACTGAGGAGGACTGGAGGGAGGCTGAGGGGTATTGGTACTGGGAGCACTGGGAGGGACTGGGAGGCACTGGGAGGCACTGGGAGGAGGGGGGCTATGAGGACGCGGCCTGCACCATGGTGGAGCGCAGGGTGCTGGCCCTGGGCCCGCGCCCCCACTTCCTCACCCACCTCCACTCCACCTTCCAGACCACCGTGCGTGGGGCTGGGGGCACTGGGAGGGACTGGGAGCACTGGGAGCACTGAGGAGGGCTGGGGGAGGCTGGGGGAGGCTGGGGGTATTGGTACTGGGAGCACTGGGAGGGACTGGGGAGGTGACTGGGAGGGACTGGGAGCACTGGGAGGGACTGGGAGGGAACTGGGAGGGACTGGGAGGCACTGGGAGCACTGGGAGCACTGGGAGGGACTGGGAGCACTGGGAGCACTGAGGGGGAATGGGGGAACTGGGAAGTATTGGTACTGGGAGCACTGGGAGGGACTGGGAGCACTGGGAGGGACTGGGAGGGACTGGGGAGTATTGGGACTGGGAGCACTGGGAGGGACTGGGAGCACTGAGGAGGACTGGAGGAGGCTGGTGGTTATTGGTACTGGGAGCACTGGGAGGGACTGGGAGCACTGGGAGCACTGGGAACCAGGACTGGGAGGGACTGGGAGCACTGGGAGGACTGAGGAGGACTGGGGAGGCTGGGAGCACTGGAGGGACTGTGAAGGAATGGGGAGTATTGGGAGGGACTGGGAGCACTGTGAGGGACTGGGGGGCACTGTGAGGGACTGGGGGCACTGGGAGGGACTGGGAGGGCACTGGGAGGCACTGGGAGGGACTGGGAGCACTGGGAGCACTGGGAGGGGCACTGGGAGGGACTGGGAGGGGACACTGAGGAGGACTGTGGGGGACTGGGGGACACTGGGAGCACTGGGAGGGACTGGGGGGCACTGGGAGGGACTGGGGGGCACTGGGGGGCACTGGGAGGGACTGGGGGGCACTGGGAGGGACTGGGGGGCACTGGGAGGGACTGGGGGCACTGGGGGGCACTGGGGGGCACTGGGAGGGACTGGGGGGCACTGGGAGCACTGGTGTGTGCCCCCAGGACCGGCTGTATTTCGTCATGGAGTACGTCACCGGCGGGGACCTGATGTACCACATCCAGCAGGTCGGCAAGTTCAAGGAGCCCCACGCCATGTGAGTGCCCCCCGGGACCCCCGGGACCCCCAAAACCCCCGGGAACCCCAACACCCTCCCCTCCCCCCAGGAACCCCCCTGGGGACCCCCAATTCCCCCTGGGACTCCCCAACCCCCCCAAACACTCCCCCTTCCCCCATCACCCCCATCCCAGCAGCACAACCCCCCCCCTTAGATACTAGGGGGAGGGTGTTCCCCCAATTCCCCCCCCCCTTGGAGGGCTCCCCAAATCCCCCCCCTTTTTAGGGGGGGTCCCCAAACCATCTCCCCTCCCCCCAGGTTTTACGCCGCCGAAATCGCCATCGGCCTCTTCTTCCTCCACAACAAGGGCATCATCTACCGGTGAGACCCCCCGACCCCCCTGAACCCCCAAACCCCCCTAGACCCCCCCAAGTCCCCCCGAACCCCCAAACCCCCCGAACCCCTAAACCCCCCTGAATCCCCCCTTGGATCCCCCCAACTCCCTCTGAACCCCCAAATCCACCCTGAACCCCCAAACCCCCCATGAACCCCCCCCTTGTACCCCCCTTGGAACTCCTCCAACCCCCCCGAACCCCCCTAAACCCCCCTGACCCCCCTAGACCCCCCCAAGTCCCCCCTGAACCCCTAAATCCCCCTCTGAACCCCCCTGAACATCACCCTTGGAACCTCCCCCAAACCCCCTGACCCTCCCAACACCCCAGACCCTCCAACCCCCCCCACACCCCCCCAAACCCCCCAAGCCCCCCCGACCCCCCTAAACCCCCTAAACCCCCCAAGCCCCCCTGAACCCCCAACCCCCCTGAACATCACCCTTGGAACCTCCCCCAAACCCCCTGACCCTCCCAACACCCCAGACCCTCCAACCCCCCCACACCCCCCCCCAAACCCCCCAAGCCCCCCGACCCCCCTAAACCCCCCTAAACCCCCCCAAGCCCCCCTGAACCCCCAACCCCCCCTGAACATCACCCTTGGAACCTCCCCCAAACCCTCCTGACCCTCCCAACACCCCCAAACCCCCTCAGATCCCCCCAAACCCCTCCCAAACCCCTAACCCCCCCCCAAACCCCCAAACCCTCTCAGACCCCCTCCCCAAACCCCCCAGACCCCCCTAAAACCCCCCAAACCCCCCTGACCCCCCTAAACCCCTCCAAGCCCCCCTGAACCCCCAACCCCCTCCCTGAACATCACACTTGGAACCTCCCCCAAACCCTCCTGACCCTCCCAACCCCCCAAAACCCCCCTGACCCCCCTAAACCCCCCCGACCCCCTCAACCCCCGCCCCAACCCCACCCTGACCCCCCTAAACCCACCCTGACCCCCCCCCCCGACCCCCCCAGGGACCTGAAGCTGGACAACGTGATGCTGGACGCCCAGGGTCACGTCAAGATCACGGATTTTGGGATGTGCAAGGAGAACATGTTCCCGGGGGCCACCACCCGCACCTTCTGCGGGACCCCCGACTACATCGCCCCCGAGGTGGGGGGGGGCGCCTGGGGTGGGGGGAAGGGGTTTTGGGGGGGTCCCAGGGGGTTTTGGGGGGCTCCCAAGGGGTTGGGGGGCACCTGGAGATCAGAGGAGCGTGGTGGTGGTGGTGGGTCTGGAGTGTTTGGGGGTGTTTGGGGGGGGTCTTGGGGTTTTGGAGGCTTGGGGGGGGTCTCAAGGGTGGGGGGCACCTGGAGGTGGGGGGTGGGAAGGGGTTTTGGGGGGTCCCAGGGGGTTTTGGGGGGGTCCCAGGGGGTTAGGGGGCACCTGGAGATGAGAGGAGCGTGGTGGTGGTGGTGGGTCTTGAGGGTTTGGGGGGAGTCTTGGGGTTTTGGGGGCTTGGGGGGGGTCTCAAGGGTGGGGGGCACCTGGAGGTGGGGGATGGGAAGGGGTTTTGGGGGGTCCCAGGGGGTTTTGGGGGGGTCCCAGGGGGTTAGGGGGCACCAGGAGATCAGAGGAGCGTGGTGGTGGTGGTGGGTCTGGAGTGTTTGGGGGGTGTTTTGGGGCTGTCTTGGGGTTTTGGGGGCTTGGGAGGGGTCTCAAGGGTGGGGGGCACCTGGAGGTGGGGGGTGGGAAGGGGTTTTGGGGGGTCCCAGGGGGTTTTGGGGGTGTCCCAGGGGGTTGGGGGGCACCTGGAGATCAGAGGAGCGTGGTGGTGGTGGTGGGTCTTGAGGGTTGGGGGGGGGTCTTGGGGTTTTGGGGGCTGGGGGGGGTCTCAAGGGTGGGGGGCACCTGGAGGTGGGGGGTGGGAAGGGGTTTTGGGGGGTCCCAGGGGGTTTGGGGGGTGTCCCAGGGGGTTGGGGGGCACCTGGAGATGAGAGGAGCGTGGTGGTGGTGGTGGGTCTGGAGTGTTTGGGGGTGTTTGGGGGGGGGTCTTGGGGTTTTGGGGGCTTGGGGGGGGTCTCAAGGGTGGGGGGCACCTGGAGGTGGGGGGTGGGAAGGGGTTTGGGGGGTCCCAGGGGGTTTTGGGGGTGTCCCAGGGGGTTGGGGGGCACCTGGAGATCAGAGGAGCGTGGTGGTGGTGGTGGGTCTTGAGGGTTGGGGGGGGGTCTTGGGGTTTTGGGGGCTGGGGGGGGTCTCAAGGGTGGGGGGCACCTGGAGGTGGGGGGTGGGAAGGGGTTTGGGGGGGTCCCAGGGGGTTTTGGGGGTGTCCCAGGGGGTTGGGGGCACCTGGAGATGAGAGGAGCGTGGTGGTGGTGGTGGGTCTGGAGTGTTTGGGGGTGTTTGGGGGGGGGTCTTGGGGTTTTGGGGGCTTGGGAGGGGTCTCAAGGGTGGGGGGCACCTGGAGGTGGGGGGTGGGAAGGGGTTTGGGGGGGTCCCAGGGGGTTTTGGGGGGTCCCAGGGGGTTAGGGGGCACCTGGAGATCAGAGGAGCGTGGTGGTGGTGGTGGGTCTTGAGTGTTTGGGGGGTGTTTTGGGGCTGTCTTGGGGTTTTGGGGGCTTGGGGGGGGTCTCAAGGGTGGGGGGCACCTGGAGGTGGGGGGTGGGAAGGGGTTTTGGGGGGTCCCAGGGGGTTTTGGGGGGGTCCCAGGGGGTTGGGGGGCACCTGGAGATCAGAGGAATGTCATGGTCGTGGTGGGACTTGGGTGTCTGGGGGGGTCTTGGGTGTCTGGGGGGGTCTCAGGGGTTTGGGGGGGTCTCAGGGGGTTTGGGGGGGGCATCCCACCAAGTATTGGGGTGCTGCCCCCCAGATCATCGCCTACCAGCCCTATGGGAAGTCGGTCGACTGGTGGTCTTTTGGGGTGCTGCTCTACGAGATGCTGGCGGGGCAGGTGATTTTGGGGGGGGTTGGGGGGGGGGCAGAGAGCAACCTGGGGCTCCTGGGTGGGGTTTGGGGGGGCTGGGGGGGGGGCAGGGAGCATCCTGGGGGTCCTGGGGAGAGTTGGGGGGCTGGGGGGCAAGGAGCAACTTGACGGGGTGCTGGGGGGATTTGGGGGGGCTGGAAGGGGGGCAGGGAGCAACCTGGGGGTCCTGGGTGGGGTTTGGGGGGGCTGGGGGGGCAGGGAGCAACCTGGGGGTCCTGGGTGGGGTTTGGGGGGCTGGGGGGAAGGAAGCATCCTGGGGGTCCTGGGTGGGGTTTGGGGGGCTGGGAGGGGGCAGGGAGCAACCTGGGGGTCCTGGGTGGGGTTTGGGGGGGCTGGGAGGGGGCAGGGAGCAACCTGGGGGTCCTGAGGGGGGGGAAGGGGGTGCTGGGGGGAGGGGGCGCTGGGGGAGGGGGGCAGTGGGGGGGCTGGGAAGATTTGGGGGGTGGGGGGAAGCTGTGGGTGTTTTGGGGGGGGGATGGTTTGGGGGGCTCTGTGGGGGTGGGGTGTTTTTTGGGGGGATGGGGTGTTTTGGGAGGGCTGTGGGGGTTGGGATGTTTTTGGGGGGCACTGTGGGGGTGGGATGGTTTTGGGGGGGGCTGTGGGGGTTGGGATGGTTTGGGGGCGCTGTGGGGGTGGGGTGTTTTTTGGGGGGGGGTGTGAGAGGTTTTGGGGTGCCCCCCCAGCCCCCCTTTGATGGGGAGGACGAGGACGAGCTGTTCCAGTCCATCATGGAGCAGACGGTGACGTACCCCAAATCCCTGTCCCGAGAGGCCGTCGCCATCTGCAAGGGGGTAAGTGAGGACCCCCCAAATCCCTGGGACCCCCCCAAATCCCAGGAGACCCCCCCAACCCTCCCCAAATCCCTGGGACCTCCCAAATCCCTGGCAACCCCCCAAATCCCTGGGACCCCCGAAAAACCTGGGACCCCCCCAATCCCTGGCAACCCCCCCAAATCCCTGGGACCCCCCAAAAAACCTGGGACCCCCCCTCAAATCCCTGAGGACCCCCCCAAATCCCTGGGACCCCCCGAAATACCTGGGGACCCCCCAAAAACCTCAGGACCCCCCCAAATCCCTGGGACCCCTCCAATCCCTGGGACCCCCCTGAATTCCTGGGACCCCCCTCCATCCCTGGGACCCCCTCCAAACCCTGGGACCCCCCCCAAATCCTGGGGACCCCCCCAAAATCCTTAGGACCCCCCCAATCCCCAGAGCTCCCCCAAATCCTTGGGACCCCCCCAAATCCTCCCCCCCCCCATTTCCTGAACCTCACCCCAAAACCCCCTCCCCCGCTTTGGGATCCCCTTTGCTGCTGGGGGGGGGTGGGAATGTGGGGTGAGGGGTGGGAATTTGGGGGTGCCTGACCCCCCCCCGCCCCCCAGTTCCTGACCAAGCACCCCGGGAAGAGGCTGGGGGCGGGCGCGGGGGGAGCAGGAGGTGCGGCAGCACCCCTTCTTCCGCCGCACCGACTGGGAGCGGCTGGAGCGGCTCGAGGTGCCCCCCCTTCACCCCCCGCCCGGTGAGTGACCCCCCCAGACCCCCCCGAACCCACAGACCCCCCTGAACACCCCCCTCAAACCCACCCCGAACCCCCAAATCCTCCCTGAAACCCCCCAACCCCCCTCCGAACCCCCAAATGCTCCCCGAACCCTCAACCCCCCCCGAACCCCCAAATCCTCCCTGAACACCCCCCGCTTCACCCTCCATCTGGTGAGTGACCCCCCCAGGCCCCCCCGAACCCACAGACCCCCCTGAACACCCCCCTCAAACCCACCCCGAAGCCCCAAATCCTCCCTGAACCCCCAACCCCCTCCTGAACCCCCAAATCCACCCTGAACCCCCAAACCCCCCCGAACCCCCAGTGAGTGACCCCCCCCAGACCCCCCCGAACCCCCAGACCCCCTGGACACCCTCACAACCCCCCTGAACCCCCAAATCCTCCCTGAACCCCCCAACTCCCTTCTTAACCCCCAAATCCTCCCTGAACCCCCCAATCCCCCCCAAATCCCCCCGCACCCCAAAATCCCCCCTCACACACCCCCTTGCCCCCCCCCCCGCTGCACCCCCAAACTGGGGGGGCCGGGGGCGGCCGGGGGGACAGCCGCTCACCCCAGTCTCTCTCTCTCTCTGTGTCCGTCTGTCCCCCCCCCAACTGTCCGTCTGTCCGTGTCCTGTGACCCCCCTGCGTCTTGGGGGGCGGGGGGGGGCGGCTTTGGGGTCTCCTCGGTTTTGGGGGGTGTGTATTTTTGGGGGGGTCCTTCGTTTTCGGGGTCCCATGGGGGGGCATTTTGGGGTCTCACTTTGGGGGTGTCCTTTTTTGGGGGGGGGTGTCCTTTGGGCTCCAAATTTGGGGGGGTCCCTTTTATCCTTTCATTTGGGGGGGGTTCCCCTCTTATTTTCGGGGTTCCTCTCATTTCGGGGGGCTCCTTTCATTTTGGGGGGTCTTTCTTTTTGGGGGGCTCCTTTCATTTTGGGGGGTCCTTTCATTTTGGGGGGTCTTTCTTTTTGGGGGGCTCCTTTCATTTTGGGGGGTTCCTCTAATTTCGGGGTTCCTTTCATTTTATGGGGGGTCCTTTCATTCTGGGGGGCTCCTATAATTTGGGGGCTCCTTTCATTTTATGGGGGGCTCCTTTCATTTTGGGGGGGTCTTTCTTTTTTGGGGGGTCTCCTTTCATTTTGGGGGGCTCCTTTCATTCTGGGGGTGTTCCTATAATTTCGGGGCTCCTTTCATTCTGGGGGGGCTCCTTTCATTTTGGGGGGCTCCTTTCATTCTGGGGGGTTCCCCTTCTCATTTTCGGGGTATACCATTTTTGGGGTGCCCCCCCCCCCCCCAGTGTGGCCGGAACGGGGAGAACTTCGACAAGTTCTTCACCCGGGCCCCCCCGCGCTGACCCCCCCGACCAGCTGGTCCTGGCCGGGCTGGACCAGGGCGACTTTGCGGGGTTCAGCTACACGAACCCCGACTTCCTGCACCCCGACCTGCGCCTCCCGCCCCCCCCCGGCTCCCTGGTCTAACCCCCCCCCCCCAATCCCTCCATGGGACCCCCCCTCCCCTTGCCCGTTCCCAGGTGGGTGACTTGGATTTGGGGGGGTGGGGGGGGTGTACCCCTTGATTTGGGGGTGTACTGCTTGATTTGGGGGGTCCCCACTTGATTTTGGGGGTGTACCCCTTGATTTGGGGGGTCTCTCCTTGATTTGGGGGTGTACCGCTTGATTTGGGGGGGTCTCTCTTTGATTTAGGGGTGTACCCCTTGATTTGGGGGGGTCCCCACTTGATTTAGGGGTGTATCCCTTGATTTGGGGGGTCTCTCCTTGTTTTGGGGGTGTACCCCTTGATTTGGGGGGGTCCCCACTTGATTTTGGGGGTGCACCCCTTGATTTGGGGGGGTCCCCACTTGATTTTTGGGGGTGCAGCCCTTGATTTGGGGGGTCTCTCCTTGTTTTGGGGGTCTCCACTTGATTTGGGGGGGTTCTCCTTGATTTTGGGGGTGTCCCCCTTGATTTTGGGGGGTGTCCCCCTTGATTTTGGGGGTCCCTCCTTGATTTTGGGGGTCCCTCCTTGATTTGGGAGTCTCCCCCTTAATTTTGGGGGGTGTCCCCCTGATTTGGGGGGGCTCCCACACACTTAGGAGGTTCCCCAACTTTTAGGGGGGCACCCTCCTTGGGACCCCCCCCCATGCTTTGGGGGTGCCCCTGTGATTTGGGGGGGGCTCCAATTTTCGGGTTGCCCCCCCCCCGACCCCACCCCTTAGACACACCCCCCTAAATTAACAAACACCCCCCCAAATCTGGGGGTCCCCCCCTTATACCGAAGCTGCCACCCCCCTTTGCCCCCCCATTTTCACCTCCCAGCTGGTGTCCCCCCCCCCAAAAACCACCGGGGGTCCCCCAAAACTTCCCCCTCCCCTTTTATTGAGGGTGACCCCCCCCAATTTTTGGGGACACCCCTTTACTTTTGGGGGGTACCCCGTAATTCTTGGGACCTCCCCTTTAATTTGGGGGGGGGGGCCCGAGGTGTTGTTCCCCCCCCCCCCCAGCTGTGACTCCCCCGGATGAGCTGGGGGGGGGGGAAAAGGGGGGGGGGTGGGACCCTGCCCCTCCCCCAACTGCTCACGCCCTCTTCTCTCCCCTCCCCCACTCCGGACACTTCCTCCCCCCCGCATATAGCCGGGACCCCCCAAAACCCCTCTGGGCCCCCCCCAAATCCCCCCCCCCCCAGATGCCTTTAACTATAAAAGTGAATGAGCCGGAGCCCGAGTTCGTTTCTTGGGGGGGGGGGGAATTGGGGGGGGGTCCAGATACCTTGGGGGGGGGTCCAGATACCTGGGGGGGCTTGGAATGGGGGGGGGGGTCCGGATACCTTGGGGGGACTGGAATGGGGAGTGGGGGGTCCGGATACCTTGGGGGGGGGGTTGGAAATGGGGGGGGGGGGTCGGATACCTTGGGGGGGGTCCAGATACCCTGGGGATGGGGGGAATTGGGGGGGTCCGGATACCTGGAGGGGGGGAAATTGGGGGGGGGTGTGTCCGGACACCTGGTAATGGGTGGAATGGGGGGGGGTCCTGATACCCTGGGGGGGGAATGTGGAATTGGGGGGGGTCGTCCGGATACCTGGGAGGATAGAGTTGGAATTGGGGGGGGGGGGTGTCCGGATACCTCTGGGGGGGGGAATTGGGGGTGGTCCATATACTGGGGGGGGTGGAATTGGGGGGGGGGGGTCCTAAAACCTGGGGGGTCCGGATACTTGTGGGGAGGAGTTAGAATTGGGGGGGGGGGGATTAAATTTGGGGGGGGGGGGGATGTCTCCGTGAACCTGGGGGATCCGGATACCTGGGGGGGGTGATTTGGGGGGGTAATTTGGGGGGGGGGGGGAGAGGCACCTGGGTCCTTCTTTTTGGGGGGGGGGGGCTGCTCCTGAACCCGGGGGGGATGTTGAGGGGGGGGAGGGGAGTTTGACGGTGATTTGGGGGTGGGGGGGAATGGGTGATGCTGGGGGGGGGGGCGGTGGGGGAGGGGGGTCCCAAGAGGAGGAGGGAGAAGGGGGGGGAGGGGCGAGCGCGCGCTGTCCCTTTAAGCGCGGCCGCCCCGTGACATCACGGTGGCCGCGAGGGGGGGGGGAGGCCCATCCCCCTCCCCCCCCCCCCAATCAACCTCCCCCCTCCCCCTCCCCCTCCTCCTCCTCCTCCTCCCCCCGCCCCCCCCGCCCCCCCCCCCCCCCAAAGGGCCGAGGCCGCCGCCGCGCTCGGTCCGTCCGTCGGTCTGTCCGTCCGTCCGTCCGTCCGGCTCTTCCACCGCAGCCTCCGCCGCATCCCCCCCCCTCCCCACCCCCCGCTTCCCCTCCCCCCACCCCCCCCCGCCCCGCGTCCGTCTGTCCTTCATCAGCAGCGGCATCTCCCTCCTCATCCTCAGCAGCATCCTCAGCACCCCCCCGCGTCCGTCTGTCCTTCATCCCTCCAGCACCCTCCTCCCGCCGCATCAACCCCCCCCCCGTGTCCGTCTGTCCGTCCCCCACCCCGTGTCCGTCTGTCCGCGCATCCCCCCCCCCCCCCGTGTCCCTCTGTCCGTCCCCCCCGTGTCCGTCTGTCCTCGTCCCTCCGCATCCCCCCCTTGTCCGTCTGTCCGCACCCCCCCGTGTCCGTCTGTCCGTCCCCCCCTGTGTCCGTCTGTCCGCCCCCCCCTTGTCCGTCCTGTCCCCGTCCCCCTCCGTGTCCGTCCTGTCCCCGTCCCCCCCCGTGTCCGTCTGTCCGTCCCCCCCGTGTCCGTCTGTCCGTCCCCCTCCTTGTCCTCCTGTCCCTTGACCCCCCCCCACCCCGTGTCCGTCTGTCCCGCATCCCCCCCCCCCGCGTCCGTCCGTCCGTCCGTCCCTCTGTCTGTCCCCCCCTCCCCGTGTCCCCCCCATCCCCCCCTCCCCCCCCCCCCCATGGCGCCCCCGGGGACACCGCGACCGGCGGCGCCGTGAGCGGGTGAGGTCACGCGCGTGTGCGCGCGGGGCGGGGGGGTCCTGCATGGGGGGTGGGGGTGGGGGGGGCGTGCACGGGGAAGGTGGGGGGAGGGGTAACCGAGGGGGAGGGGGTGCAAAGGGCCCCTTGGGCGTGGGGGGCGTGCAAAGGGGGGGAGGGGAGGGGGTGCAATTGGGGGGGGGGTCTGGAAACGGGGGGGGGGGGGGGGGGGGGCCACTGTGCACACTCCTGTCCCGTGGGGCTGCTGGTGTCTGTGCGGGTGACCCCCCCCACCCTAACCCCGGACCCCCCGGACCCCCCCCCGCCCCCTCCCACCCCTATTACTGCCCCCACCCCATCCACTTACCCCCTCCCCTGCCCCCCCCCGAACCCCTTTAACCCCCTCACCCCCCGCCCACCCCCATCCCCACCCCCTGACCCCCTCTGACCCACTCGCCCCCCCTTGCCCCCCCCGAACCCCCCCCTTACCTCTCTCCCTGACCCCCGACCACCCCTTCCCGCCCCCTTCCCCCTCCTGCCCCCCTGCCCCCCCTTTTGCCCCCTCCTCCCCTACTGACACCCTCCCACTCCCTGACCCCCTGGACCCTCATCCCCCTGGCCCCCCCTTTGCCCTCCCCACCCCCTGACCCTCCCCGACCCCCTCCCACCCCCTTTACCCCCCTCCCACCCCCTGACTCCCCTGACCCTCCTGCCCCTCTCTTTGCCCCCCCACCCCCTGACCCCCACCCCCTTTTGCCCCCCCTGACCCTCACCCCCCTTACCTCCCACCCCTCCCACCCTGCCTCCAACCCCCCAACCCACCCTGACCCCTTCCCATCCCCTTTACCCACCTCCCACTCCCCTGCCCCCCTTTGCCCCTCCTCCCCCTTGCCCCCCCTGCCCTCCCCTCTTTGCCCCCCACCCCCTTTACCCCCTACCACCCCTTACCCCCCCTGCCCCTCCCCTTTGCCCCCCCCACCCCCTGACCCCCTTTGCCCCCCCCTTTGCCCCCCTACCCCCTTTACCCCCTACCCCCTGACCCCTTCCCACCCCCTTTACCCCCCTACCACCCCTTACCCCCCCTGCCCCTCCCCTTTGCCCCCCCACCCCCTGACCCCCTTTGCCCCCCCTTTGCCCCCCTACCCCCTTTACCCCCACCCCCTGACCCCTTCCCACCCCCTTTACCCCCCTACCACCCCTTACCCCCTGCCCCTCCCCTTGCCCCCCACCCCCTGACACCCTTTGCCCCCCCTTGCCCCCTACCCCTTTACCCCCCACCCCTACCCCCGCCCCTCCCTTGCCCCCCACCCCCTGACCCCCTTGCCCCTCCCCTTTGCCCCCCTACCCCCTTTACCCCCCCACACCCTTAACCCCCCTGCCCCTCCTTCTTTCCCCCCACCCCCTTACCCCCCTTGCCCCCCAACCCCCTTACCCCCTTTGCCCCCCAACCCCCTTACCCCCCCACCCCTGACCCCCTTGCCCCCCTATACCCCCTTTACCCCCCACCCCCTGACCCCCTTTGCCCCTCCCTTGCCCCCTTTGCCCCCTGCCCCTCCCCTCCCCCCACCCCCTGACCCCCTTTACCCCCCTTTGCCCCCCCACACCCTTCCCCCTGCCCCTCCCTTTGCCCCCCCACCCCCTGACCCCCTTGCCCCTCCCCTTGCCCCCTACCCCCTTTACCCCCCACACCCTTACCCCCTGCCCCTCCTTCTTCCCCCACCCCTACCCCCTACCCCCCTTTGCCCCCCAACCCCCTTACCCCCTTTGCCCCCCAACCCTTTACCCCCACCCCCTGACCCTTGCCCCCCTTTGCCCCCCTTACCCCCCCCCCTGACCCCCTTACCCCCCTTGCCCCCCCCAGGCGGCAGGATGAGCTCGTGCAGCAGCCGGGCGCTGACGCTGCTGAGCAGCGTGTTCGGGGCGTGCGGGCTGCTGCTGGTGGGCATCGCCGTCAGCACCGACTACTGGCTCTACATGGAGGAGGGGGTGGTGCTGCCCCAGAACCAGAGCACCGAGGTGCGCATGGCGCTGCACGCCGGCCTCTGGCGCGTCTGCTTCTTCGCCGGTACGCACACGCGTGGGCACGCGTGTTCAGGCGTGTTCCCCCAGCCCCCGTCATGCCTACATGACACATGGGCCTGGGGGTGGGGGTGGGGAGGGGGTTATGGGGCAATGAGGGGGTTGGGAGGTCGTGTGGGGTCACTTGATGTAGGTCTGCACATGCCAGCACATGTGTGTTCATGTGTGTTCAGGCGTGTTCATGTGTGTTCATGTGTGTTCCCCTACCACCATCACGCCTACACACCACATGGGCCCAGGGATGGGGATGGGGAGGGGGTTATGGGGGAATGAGGGGGTTGGGAGGTCGTGTGGGGTCACTTGATGTAGGTCTGCACATGCCAGCACATGTGTGTTCATGTGTGTTCAGGTGTGTTCCCCCACCCCCATCACGCCTACATGACACATGGGCCTGGGGGTGGGGGTGGGGAGGGGGTTATGGGGCAATGAGGGGGTTGGGAGGTCATGTGGGGTCATTTGATGTAGGTCTGCACATGCCAGCACATGCCAGCACACGCGTGTTCAGGCACGTTCCCCACCCCCGTCACACCTACACGCCACATGGGCCCGGGGGTGGGGGTGGGGAGGGGGTTATGGGGGAATGAGGGGGGTTGGGAGGTCGTGTGGGGTCACTTGATGTAGGTCTGCACATGCCAGCACATGTGTGTTCATGTGTGTTCATGTCTGTTCATGTGTGTTCAGGTGTGTTCCCCCACCCCCATCACGCCTACATGACACATGGGCCTGGGGGTGGGGGTGGGGAGGGGGTTATGGGGCAATGAGGGGGTTGGGAGGTCGTGTGGGGTCACTTGATGTAGGTCTGCACATGCCAACACATGTGTGTTCATGTGTGTTCATGCATGTTCACATCTGTTCCCCAGCCCCCATCACACCTACACGCCACATGGGCCTGGGGGTGGGGGTGGGGAGGGGGTTATGGGGGAATGAGGGGGTTGGGAGGTCGTGTGGGGTCACTTGATGTACATTGGCACATGCCAACACATGCCAGCACACGCGTGTTCATGCATGTTCACATCTGTTCCCCAGCCCCCATCACGCCTACATGACACATGGGCCCAGGGATGGGGATGGGGAGGGGGTTATGGGGCAATGAGGGGGGTTGGGAGGTCGTGTGGGGTCACTTGATGTAGGTCTGCACATGCCAACACATGTTCATGTGTGTTCAGGCGTGTTCCCCTACCACCATCACGCCTACACACCACACGGGCCCAGGGATGGGGATGGGGAGGGGGTTATGGGGGAATGAGGGGGTTTGGGGGGTCGTGTGGGGTCACTTGATGTAGGTCTGCACATGCCAGCACACGTGTGTTCATGCGTGTTCACGCCTGTTCCCTCACCCCCATCACACCCACGTGCCACCCAGCCCTGGGGTTGGAGGGGGAAAGGTGGGAGGGTTTGGGGGGGGGGGGTCATGTGGGGTCACTGGGGTGCACGTGGGGTCACACGTGTGCACACGGGGAGCGCCAGGTCAGCTGTGTTCATGTGTGTTCATGTGTGTTCGTGTGGGAGCTCACGGGGCTCCCGCGGGGGCACAGGGGGTTCCAGAGGGGTCCCGGGAGGTCCCAGGGGGTCCCAGGAGGGTCCCATGGGGGTCCCAGGGGGTCCCAGGAGGGTCCCAGGGGGGTCCCAGGGGGGTGCTCCCGGGGGTCCTGGGGGTCCCACCCCCCTCTGGGAACACTCAGGGTCTGTGTTGGGGGACTCTGGGGGGCACTGGGGCCCCTCTGGGATATTGGGGGGAGGGGGGTGATGACACCCACCGAGGAGAATTGGGGGGATGGTCCCAGGGGGGTCCCACATCCCAACACTCAGGGTCGCCGTGCCTATGAATGGGGATACTGGGGGGCACTGGGGGTCCCGCTGGGATACTGGGGGGGTGCAGGGACACCCCCGTGTGGGATTTGGGGGGGGGGTCCCGGGGGCGGTGTCCTGACTGTCCCCCCAGGGCGGGAGAAGGGGCGCTGCGTCGCCTCCGAGTATTTCCTGGAGCCCGAGATCAACCTGGTGACGGAGAACACGGAGAACATCCTGAGTGAGGGGCTGGGGGGGCTGGGGGGGCTATAGGGGGGCTGGGGGAGCTATGGGGGGCTATAGGGGGGCTGGGGGGCTAGGGGGGCTAGGGGGGCTATAGGGGGGCTGGGGGAGCTATGGGGGGCTATAGGGGGGCTGGGGGGGCTAGGGGGGCTATAGGGGGGCTGGGGGAGCTATGGGGGGGCTGGGGGGGAATGGGGGGCTGCAGGGGGGCTATGGGGGGCTATAGAGGGGCTGGGGGGGGAATGGGGGGGCTGCAGGGGGGCTAGGGGGAGCTATAAGGGGCTGGGGGGGATGGGGGGGGCTGCTGGGGGACTAGGGGGGATATGGGGGGGCTGGGGGGGAATGGGAGGGCTATGGGGGAGCTGGGGGGGCTGCAGGGGGGCTATGGGGGGCTATAGGGGGGCTGGGGGGGAATGGGGGGGCTGCAGGGGGGCTAGGGGGACTATAAGGGGATGGGGGGGATGGGGGCTGCTGGGGGACTAGGGGGGACTAGGGGGGATATGGGGGGGCTGGGGGGGAATGGGGGGGCTATGGGGGAGCTGGGGGGGCTGCAGGGGGGCTATGGGGGGCTATAGGGGGGCTGGGGGGGAATGGGGGGCTGGGGGGAATGGGGGGGCTGCAGGGGGGCTGGGGGGCTGTAGGAGGGTCTGGGGGGGTTATGGGGGGGCCATGGGGGGGTGTCTATGGGCTCGAGGGGGGCTGTGGGACTATGAGGGGCTGGGGGGCTCTCTGGGGGGGCCATGGGGGGGCTCTGGGGGGCTCTATGGGCTCGAGGGGGGCTGTGGGGGGGTCTCTAGGGCTCTGGGGGGGCTGTGGGGCTATGAGGGGCTGTCGGGGGTTCTCTGGGGGGGTCTCTAGGGGTCTCGGGGGTCTGTGGGGGGGTCTCTAGGGCTCTGGGGGGGCTCTATGGGCTCGAGGGGGGCTGTGGGGCTATGAGGGGCTGTGGGGGGTTCTGTGGGGGGGCTCTGGGGGGCTGTGGGGCTATGAGGGGCTGTGGGGGGTTCTCTGGGGGGGGCTGTGGGGGTGCTGCAGGGTCTGGAGCCGTGCCCCCCCCAGAGACGGTGCGGACGGCCACCCCCTTCCCCATGGTCAGCCTCTTCCTGGTCTTCACGGCCTTTGTCATCAGCAACGTGGGGCACATCCGGCCCCAGCGCACGCTGCTGGCCTTCGTCTCGGGCATCTTCTTCATCCTCTCCGGTGAGGGGACCCCCCCAAACCCAGACACCCCCCACCCCATCCCCTGAGCTCCTCCAGGAACCCCCCATTTCGGAGACAACCACACAGGACACCCCCCCACATTCTCCCCCGCCAGGATCCCCCACATCACCCCAGGACACCCCAATTCCCTCCCCCAGGACCCCCAAATTCCCTCCCCAGGACACCCCAATTCCCTCCCCCAGGACCCCCCAATTCCCTCCCCAGGATCCCCCAATTCTCCCCCCAGGACTCCTCTACATCTCCAGCACCAACGACGAGCTGATAAACCAGCCCAGTGACCCCCCCAGACCCCCATAGCCCCCACATGCCCCCCCAATCCCCCCATATGACCCCCCCAGGACCCCCCCAGACCCTCACATCTCCTCCAGGACCCCCATATACCCCCCATATTCCCCCCCCCACGACCACTCCAGACGCCCACATCCTCCCCAGAACACCCCCAACCCCCCTATATCTCCCCCCAGACCCCCCAATCCCCCCCCGGGACTCCCCCAGTGCCCCCCCCCCAGCCCTGACGCGGGGTCCCCGTGCCCCCCCAGGGCTGTCGCTGGTGGTGGGGCTGGTGCTCTACATCTCCAGCATCAACGACGAGGTGATGAACCGGCCCAGCGGCTCGGAGCAGTACTTCCAGTACCGCTACGGCTGGTCCTTCGCCTTCGCCGCCTCCTCCTTCCTGCTCAAGGAGGTACGGGCACGGCTGGGGCACGGCTGGGGCACGGCTGGGGCACGCCTGGGGCACGGCTGGGGGACGCCTGGGGCATCCCTCCAGGGCGCGGGGGTGATGTCGGTATACCTGTTCACCCCGTGCCCCCCCGTCCCCGTCCCGCAGGGCGCCGGGGGTGATGTCGGTATACCTGTTAACCCTGTGCCCGTCCCGTCCCGTCCCGCAGGGCGCGGGGGTGATGTCGGTATACCTGTTCACCCTGTGCCCCCCCGTCCCCGTCCCGCAGGGCGCGGGGCTGATGTCGGTATACCTGTTCACCCTGTGCCCCCCGTCCCCGTCCCGCAGGGCGCGGGGGTGATGTCGGTATACCTGTTCACCCTGTGCCCCCCCGTCCCGTCCCGCAGGGCGCGGGTGTGATGTCGGTATACCTGTTCACCCCGTGCCCCCCTGTCCCCGTCCCGCAGGGCGCCGGGGGTGATGTCGGTATACCTGTTAACCCTGTGCCCCCCCGTCCCGTCCCGCAGGGCGCGGGGGTGATGTCGGTATACCTGTTCACCCTGTGCCCCCCCGTCCCCGTCCCGCAGGGCGCCGGGGGTGATGTCGGTATACCTGTTCACCCCGTGCCCCCCCGTCCCCGTCCCGCAGGGCGCCGGGGGTGATGTCGGTATACCTGTTAACCCTGTGCCCCCCCGTCCCGTCCCGCAGGGCGCGGGGGTGATGTCGGTATACCTGTTCACCCCGTGCCCCCCCGTCCCCGTCCCGCAGGGCGCGGGGGTGATGTCGGTATACCTGTTCACCCTGTGCGTCCCCGTCCCGCAGGGCGCGGGGGTGATGTCGGTATACCTGTTCACCCTGTGCCCCCCCGTCCCGTCCCGCAGGGCGCGGGTGTGATGTCGGTATACCTGTTCACCCTGTGCCCCCCCGTCCCCGTCCCGCAGGGCGCCGGGGGTGATGTCGGTATACCTGTTCACCCCGTGCCCCCCCGTCCCCGTCCCGCAGGGCGCCGGGGGTGATGTCGGTATACCTGTTAACCCTGTGCCCCCCCGTCCCGTCCCGCAGGGCGCGGGGGTGATGTCGGTATACCTGTTCACCCTGTGCCCCCCCGTCCCCGTCCCGCAGGGCGCCGGGGGTGATGTCGGTATACCTGTTCACCCCGTGCCCCCCGTCCCCGTCCCGCAGGGCGCCGGGGGTGATGTCGGTATACCTGTTAACCCTGTGCCCCCCCGTCCCGTCCCGCAGGGCGCGGGGGTGATGTCGGTATACCTGTTCACCCCGTGCCCCCCCGTCCCCGTCCCGCAGGGCGCGGGGGTGATGTCGGTATACCTGTTCACCCTGTGCGTCCCCGTCCCGCAGGGCGCGGGGGTGATGTCGGTATACCTGTTCACCCTGTGCCCCCCCGTCCCGTCCCGCAGGGCGCGGGTGTGATGTCGGTATACCTGTTCACCCTGTGCCCCCCCGTCCCCGTCCCGCAGGGCGCCGGGGGTGATGTCGGTATACCTGTTCACCCCGTGCCCCCCCGTCCCCGTCCCGCAGGGCGCCGGGGGTGATGTCGGTATACCTGTTAACCCTGTGCCCCCCCGTCCCGTCCCGCAGGGCGCGGGGGTGATGTCGGTATACCTGTTCACCCTGTGCGTCCCCGTCCCCGTCCCGCCGGGCGCGGGGGTGATGTCGGTATACCTGTTAACCCTGTGCCCGTCCCGTCCCGTCCCGCAGGGCGCGGGGGTGATGTCGGTATACCTGTTCACCCTGTGCCCCCCCGTCCCCGTCCCGCAGGGCGCGGGGCTGATGTCGGTATACCTGTTCACCCCGTGCCCCCCCGTCCCCGTCCCGCAGGGCGCCGGGGGTGATGTCGGTATACCTGTTCACCAAGCGCTATACCGAGGAGGAGCCGTGCCGGGCTCCGGCCGCGCTGCTGCGGCCGCGGCTCAGCGCGTGCTCGGGGCTGTCGGGGCAGTTCCTGCAGCCTCGCGCCTGGCCGCGCGCCCGCAGCCCCTCCGACGCCTCCTCCGACGTCTCCATCCAGATGACGCAGAACTACCCCCCGCCATCAAGTACCCCCAGCGCGGCCACCTCTCCACCTCCCCCTGCTAGGGGGCGGGGGGGGGCGCTGGGGGGGGGGGCATGTGGAGATATGGGGGGGTTGGGGGGGATATAGGGGTGGGGGGTGCTGGGGGGGCACATGTGGAGATATGGGGGGGGATATGGGGGCGGGGGGGCGCTGGGGGGGGGCACATGTGGAGATATGGGGGGGATATGGGGGTGGGGGGCGCTGGGGGGAGCACATGTGGAGATATGGGGGTGGGGGGCGCTGGGGGGGGCACACGTGGAGATATAGAGGGGGATGGGGGTGGATATGGGGGCGGGGGTACTGGGGGGGGGGTCATGTGGAGATATGGGAGGGTTAGGGGGGATGGGGGGGCATTGGGGGTGGATATGGGGATGGGGGGCCCTGGGGGGGGCACACGTGGAGATATAGGGGGGATGGGGGGGCATTAGGGGGGTATATGGAGATGGGGGCACTGGGGACACACACATGTAGAGATATGGGGGGGATATGGGGATGGGGGGCACTGGGCGGGACAGAGGGGGCAGCATGGGGATGGAGAGGACACTGGGGGGGACAGGGGGTGGATGGGGGGACATGTTGTGGGTATGGACCTGGGGCCAGCGGGGTGGGGGAGGGAGGAGATGGGGACATCTGGGGCCACCAGGGATGGGGACGTCTGGAGCTGGGGACATGGGGGGCACCAAGACCCTTCCCAGGAGCAGGGATGGAGCCCCCAGGGGTGGGGACACCCAGGGCCAGAGACACCCGGGGACATCGGGGCCACCGGGGGTGGGGGGATCCAGGGCTGGGGACATCGGGGGCACCAGGACCCTTCTGGGGACGAGGCCGCCACCCCCCTGGGGCTGCTGTCCTGTCACCCTGTCACCTCAACAGGGCCAGTGGCAGACAGGGCGCGACTCGGCCGCCATCTTCTCCTGTCGCCAAGGCCAATGGCGGCCGCGACACGGCTCGGTGGCCATCTTGGGTGGCCATCTTCTGCTGCCACCATGGCCGGTGATGCAGAGGATGAGGGTTGGCAGCCATCTTCTGCTGCCACCACGGCCAGCCGTGGCCAGGAGGAACCTTGGCAGCCATCTTGTCTTGCCACCATGGCCAACAATGGACAAGCAATGGCTTGGGGGCCATCTTCTCTGGCCACCACAGCCAACCGTGGCCAGGAGGAACCTTGGCGGCCATCTTCTCCTGCCGCCACGGCCCACAGCAGACAGGATGAGCGTTGTCCGCCATCTTCTCCGGCCACCACGGCCAACCGTGGCCAGGAGGAGCCTTGGTGGCCATCTCCTCCTGTCCCCGCCATGGACAGGAAGAGGCCCGGCGGCCATCTTCTCCCCCACGGCCCGTGACAGGCAGCCATCTCCTCCTCCCGCCAATCCCAAGGCCGGCCAGGCAGGAAGCGGCTCGGCGGCCATCTTCCCGGCGTCCCCACCGACCCTTGGGCCCCAGGAGGGGACCCCCGAGAGCAACGTGGGGTGGAGGGGGGCAGATCCAGACCCAAGCACCCCCCCCCTCACCCCCTCCCAGGCTCTCTGCTGGATTTGAGCCCCTTTGGCTTTAGCAACGCTTTGCCCCCACCCAAAGTAGGGGGTCTTCCCCTGACCCTTGACCTCTGCCCCCTGCCCCCCCCGCGTGGCTGGTCCACGGTGGGGTCAGCCCCTCCTGCGGCTGCCACCACCCGTTCGCACAAACTGGGGGGGCCAGGGGGGCCCCGGATGCAATGGGGGGGCCATAGAGCAATTGGGAGAGTCCCCAGACACCCAGGTCCTGGGGAGGGGGGTATTGGGGGGGGGTAGGTTGGGGGGAGGGGGAGGGAACCTGGATATTTCATTCCCCCGGTGTGTGTGGGGGGAAACACGGGGGGGGGGGGGGAGGGGGAGGACCCCCCCAATTTCTGTGGCAATAAACGGCTTCAATATGTAGCTTCCCCCCACCCCCCAAAAAAATAGAGGGGGGGGGATCGAGGGGGGTGGGGGGATGGGATAAATACCCTGAAAGCGGGGAGGGGGGTCCCAAAAAGGGGACCCGGGGGCAGGGGAGGGGTGGCTAGTTGGGGGGCATTGAGCCCCCTGCTCCAGGGCGTGGGGGTCCCCCTGGCTTTGGGGGGGGTCCCTGGGCTTGCCCCCCTCTCCCCCGCTGTAGGATATGTAAATAAGGATCGACGCGACCTCAATAAAGGATTTCAAATTAGAGACCCCCCCCCATTCTGTGTGTGACACCCCCCCCCAAAACACCCCTCCAGAACCACGTGGGGGCCCCGCTGTGGGGGGGTAGTTCAGGGATGGGGGGGCAATTAGGGTCTGGGGGCTATGGGGGGGCAATTAGGGGCTGCGGGGGGGTGATGAGGGGGTGATGGGGGCAATTAGGGTCTGGGGGGGCGGTTGGAGGGGTGATGGGGGGATGATGGGGTGATGGGGGCAATTAGGGTCTGGGGGGTGAAGGGGGGAACTGGGGGGGTGGTGGGGGCAATTAGGGGCTGGGGGGGCTGGGGAGGGGTGATGGGGGTTTGAGAGTGCTGGGGGGGGCAATAAGGGTCTGGGGGGGCCATGGGGGGCAGGGGGGCAGTTGGGGGCTGGGGGGGCTGTGGGGGGCGGTGTCAGGGGTCTGAGGGCGCTGGAGGGGTGGGGGGCTCTGGGGGGGGGTCCCGGGGGTGGTGGGGGGAGGGGTCTGCTCCATGCCGGCTGCTCTAGGGGGCGTGTCCGGGTGGTTGCTAGGAGACCAGCCAGCATCCCCGTCACCATGGCAACGCCGCGGCGGGAGGGAAGGAGCTGCCCACGGCCCCGGAGCCCCCCAACATCCCTCAGCCCCGCCCCTTTGCGAGCCCCGCCCCCTGATGACGTCACCCCCGAAGCTTCCAGGCTCCGCCCCTCGCCGCTTCCCCCCTCCCCCCTCCAACCCCCCCCTTTTCTCCCCGGCCGGGGGGGCCCCGCCCCCCCCCGGTTCCCCCCACCCCCCCGCCCGCGCCCGCCGCAGCCGCGCCCGGACCGACACCGGCACCGGCACCCCCGGGACCCCCCGGGACCCCCCCCCGGCTCTGACACCCCCGGGACCCCCCTTCCTCCCCGGCTACCGGCATCCCCCTCCCCCTGCCCCCCGAACCGGCTTTGGGAACCGCTGAGGACCCCCCCAGACACCCCCCCCCAGCCAGAGCCTCCGCACCCCAAAACCGGGCTGACCCCCCGCGGCCCCCCCAAACCTGAGTCGGAGAAGGTAACGGGGGGGGGACAGGTTTTTTTTTGGGGGGGGGGGGATTAAGGGGGGATTGAGGGGTGCTGGGGGGGTGGGGGGGGCAAGCAGGGATCCGGGGGGCTCTGGGCGCTTGGGGGGCCCCTGGGGACCGGGGGGGGTGTCCTGGGGGATGTTGGGGTACGGGGGGGCTCATGGGGGGGGTCCTTGAGGTTTTTTTGGGGGGGTCGTGCAGAATGTTGAGAGTAAATCAAGATCCGGGAGGGGGCTCCGGGAGATTTTGGGGGGGTTCTGGGGTGTGTTGGGGTCCGGGGGGGTCTGAGGGGGGTTTAGGGGGGCAGGCAGGGGGCCTGGGGGCTTTTTGGGGGGTGTGAGGGGGGTCGGGGGTCGAGGGGCTTTGGGGAGGGAGTTGGGGAGCAGGGGGGCGATTTGGGGTTTGGGGGGGTCCCTGAAGGGTCGGGGAGCTGGGGGGCAGAGAGGGGACGCCGGGGGGCTCTTGGGGCCCCCAGATGGTGAAGGGGTTTGGGGGTCCTTGGGGGAAGGAACCCGCTCGGATTTGGGAGGAGGGAACTGGATGGGGGGGTCCTGGGGAGTGGGGGGCCCTGGGTGATTTTGGGGGGTCCCTGGGGGGTGTTTGGGGAAGTGGGGGAGGGTGCTGGGGGAATTTGGGGGGGCTGGAGATTATGGGGTTCCTGTGAGGCTGGGGGGAGGGGCGCTTTTTGGGGGGCCAAGGGGGGGGCACGTTGGGGGTGGGGGAGGGGGAGGGGATGTCCCAGGCTGTTTGGGGGGAGGGGCAGGGTAACACATGGAAGGGGGGAGGAGGGGGGAGGGTTGGACCCAGGCACTTCAGGTGCACACGCGTGTGCACCACCCCCCATCCCCCCCCCCCCGAGGCTGCTCCTTCTCCTCCCCCTCACGTGAACCTCGCACGCTCAGCCTTGCACACGCGTGTGCACCGACATGGGGAGGGGTGTTTTTTGGGGGAGGGGGTGTATTTAGGGGGAGAGGGGGTGTCTTTTGGGGGTGGGGGGGTGCTGTGGCCACACCAGTGACTCACCCGCCGGTGGGTGCGCGTGTCGCCGCGTGTGACGTGTGAGCGTGACTCAGCGCGTGTGAACATGGGGGGGGGGGGGTCGGGGGGGATTGGGGGGTTTTGGGGGGCAGAGCAGGGCAGGGAGAGTGCACACGCGTGTGGCGTGCACGAGGATGGGGGGGGCCTTGTGTGACACCCTCGTGCAAGGCCCTCGTGCAAGGCCCTCGTGCAAGGCCCTTGTTCAAGGCCCTCATGTGAGATCCTTGTGCAAGGCCCTTGTGTGAGGATCTTGTGCAAGACCCTTGTGCAAGGCCCTCGTGTGAGACCCCTGTGCAAGGCCCTTGTGCAAGGCCTTCATGCAGGGCCCTTGTGTGAAATCCTTGTGCAAGGCCCTTGTGTGAGACCCTTGTGTGAGACCTTCGTGCGAGGCCCTCATGCAAGGCCTTCTTGTGAGGCCCTCGTGTGAGATCCTTGTGCAAGGCCCCCATGCAAGGCCCTTGCTCAAGGCCCTTGTGCTAGGCCTTCATGCGAGGCCTTCATGCGAGGCCCCAGTGCAAGGCCCCAGTGCAAGGCCCCAGTGCAAGGCCCCTATGCAAGGCCCCAGTGCGAGGCCCCAGTTCAAGGCCCCAGTGCGAGGCCCCAGTACAAGGCCCCAGTACAAGGCCCCAGTGCGAGGCCCCAGTGCAAGGCCCCAGTGCAAGGCCCCTATGCAAGGCCCCAGTGCGAGGCCCCAGTTCAAGGCCCCAGTGCAAGGCCCCAGTACGAGGCCCCAGTGCGAGGCCCCAGTGCAAGGCCCCAGTGCAAGGCCCCAGTACAAGGCCCCAGTACAAGGCCCCAGTGCAAGGCCCCAGTACAAGGCCCCAGTACAAGGCCCCAGTGCAAGGCCCCAGTGCAAGGCCCTCGTGTGAGGCGTCCCCATGTGTCTCCGCAGCTCCTGGCCACGTGTGTGTCACCATCGTCACCGTCGTCACCGTGTCCCCCCTTTTCCATGGACTCCAGCCCCTGCACCCTGCACCCCCCCGGGACCCTGAGACGTGCTGCGGGGAGCACCCCTGGGACCCTCCCCTGGACCCCTGGGGGTGTAAGGGGGGGTTGGGGGGAACCCTGACATCTGGGTCCCCAAAGAATCTGGGGGGGGTTGGGGTGCCAGCTGTGGGGTCTGTACACCTGGGGTGTCCCCCCCAACAGGGGGGTGTAGGGGTTAAGTTTGGGAGGTCCTGAATATTGGGGTGACCCCCCCTTGCCTACCCCCATAGCCCCCCACTGAGCTCCTGGGGACCCCCCTGTACCCCATCACCCCTCTGCTGAGCTCCTGGGGACTGACGACCCCCCCAAACGCCTGGGGACACCCCCTGCACCCCATAACCCCCTCAAACACTACTTAGGGACCCCCCCCGACCCCCCCTCACCCCCACCCTTGCCTGGGGACACCCCCTGCACCCCATAACCCCCTCAAACACCACTTAGGGACCTCCCCTGCCCCCCTCACCCCCATCCCTGCCTGGGGGGGGGGTATCCCTTTCCCTCCTTCCTGCTTGTTTCTGGTCAGTGTTCGGGTCTATTTTTGGGGGGAGGGGGTGTGTGGTGTCAGGAGGGGGGTGTTCGTACCCCACAACTCTCCTTGAGGCGGGGGGGGGCGGGTGTGTGTGTGTGCGTGTGTCCCCATCCCACCACCCACCTTGGACCCCCCCGCGCCCCCCGGGCTGCTGCCCGGCGCCCGCCTCAGGCTGGAGTCGCTGAAGCGCTGGAATGGGGAGGGGGTGGTGTGGTGCGAGCGGGGGGTGCAGGTGCTGCTCACCACCGTGGGCGCCTTCGCGGCCTTCGGCCTCATGACCATCGCCATCGGCACCGACTACTGGCTCTACGCCCGCGCCTTCATCTGCAACACCAGCAACGCCTCGGGCGAGGACGCGGCGCATCGCGACCGCAGGGACCCCGGCGGCCTGACGCACTCGGGGCTCTGGAGGATCTGCTGCCTGGAAGGTGGGGGGTGGAGGGGGAGAGGGGGGAGGGGGGGATGGGGGGTGGCATCCTTAGGGTGACACCTGTGGCGGTGTCGTCCCATGGGGTTGCCGTCCTGTGGTGTCCCCATCTCATGATGTCGCCATCCCCATGGTGACTCCATCCCATGGTGACCCCATCCCCATGGTGTCCCCATCCCCATGGTAACCACATCCCATAATGTACCCATCCCCAATGGTGATCCCATCCCCATGGTGTCCCCATCCCCATGGTAACCCCATCCCATAATGTCCTCATCCCCATGGTGACCCCATCCCATGGTGACCCCATCCCATGGTGACCCCATCCCATAATGTCCCCACCCCCATGGTGACCCCATCCCCATGGTGACCTCATTCCCATGGTAACCCCATCCCATAATGTCCCCACCCCCATGGTGACCCCATCCCCATGGTGACCCCATCCCATGATGTCCCCATCCCCTAATGTCCCCATCCCCCTGGTGACCCCATCCCCATGATGTCCCCATCCCATTGTGACCACATCCCATAATGTCCCCATGATGTCCCCATGGTGACCCCATAATGTCCCCATCCCCATGGTGACCCCATCCCATGATGTCCCCATCCCCTAATGTCCCCATCCCATGGTGACCACATCCCATAATGTCCCCATCCCCATGATGACCCCATCCCATGATATCCCCAACCCATGGTGTGCTCACGGTGTCCCCAAGATGTCCCCATCCCATGGTGTCCCCATCCCCACGCTGTCCCCACCCCCCGGTGACACCCCCGTGTCCCCGCAGGGCTGAAGCGGGGGCTGTGCCTGAAGATCAACCACTTCCCCGAGGACATGGAGTACGACCACGACAGCGCCGAGTACCTGCTGCGTGAGTCTCCCCGGCAACCGCCCCGCCATCGCCATGGCAACCGCCCCTCAGCACCCCGCCAACCGCCCTGCCATCCCCATGGCAACTGCCATGTCCTGGCGTTACCCTGGCATCACCCCGGCAACCGCTGTGGTATTGCCATGGCAACCACCCCAGCATCCTCACAGTGATGCCTTGACAACCGGCTTGGCATCAGCCTGGCAACCACTGTGGTATTGCCATGGCAACCACCCACATCCTCAAAGTGATGCCGTGACAGCTGGCTTGGCATCACCCTGGCAACTGCTGTGGTATTGCCATGGCAACCACCCCAGCATCCTCACCATGATGCCTTGACAACCGGCTTGGCATCACCCTGGCAACCACTGTGGTATTGCCATGGCAACCGCCCACATCTTCATGGAGATGCCTTGACAACCAGCTTGGCATCACCTTGGCGACCGAGCTGTCAGCATCCCAGCGTTGCCCCAGCAACCACCCCAGCATCACCCCAGCAACAGTCACTGCCATGGCAACCCATCCCCTAGCAACAAGAGTCCCATGGCAACGCCCCTCCCCTAGCAAGAGGGATGGGGGTGTGTGTCAGTATTCTGCCTTCTGATTGGCCGCTGGCCTCAGAGCAGTGGAAGGGCCTGCATTCTGATTGGCTGCTCCACTAGGAGAGCAGCCCCACTGATTGGTTGGTGACCTAACCCCAGCGAGCACATGCCCGCTTCTGATTGGCTGTGTCTGCAGGCAGGCTCTGATTGGCCACACGCTCAGCTTGCCCTTTACCCCCTGATTGGCTAGCAGGCCGGGAGATCCTTCCCCCTGATTGGCCGCTTCCCCTTCACTCCCATTGGCCGATCCCTCGCGCTACATCCCGCGTTCTGATTGGCGGGCGCGGTGGGGGGCTCCTATTGGCTGCCTCTAACCTGAGGGGGGTGTCGGGGGGTGGGGGGGTGTCCCACAGGGGTGGTCCGGGCCTCCAGCATCTTCCCCATCCTGAGCGCGGTGCTGCTGCTGCTGGGGGGGTCTGCGTGGCCGCCAGCCGCCTGCGCCGCGCACGCACCAGCCTCGTCCTGGGCGCCGGCATCCTCTTCGTGGCCGCTGGTCAGTTGGGGGGGGGGTGTTTAATTTTGGGGGAGGGATGGTCTTGGGGTCCCCCACGTCCCATCTGCGTCACTCTCCGGGTCAGGATCCCTGTGGGGAAGGTTGGGGAGGGAGGGAGGGTCTCTGCGCCCCCCTCCTCTGCGGGCACAGAGAGAGGGTCCTTGAGGGGAGGGGGGTGTCCCCAAAATCCAGGGGGATTCTTGGGGGGGCCGAGCCCAGGAACCACCTCTGGAGGGGAAGGGGGTGTCCCTCCCAAGGGGGGTCCTGGGGGGGCGGGGCTCCCCTAGATCGCAGGGAGATGTTAGAGGGGGTGTGGGGGGGGTCCCCCAAATCTCAAGAGCTTCCCTGAATGAATGGGGGGGGGCCCTAAACCCCAGAGGGACCCTGAGGGGGTGGGGGGGCTCCCCTAAACCCCAGAGGGACCCTGAGGGGGTGGGGGGGCTCCCCTAAACCCCAGAGGGACCCCATGCTGAAGCCACAGCAGCTCCTTGACCCATCCCATCCTCCATCCCCCATCCCCATCCTACCCCCCTTCCCCAAATACCCCCCACATCCCTTCCCCAATCCCCTGCCCTGCCACCTCCCTGCCCCCCTCAATCCCCTGCCCCCCCAACCCCCCTGCTCCCCCCCACCCCCCTACCTCCCTGCCTCCTTGCAACCCAACCCCCCCACCCTCCCCAAATCCCCCCACCCTCCGCTTCCCCCCTGCCCTCCCCATCTCCCCACCCTCCCCCCAACTCCCTCTGCCCTCCCCATCTCCCTGGCCCCCCCAACCTCCCCAAACCCTCCTGCCCTCCCCATCTCCCTGCCCCCCCAACCCCTCCTGCCCCTTCCTGCCCTCCCCCTCCCCTCCCGCCCTCCCCAACCCCCCTGCCCCTCCCAACACCCCCCAACCCCTCCACTCTCCACATCTCCCTGCCCCTCCCAAACCCCCCTGCCCTCCCCAACCCCCTTGCCTTCCCCATCTCCCTGCCCCCCCCCAACCCCTCCACTCTCCACATCTCCCTGCCCCTCCCAAACCCCCCTGCCCTCCCCAACCCCCTTGCCTTCCCCATCTCCCTGCCCCCCCCCAACCCCTCCACCCTCCCCATCTCTCTGCCCTCCCCAACCCCCATGCCCCCCCCAACCCCCCTGCCCTCCCCATCTCCCTGCCCTCCCCTCCCCTCCCCCCCCCCCCCCCCCCCCCCCTGCCCTCCCCATCTCCTTGCCCTCCACTTCCCTCCCTCACCCCCCTGCCCTCCCCATCCCCCTGCCCTCCCCATCTCCCTGCCCTCCCCTTCCCCCCTGCCCTCCCCATCCCCCTGCCCTCCCCATCTCCTTCCCCTCCCCAACCCCCCTGCCCTCCCCATCTCCTTGCCCTCCACTTCCCTCCCTCACCCCCCCTGCCCTCCCCATCCCTGTGCCCTCCCCATCTCCCTGCCCTCCCCATCCCCCTGCCCTCCCCATCCCTGTGCCCTCCCCATCTCCCTGCCCTCCCCCCTGCCCTCCCCATCCCTCTGCCCTCCCCACCTCCTTGCCCTCCCCTTCCCCTCCCTGCCCTCCCCTTCCCCTCCCTTGCCCCCCCTTGCCTCCCCCGCCCCCCCAGGCCTCAGCAACATCATCGGGGTGATCGTGTACATCTCAGCCAACGCCGGGGACCCGGGTACCAAGCGGGACGAGGACAAGAAGAGCCACTACTCCTACGGCTGGTCCTTCTACTTCGGGGGCCTGTCCTTCATCCTGGCCGAGGCCATCGGCGTCCTGGCCGTCAACCTCTACATCGAGCGGCACCGTAAAGCCCGGGGGGCCCGGGGGGGTCCGGGACCACCCCCACCTCCTCCCCCTCCACGTGTCCCTCCGGGTCCCAGACCCCGACCCCGGAGACGCTCCAGGTCCAGCTCTCGGTCCAGCGAGCCGGGCCGGTCGCGGGATGCTTCTCCTCCTCCTCCTCCTCCTCCTCTCCCACCGCCGGGGAAATCTGGGGGGGGGAGGAGGAGGAGGGGGTGGGGTCGGGGGGGTCCCCCTCCGGCTGATATCTCCATGTATACCTTATCAAGGGAGGGACCCCCCGGTACTGCCCCCCCGGCACCCCGGGACCCCCCTTTCTGCAGTTGCATAACGCTTTTGGGAAGGACCCCCCCGGGGGCCCCCCCGACAGCGCCTCGGGGACCAGCACCCTCAACCGCAAGACCACCCCCGTCTAGGGGCACCCCCCACCCCCAGACACCCCCCACCCCGACCCTGGGGACCCACAGTGAGAGATGACCCCCCCTCCCCCCATCCCCCCTCCCCAGACCCCCCCATCCCATCCCATCCCATCCCATCCCATCCCCCTCCTCCTCCTCCTCACCCCGGTCCTCCTGCGGGCGGGCAGGGCTGTGCCCCCCCCACACCCTTTCACCAAGGACCCCCCCGACCCACCCATGTGTGGGTCCCCATTGGGGATGGGGAGATTTGGGGGACCTTGACCCCCCCCCCGCCCCCTGAATCCATCAAGGACCTGAGTCTGAGTCCCGAAACCAGCAGGTCTTTGGGGCCCCCCTGAAACTGCCATCTCTGGGGAGGGGGCGCTTGAAACCGCCATCTCTTGGGGGGTCCTTGAAACCAACTTTTGGGGGTGTCCTGAAACCATCATCTCTTGAGGGGGGTCCTTGAAACTCATCTTTTTTGGGGGAGGGGGTGTGTCCTGAAACCACCATCTCTTGGTGGGGGTCCTTGAAACCATTTTGGGGTGGGGGGGTCATGAAACTGCCATCTCTTGGTGGGTTCCCCGACACCTCTGTCTCTTTTGGGGGGGGGGGTGTCCTTGAAACTGCCATTTCTGGAGGGAATGTCTGCTCCCCCCCAAAAAAACTGCCATTGTTCCTGCCCCTCCCCATCCCCCCCAGGGACAACCCCCCTCCCCCAGCCCCTGTGCCTTAGGGGGGCCTGGGGGACACCCCCTCCCCCCAGACACCCCGCAGCCTCCTGGGATCCCTGAGTATTATGGACCAGTAGCACCCAGTCCTGTGGGTTCTCTCAGACCAGTATGGCCCAGTTCTGTAGGCAGCGTCAGACCAGTAGGGCCCAGTTTGCTTGGCAGTATTGGACCTGTACAGCCCATTTCCCTCGGCACTATCAGACCAGTACAGCCCAGTCTCCAGGCAGCGCTGTGCCAACAGCTCCCAGTTCACCCAGTGCTCCCAGTATCCCCCAGTGCACTGGGCCAGCTGCAGAGCTGGGTTCTCCTGCTCAGTCTCAGACCAGTCACTCCCAGTCCCAACCAGTTGCACCCCCCAGACACTCCCAGTGCCCCCGCCAAGTCATTCCCAGTACCCCCAGTTGCTCCCAGTCATCCCCAGTGCCCCCCAGTCACTCCCAGTGCAGCGCCCGGTGCCCCTGTACAGCCCCGCCCCCTGTATAGCCACGCCCCCTGAGACCACTCCCCTTGTCTCAAGCCCCACCCACTCCCCAAGCCACACCCTTCCCTCAGCCCCGCCCTTTTGTGTCAAGCCCCACCCACTCATCAAGCCACGCCCCCTCGTACAGCCCCTCCCTCATGCCCCGCCCCTTACAGCACCCGCCATCGAAGCCCCGCCCCCTCGCTCCCATGGGCCCCGCCCCCTGTACAGCCCCTCCCTCAGCCCCACCGCCCCTTCTCCCCAAGCCACGCCCCCTCCAGCAGGCCCCGCCCCTGCTCTGCAGGCCCCATCCCCCTGTACAGCCCCGCCCCCGGGCTCGGCCCCGCCCCCGGGCTAGGCCCCGCCCCCTTGCATGGATTTTTACGGAAATTTCGCTCTTTAAAATAAAAACGAGACTCTGGAAGTGGCGCGGGGGGGTCGGGGGGGGCCGGGGGGGTTCCAAGGGGCCGGGGGGTGGCTGGAGGGGATTCTGGGGGGGTCTAGGAGGTTCCAGGGTGTCTGGGGGGGTTCTGGGGGGATCTAGGGGGTGGCTAAGGGGGGCAGGAGGGTTCCAGGGAGTCTGGGGGGGTCCAGGGGGTCTGGGGGGGTCCCAAGAGCCCAGTGGACTAGGGGGTCCCAGGGAATCTGGGGGGTTCAGGCAAGTTCTGGGTGGTCTGTGGGGGGGTCTTAAGGGGTAGGTGGGAGTGCGAAGTGGTGTAGTGGTCGCCAAGTCAACCCTGAAGCAACCCGGGCATCTCATTAATATTAATGAGCTTGTTTAATAGTCATCAGGCCCATAGCAATTGGGCCTGAAGGCCGTCCCACGCTCCCATTGGCTGCTGGACGTGTCCGTCAAGGAAGGAGGCGTGGCTAGGAAACCCCCACCCCGTTAGCTTTGCCCCGCCTTCAAGAAGTAGCCGCGAGCCGTTATTGGTCGTTGCCGATGCCTGTTATTGAATTCGAGGCTTTCATTGGTTGCCTCCTCCCGCCAATCGTCGAGCCGGGGCGGGCCGCGTCCCAATGCCCACTACGATTCGTGGATCGCCCTGTCGCTCAGGAACGCGCCCGTTTATTGGGCGAGAGCGGGGAGAAAGGGCGGGTCCGGGCGGGGCGGACGCCGCCGCGGCGGAGGGCGGCGGAGACGAGAGGAGCGGCCGGAGCGAGCCCGGTACCGGCGGGAGCGGCCGCCGCGGCCGCCATGGAGGACGGAGTCTATGGTAGGCCGGGCCGGAGCTGGGGGAGAGGCGGCGGCGGGGCGGGCAGGGGACAGGCGGCCGCCGCGGGCCCGTCCCGAGGGGAGCGGCCGGGGGCGGTCACGTGACAAGGCCCCGCCACTGGCGGGGGGGGGGGGGGCGGCGGGCGGAACCATTCACGGGCCGGGGGGGGCTGGGGGGGCGGTACTTCCTCCGGCTCCAGGGGGCGGGGCTTCGGGCAAGGGGGCGGGGCTTAGGCAGAGCCGCTCGGGGGCGGGGCTTATGCTGAGGGGCGGGGCTTGGGGCGGGGGTGGAGCTTGACTCAATGGGGCTCAGGGCAGGGGTGGGGCTTAGCGCGTGTGGGCGGGGCTTAGGGCAGATGGGGGCTCTTGAAAGGGGCGGGGCGTGCGGAGAGGGCGGGGCTTATAAAGGGGCGGGGCTCTTGGGGTATCCCCCCAAATCGTGTGTCCCCCCACCCCAGTACCTCCCGACCCCTTAGGGCCAGGGCAGGGGGCAGGGGCAGGGTACCCCCAAGTCATCTCCCCCACCCCCCAGTACCCCCTGGCCCCTTAGGGCTGGGGCAGGGGGCTTGGGGCTGGGGACAGGGCTTAGGGAGGGGCTGGGGGCTTGGGGCTGGGGGCAGGGCTTAGGAAGGGGCTGGGGGGCTTGGGGCTGGGGGCAGGGCTTAGGGAGGGGCTGGGGGCTTGGGGCTGGGGGCAGGGCTTAGGAAGGGGCTGGGGGCTTGGGGCAGGGGGCAGGGCTTAGGGAGGGGCTGGGGGGCTTGGGGCAGGGGGCAGGGCTTAGGGAGGGGCAGGGGGGCTTGGGGCTGGGGGCAGGGCTTAGGGAGGGGCAGGGGGGCTTGGGGCTGGGGGCAGGGCTTAGGGAGGGGCTGGGGGGCTTGGGGCTGGGGGCAGGGCTTAGGGGCTGGGGGACTGGGGGCAGAGGGCAGGGCTTAGGGAGGGGCAGGGGGCTTGGGGCAGGGGGCAGGGCTTAGGGAGGGGCTGGGGGGCTTGGGGCTGGGGACAGGGCTTAGGGAGGGGCTGGGGGCTTGGGGCTGGGGGCAGGGCTTAGGAAGGGGCTGGGGGCTTGGGGCAGGGGGCAGGGCTTAGGGAGGGGCTGGGGGCTTGGGGCAGGGGGCAGGGCTTAGGGAGGGGCTGGGGGGCTTGGGGCAGGGGGCAGGGCTTAGGAAGGGGCTGGGGGGCTTGGGGCAGGGGGCAGGGCTTAGGGAGGGGCTGGGGGCTTGGGGCAGGGGGCAGGGCTTAGGGAGGGGCTGGGGGGCTTGGGGCTGGGGGCAGGGCTTAGGGGCTGGGGGACTGGGGGCAGAGGGCAGGGCTTAGGGAGGGGCTGGGGGCTTGGGGCAGGGGGCAGGGCTTAGGGAGGGGCTGGGGGGCTTGGGGCAGGGGGCAGGGCTTAGGGAGGGGCAGGGGGCTTGGGGCAGGGGGCAGGGCTTAGGAAGGGGCTGGGGGCTTGGGGCAGGGGGCAGGGCTTAGGAAGGGGCTGGGGGCTGGGGGCAGGGCTTAGGAAGGGGCTGGGGGCTGGGGACAGGGGACAGGGCTTAGGAAGGGGCTGGGGACTGGGGGCAGAGGGCAGGGCTTAGGAAGGGGCTGGGGGCTTGGGGCTGGGGGGCTGGGGACAGGGGGCAGGGCTTAGGAAGGGGCTGGGGGCTTGGGGCAGGGGACAGGGTGCCCCCCCACTTCCAAATCCTCTTTCCCCCCCTTAGTCCCCCCCGACCTGACGGCCGAGGAGCGGCTGGAGCTGGAGAGCATCCGGCGCCGCAAGCAGGAGCTGCTGGGGGAGATCCAGCGCCTGCGGGAGGAGCTGAGCGAGGCCATGAGCGAGGTGGAGGGGCTGGAGGCCAACGAGGGCAGGTACCCCCCAAAAAACACCCCCTTTCCCACCCCCCCTCTCAAATCCCCCTCTGGCACCCCCATCACCCCACCTGCCACCCCAGAAATCCTCCTTGGGGGCATCTAAATAGCACCTGGTACCCCCAAAACGCTCCTCCAGGACCCTGCTGATGCTCCCAAATCCCTCCCCGTGACCTTCTGGTACCCCCCCTCAAAACCACAGAGCCCCCCCCAGACCCCCCCACACCCCTTGAGGCCTCAGACCACCCCCCTCCAGCTTTACCCCTGAGACCCCCCCGATACCCCTGAAATCTGTCTAAACATCCCCCAGACATCCTCCCCCTGCACCCCCAGGGACCCTTCTCTTTGCTCCCCCCCCCAAACTCTCCCCCTGGGGTAGCACCCACCTTGAGGACCCCCCCCCAAATCCACACCATGGCCCCTAAATATTCTTTATCCCCCCTCCCCAAAGGGGTTTGGGGGTTTCTCACTCTCAGCACCCCAAAAACCTCCCCTAACTCAACACCTCCCTTTCTCTGAATTTTGGGGGACCCCCCTCTGCTTTAAACCCCCCCCCACCTTGTATGTGTCCCCCCCCCCAGCAAAACCCTCCAGAGGAACCGAAAGATGGGGATGGGCCGCAAGAAATTCAACATGGACCCCAAAAAGGTGGGGGAGGGGCTCCGTACCGACCCCAGGGGAGGTGGGGGGGGTTGTTGAGGACCCCCCACCCTAATTCTGGTGGTTTTTTTGGGGGGGGGTGGCTCAGGGGATCCAGTTCCTGGTGGAGAACGAGCTGCTGCGCCACACGGCCGAGGACATCGCCCGCTTCCTCTACAAGGGCGAGGGGCTCAACAAGACCGCCATCGGAGACTACCTGGGGGAGAGGTGGGGGCTTGGGGGGGTCTGGGGGCTTTGGAGGGGGCAGGGGGCTTGGGGGGAGTCAGGGGGCTTGGGGAGAGTCAGGGGGTCAGGGGGCTTGGGGGGAGGCAGGGGGCTTGGGGGGAGCAGGGGGGCAGGGGGCTTAGGGGGAGGCAGGGGGCTTGGGGGGAGCTGGGGGCTTCGGGGGGCTTGGGGGGTGTCTGGGGGCTTTGGAGGGGGCAGGGGGCTTGGGGGGAGTCAGGGGGCTTGGGGGAGTCAGGGGGTCAGGGGGCTTGGGGGGAGCAGGGGGTCAGGGGGCTTAGGGGGAGGCAGGGGGCTTGGGGGGAGCTGGGGGCTTCGGGGGGCTTGGGGGGGTCTGGGGGCTTTGGAGGGGGCAGGGGGCTTGGGGGGAGTCAGGGGGCTTGGGGGGAGTCAGGGGGGCAGGGGGCTTGGGGGGAGTCAGGGGGCTTGGGGGAGGTGGGGGAGTCAGAGGGGCTTGGGGGGAGGAGGGGGTCAGGGGGCTTGGGGGGAGTCAGGGGGCTTTGGGGAGGTAGGGGAGTCGGGGGGCTTGGGGGAGGTGGAGGGGTCTGGGGGCTTTGGGGGGGTCAGGGGGCTTTGGGGAGGTAGGGGGGTCAGGGGGCTTGGGAGGGTCAGGGGGCTTTGGGGAGGTTGGGGGGTCTGAGGGCTTCATTGGGGGTCTGGGGGCTTCATTGGGGTGGGGAGTTTCATTGGGGTGGGGGTCTGGGGGCTTCATTGGGGGTCTGGGGACTTCATTGGGGTGGGGGTCTGGGGTCTTCATTGGGGGTCTGGGGGCTTCATTGGGGGCCTGGGGGTTTCATTGGGTAGGGGGTCTTCATTGGGGGTCTGGGGGCTTCATTGGGGGTGGGGGGCTTCATTGAATAGGGAGGGTTCATTGGGGTGGGGGTCAGTTCCAGGGGGTGGCTCCCCTCAGACCCGCCCCCAAGTCCCTCAGGTGATTGACAGCCCGGTGGGCGGGGCCTGGCAGTGATTGACAGCTCAGTGTGCCCCCCCAGGGAGGAGTTCAATATCGGGGTGCTGCACGCCTTCGTGGACCTGCACGAGTTCACCGACCTCAACCTGGTGCAGGCCCTCAGGTGGGGCTGGGGGGCTCTGGGGGGGTCACTTGGGGGGCTGGGGGGGCCACTTGGGGGCTGGGGGGCCACCTGGGGGGCTGGGGGGCTGGGGGGGCTTGGGGCATTGCCGGGGGGTTCTGGGGGGCTGGGAGGGGTCACTTGTAGGGGCTGGGAGGGCATCTGGGCCGGGGGGTTACTTGAGGGTCTGGGGGGGTCACTCGGGGGGCTGAGGGGTCACTTAGGGGTCATCACTTGGGGGGCTGGAGGGATAATTTCGGGGTCTGGGGGGTCACTTGGGGGATCCCAGGGGGATTCCCAGGCTCCATGGGGGGTGCAGGAGGTCTCTGGGGGTGTCAGGACCCCCTGGCCGTTTGGGGGGGCCTGTGGGGCGGGTCGTGCCTGGGGTGCAGAGGAGGATTTGGGGTGCCCCCCCCCCAGACAATTCCTGTGGAGCTTCCGGCTGCCGGGGGAGGCGCAGAAGATCGACCGGATGATGGAGGCGTTCGCCCAGCGGTACTGCCTCTGCAACCCCGGCGTCTTCCAGTGCACGGGTAGGACCCCAGACCCACAGGGACCCCAGACCCATGGCACCCCAACCCCCAGGGACCCCAGTGCCCTGGGACCCCAATGCCCTGGGACCCCAACCCCCAGGGACCCCAATGCCCCAGGACCCCATCCCCACTGCCTCTGCAACCCCGGCGTCTTCCAGTGCACGGGTAGGACCCCAGACCCACAGGGACCCCAGACCCATGGCACCCCAACCCCCAGGGACCCCAGTGCCCTGGGACCCCAATGCCCTGGGACCCCAACCCCCAGGGACCCCAATGCCCCAGGACCCCATCCCCACTGCCTCTGCAACCCCGGCGTCTTCCAGTGCACGGGTAGGACCCCAGACCCACAGGGACCCCAGACCCATGGCACCCCAACCCCCAGGGACCCCAATGCCCCAGGACCCCAGTGCCCCAGGACCCCATCCCCACTGCCTCTGCAACCCCGGCGTCTTCCAGTGCACGGGTAGGACCCCAGACCCACAGGGACCCCAGACCCATGGCACCCCAACCCCCAGGGACCCCAGTGCCCTGGGACCCCAATGCCCTGGGACCCCAACCCCCAGGGACCCCAATGCCCCAGGACCCCAATGCCCCAGGACCCCATCCCCACTGCCTCTGCAACCCCGGCGTCTTCCAGTGCACGGGTAGGACCCCAGACCCACAGGGACCCCAGACCCATGGCACCCCAACCCCCAGGGACCCCAGTGCCCTGGGACCCCAATGCCCTGGGACCCCAACCCCCAGGGACCCCAGTGCCCTGGGACCCCAATGCCCTGGGACCCCAACCCCCAGGGACCCCAGTGCCCTGGGACCCCAATGCCCTGGGACCCCAACCCCCAGGGACCCCAATGCCCCAGGACCCCAGTGCCCCAGGACCCCATCCCCACTGCCTCTGCAACCCCGGCGTCTTCCAGTGCACGGGTAGGACCCCAGACCCACAGGGACCCCAGACCCATGGCACCCCAACCCCCAGGGACCCCAGACCCATGGGACCCCAACCCCCAGGGACCCCAACCCCCAGGGACCCCAGTGTCCCAGGACCCCAATGCCCCAGGACCCCATCCCCAGGGACCCCAGTGCCCTGGGATCCCAATGCCCTGGGACCCCAACCCCCAGGGACCCCAATGCCCCAGGACTGGGTTTTGGGGCCCCCCTGGGTTTGGGGCCCCCCTGACCCCCCGTTACCCCCCAGACACGTGCTACGTGCTGTCCTTGGCGGTGATCATGCTCAACACCAGCCTGCACCACCCCTGACCCCCTGTCATTGCCCCCCTGACTCCCCATGGGTTTTGGGGTCCCCCCGGAGTTTTGGGGCCCCCCAGGTTTGGGGGCCCCCCTGACCCCCCCATTACCCCCCAGACACGTGCTACGTGCTGTCCTTGGCGGTGATCATGCTCAACACCAGGCTGCACCACCCCTGACCCCCTGTCATTGCCCCCCTGACTCCCCATGGGGTTTGGGGTCCCCCCGAGTTTTGGGGCCCCCCCAGGTTTGGGGGCCCCCCTGACCCCCCCATTACCCCCCAGACACGTGCTACGTGCTGTCCTTGGCGGTGATCATGCTCAACACCAGCCTGCACCACCCCTGACCCCCTGTCATTGCCCCCCTGACTCCCCATGGGTTTTGGGGTCCCCCTGGGTTTTGGAGCCCCCCTGGGTTTGGGGGCCCCCCTGACCCCCCGTTACCCCCCAGACACGTGCTACGTGCTGTCCTTGGCGGTGATCATGCTCAACACCAGGCTGCACCACCCCTGACCCCCTGTCATTGCCCCCCTGACACCCCATGGGGTTTGGGGTCCCCCCTGGGTTTTGGAGCCCCCCTGGGTTTTGGGGGCCCCCCTGACCCCCCGTTACCCCCCAGACACGTGCTACGTGCTGTCCTTCGCGGTGATCATGCTCAACACCAGCCTGCACAACCCCAACGTGCGGGACAAGCCGTCGGCCGAGCGCTTCGTGGCCATGAACCGCGGCATCAACGACGGGGGGGACCTGCCCGAGGAGCTGCTCAGGGTGGGCGGGGCTGGGGGCGGGGCCACAGGGGCTGGGGGCGGGGCCACAGGGGCTGGGGGCGGGGCTACAGGGGCTGGGGGCAGGGCTACAGGGGCTGGGGGCAGGGCTGCAGGGGCTGGGGGCGGGGCCACAGGGGCTGGGGGCGGGGCTACAGGGGCTGGGGGCGGGGCCACAAGGGCTGGGGCGGGGCTACAGGGGCTGGGGCGGGGCCACAGGGGCTGGGGGCAGGGGCAGAGGGGCTGGGGGCGTGGCTACAGGGGCTGGGGCGGGGTCACGGGCTGGGGCAGGGCTGGGGGTGGGGCCAGAGGGGCTGGGGGCGGGGCTACAGGGGCTGGGGCAGGGCTACAGGGTCTGGGGGTGGGGCCATAGGGTCTGGGGGTGGGGCCAGAGGGGTTGGGGGCAGGGCCACAGGGGCTGGGGCGGGGCCACAGGGGCTGGGGCAGGGTCACTGGCTGGGGCAGGGCTGGGGGGATGGGGCAGGGCTGGGGGTGGGGCCACAGGGGCTGGGGGTGGGGCCACAGGGGCTGGGGGCAGGGCCAGAGGTGCTGGGGGCAGGGGCAGAGGGGCTGGGGGCGTGGCTACAGGGGCTGGGGCGGGGTCACGGGCTGGGGCAGGGCTGGGGGTGGGGCCAGAGGGGCTGGGGGTGGGGCTACAGGGGCTGGGGCGGGGTCAGAGGGGCTGGGGGTGGAGCTATTGGGCTGTAGGTAGGGTCAGGGGGGCTGTGGGCGGGGTTAGAGGGGCTGTGGGTGGGGTTAGGCTGGGGGCGGGGCTATGGGCTGGGGGTGGGGTTAGAGGTCTGTGGGTGGGGCTGTGGGCAGAGCTATGGGAGGGGTTAGAAGGGCTGTGGGTGGAGCTATGAGCTGTGGGTGGGGTTAAAGGGGCTGTGGGTGGGGTTAAAGGGGCTGTGGGTGGGGTTAGAGGGCTGTGGGTGGGGCTAGAAGGGCTGTGGGTGGGGCTATGAGCTGTGGGTGGGGTTAGAGGGTATGGGCGGGGTTAGAGGGGCTGTGGGTGGGATTAGAGGGGCTGTGGGAGGGGCTGTGGGTGGGATTAGAGGGGCTGTGGGCGTGGCTAGGGGCTGTGGGCGGGGTTAGAGGGCTGTGGGTGGGGTTAGAGGGGTTGTGGGCGGGGTTAGAGGGGCTGTGGGTGGGGTTAGAGGGGCTGTGGGTGGGGTTAGAGGGGCTGTGGGTGGGGTTAGAGGGCTGTGGGCAGGGTTAGAGGGGTTGTGGGCGGGGCTATGGGCTGTGGGCGTGGTGAGGGGCTGTGGGTGGGGTTAGAGGGGCTGTGGGCGGGGTTAGAGGGGCTGTGGGTGGGGCTATGGGCTGTGGGCGTGGTGAGGGGCTGTGGGCGGGGTTAGAGGGGCTGTGGGCGGGGCTAGGGGCTGTGGGCGGGGTTAGAGGGGCTGTGGGCAGGGTTAGAGGGGCTGTGGGCATGGCTATGGGCTGTGGGCGGGGCTGTGGGTGGGGTTAGAGGGCTGTGGGCAGGGCTAGGGGCTGTGGGCAGGGTTAGAGGGGCTGTGGGCATGGCTATGGGCTGTGGGCGGGGCTGTGGGTGGGGTTAGAGGGCTGTGGGCGTGGCTAGGGGCTGTGGGCGGGGCTGACGGCCCTGCCTGGCCCCGCCCCCAGAACCTGTACGAGAGCATCCGCAGCGAGCCCTTCAAGATCCCCGAGGACGACGGCAACGACCTGACCCACACCTTCTTCAACCCCGACCGCGAGGGCTGGCTGCTCAAGCTGGGTCCGACACGCCCCCTGCCCCGCCCCCTGCCCCGCCCCTGACAGGTCCCACCCCCAACAGGCCACACCCCCTGACAGGCCACACCCCAACAGGCCACACCCCTGGCAGGCCACACCCCCTGACCGGCCACACCCCCAGCAGGCTCAGCCCCCTGGCAGGCCGCGCCTCTGACAGGTCCCACCCCAACAGGCCACACCCCCTGACAGACCACACCCCCTGACTGGCCACACCCCCAGCATATCCCATCCCCAACAGGCCACACCCCCTGACAGGCCACACCCCCAGCAGGCTCAGCCCCTGGCAGGCCCGCCCCCGACAGGCCCTGCCCCCAGCAGATCCCACCCCCAACAGGCCACACCCCCAGCAGATCCCACCCCCAACAGGCCACACCCCCAGCAGATCCCACCCCCAACAGGCCACACCCCCAGCAGATCCCACCCCCAACAGGCCACACCCCCAGCAGATCCCATCCCCAACAGGCCACACCCCCAGCAGATCCCATCCCCAACAGGCCACACCCCCCACCAGGCCACTCCCTCCAGGCCAACCCCCAACAGGCCCCGCCCCTGGCAGGCCACACCCCTGACAGGCCACACCCCTGGCAGGCCACACCCCCAGCAGGCTCAGCCCCCCTGCAGGCCACACCCCCCACCAGGCCACTCCCCTCCAGGCCAACCCCCCAACAGGCCCCGCCCCCAGCAGGTCCCACCCCAGACAGGCCACACCCCCCGGCAGGCCCCGCCCCTGGCAGGCCACACCCCTGACAGGCCACACCCCCTGACAGGCCACACCCACTGCCCCACTCCACCGCCACCCCCTGGCCCCCCTCTGTCGCCCCTCTGGGTGCAGACCAGTATCTCCCAGTGCTCATCTGGACCCTCCCCAGTTCCTCCCAGTGCTCCCCAGTTCCTCCCAGTGCCCCTCTGGATCTTCCCAGTCCCTCCCAATGCACTTTAATCCCTTCCCAGTCCCTCTCAGTGCTCTTCTGAACCTTTCCAGTGCCTCCCAGTGCCCTCCCAGTGCTCCCCAGTCCCTCCCAGTGCTCCCCAGTTCCCCCAGGGCTCTGGGCAGTGGGGGTCCCATGCAGACGTGACTGACGTTCCTTGCTCTTCCCCTGTCTGTCCGTCTGTCCCTGTCTGTCTGTCTGTCCCCCTGTCCCCCTCCCGCTGCTGACGCTCACCCGGCCCCCAGGAGGTACGTACGGGGGGGGAGGGGGTGAGGAGGGGTGGGCAGCACCCTTGGATCCATCCCCCCCAAATCCACCCATCGCCCCCCCCAAATCCAGCCCCCCAAATCCATCCAGCCCCCCCAAATCTACCCCCCAAATCCATCCATCCCCCCCAAATCTACCCCCCCAATCCATTCATTCCCCCCCCAAATCCATCCCCCCCAAATCCACCCATCCCCCCCAAATCCACCCCTCCCAAATCCCCCCATCCCCCCCAATCCATCCCCCCAAATCCACTCATCCCCCCCAATCCATCCCCCCCAAATCCCCCCACCCCCCCCAATTCCCCCCCCCAAATCCACTCATCCCCCCCATCTACTCCCCCCCCCCCCAATCCATCCCCCTGATTTCCTCCTTGGAAACAACCCCCCGCCCCCCCCCCTCAATCTACGTGGCTTCTTGGGGCGCCCCCCAGCCCCCTTAACCCCCCTGACCCCCCCCGACCCCCCAGGCGGGGCGGGTGAAGACGTGGAAGCGCCGCTGGTTCATCCTCACTGACAACTGTCTCTACTACTTCGAGTACACCACGGTGAGACCCCCCCCCCGGGACCCCCCCAAACCCTGCGGGACCCCCCTGAACCCCCCCAACCCCCCCCGACCCCCCCCAACCTCACGGGAGCCCCAGAACCCCCCCAAACCCTGCGCGACCCCTAGAACCCCCCTGAACCCCCCCAACCTCATGGGACCCCCTGAACCCCCCCCCAAACCCTGTGGGACCCCCACAACCCCCACAAACCCTGTGGGACCCCCTGAACCCCCCCAACCCCTGCCAACCCCAAGAACCCCCCCCAACCTCACGGGACCCCCAGAACCCCCCCAAACCCTGCGCGACCCCTAGAACCCCCCTGAACCCCCCCCAACCTCATGGGACCCCCTGAACCCCCCCCAAACCCTGTGGGACCCCCACAACCCCCACAAACCCTGCGGGACCCCCTGAACCCCCCAACCCCTGCCAACCCCAAGAACTCCCCCCGACCCCCCAACCTCACGGGACCCCCAGAACCCCCCCAAACCCTGCGCGACCCCTAGAACCCCCTGAACCCTCCCCCAACCTCATGGGACCCCCTGAACCCCCCCCAAACCCTGTGGGACCCCCACAACCCCCACAAACCCTGTGGGACCCCCTGAACCCCCCCCAACCCCTGCCAACCCCAAGAACCCCCCCCCGACCCCCCCCAACCTCACGGGACCCCCAGAACCCCCCCAAACCCTGCGCGACCCCTAGAACCCCCCTGAACCCTCCCCCAACCTCATGGGACCCCCTGAACCCCCCCAAACCCTGTGGGACCCCCTGACCCCCTCCAACCTCACGGGACCCCAAGAACCCCCCTGAACCCCCCCAACCCCACAGGACCCCCAGAACCCCCCCAAACCCTGTGGGACCCCCTGAACCCCCCAAAACCCCTGCCAACCCCAAGAACCCCCCTGAACCCCCCCCCAACCTCATGGGACCCCCAGAACCCCCCAAACCCCACCCTGTCCCAGGGGTCCCCCCTGCCCCCCCCGCCCCCCACCCCAGCCCAGGGGTCCTCCCTGAGCCCCCCAAGGCCAGGGGTCCCCCCCGATCCCCCTGTCCCAGGGGTCCCCCCTGACCCCCCCGGACACCCCCTTAGCCCAGGGGTCCCCCTGACCCCCCCGACCCCCCAGCCCAGGGGTCCCCCCAATCCCCCTGTCCCAGGGGTCCCCCCTGACCCCCCTCCCAGCCCAGGGGTCCCCCCAATCCCCCTGTCCCAGGGGTCCCCCCTGACCCCCCCCGACCCCCCAGCCCAGGGGTCCCCCCAATCCCCCTGTCCCAGGGGTCCCCCCTGACCCCCCCTGACCCCCCTCCCAGCCCAGGGGTCCCCCCAATCCCCCTGTCCCAGGGGTCCCCCTGACCCCCCAACCCCCCAGCCCAGGGGTCCCCCCAATCCCCTGTCCCAGGGGTCCCCCCTGACCCCCCTCCCCAGCCCAGGGGTCCCCCCAATCCCCCTGTCCCAGGGGTCCCCCCTGACCCCCCCTGACCCCCCTCCCAGCCCAGGGGTCCCCCCAATCCCCCTGTCCCAGGGGTCCCCCCTGACCCCCCTGACCCCCCTCCCAGCCCAGGGGTCCCCCCAATCCCCCTGTCCCAGGGGTCCCCCCTGACCCCCCTCCCAGCCCAGGGGTCCCCCCAATCCCCCTGTCCCAGGGGTCCCCCTGACCCCCCCTGACCCCCCTCCCAGCCCAGGGGTCCCCCAATCCCCCTGTCCCAGGGGTCCCCCCTGACCCCCCTGACCCCCCTCCCAGCCCAGGGGTCCCCCCAATCCCCTGTCCCAGGGGTCCCCCCTGACCCCCCTGACCCCCCTGACCCCCCAGCCCAGGGGTCCCCCCTGACCCCCCCGTGCCCCCCCAGGACAAGGAGCCGCGGGGCATCATCCCCCTGGAGAACCTCAGCATCCGCGAGGTCGAGGACCCCCGCAAGCCGGTGAGCCCCCCCAGGACCCCCCTCATTTTGGGGGGGAGACCCCAACCCTGCCCCCCTCTGCCTTCTCTGCTCCCCCCCTTGCCCCCCCCCAGCCCCGCTCTGCCATCCCTCCCCCCGCCCCCAGCGCTGCCTTGAGCTCTGCATCCCCCCAGCCCCCCTTGCCCCCCCAGCCCCCCCCCCCAAGCCCCCCCCCCCTTTTTCCAGCCCCCCCCAGCACTGCTTCCAGCTCTACATCCCCTCCCATCCCTGTCCCACCCCCCATCCCCCCTCCCCTTCCATCCACCCCTGGCCCCAGCCCCCCAAACCCCCCCAGCCCCCCCTTGCCCCCCACTCCCCAAGCCCCCCCACCCCCCCAGCCCCCCCCCCCCCCTCTAACGCTGCCCCCCAGCACTGCTTCCAGCTCTACATCCCCTCCCACCCCCCCCATCCCCTCCCTCCCAAGCCCCCCCAGCCCCCCCCAGCCCCCCCCCCAGCCCCCCCAGCCCCCCAGCCCCCCTCTAACGCTGCCCCCCAGCACTGCTTCCAGCTCTACATCCCCTCCCACCCCCTCCCTGTCCCATCCCTCCCCTCCCACCCCCTCCCATTGCCCCCCAACCCCTCCCTCCCCATCCCCCCAAGCCCCCCAGCCCCCCTTGCCCCCAGCCCCCCAGCCCCCCCAGCCCCCCTCTAACGCTGCCCCCCAGCACTGCTTCCAGCTCTACATCCCCTCCCACCTCCTCCCTGTCCCATCCCTCCCCTCCCACTCCCCTGTCCCCAGCCCCCCAGCCTTCCCCCACCCCCCCATCCTCCCCCTTGCCCCCAGCCCCCCACCAGCCCCCCCAGCCCCCCTCTAACGCTGCCCCCCAGCACTGCCTCCAGCTCTACATCCCCTCCCACCCCCTCCCTGTCCCATCCCTCCCCTCCCACCCCCTGTCCCCAGCCCCCAGCCCTCCCCCACCCCCCAGCCCCCCTTGCCCCCAGCCCCCCCAGCCCCCCCAGCCCCCCTCTAACGCTGCCCCCCAGCACTGCTTCGAGCTCTACATCCCCAACAACAAGGGGCAGCTGATCAAGGCCTGCAAGACGGAGGCGGACGGGCGGGTGGTGGAGGGAACCACGTGGTGTATCGCATCTCCGCCCCCACCCGCGACCAGAAGGACGAGTGGATCAAATCCATCCAGTGAGACCCCCCCCGGGACCCCCCGGGACCCCCCAGACCCCCCTGACACCCCCTGACCCCCCCAGGGGGAAGGAGAGGGGACCGAGTTATCCCCCCCCCACCAACCCTCCTCTTCCTCCCTGCCCAGGGGGGATGCCCTGGTTATCTTTGGGGGGGGGACATGCATGAGGGGAGGGGGTCACCCACCCCTGACACCCCTGGACCCCCCCTGACACCTCCTGACACCCCCTGACCCCCCCCAGGGGGAAGGAGAAGGGACCAAGTTACCCCCCTACCCTCATCTTCCTCCCTGCCCAAGGGGGGACACCCCCTTTTATGTTGGGGGGGTTAAGGCATGAGGGGAGGGGTCACCCCACCCCCAGGACCCCCAAAAGAGTTTGGGGGTCCTCAAGAACCCCCCTCTGATCCCCCAAACCCCCCCAGTGGGAAGGAGAGGGGACCAAGGTATCCCCCCCCACCTTCTCTTCCTCCCTGCCCAGTGGTGGGACACCCCCATTTCTCTTTGGGGGGGACACACACATGAGGGGAGGGGTCCCCCAGGACCCTCAAACTCTTTTGGGGGTCCTCAAGACCCCTCTCCCCTCCCAGACCCCCAAACCCTCCTGGGGGTCCCCAACAATCACCCCCCAGGGCTCACTATGTACTGGATGCATCAAGGTGCAGCTGGTGGGGGTGGGGGGCTCTTAAGCAGCCAGACCCCTTATTTTGGGGTGGGGGGCACCCCAGACCCCCCCTTGGAGGGGTCAGATCGTGGGGGGGGGGGGGGGAGACATGAAGCACCCCATAATCCCCACCCCCCTCCACTTCCCTGGTCCCCCTGTGGGGTGGGGAGAGATGGGGCTGCCGGGGAGGGGGAAGGGGGTCCTGGGGGGGGGTCCCAGGGGGAAGGGGGGTCCCATGGGGAAGGGGAGTCCCCAGGAGGGCAGGGGGTACCCTGAGACCCCCCAAATTCCCTCCCCACCCCCCACTTTCCTGGTCCCCCTGTGGGATGGGGAGCGATGGGGCTGCCGGGGAGGGGGAAGGGGGTCCTGGGGGGGGGTCCCAAGGGGAAGGGGGGGTCCCATGGGGAAGGGGGGTCCCAGGGGACAGGGGGTACCCCGTGAGCCCCTGGTGACCCCCCCAAACCCCCCCAGGGCGGCGGTGAGCGTGGACCCCTTCTACGAGATGCTGGCTGCCCGCAAGAAGCGCATTTCGGTCAAGAAGAAGCAGGAGCAGCCCTGAGGGGTGGGGGGGGGGGGGCCAGGACCCCCCCCAAAACAACGAGGGACCCCCTGGGACCCCCCCCCCCGCCTCCAAACCACAGAGGAACCTTCTGGAGCACACGGGACCCCCCTTCTCCCAGGACCGTGAGGGACCCTCATGGGACCCCCCCTTCCTCCATGGATCGCCAAGGGACCAGGCTTGGATTACACGGGACACCCCCCCCCCCACCCCAAAATCTGGGGTGCCCCCCCTCCCCCCACCCCCCACCCCATGAAGGACCCCCAAGAACGACGTGGGACCCCTCCCCCCTCCCAGCACCCCCCAGGACCGTGAGGGGCCCCCCCAGGACTGTGCCCCTGAGACAACCCCCTCCTCCACCCCAGGACCCCCCCACCAAAACTGTGAGGGGGTTCTCCTGGGACCCCTCCCCCCAGCTCCTGAGGGACCCCCACCCCCCCCCCCCAAACTCTGCAGGGACACGGGACCCCCCGACACGCAGAGCACACGCCTGGGGGGAGGGGCGGCTTCTGCTGGGCGGAAGCAGCAGCTGGGGGGGGTGACACGGGGTGACAGGGGGGTGACATGGGTGTGACATGTGACGTGTGACATGTGACATGTGACATGGGTGTGACATGGGTGTGACATGTGACATGTGACATGTGACATGGGTGTGACATGTGACATGGGTGTGACATGTGACATGGGTGTGACATGGGTGTGACATGTGACATGGGTGTGACATGTGACATGTGACATGTGACATGTGACATGGGTGTGACATGGGTGTGACATGTGACATGTGACATGTGACATGGGTGTGACATGTGACATGGGTGTGACATGTGACATGTGACATGTGACATGTGACATGTGACATGTGACATGTGACATGGGTGTGACATGTGACATGGGTGTGACATGTGACATGTGACATGTGACATGTGACATGGGTGTGACATGTGACATGGGTGTGACATGTGACATGGGTGTGACATGTGACATGTGACATGTGACATGTGACATGGGTGTGACATGGGTGTGACATGGGTGTGACATGTGACATGGGTGTGACATGTGACATGGGTGTGACACATGACATGTGACATGGGTGTGACATGTGACATGGGTGTGACACATGACTGTGTGACGTGTGACATGGGTGTGGTGTGTGACCCAGGTGTGACATGACATGTGACCTGTGTGACATGTGTGTGACGTGTGTGTGAGACACGTGGCACGTGTGACACGCATGTGACACGTATGACGTGGGTGTGACACGGCTCTGAGGTGTGGGGGAGGATCTTGTGAGGCGTGTGCAAGGCGTGTGGGAGGCGTGTGCCATGTAGGAGGTGTGCATGAAGCATGTGAGAGGCATGTGCAAGGCGTGTGGCATGTATGAGGCATGTATGAGGCGTGTTCCAGGCATGTTCCAGGCGTGTGGCATGTATGAGGCATGTATGAGGCATGTATGAGGCGTGTTCCAGGCATGTGGCATGTATGAGGCATGTTTCAGGCCTGAGGCATGTATGAGGCATGTATGAGGCATGTTCCAGGCGTGTGGCATGTATGAGGCATGTATGAGGCATGTATGAGGCATGTTTCAGGCCTGAGGCATGTATGAGGCATGTATGAGGCGTGTTCCAGGCGTGTGGCATGTAGAGGCATGTTCCAGGGCAGCCCCCTCGTGCACACGCGTGTGCGCGCCGTCTGCACCCAAAAACCCCTCTAACCCCCCTATCCCCCCCTCCCCCCTTCCCAGTCCCTCCCAGTTTGGCTCTGGGGGAGTGGGAGGAAATGGGGGGGGGGGGGTGTCACTGGGGGGGGGGTGTGTCTCTTCCCCCTCCCCCCTTTATTTATGGCTCCCCCCATTAAAGCTGGTGAACACAGAGGGGGGGGTGCAGCCTCTTTTTGGGGGGGGGGGCAGTGCCCCCCCGAGGTTTTATTACACCTGTTTTGGGGTGGAAAATGAGCTTTTTGGGGTGGGAGGGTGGGGGGGCACAGGTGGAGATGCCCCCCCTCCCCATCCCCCAAGGGGGACCCAGGCACCTGGGGTAAGGGGAGGGGGGAGGGGCTGGGAGACCCCCAAGGGGATGTGGGGTTTGGGTGGGGGGTGTCCTAGATGACCGGGGCGGGGGGGAGCAGGTAGACCCCCCAAGGGAATGTGGGGTTGGGGGGGGGGGCAGGGAGACCCCCCAAAGGGATGTGGGGTTGGGGGGGGGGTGGGCAGGGGAGACCCCCAAAGGGATGTGGGGTTTGGGGGGTGGGGGCAGGGAGACCCCCCAAGGGATGTGGGTTTGGGGGGGGGTGGGCAGGGAGACCCCCCAAGGGAATGTGGGTTTGGGGGGTCATGGGGTGGGCAGGGAGACCCCCCAAAGGGATGTGGGGTTTGGGGGGTGGGGGGCAGGGAGACCCCCCAAGGGATGTGGGGTTTGGGGGGGGGTGGGCAGGGAGACCCCCCAAAGGGCTGTGGGGTTGGGGGGTGGGGGCAGGGAGACCCCCAAAGGGCTGTGGGGTTGGGGGGTGGTGGGCAGGGAGACCCCCCAAAGGGCTGTGGGGTTGGGGGGTGGGGCAGGGAGACCCCCCAAAGGGCTGTGGGGTTGGGGGGTGGGGGCAGGGAGACCCCTCCCAAGGAGGATGCAGGATTTGGGGGGTGTCCATCCTTTTTTTGGGGGGGGGGTGTCAGGGGCAGGGGTCGAAGGGCAGCGTGGTGACCCCCCCGTGCAGCTCCAGCCCCCCTCGGCCCAGGCCAGCAGGTCCCCGGCCGCCCGCGCGCGGCACCCGGCCACGGCCGCCACCTCCCCCGCGTCCAGCACCCGGCTCCACAGGTGGAACCCCGAGATCTCCCCCACGAAGGCCTGGGTGGCATCGAAACGGCCCCCAGGGCGTCCTGCGGGGACGGGGACAGGGGACAGGGATTGGGGGGACAGGGGGACAGGGGATGGGGACAGGGGGGGACAGGGACAGGGGCAGGGATGGGGATGGGGACAGGGGACAGGGACGAGGGGGGACAGGGGACAGGGGCAGGGATAGGGATGGGGACAGGGATGGGGACAGGGGACAGGGGGACAGGGGATGGGGACAGGGACAGGGAGAGGGACGGGGACAGGGATGGGGACAGGGGGACAGGGGCAGGGATGGGGATGGGGGGACAGGGATGGGGACAGGGATGGGGACAGGGAGGGGACAGGGATGGGACAGGGGCAGGGATAGGGATGGGGACAGGGATGGGGACAGGGGACAGGGGGACAGGGGTTGGGGACAGGGACAGGGACAGGGAGAGGGACGGGGACAGGGATGGGGACAGGGGGACAGGGACAGGGGGACAGGGACAGGGACAGGGGACGGGGGGGGGACAGGGATGGGGGGACAGGGATGGGAACAGGGGACAGGGGGACAGGGATGGGGACAGGGACAGGGACAGGGGGACAGGGACAGGGACATGGGGACAGGGACAGAGGGGACGGGAGGGGGGACAGAGATGGGGGGACGGGGGACAGGGGACAGGGGGACGGGGGGGACAGGGACAGGGACAGAGGGACAGGGGGACAGGGATGGGGACAGGGACAGGGACAGAGGGACAGGGGGACAGGGATGGGGACAGGGGACAGGGGGACAGGGACAGGGATGGGGGGGACAGGGAGACACAGGGGGGCACATGTGGGTCACGTGTCCCACTGACCCCGGGGTGTCCCCGTGACCCCCCCGTCACCCCATGACCCCGTGTCACCCCCCATCACCCTGTGACCCCCGTGTGACCCCGTGTCACCCCCTGACCCCACATGACCCCTCCCCCCCCCATACCCGACCCCATGACCTCCCCTCCCCATACCTGACCTCCATGACTCCTCCCCATACCTGACCCCATGACCCCACATGACCCCCTCCCCCATACCTGACCCCATGACCCCTCCCCTCCCCCATACCTGACCCCATGACCCCTCCTCCCCCATACCTGACCTCACATGACCCCTCCCCCATACCTGACCTCCTGACCCCACATGACCCCTCCTCCCCCATACCTGACCCCATGACCCCTCCCCTCCCCCATACCTGACCCCATGACCCCTCCCCCCCATACCTGACCTCACATGACCCCTCCCCCATACCTGACCCCCTGACCCCACATGACCCCTCCCCTCCCCCATACCTGACCCCATGACCCCTCCCTTCCCCCATACCTGACCCCCTGACCCCACATGACCCCTCCCCTCCCCCATACCTGACCCCATGACCCCTCCCTTCCCCCATACCTGACCCCCTGACCCCACATGACCCCTCCCCTCCCCCCCCCCGTACCTGCTCCTGGCCGAGGACGAGGACGCCGCGGGGGCGCAGGGGGTGCCCGGCCGCCAGCCCCCCCCGCCCGCGGGGGACCCCGTCCTGGAAGCTGCGCCAGGTGCCCCCCGCGGCCGCCCAGGTGACACAGACGTGCTGCCAGCGCCCCGGGGCCGGGGACAGGGCCAGCGGCACCGCCTGGGGGGCAGGGGGGTCAGGGAGCCCCCAGCCCCCTCAGCCCCCAGAGCACCCACCCCCTGAGCCCCCAGCCCCCTGAGTCCCCAGAGCCCCCAGCCCCCAACCCCCCTGAGCTCCCAGCCCCCCTGTCCCCCAGCCCCCACGAGCCCCCAGCCCCTGACACCTCACCCCCCCATATCCCCCATACTCTCCAGTACCCCCCAGAGCCCCCCCCCACCGCCAGACCCCTCCCATTCCCCACCCTCCCAGGCCCACCCAACCCCCCCAGCCCCTCATATCCCCTCTGCCCCCCTTCACCCCCCACACCCCCCAATTCCCATCCCCCAGTCCCCCCATTCCCCCATAGCACCCCCAAACTCCCCCATTCCCACCCCATAGCCCCCCATTCCCAGCCCCCAGTCCCCCATTCCCCCATAGGCCCCCCCAGCCCCCCATTCCCACCCCATAGCCCCCCCATTCCCATCCCACAGCCCCCTCCCTCCCAAACCCCCCCCCAAACCTGATCATCCACCAGCAGCTCCATGGGGCGCCCGCCCCAGGCCAGCAGCACCAGCTCGTTGGGCTGCCCGGGGGCAGCGTAGGAAAAGGGGGTGCCCAGGGCGGGGGCCCCCCCGGGGCGCAGCCAGAGGCAGGCGGAGAGCGCCCGCAGCGCCCGGCGCACCGTGCCCCGCGCCCGGGCGAACATGTAGTTGGTGCGGAGGGGGAAGGAGACACGGAACCCCCCCTCTGCACCCCCGCACCTGGGGACCCCCCCGGCACCCCGTCAGTGAGGGGGGCACCTAGGGAACCCCCCCATCCCGCTGCACCCCCGCACCTGGGGACTCCCCCCGGCACCCCGTCAGTGAGGGGGGCACCTGGGGACACCTGGGGAACCCCCCCACTGCACCCCTGCACCTGGGGACACCCCCCAGCACCCCATCAGTGAGGGACACACCCCCCCCCCGCTGCACCCCCACACCTGGGGACCCCCCCGGCACCCTGTCAGTGAGGGGGGCACCTGGGGACACCCCCATACCCTGTCAGTGAGGGGGGCACCTGGGGACACCCCCTCACCTCACTGCACCCCTGCACCTGGGGACCCCCCAGCACCCCCGACGCCCCATCAGTAGAGGGGGAAGGGACATGGGGGGGGCACCTGGGGAACCCCCACCCACCCTGATACCACGTCAGTGAGGGGGGATGGGGGTGGCATCTGGGGGTCCCTAACCCTGGGGGGGGTGTCTCTAACCTCTAACCCCTGGGGTCCCCTCCCCTGGGGGTCCCCAACCCTCTATCCCCTGGGGTCCCGTCCCCCCTGCCCCCCACCCCGGGGGTCCCGTCCCCCCATTCCCCTCACCCTTGTGCTTGTCCTGGGGCTCCCCGGGGTCCCCCCGGTCCTCGGGGTCGTCGTGGTCCTCCTCCTCCTCGTGGTCGCCATGGTGACGGCTGTGGGCCCAGTGATGCTCGGGGTGGTTGCCATGGAGATGGCCGTGTTTGGTGTGGTCCCCGTGGTGGTTGCCATGGTTCCCGTGGTGGTTGCCGTGGTTCCCATAGTGGTTGCCATGGTGATCATCAAAGTGGTTGCCGGGGAGGTTGCTGTGCTTGCTGTGGTCCCCGTGGTGGTTGCCATGGTTACCGTAGTGGTTGCTATGGAAGAGGCTGTGGTGGTTGCCATGGTCGCTGGCTTTGCTGTGGTTGCCATGGTGATCGTGGTGGTTGCTGTGGTCACCAGCCTTGCTGTGGTCACCGTGGTGACCATGGTGGTTGCCATGGAGATCCTCGTGGTGGTTGCTGTGGTCACCAGCCTTGCTGTGGTCACCGTGGTGACCATGGTGGTTGCCATGGAGATCCTCGTGGTGGTTGGTATGGAGGATGCTGTGGGTTTTGGCATGGTCGCCAACCTTGCTGTGGTCGCCATGGTGACCGTGGTGGTTGCCATGGAGACCTTCGTGGTGATTGCTATGAAAGATGCTATGAGGGTTGCCATGGTCACCAGCCTTGCTGTGGTCACCATGGTGACCATGGTGGTTGCCGTGATGGTTGCCATGGTCACCGTGGTGGTCACTGTGCTTGAGGTGGTGGTCACCATGGTCACCGTGATGGTTGCCATGGTCACCATGATGGTTGCCATGCTTGAGGTGATGGTCGCCATGGTCCCCATGATGGTTGCCATGGTCCCCATGCTTGAGGTGATGGTCGCCATGGTCCCCATGATGGTTGCCATGGTCACCGTGATGGTTGCCATGGTCACCATGCTTGAGGTGATGGTCGCCATGGTCCCCATGATGGTTGCCATGGTCACCGTGATGGTTGCCATGGTCACCATGCTTGAGGTGATGGTCGCCATGGTGGTTGCCATGGTCCCCGTGCTTGAGGTGGTGGTCCCCGTGGTTGCCATGGTGGTTGCCGTGGTGGTTGCCATGGAGATGGCTGCCGTTGCCATGGTGATGGAGCTGCAGCTCCAGGAGCCCGATCTTCTTCTGCAGCGCCTCCCGCAGCCCTGACACGTTGCGGCTCTGCTGGGGGGGGGGGGGGCATCACCCCACGATCCCCACCCCCAAAACCCCCCCACCCCTCCCATCCCCTCCCCCAACCTGCCCTTCCCCCTCCCCATCCCCCTCCCCCCGGGTTAATCAGTGACCCCGGCGCTGCCCCGGTTAATCCGCCCCTCCCCCCCCCAGCTAATCAGCGCCGGGTTAATGAGGGCAGCGGGATGGGGGGAGGGGGGTCAGGGGCACACCCCTCCCCCACCCCCACCCCTCCCCCCCCCCCCATGGCCACCAGATGGTCCCCAAAGAGGATCAGGGGTAAAACCCTGGGGGGGGGAAGGGGAGGAGGATGGGGTGGGGAAGGGAGGGAAGGGATCCCAGCCCCTCCCCCCACCCTCCCTTCCCCAGGTTTCGGGGGAGGAGCGGGGGGAGGGGAGGGGCACCAGTGTGGGGGAGGGGTGTGAACCAGACACCACGAGGCCGGCACGAGGCCGCGTGGGGAGAGGGCGATGATGGGGGTGTGGGGCCCCTCCCCCATCCCCAACACGACACATTCCCCGCCCCCCCCTTCCCCCTCCCCATCCCCCCCACCCCTCCCCCACCCCCACCCCCTCCCCCTCACCTGCAGCTGCTGCAGCTTCTGCCTCAGGCCCTGCAGCGCCCCCTCCCCCTCCCCCTCCAGGCTTCCTCGTGCGATGCCTCCTCCTCCTCCTCCTCATCTTCCTCCTCCTCCTCCTCCTCCTCCTCCCCCTCCCGGGGTGGGGGAGGGGGATGCTGGCGGGCGCGCGCCCGGCACCGCCCCAGTTTGGCCGCGAGCTCGAGCGCCGCCTCGCGCTGCTGGACCAGCGCCTCGCGCAGCCGCAGGACCAGGCGGCGCGCGCCCTCCAGCGACCCCCCCTCCCCCATCATCATCATCATCATCACCACCCCCCCCTCCACCCCCTCCCTCCGAGGGTAGGGACCAACCCCCCCACCCCCTCCCCCCAGCATCCCCTCCCCCTCCCCCCCCGGCGAACAGACCGGCTCGAGCTCGGGGGGAGGGGCGAGCAGATGAAGCGGGGGAGGGGCTCGAGGAGGGACCCCCCCAGGAGGAGGGGGAGGATGAGGAGGGGGAGGGGCTGCATTGGGGGGGGGTGTGGGGGAGGGGCTGCACGGGACCGGACGGACGGAGGCTGCAATGGAAGAGAAGGGGCCGTGGGTGACCCCCGCCCATCCCCCACCCCCTCCCCCTCCCCCACCCCCCTCCCCCTCCTCACATCCCCTCCCCCACCCCCTCCCCCTCCTCACATCCCCTCCCCCATCCCCCTCCTCACATCCCCCTCCCCCATCCCCTCCCCCTCCTCACATCCCCTCCCCCCACCCCCTCCCCCTCCTCACATCCCCCTCCCCATCCCCTCCCCATCCCCCTCCTCACATCCCCCTCCCCATCCCCTCCCCATCCCCCTCCTCACATCCCCCTCCTCACATCCCCATCCCCTCCCCCTCCTCACATCCCCTCCTCCATCCCCTCCCCCTCCTCACATCCCCACCCCCTCCCCCTCCTCACATCCCCTCCCCATCCCCCTCCTCCATCCCCTCCCCATCCCCCTCCTCACATCCCCCTCCCCATCCCCTCCCCATCCCCCTCCTCACATCCCCTCCCCCACCCCCTCCCCCTCCTCACATCCCCTCCCCCTCCCCCTCCTCACATCCCCTCCCCCATCCCCATCCCCCTCCTCACATCCCCCTCCCCCATCCCCTCCCCATCCCCCTCCTCACATCCCCCTCCCCCATCCCCATCCCCCTCCTCACATCCCCCTCCCCCATCCCCTCCCCTCCCCCTCCTCACATCCCCTCCCCCACCCCCTCCCCCTCCTCACATCCCCCTCCCCATCCCCTCCCCATCCCCCTCCTCACATCCCCCTCCCCCACCCCCATCCCCCTCCTCACATCCCCTCCCCCATCCCCCTCCTCACATCCCCCTCCCCCATCCCCATCCCCCTCCTCACATCCCCCTCCCCCATCCCCATCCCCCTCCTCACATCCCCCTCCCCCATCCCCTCCCCCTCCCCCTCCTCACATCCCCCTCCCCCATCCCCATCCCCCTCCTCACATCCCCCTCCCCCATCCCCTCCCCCATCCCCCTCCTCACATCCCCATCCCCCCCCCCGGCAGACCCCCCCCCCTTGCACACGCGTGTGTCACCCCCACCCCCCACCCCCCCTACCTGTGCACGCGCGTGTGACCCCCCCAGCCCCTCGCACGCTCCTTCCAGCGGCCGCCCCAGCCCGGCCAGTGGCGCTTAATGGTCTTACTGGGCTTACTGGGAGCCCGGGGGGGATTGGGGGAGGGGCGGAAGGGGGATCAGAGCGGCTCAGGGCGGGAGGGGGGGAGGGGTTGCAGAACTGCCCCTCCCCCACTGTGGCAGGTCCCACCAGTCCCTCCCAGTATAAACCAGTTGGTTGTCCCAGCTCCAACCAGTCCCTCCCAGTATAAACCAGTTGGGGGGTTCCCAGCTCTAACCAGTCCCTCCCAGTATAAACCAGTTGGGGGGTTCCCAGCTCCCACCAGTCCCTCCCAGTACAAACCAGTACACACCACACTGTTCCCAGTAAAAGCCAGGCCTGCAGTTTAATGCCCCCCCCCCCCCAATTAACCCTCCCCCCACCCCCAATTCCATCCCTCCCCCACCCCGGGGGGGGGTGTTTGTCCTCGGGACCCCCAAGTTTGGCACTGGGGGGGGCTACATGGGGGCAGGGCCCCCCCTTGCTGGGTCTGGGGGAGGGGTGGCGGGGGATGCCCCCCCCCCCATTTTGGTACAGGGGGGTTCCCCCTTTCCCCCCCCCCCAAAAGTCACTGTAGAAAAAGAACATGGGGGAGGGGCGGGTGTGTGCCCCCCCCCGCGGGTCTCCCCCAAACCCGGTCGTGCCCCCCCAACCCCCCCCCGCTATGGGGAGGGGGGAGGGGCAGCGTTGGGGGCCCCCCGAAAGTGGCTGCGATGCGGGAGGGGGACTCGGGCCCCCCCCCGAGTCAGTTCTCGATGGGGGCTGGAAAAGGGGGGGGAGGGGGGTCAGGTACCCCCAGACCTGCCCCCCCCAGACACCCATTCGTCCCCTCCCACCCCCAAACCCCCCTAAATCCCCCCCAGCCCCCCCAACCCCCCTTCCCTGCCCCCACCCCACTGCCCCCCACTCACGGGCTGTGGGGAGCTCGGGCTCGGGGGGGCCCCGGGGGGCTCCAGGGCGGGGGACACAGTGAAGCGGGTGCCACGGCGGGGACCCCCACCCAGGGGGGGCCGCGCTCCTCCTCCCACTCGAAGACCCCTCCTGCGGGGTACGGGGAGGGGGGGTCAGCACACACACCCCCCACCCCCCAAAGCCCAGGACACCCCCCCCCAGGACCCCTTTATATGGAGGAGGAGCCCCCCCATGGCCCAGCCCCCCCATGGCTCAGCCCCCTCCCCTCATGGCTCAGCCCTCCCCCCCATGGCTCAGCTCCCCCCATGGCTCAGCCCCCCCCCCTCATGGCTCAGCCCCCCCCCATGGCTCAGCCCCCCCCATGGCTCAGCCCCCCCCCTCATGGCTCAGCCCCCCCCCCCATGGCTCTGCCCCCCCCCATGGCTCAGCCCCCCCCCCTCATGGCTCAGCCCCCCCATGGCTCAGCCCCCCCATAGCTCAGCCCCCTCCCCCTCCCATGGCCCAGCCCCCCCCATGGCTCTGCCCCCCCCCCCATGGCCCCGTCCCCCCCCATGGCTCAGCCCCCCCCCCATGGCTCAGCCCCCCCCATAGCTCAGCCCCCTCCCCCTCCCATGGCCCAGCCCCCCCATGGCTCTGCCCCCCCCCATGGCTCTGCCCCCCCCCATGGCCCAGCCCCCCCCCATGGCTCTGCCCCCCCCCCCGGCTCTGCCCCCCCCCATGGCTCAGCCCTCACCCCAATGCCTCAGCCCCCCCCCCCCCATGGCTCAGCCCCCCCATAGCTCAGCCCCCTCCCCCTCCCATGGCCCAGCCCCCCCCATGGCTCTGCCCCCCCCCCCATGGCCCCGTCCCCCCCATGGCTCAGCCCCCCCCCATGGCTCTGCCCCCCCCATGGCCCCGTCCCCCCCATGGCTCAGCCCCCCCCCCCCATGGCTCAGCCCTCCCCCATGGCTCTGCCCCCCCCCCCCGGCTCTGCCCCCCCCCCCATGGCTCAGCCCTCACCCCAATGGCTCAGCCCCCCCCCCCCATGGCTCAGCCCCCCCCCCCATGGCTCAGCCCCCCCCATGGCTCTGCCCCCCCCCCCCCGGCTCTGCCCCCCCCCATGGCTCAGCCCTCACCCCAATGCCTCAGCCCCCCCCCCCCATGGCTCAGCCCCCCCACCCGCATCACCCACCGATGCCGCCAGGGGGCGCCCCAGCGCCGGGACCCGCCTCTCCCTCGGGGCCGCTCTGGCCGCTCAGCTCGTTGGTCGGCGTCTCCTGCGCCGGGGGCGGAGCCTGTTTCCCCTCCCCCTTCGTTGGCCACGCCCCCTCCTCACCTTTACCCCGCCCCTTCCCCATGAGCCCCGCCCCCTCCTCTCAAGCCCCTCCCTTGCCTTTAGCCCCTCCCCCATGGGCTTTAGCTCCTCCCCTTCCTCTTTAGCCCCGCCCTTTTAACCTCCTTTACTCCCAGCCCCGCCTCCTCCCTTTACTCCCCGCCCCTTCCCCAACCCCTTAGCCCCGCCCCTCAACCTCTCCTTTAGCCCCGCCCCTCCTCTTTACCCCGCCCCTTTCCAATTTAGCCCCGCCCCTTTAATAGCCCGTTGGTCCCTCTTAGCCCCGCCCCTTCCCCTTTAGCCCCGCCCCTAACCCGTTCCTCCTCTCCCATAGGCCGGCCTTCCCCTTCAGGCCCCTCCCTGCCTCCCCCTTAGCCCCGCCCCCTTCCCCAGTCCCCCTCTCCCATAGGCCGGCCTTCCCCCTCGGCCCCTCCCTAAGCCCCGCCCCCTAGCCCATTCCCCCTCTCCCATAGGCCGGCCTTCCCCTCCCCTTTATCCCCGCCCCCTTCCCCAATCCCCCTCTCCCATAGGCCGGCCCTCCCCTTCAGGCCCCTCCCCTCCCCAGGCCCCGCCCACACCTGGTCGAAGAGGTAGACGGTGACGTCATCAAAGAAGGACACGGCCTTGCGCTTTCCCGCCAGCGCCCGGGCCTGGTCCCGGGCCTGGTCCCGGCCCCGGGGGGACTTGAGGAGCCCCCGGAGGCCGCGCCCGTCCCAGCGCGTCACCACCAGCGGCACCGCGGGGCCGCCCGCGCCCGGCGCCGCCCCGGCCTCGGCCTCTCCCTCCTCCTCTTCCTCCTCCTCCTCCTCCTCCTCCTCCTCCTCGTCCTCCTCGGCCGCCGCCTCCGGTGCCCCCCGAGCCGCCTCGGCCGCTTCCCAGCGCGGGGCCCTCGGGCCGCGGCGGGGGAAAGGCCGCAGGGCCAGCGGCGGCAGCGGCAGGGACAGGCGGGAGGCCTTGGCTGGGGGAGACAGGCCGGGGGGGGGCGTTAGGGAGGGTGAGGGGGCCATAGGGGGGCAAGGGGGGGGTTGGGGGGCAATAGGACAGGTTGGGGGGCGATAGGACAGGTTGGGGGGCAATAGGGGGGCAAGGGGGAGGGTTGGGGGGGCAATAGGACAGGTTAGGGGGCAGTGAGGGGGTAATACGGGGGTAAGAGGGCAGGGTAGGGGGCAATGGGGTGGGTTGGGGGGCAATAGGACAGGTTGGGGGGCAATAGGGGGGCGATAGGACAGGTTAGGGGTCAGTGAGGGGGTAATACGGGGGTAAAAGGGCAGGTTAGGGGGCAATGGGGTGGGTTGGGGGGCAATAGGACAGGTTAGGGGGCAATAGGGGGGCGATAGGACAGGTTAGGGGTCAGTGAGGGGGTAATACGGGGGTAAAAGGGCAGGTTAGGGGGCAATGGGGTGGGTTGGGGGGCAATAGGACAGGTTGGGGGGCAATAGAGGGGCGATAGGACAGGTTAGGGGTCAGTGAGGGGGTAATACGGGGGTAAAAGGGCAGGTTAGGGGGCAATGGGGTGGGTTGGGGGGCAATAGGACAGGTTGGGGGGCAATAGGGGGGCGATAGGACAGGTTAGGGGTCAGTGAGGGGGTAATACAGGGGCAATAGGACAGGTTAGGGGGCAATAGGGGGGCGATAGGACAGGTTAGGGGTCAGTGAGAGGGTAATAGCGGGGTAATAGGGCAGGTTAGGGGGCAGTGGGGCAGTTTGGGGGGCAATAAGACAGGTTAGGGGGCAGTGAGGGGGTAATAGGGCAGACTGGGGGGGCAATGGGACAGGTTAGGGGGCAGTGGGGCAGGTTAGGGGGCAGTGGGGCAGTTTGGGGGGCAGGTTGCGGGGGTCAGAGGGGTAGTTGGGGGTCTCCCCCCCACCCACCTCGGATGTCGGCGCTGCTGGGGAGCGGGGTGGCCGCTGGCACTGGGGTGACCGGGGGGTGACGCCGTCGCCGTCGCCGCCGCCGGGGCCGGTGGTGGTGTCCCCCCCTGCCCCCCCGGCGCCCCCCTCCCACCCCCACCCCCACCCCCTCCCCCGCCTCCTCCGCCTCCTCCGGGCCCCGGGGGGACCTCGGGGTGCCCGTCCTGCCCCCGGGGTGCCAGCAGGTTGCGGGTGACGTCCTCGCGCAGGGTGACCTGCAGCCGCTCCTGGGACACCTGCACCACGAACCCCCCTCGTTTGGGGGGGCGACCCCCCCTCGCCCCGCCCGCGGCGGCACGCGGGGGTCCCCGGCACCCCGACACCCCCGCGGCCGCGGGGGACGGGGACGTCTCCGTCTCGTAGCCGCTGTCCCCGGGGCGCTGGCTGGGGGACGATGGGGACCCCCCCCCCGGGGGGGACGGGGGCGGATCGGGGGGTCCCCTTAGGGATGGCCCCCCCGAGCTGGGGGCTCCTTTCGGGGGGACTCGCTGGGGGCGGCACCGGGCGGCTCCTCGGGGGCGCCGGGTCGGGGCGGCTCCTCGGGGACCCCCTCTTGGGGGACGCTTTTGGGGACCCCCTCTTGGGGGGGGGCGGCTCGGGGCGGCTCTTTGGGGACCCCCTGGGGGACGGCGGCTCGGGGCGTCTCCTGGGGGAGCCCCTGGGGGACGCCGGGGGTCTCCTGGGGGACGCCCTCGGGGACCCCCGTGGGGACAGCTCGGGGCGTTTTGGGGACCCCCTCTTTGGGGACACCTTCGGGGGGATCCCCGAGCGTCTTGGGGACCCCTTTGGAGAGCGGGCTGGGGGGTCGGGCGGGTCCCTCCGTGGGGACCCCGAAGGGTCCTTCCTGGGAGACCCTGTTGGGGACCCACTGGGGGGTGTCACCGTGTCCCCCCTGTCACCCCAACGTCCCCTGTCACCCTGTCCCCCATCCCCGTGTCCCCTGTCACTGTGTCCCCCCTGTCACGGTGTCGTCCCCCATCCCTGTGTCCCCCGTCACCCCGATGTCCCCTGTCCCCGTGTCCCCCCCTGTCCCCGTGTCCCCCCCTGTCCCCGTGTCCCCTCCCCCGCAGTGTCCCCTGTGGCAGCTCCCCGGGGCCCCCCCGGACACCCCCCCGTCCCCCCTTGTGTCGCCGACCTGGGTGTCCCCGAGGGGCCGGGGGGTGACCGCGGGGGTGTCCCCGAGCCCCCCGGGCGCCAGGGCCACCTCGTCCCCCTCCTCCTCCTCCTCCTCCTCCTCGGGGCCCTCGGCCGTGGGGACGCCGGCCCCTGGGAAGGGGGACCCTGGTGGGGGTCCCCAAGGGCCCCCCGGGGAAAACCCGTCCCCGGGGCGCCGGGTGTTGTCCCTGGTGTCCACGGGGACGTCCCCGGGCGCCGGGCGCGGTGACGTCTGTCCAGGTCACCCCAGGTGGTGACATGCGTGGCGGCGGCGCGGCGGCGGGGGGGGGTGACGTCCCCCCGTGGGTCCCCCCAAAGGGGACATTTCGTAGCCCCACGGGGACGTCTCTGCCCCCCAGGTGACGTCACACGCCCCCACAGCGGCGCCCCGCGGGACGCTGGCACCTCGTGTCCCCGCGGTGATGTCACTGAGGGCGCAGGTGACGTCACAGGGGGCGCAGGTGACGTCGCTGAGGGCGCAGGTGACATCACTGGGGGCGCAGGTGACGTCACTGGGGGCGCAGGTGACGCCTCTGGTCCCCACGGGGTCATCTCCAGGGACAATGGGGACGCCCCACGTGGCAGCGGTGGCCATGACGACCCGTCCTGTCCCCACGGGGCCACCTCTGGGGACACTGGGGACGTCCCCTGGGTCAACGCCGGCTCCGTGGTCACCCGTGGCCGCTCTGATGTCATCAGTGCCCTGTCCTGTCCCCACGGTGCCACCTTTGGTGACGTCCCCTGGGTCAGCGTGGGTTCCGGGGTCGCCGGTGGCCGCTCTGGGCTCGGCCCTGGCCCGTCCTGTCCCCGTGGGGCCGCGCCTGGGGACACTGGGGACGTCCCTCCTGGTCGAGGTGGTGGCCTCTGGCGCGCCATCGGCGATGACCCAGCTTGTCCCCCCCACGAGGCCACCCCTGACACCAAAGGGGACGTCCCCTGCGCCCCGGGTGCCACCTCTCTGCTCAGCAGGGGCCTCTCTGGGGACAGCAGTGCCCCGTCCTGTCCCCACGGGGCCACCTCTGGGGACACCCGTGACGTCCCTCGGGCCAACGCCGGCTCCGGGGTCAACGCAGACGGCTCCTGTCCCCACGGGGCCACCTCTGAGGCCAAAGGGGACGTCCCCTGCGCCCCGGGTGCCACCTCGTGCCTCAGCGGTGGCCGCTCTTGTCCCCACAGGGTCACCTCCAGCGGGAAAGGGGACGTCCCCTGGGCCAGCGCCGGCTCCGTGCTCACCGGTGGCCGCTCCGGGGTCAGCAGTGCCCCGTCCTGTCCCCACGGGGCCGCGCCCGGTGACAGAGGGGACCCCCCTGCGCCCCGGGTGCCACCTCTTCCTTCAGCTGTGCCCCGTCCTGTCCCCACGGGGCCACCTCCGGTGCCACCCGCTGCAGCGGTGCCAGCTCCATGGTCACCGGGGGCCGCGCCGGGGTCAGCGAGGACCCGTCCTGTCCCCACGCCGCCACAGCCAGTGACACCCCTGGGGTCAGCGCTGGCTCCATGGTCAATGGTGGCCGCTCTGATGTCATCACCGCCCCGTCCTGTCCCCGTGGGGCGGCGCCCAGTGACACTGGGGACGTCCCCTGGGTCAACGCCGGCTCCGTGGTCACCGGTGGCCGCTCTGACGTCATCACCGCCCCGTCCTGTCCCCACGGGGCCACCTCCGGTGCCGTCCCCTGGGTCAGCGCTGGCTCCACGGTCACCGGTGGCCGCTCTGACGTCATCACCCCCCGTCCTGTCCCCACGGGGCCAGAGGGGACACCCCCCGCGCCCCAGGTGCCACCTGGTGCCGCAGCGGTGGCCGCTCCTGTCCCCACGGTGCCACCTCCGGTGCCACCCCCCGCCCCCTCCTCCCTGCCCCCCTCCTGTCCCCAGGGGGTGGTCCCATCGTCCCCCCCACCCCCCCCAAATCTCGGCCCCCTGGGGACAGTCGAGCAGCGACCCCCGCTCGGCGCGCAGGGACGAGTCGTCGCCGGCGCTGTCACAACGGGGGCGCAAGGGGGGGCCCCCCGCTCCCGCCACCCCCGCACCACCTCGGCGCGGGCCAGGGCGCAGGTACAAGGGGGTGGGGGGCCCCCCCCCCGGCGTCCCCCCTTCCTCCTCCTGGCAGAGGGGACAGGCCAGGGGTCGGCGGGGGCTGCTCCCCCCGCTGCCCGCCGTGCTCCCCGCCGAGCTGCGCTCCCCCCACCCTTCCCCACCCCCCCGGTCAGCGCCGTCTCCTGCACCCCCCGGAACGGATTGACCCCCCCGCGACGATTGGGGACCAGGGGGGTCCCGGGGGGCCGCCGTGTCCCCCCCATCCCGCTCTCGTGCTCCTCCAGCCGGATGTAATACTCGCTGGTCCCCGAGGGGCTGCGGGCGCCCAGCACCGGCACCACCCCGGGGGTCCCCAGAGTCCCCGGGGGGTTTGGGGGGGCTGAGGGGGGGCACCCCGGTGCTGCGGCCCCCCCGGGCCCGTTCCCAGAGGCACTCGAAGGCCAGACGCCCCCGGCTGCTCTGGGTCACCGTCAGCACGTCCTCGGGGTCCGGGCCTGGGAAGGCGTCGAGTAAGGGGAAGGCGGAGGGGGGCGAGGGGGGGGGCCGGGGCTGGGGACCCCCCCCAGGGGGACCCCGCAGGAGGGTGCTGAGCTGCCGGTGCAGCTCTTCCAGGGATGGGCGCTGGGGGGGGGGGCGCCAGCAGGACTGTAGCACCCCGAACCTGGGGGGGGAGGGAAAGGAGGGGGGTGAGTTGGGGGGCGGGGGGGGGGGGCATAGAGAGACACACACCCCCCTCACCTTAAGGGGGGCGGGGCACAGGGACCCCTAAGGATGGGGGGGATGGACACAGGGACCCCCCTAAGGGCTGAGGAGGAGGGGGCACAGGGACCCCTGAGGATGGGGGGGCACAGGGACCCCTGAGGATGGGGGGCACAGGGACCCCTGGGGATGGGGGGGGCACAGGGACCCCTAAGGATGGGGGGGCACAGGGACCCCTGAGGATGGGGGGGCACAGGGACCCCTGAGGATGGGGGGGCACAGGGACCCCTGGGGATGGGGGGGGACACAGGGACCCCTAAGGATGGGGGGATGGACACAGGGACCCCCCTAAGGGCTGAGGAGGAGGGGGGCACAGGGACCCCTGAGGATGGGGGGGCACAGGGACCCCTAAGGATGGGGGGGCACAGGGACCCCTGGGGATGGGGGGGGACACAGGGACCCCTAAGGATGGGGGGGCACAGGGACCCCTGGGGATGGGGGGGCACAGGGACCCCTGGGGATGGGGGGGGACACAGGGACCCCTAAGGATGGGGGGATGGACACAGGGACCCCCCTAAGGGCTGAGGAGGAGGGGGGCACAGGGACCCCTGAGGATGGGGGGGGCACAGGGACCCCTAAGGATGGGGGGGCACAGGGACCCCTGGGGATGGGGGGGACACAGGGACCCCTAAGGATGGGGGGGCACAGGGACCCCTGGGGATGGGGGGGCACAGGGACCCCTGGGGATGGGGGGGACACAGGGACCCCTAAGGATGGGGGGGCACAGGAACCCCTGGGGATGGGGGGGCACAGGGATCCCCCCAAGGGCTGAGGAGGAGGACGACACAGGGACCCCTGGGGATGGGGATGGGGGGGACACACCGGGACCCCCCCTGCTGCAGGGATATGGGGGTCATAGGACCCCCCCTGGGGATGGGGGACACACAAAGGGTCCCCCCTGCCACAGGGATGGGGGGGGGGCAGGGACTCCCCCAGGGATGGGGTGCAGACACAGGGACCCCTGAGGATGGGGGGGCACAGGGTCCCCCCAAGGGCTGAGGAGGGGGGACACAGGGACCCCCCAGGGATGGGGGGGACACACATACAAGCCCCCCCCAGCGATGGCCACCCACCCCCATGGGGACAGACAGTGACATCCGGGTCGGGGGTCCCGTGGGTGTGTCCCCGCCCCCCCAGCCCCCCCCGGCCCCCCCGCCCCCCCTCACCAGCCGTCGGCCTGGGGCAGGCGCAGCCGGGGTCTCCCCAGCGCCGGGTGGCGGCGCCGCAGCAGCCGCAGCAGCAGCTCCCGGTCCGAGAGGTGGGGGTAGGGCTGCGCCCCCAGCTCCAGCAGCTCCCACAGCGTCACGCCCAGCGCCCTGTCGCGACAGAGCCCTGGGTCACGACAGGGCGGGGACACGGCACACCGCTCGCGCCATGTGGGGGGGGGTCACACCCCCATGTCACGACATCACACCCCATGTCATGACATCATCACACCCCCATGTCGCGACATCACACCCCATGTCGTGACATCATCACACCCCCATGTCGCGACATCATCACACCCCCATGTCACGACATCACACCCCATGTCACGACATCATCACACCCCCATGTCGCGACATCACACCCCATGTCGTGACATCATCACACCCCCATGTCGCGACATCACACCCCATGTCATGACATCATCACACCCCATGTCGTGACATCATCACACCCCCATGTCGCGACATCACACCCCATGTCGTGACATCAGAACACCCCATGTCGTGACATCACACCCCATGTCGTGACATCATCACACCCCCATGTCGCGACATCACACCCCATGTCATGACATCATCACACCCCCATGTCGCGACATCACACCCCATGTTGTGACATCATCACACCCCCATGTCGCGACATCACACCCCATGTCATGACATCATCACACCCCCATGTCGCGACATCACACCCCATGTTGTGACATCGTCACACCCCCATGTCACAACATCACACCCCATGTCATGACATCACACCCCATGTCGTGACATCATCACACCCCATGTCATGACATCAGCACACCCCCATGTCGTGACATCACACCCCATGTCGTGACATTGTCACCCCCTGTTGCCATGACATAACACCCCCCCAACTCTGTCACCCCCCTGATGTCACGACACTGTCACACCTGGGGGGAGGGGGCAGCAGGCGTGTGCCCCCCCGATGATGTCATGCAATGATGTCACGTGATGACGTCACGCGATGACGTCACGTAACGGAGCCACACCCGGCCCCCACACGATGATGTCACGGGGTGACGTCACACACTGACCCTGCGTGATGACATCACCCCCAGTTGATGACATCACATGATGACATCATCCCTGTGATGATATCATGTCGCAGCGTCGTCTCTGTGATGACGTCACAAGATGACATCACCCCGAGCGATGACGTCACGCGGTGTTGACACCCGTGCGATGACGTCATACAATGACACCACACCTCGACACCCACGCGGTGACGTCACGCACCGACGCCCACGTTACGATGTCGTGACGTGGCGCCACATCCCGAGCGATGACGTCACGCGATGACATCAACCCCCATCTGTGACGTCACACGATGACGTCACGTTACGGAGCCACACGTGGGCCCACGCCATGACGTCATGGGGTGACATCACACACACCCCCCGACCCTGCACAACGACGCCGTCCCCACACTATGACGTCACACGATGACGTCATCAACGCAAGATGATGTCACACGATTATGTAGCGCAACGGCATCACCCCCGCACGATGATGTCACGCGATGCCGCAATGCGGGGACGTCACCCCAGCACCATGACGTCACGCGATGACGTCATCCCAACACTATGACGTCATGCGATGACATCGCACCACGACACCACCCCAGCACATGACGTCACGCGATGCCGACACGCGATGACGTCATCCCAGCACGATGATGTCACGCGATGACGCGATGCGGGGACATCACCCCAGCACCATGACGTCACGCGATGACGTCACCCCAGCACGATGATGTCACGTGACGACGCAATGCAGTGACATCATTCCCAGCACTATGACGTCACGCGATGACGTCACCCCAGCACCATGACGTCACACGATGCCGGCACGCGGTGATGTCACCCCAGCACGATGATGTCACGCGATGACGCAATGCGGGGACGTCACCCCAGCACCATGACGTCACGCGATGACGTCATCCCAGCACCATGACGTCACACAATGCCGGCACGCGGTGATGTCATCCCAGCACAATGATGTCACGCGATGACGCAATGCGGGGACATCACCCCAGCACCATGACGTCACGCGATGACGTCATCCCAACACGATGACGTCATGCTATGACGTCGCACCATGGCACCGCCCCAGCACCATGACGTCACGCGATGACGTCACCCCAAAACGATGACGTCATGCTATGACGTCGCACCATGGCACCGCCCCAGCACATGACGTCACGCGATGACGTCACCCCCGCTCACCAGACGTTGCTCTCCCGGCTCTGCGCCGCCAGCGCCAGCGTCCCGCGGGTCTCGGCCAGCAGCTCGGGCGCCACCCAGCGCAGCGGCACCCACAGCCGCTCGGGGGTCACGTAGTAATCCTCCTGGGGGGGGGGGGCAGCCTCAGCACCCCACCGCCCCCCCACACAGCCCCCCCACACAGCCCCCCCACACCCCCATCCCCCTGTCCCCATGTCCCCCCCCGCAACTTGTGTCCCCCCATCCTTGTGTCCCCCCATCCCCATGTGTGTCCCCCCCATGTCACCCCCCCGGATTGAGAGTCACTCCCCACGCCCCCCAACCATGCCCCCCGCCATGTCCCCCCCCATGCCCCCCATGTCCCCCCTCATGCCCCCCCCATGTCCCCCCTCAATGCCCCCCCATGCCCCCCCCCATGCCCCCCCATGTCCCCCCCCATGCCCCCCCATGCCCCCCATTCCCCCCTCATGCCCCCCCTCGCCCCCCCATGCCCCCCCATGTCCCCCCCCATGCCCCCCCATGTCCCCCCTCAATGCCCCCCCATGCCCCCCCCCATGCCCCCCCATGTCCCCCCCCATGCCCCCCCATGCCCCCCCCATACCCCCCCATGTCCCCCCTCAATGCCCCCCCATGTCCCCCCCCATGCCCCCCATGTCCCCCCCTCATGCCCCCCCATGTCACCCCTCAATGCCCCCCCATGCCCCCCCATGTCCCCCCCCCCCCCATGCCCCCCCATGCCCCCCTCCCCATCCATGCCCCCTCATGCCCCCCCTCTGCCCCCCCATGCCCCCCCATGTCCCCCCTCAATGCCCCCCCCATGCCCCCATACCCCCTGCCCCCATGCCCCCCGACGCAGTGTTGCTGTGCCACCCAGTCCCCAGCCGTCCCATGCCCCCCTCGCCCCCATGCCCCCCCATGCCCCCCATGCCCCCCTGCCCCATGCCCCCCATGCCCCATGTCCCCCCCATGCCCCATGCCCCCCTCAATGCCCCCCATGCCCCCCATGCCCCCAGTCCCCCCATGCCCCCCATGCCCCCATGCCCCCCATGCCCCCTGCCCCCGTGCCCCAGGCCGCGTAGTGCTCGGGCCAGCCCGTAGCCCCAGCCTGCCCTCCCCCCTCGCCCCCATGCCCCCCCCATGCCCCCCATTCCCCCCTCATGCCCCCCCCTCGCCCCCCCATGCCCCCCCATGTCCCCCCCCCCATGCCCCCCCATGTCCCCCCTCAATGCCCCCCCATGCCCCTCCCCCATGCCCCCCCATGCCTCCCTGCCCCCATGCCCCCAGCGCCGCGTAGTTGCCCCCGTAGTCCCCAGCCGTGCCCATGCCCCCCTCGCCCCCCCATGCCCCCCCCCATGCCCCCCATTCCCCCCTCATGCCCCCGACTTGCCCCCCCATGCCCCCCATGCCCCCCCCCATGCCCCCCATGTCCCCCCTCAATGCCCCCCCATGCCCCCCCATGCCCCCCCATGTCCCCCCCCATGCCCCCCATGCCCCCCCATACCCCCCCATGCCCCCCCATGCCCCCCATGTCCCCCCCATGCCCCCCATGCCCCCCATACCCCCCATGCCCCCCCATGTCCCCCCCCATGCCCCCCCATACCCCCCTGCCCCCCCCGTGCCCCCCCAGACGCACGCGGTAGTTGCTGTGGGCCAGCCCGTAGTCCCCCAGTCGCACCGTCAGCTCCGAGGTCAGCAGGCAGTTCCGTAGGGCCAGGTCCCTGCGGGGGGGGGCACGCGGGGGCACCCCAGCTAGCCCCACGGGGAACCCCAACCCTCGGGGAGGGGGGGAACCCACTGCGGGACACATCCCCCCCCACACATCCCCTATCCCCTCCCACCCCCCACCGGTGAGGGGGCACAGGTGTGTGTCCCCCCCCCCCATATTGCCCCCCCACAATGCCCCCCCCATGGCGCCCCCCTATAATGCCCCCCCATAATGCCCCCCCCATAGTGCCCCCCCATATTCCCCTCCCATGGTGCCCCCCCCATAGTGCCCCCCCATAATGTCCCTCCACAGTGTCCCCTGCTTCACAATGCCCCCCCACACTGTGCCCCCCCTTGCCCCCCCCGTGTCTCCCCTGGTGCCCCCCTTGCCCCCCGTCCCCACCACGGTTCCCCCCCTTGCCCCTCCTGTGCCCCCCCCATGCCCACCCCGGTTCCCCCCTTGCCCCCCCATGCCCCCCCTTGCCCACCCCGGTGCCCCCCTTTGCCCCCTCCATGCCCCCCCAGGTTCCCCCCCTTGTCCCCCCAGGTGCCCCCCGTGCCCCCCTACCCATGCACGTAGCCGTGCCGGTCCCCCCCAGGTGCCCCCCATGCCCCCCTTGCCCCCCCGGTTCCCCCCAAATGCCCCCCCCATGCCCCCCCGTGCCCCCCTACCCGTGCACGTAGCCGTGCCGGTCCCCCCCATGCCCCCCCCCCCATGCCCCCCACCGTGCCCCCCCGGTGCCCCCCCCATGCCCCCCACCGTGCCCCCCCTTGCCCACCCATGCCCCCCCGTGCCCCCCAGGTGCCCCCCCATGCCCCCCTCTTGCCCCCCCGGTGCCCCCCCATGCCCCCCGTGCCCCCCCGTGCCCCCCTACCCGTGCACGTAGCCGTGCCGGTCCCCCCCCATGCCCCCCCCCCATGCCCCCCACCGTGCCCCCCGGTGCCCCCCCCATGCCCCCCACCGTGCCCCCCTTGCCCACCCATGCCCCCCCCCGTGCCCCCCCCATGCCCCCCCCCCGTGCCCCCCAGCTGCCCCCCCATGCCCCCTCTTGCCCCCCCCGTGCCCCCCAGGTGCCCGCCCCATGCCCCCCTCTTGCCCCCCCAGGTGCCCCCCCCATGCCCCCCGTGCCCCCCCCGTGCCCCCCTACCCGTGCACGTAGCCGTGCCGGTCCCCCCCCATGCCCCCCCCCATGCCCCCCCGTGCCCCCCGGTGCCCCCCCCATGCCCCCCCCGTGCCCCCCCTTGCCCACCCATGCCCCCCCCCCGTGCCCCCCCATGCCCCCCCCCGTGCCCCCCAGCTGCCCCCCCATGCCCCCTCTTGCCCCCCCGTGCCCCCCCAGGTGCCCCCCATGCCCCCCCGTGCCCCCCCGTGCCCCCCTACCCGTGCACGTAGCCGTGCCGGTGCAGGTGCCGCAGCCCCAGCGTCACCTCCAGCGCCAGCCGCTGCAGCGTGGCCACGTCCCGGGGGGCAGCTCCGGGGTGCCCCCCGGGCCCCCGCTGCGCCCGCAGGTACCGCTTCGGGTCCCCCTGGGGGGCGGGGGGGGGCGGGGATGGGGGCGGGGGGATGGGTGGGGGGGATGGGGGAGGGGCGAGGGGGGGACAGGGATGGGGGGACATGGGGAGGGGGGACCCGGGGGGGGCAAGGGGGGACATGGGGATGGGGGGGCAGGAGGGGGCAGGGGGAGGGGGCAGGGATGGGGGTGTCAGGGGTCACTGGGGTCACTGGGGGTTTGGGGGGGGGGTTTGGGGAAGGGGTAAAGCCCCCATGCACTGACCGCCCCATGCAGCCCCCCTGCCCCCCCACCCGGACCCCCCCCACGCCTCCCCTGGCAGCCCCCCCCATGCACCCCCATCCCCCTCATGCCCCTCAATGCAGCACCCCCAAGACCCCCCCCTTGCAGCCCCCCCTCACCAGCTGGCAGTACTCCATCCATCCCCCCCCATGCCCCCCCCATGCCCCCCCCACCCCCCACCCCCCCCCACCCCCTCACCAGCTGGCAGTACTCCATCCATCCCCCCCATGCCCCCCCCATGCCCCCCCCCACCCCCCTCACCAGCTGGCAGTACTCCATCCATCCCCCCCATGCCCCCCCCATGCCCCCCCATGCCCCCCCCACCCCCCCCCATGCCCCCCCCCACCCCCCTCACCAGCTGGCAGTACTCCATCCATCCCCCCCCATGCCCCCCCCATGCCCCCCCCACCCCCCACCCCCCCCCCCCCCCTCACCAGCTGGCAGTACTCCATCCAGCCCCCCCATGGCCCCCCCCACCCCCACCCCCCACCCCCCACAATCACCAGCTGGCAGTACTCCATCCATCCCCCCCCATGCCCCCCCATGCCCCCCCCATGCCCCCCCACCCCCATGCCCCCCCACCCCCCTCACCAGCTGGCAGTACTCCACCCAGCCCCCCCATGCCCCCCCCATGCCCCCCCACCCCCCATGCCCCCCCCAGCCCCCCCTCACCAGCTGGCAGTACTCCACCCAGCCCCCCCATGCCCCCCCCATGGCCCCCCCCCCCCGCCCCCCACCCCCCACCCCCCCCCCCCCTCACCAGCTGGCAGTACTCCATCACCAGCAGCAAGGGGCCGCTCTCCCCGCACAGCCCCAGGCACTGCAGCAGGTTGGGGTGCTGGAGGCTCCTGGGGAGGGGGCAGGGGTCACACCGACCCCCCCCCCCAGCCCCCAGACCCCCCCCCAGCCCCCAGACCCCCCCCCCGGTACCGGTAGGGCTGCGCCTCGGCCAGGAAGCGCCGCTGCTCCGGGGTCCCGGCGCCGGCCCGAAGCTCCTTCACCACCACGGGCGCGGGGCTGGGGGCGCCCAGCAGCTCCCCCAGGATCACCTGGGGGGAGGGGGTGGGGGACCCCCCTCAGCCTTCACACACCCCCTCAGCCTTCCCTCCCCCGCCAAAGCCCATCCCCTCCTCCCCCAAAGCCCACCCCCCCCCCAAAAGCCCATCCCCCCTCACCCCTCCCCCCACCCCAAAGCCCATCCCCCCCTCACCCCTCCCCCCACCCCAAAGCCCATCCTCCCCCCAAACCCCCCCGCCACCCTTCCCCCCCCCCCCAAAGCCCACCCCCCCCTCCAAAGCCCATCCCCCCCCCCCCAAAGCCCATCCCCCCTCACCCCTCCCCCCACCCCAAAGCCCATCCCATCCCCCCCATCCCATCCCATCCCATCCCCCCTCCTTTCCCCTCCATCCCCCCCATCCCCTTCCCCCTCCCCCCATCCCCTCCCTCACCCTTCCCCCTCATCCCCCCCTCCTCCCCCATCCCCCCCATCCCCTCCCCCCATCCCCCCCATCCCCCCCCATCCCCTCCCTCTCCCCCCCATCCCCTCCCCCCATCCCTCCCCATCCCCCCCATCCCCTCCCTCTCCCCCCATCCCATCCCCCCTTCCCCCCTCCCCCCATCCCCTCCCTCACCCTTCCCCCCAGCCCATCCCCCCTCCCCCCCATCCCATCCCCCCTATCCCTTCCCCCCCATCCCCCCTTTCCCCCCCATCCCCCCCATCCCATCCCCCCCATCCCCTCCCCCGATCCCACCCCAGCCCTTCCCCCCCATCACCCCCCTTTCCCCCTTCCCCCCATCACCCCCTTTCCCCCCATCCCATCCCCCCATCCCCCCTCCCCCCTCACCTTCCCGAACCAGCCGGTGCCGATCTCCTGGATGTAGCTCAGGTGGTGGCGGCTCAAGCCCGGCGCCTTCGGGGGGTCTGAGACTGGGGGGGGGGTGTTGGGGGGGTCAGGAGCATGGACACCCCCCTGAACCTCACCAACTTCCCCCTCAACCTCACCACCCCCACAAACCATTGGGTGCCCCATAGCGACCCCACCCAAGCCATTGGGTGACCTAGAACCCCCTTTTCCCCAAGTCCCTGTTGGGTAACCTAGAACCCTCCTTTCCCCCACCCCAAGTCCCTGGTGGGTGATCATAGGGTCCCCCAGGTCCTTCTGCCACCCAGAGCCCCCTCCCCAAGCCACTGGGTGCCCCATAGCGACCCCCCTGGCCATTGGGTGACCTAGAACCCCTCTTTCCCCATCCCAAGTCCCTGTTGGGTGACCTAGAACACCCATAGGGCCCCCCATAGGGCCCCCCGAGGTCTCCTTGAGCACCCATAGCTCTCTCCCCAAGCCACTGGGTACCCCATAGCAACCCCCTCCCAGCCATTGGGTGACCTAGAACCCTCCTTTCCCCCACCCCAAGTCCCTGGTGGGTGATCATAGGGTCCCCCCAGGTCCTTCTGCCACCCAGACCCCCCTCCCCAAGCCACTGGGTGCCCCATAGCGACCCCCCTGGCCATTGGGTTACCTAGAACTCCTCTTTCTCCATCCCAAGTCTCTATTGGGTGACCTAGAACACCCATAGGGCCCCCCAGCTCTCCTTGAGCACCCATAGCCCCCTCCCCAAGCCACTGGGTGCCCCATAGCGACCCCCCCCAGCCATTGGGTGACCTAGAACCCCTCTTTCCCCCACCCCAAAGCCCCCATCGAGCATCCAACCCCTCCCCCCTCCCCAACCTTCCACCTCAAACCCCAGCGGGTGCCTCCCCCCTCCCACCCCCCCAATTACCTGTGGGGGGCGGGGGCGGGGGCAGGGGCCCCCCACCTCCCCCAGGGGCAGGACGTAGACGTCGGGGAGCGACGGGGACGACGACGTCTCCTCGGCCGGCGGCGTGAACTCCCCGGAGTCTTCCTCCCCCTCGGGGTTCTCAAACTCCTGGGGACCCCCCAGGGTGGGTGTAGGGGGGGCAGAGGTCATCCTCCCCCTCCCCCACCTCCCAGCATGGGTGTTTTTTGGGGGGGGGGGCTGGGGACACCCCTCACCTTGAAGCCCACGTCGCCCCGCTTGCAGCAGAGGCAGGTGAGGAGGAGGAGGACGAAGGCCACCAGCCCCGAGCAGGAGATCAGCACCACGGCGTAAGGGGGGGCAGCGGCCCCCGCCCCGGGGGGAGGCTCCCTGCAAGGGGGGGACACACGGGGGGGGATGGAGGGTTGGGATTTTGGGGGGAGGGGGTGGGGGGGGCTCCAGGGTGGGGGGGATGGATGGGAGGGGATGGGTGGGGGGGATGGGGGGGGGATGGGAGGGGGGATGGATGGGGGGATGGATTGGGGGGATGGGGGGGATGGGGGGGATGGATGGGGGGGGGATATGGATGGGGGGATGGATGGGGGGATGGATTGGGGGGATGGGGGGGATGGGGGGGATGGATGGGGGGGAGGATATGGATGGGGGGATGGATGGGGGGATGGATGGGGGGATGGATTGGGGGGGATGGGGGGGATGGATGGGGGGGATGGATGGGGATGGGGGGGGGATGGATGGGGAGGGGGGATATGGATGGGGGGATGGATGGGGGGGGATGGATGGGGGGGATGGGGGGGATGGATGGGGGGATGGATGGGGGGGGATGAGGGGGATGGATGGGGGGGATGGGGGGGATGGGGGGATGGATGGGGGGATGGATGGTGGGGGGATGGATGGTGGGATAGGGGAGGGGGGATGGATGGGGGGATGGGGGAGGGGGGAAGGGGGTGAGAGGGGGGTGAATGGGGGGATGGGTGGGGGGAAGGGGGGTGAAAGGGGGGTTGAATGGGGGAAGGGGGTGGGAGTGAATGGGGGGAGGGGGGCAGGGAGTGAATGGGGGGGATGGATGGGGGGAAGGAGGGGAGGGGGTGAATGGGGGGGGCATGAGGGGGATTTTGGGGGTCCTGGGGGGGTTTGGAGGGGCCCTGTGGTGGGGGCACCCCAATGGGCGGTCCTAAGGAGAGGGGTTCTCAAGGGGGGTCCCAAGGGGGGGACCCTCAGCTGTTTCCATCCATCCCGGGCGGGGGGGGGGAGGGAACAGCCTCTGCGCCCCCCCCGCCTCCCCCTCCCCCCAGGGGCCTGATCCTGCCCCGGGGATGGGGAGGGGGAATTTGGGGGGGTTGCGGGGGGGGACAAACATCGCGGGGGGGGGAGGGGGGCACGACTCAGCGTCCGGGGACAATGGGGGGGTGGGGACAACGGGCGGCTGGGGACAATGGGGGGTGGGGGGGGCCGGGGGGGCAGGGGAGGGGAGGGGGGCGCGGGGGGGCCGGGGGGGGGGGGGGGGGCTGGTGAGACAACAGAGGGCTGGGGGGAGGGGAGGGGAAGGGGGGCTGGGGGAGGGGGGCTGCTGGGGACAAGGGCTGGGAGGAGGGGATGGGGGGGGGACAGACGGACGGGGGGGGGGGGCGGGGGGGATGGACACACAGCCGCGGGGATGGAGGGACGGACGGACAGACGGACGCGGCGGCCAGGGGGATGGGGGGGGGGGCGGTGGGCGGAGGGACAGACGGACAGATAATGGGATGGATGGATAAAGGGCTGGAGGGAGGGACGGACAGACAGACAGACAGACACAGCGACTGACAGGGGGGAGCATGGTGGGGTGGAGGGACAGACAGACGGATGGATGGATGGGTGGAGGGACAGACAGACAGACAGACAGACAGATGGATGGATGGAGGGGTGAATGGATGGAGGGACGGACAGACAGACAGACAGACGGAGGGGGGATGATGGGATGGAGGGACAGACAGACAGACGGATGGCTGGAGGGATGGATGGATGGCTGGAGGGATGGACGGACAGACGGCTGGAGGGCTGATGGGATGGACGGATAATGGGATGATGGGATGGATGGACGGACAGACAGACAGGTGGATGGCTGGAGAGAGGGACGGACGGACGGACAGACAGACAGATGGGATGAATGGCTGGCCGGACAGACGGGCGGATGGCTGGATGGACAGACGGACAGGTGGCCGTGGGACTCACCGCGGGGCGGGGGGCCCCCAGGACGCCGTGGGGCCCGAGCGAGGCCATGGCGGCGGCGGCGGCGGCAGCGGGCAGGAGCGGGGGGGCCCCGGCCGCCGCATCCCGGCCCCGCGGGGGCCCTTAACGGGGGGCGGGGGGGGGACACCCGGGCGGGGGGGGCGGCGGGGCCGGGGATGGGGATGGGGGGGGCGGGGCCATCCCGGGGAGGGGGATTTGGGGGGGATGGGGGGGGGGGCGGTCTAAAGGGGGGGACACAATGGGGGGCAGGGAGAGGGGATGGGGGGGGCGGGGGGGGCAGCGAATGGGCCGGGCGGTTGCGGGGCGATCGGGGGATGGGGGGGACAAGGGGCGGGTGTCGGGGCGGCGGCGGCCGAGGAGCCGCCGGTGCGGCCGTGCGGGAGCGCTGCGGGGCCCCCCCGGTGTGTGCCCGGGTCCCCCCACCCCCCCCCCATCCCCTCCCCGGCCCCGCCCCGCCGCCGTCCGACTCTCATTGGTCGCTACGGCCGCTCGTCACGGCGGGTCCCGCCTCCACCCCCCTCCCGCCGGGCGGGGCTAGGGATGCAGCGCGTTGCCATGGCGACCGGGCTGGGTACCACCGGGAGAGGGGCCTGGGGGGGGGGACGGGGACAACGGGGGGGGGTGAGGCACACGGTGGTGACGCGTTGGCACGCGCTGTGACCCCCCGCGAGATCCCCGCGCGCCCCGTGTCCCTCCCGGGGACACCGGTAACGGCGAACGGGGACTTGGAGGACCAGGAACCAGGCCGGGAGGACCCCCGCGCCGGACCCCTCCCTCCCGGAAACATGGCGCCGCCCAACAAGGGGCCTCTCTCTCTCTTTCTCCCTCTCGATGGTTCCCTCAAGCGAGCTCAGCCATTGGCCGGAGCGACGCCCCCGACGCGCCCTCCTATTGGCTGGTGCCGCGCGGGAGGCGGGGACATCCGCCACGGCCTATATAAAGCGGCGCTGGCCGCAGCTCCCTTCTTTTCCGTCACCGCGGCCGTCGCGAACGTGAGGTGAGTGCGGCCCGCGCTGAATCGCGACCGGCTCCGGGCCGGGCTCCCCGCCCGCTTCCCCCGGTTCGGGAGCGGCGGCGGAGGGGCCCGGCCCGGGCCTGGCCGCGGCCTTGGCGCGGTGAGCGCGTGGAGAGGCGCCCGGCCTTTGCGCGCATGCGCGGGGCACGGCTGAGGCCGCAAGTGCGCATGCGGGGGGGGGGGGACGACGACGACACGCGCCCACTGGCTCCGGGCTGCTCTGCGCATGCGCACAGCGCGGCGGCGGACACGTTGTTGGGGGGGGGCCCTGGATTTGGGGGGTCCCGGGGGCGTTTTGGGGGGGATGCGGGACCCCTGTGGGGCCTGTATTGCTCAGGGGAGCCGCTGGGGGCGTGGTCACCCTATGCTCCCCTTCAGTTAACTGGGGGGTAGGAGCCCAGCACGCCCCCTGCCCCCCGGACTGGCCCCCCCAAAAAAGGGGGGGCCGAGGGTGCACCCCCTAATTCCCTTAGGAGCCCCCCCAAATCTTCGGCCCCTCAAATCCGACCCCCCTCGAACTCCTTGCCCCTCCAAATCCCCTTAGTGCCTCCAAGTCTCAGCGTCCCCCTCTGCCCGCCCCCCCCCCACCCCGAAACCCCCCTCCGAGTCTCCCCAAATCCCCTTCACCTCCCTTTGCACCCCCAAATCCTCGCCCCCCTCCCCCGAGTCCCTCTCACTCCCCAAACCCCCCTCCCCCTTCCACCAACCCTCCCACTCCCCCCCATTTAATTTGAGGGGCAGCTCCCACAGACCCTCCCCCTTGGCCCTTGCCAGTGTTGGGGGGCCCCCCTCAGCCCCCTCCCTACCCCCTTGCCAGTGTTGGGGGGTCCCCTGCCTCTTACTTTCGGGGTGTCCCCCCTTTTTGCCCACCCCCAGCCCCTCCCTTGTCCCTTGCCAGTGTTGGGGGGGCCCCTGCCTCTTAACTTCTGGGGTTCCCCCCCAGCCCCCTCCCTACCCCTTGCCAGTGTTGGGGGGGTCCCTATCTCTAACTTTTGGGGTGTCCCCCCTTTTCCCCCCCCCCAGCCGCCGCCATGCCGGTCGCCCGCAGCTGGGTCTGTCGCAAGACGTACGTGACGCCGCGTCGCCCCTTCGAGAAGTCGCGCCTGGACCAGGAGCTGAAGCTGATTGGTGGGTTCAGGGGGGGGGCTCAAAGCAGGGATGTGAAGGGGGGTACCTCTGTTTTGGGGTCCCCCCTGATGCCTGTACCCATCCCAGGGGAGTACGGGCTGCGCAACAAGCGGGAGGTGTGGCGGGTGAAGTTCACGCTGGCCAAGATCCGCAAGGCGGCGCGGGAGCTGCTCACGCTGGACGAGAAGGACCCCCGGCGCCTCTTCGAGGGTGGGCACCCCCCCATTGGGGATCCCCCCCTCAGACCCCCCCATTGGGACCCCCCCCTCAGACCCCTTCCCCTCGGGACCCCCTTGAGGGACTCCCACTGAGACCCCCCCCCCCCAGGATACCCTGACACCCCCTGAGAACCTCCCCATCAGAACACCCTGAAATACCCCCCAACCCCTGGATACCCTGAGACCACCCACCAGGAGATCCCTCATTAATTATTTGCCCCTCCTCATTAATTATTTGCCCCTCCTCATTAATTATTTGCCCCTCCTCATTAATTATTTGCCCCTCCTCATTAATTATTTGCCCCTCCTCATTAATTATTTGCCCCTCCTCATTAATTATTTACCCTCCTCATTAATTATTTACCCCTCCTCATTAATTATTTACCCCTCCTCATTAATTATTTACCCCTCCTCATTAATTATTTGCCCCACCTCATTAATTATTTGCCCCACCTCATTAATTATTCGCCCCACCTCATTAATTATTCGCCCCACCTCATTAATTATTCGCCCCCCCTCATTATTTATTCGCCCCCCCTCATTATTTATTCGCCCCCCTCATTATTTATTCGCCCCCCTCATTATTTATTCGCCCCCCCTCATTATTTATTCGCCCCCCTCATTAATTATTCGCCCCCCTCATTAATTATTCGCGCCCCCGTCATTAATTATTCGCCCCGTCATTAATTATTCGCCCCCCTCATTATTTATTCGCCCCCCTCATTATTTATTCGCCCCCCTCATTATTTATTCGCCCCCCTCATTATTTATTCGCCCCCCTCATTATTTATTCGCCCCCCTCATTAATTCTCTCCTGCCATTAAGTATTTGGCCCTCATTAAGTATTTGCCCCCATTCCTGGTCACCCCTCTGTTATTGATCACCCAGTTATTGATTAACCTCCATTCCTGATCACCCCCTTATTGATGAACCCTCCATTCCTGATCACCCCTCCGTTATAGATCACCCCTCCGTTATAGATCACCCCTCCGTTATAGATCACCCCTCCGTTATAGATCACCCCTCCGTTATAGATCACCCCTCCGTTATAGATCACCCCTCCGTTATAGATCACCCCTCCGTTATAGATCACCCCTCCGTTATAGATCACCCCTCCGTTATAGATCACCCCTCCGTTATAGATCACCCCTCCGTTATAGATCACCCCTCCGTTATAGATCACCCCTCCGTTATAGATCACCCCTCCGTTATAGATCACCCCTCCGTTATAGATCACCCCTCCGTTATAGATCACCCCTCCGTTCCTGATCACCCCCTTATTGATGAACCCTCCATTCCTGAACACCCAGTTATTGATTAACCTCCATTCCTGATCACCCCCTTATTGATGAACCCTCCGTTCCTGATCACCCCGGTTCCTGATCACGCCCTTATTGATGAACCCTCCGTTCCTGATCACCCCGTTATTGATCCCCCCTCCCCGCAGGCAACGCGCTGCTGCGGCGGCTGGTGCGCGTGGGGGTGCTGGACGAGGGGAAGATGAAGCTCGATTACATCCTGGGGCTCAAGGTGGAGGATTTCCTGGAGCGGCGCCTCCAGACCCAGGTCTTCAAGCTGGGCCTGGCCAAGTCCATCCACCACGCTCGGGTGCTCATCCGCCAGCGACACATCCGGTGCGTGCCCCCCCTGCACCCACAGGGCCCCCCCAAACACCCCGGGGCCTAAGGACACCCCCTTTTGGGCCTGGGGACCCCACTTGGCCTAGGAACCCACCCTGGGGCCTAAGGACCCCCTTTGAGGCCTAGGGAGCTCCCTCAGGCCTAGGCACTCTCTTTGGGGCCTAAGGAAACCCCTTGGGGCCTAAGGAACTCCTTTGGGGCCTGGGGGACCCAACCCCGGGGCCTAGGGACCCCCTTTGGGGCCTAGGAACCCACCCCAGGGTCTATGGAGCTCCCTCAGGCCTGGGGGACCCAACCCCGGGGCCTAGGGACCCCCCTTTGGGGCCTAGGAACCCACCCCAGGGTCTATGGAGCTCCCTCAGGCCTGGGGGACCCAACCCCGGGGCCTAGGGACCCCCCTTTGGGGCCTAGGAACCCACCCCAGGGTCTATGGAGCTCCCTCAGGCCTGGGGACCCCCTTTGGGCCTAGAGGACCCCACTCTAGGGCCTAAGGAACCCTAATGGGGCCTAGGGAACACCCTCAGGCCTGGGGACCCCCTTTCGGGTGTATGGACCCCCCTTTGGGGCCTAGGGATCCCCACCCCAGGGCCTACGGAGCTTCCTCAGGCCTGGGGGACCCCGTCCCAGGCCTAAGGAACCTCCCTGAGGCCTAAGGACCCCTTTGGGGTCTGGGGACCCCTCCTCAGGCCTAGGAGACCCCTTTTGGGGTGTGGGGACCCCCTCTAGGGCCTGGGGAACTACCTCAGGCCTAGGGACCCCCCTCAGGCCTAGGAGACCCCTTTTGGGGTGTAGGGACCCACCCCAGGGCCTGAGGACCCCCTTGGGGATGTGGGGAACCCCACCCCGGGGCCTAGGGGACCCTGTTTGGGGCCTGGGGACCCCTCTCAAGCTATGGGGGTCCCCCCCGGGGTCTGGGGGGGCCACGGAGGGGCCGGGCAGGGGGCACGGTGTCGGCGAGGGTCACTGCGGCTGAGCCGTACACCTCGCGAAGGGGCCGGCGCGGGGGCGGCACAGGTAACAGCCCCCCCAAAATATGGGGGGTACATAGAGGGTACCTAAACCCCCCCAAAATATGGGGGGTACATAGAGGGTAGCTTAAACCCCCCCAAAAATGGGGGGCACAGAGCAGGGGGGTTATATAGAGGGTACCTTAACCCCCCAAAATACGGGGGGCACGGAGCAAGGGGGGTACATAGAGGGTAGCTTAAACCCCCCCCAAAAATGGGGGGCACAGAGTGGGGGGTACATAGAGGATAGCTTAAACCCCCCAAAATGTGGGGGGGTACATAGAGGGTAGCTTAAACCCCCCAAAATACGGGGGGCACAGAGTAGGGGGGTACATAGAGGGTAGCTTAAACCCCCCAAAATACGGGGGGCACAGAGTCGGGGGGGTACATAGAGGGTACCTTAAACCCCCCAAAATATGGGGGGCACAGAGTAGGGGGGTACATAGAGGGTAGCTTAAACCCCCCAAAATACGGGGGGCACAGAGTAGGGGGGTACATAGAGGGTACCTTAAACCCCCCAGAATATGGGGGGCACAGAGTAGGGGGTACATAGAGGGTAGCTTACCCCCCCTCAAAAAATGGGGGACACAGAGTGTGTGAGGTATGGGGGGGTATTTTGGGGTCCCTGCCCACCCCCCGTTGCCCCCCGGGGTGCGGAAGGAGGTGGTGGTGTGTTTGGGGGGGTATTTTTGGGGCCCTGGGGAGGGTTTTTGGGGGGGTATTTTTGGGGCTCTGCATGGCTATTTTGGGGGCTCTCTATGGCTCTTTTGGGGGGCTATTTGGGGGGGTATTTTGGGGTCCCTGACCCCCCCCGTGCCCCTCAGGGTGCAGAAGGAGGTGGTGGTGTGTTTGGGGAGGGGGTTTTGGGGGGTTATTTTGAAGCCCTGTATGGCTATTTTGGGGGGGTTTGGGGGGGTATTTTTGGGGCTCTGCATGGCTCTTTCGGGGGGCTGTTTTGGGGGGGTGTTTTGGGGTCCCTGACCCCCCCCCGTGCCCCCCAGGGTGCGGAAGGAGGTGGTGGTGTGTTTAAGGGGGGTATTTTTGGGGCCCTGGGGAGGGTTTTTGGGGGGGGTTTTGGGGGGTTAATTTGAAGCTCTGTATGGCTCTTTTGGGGGGCTGTTTTGGGGGGGTGTTTTGGGGTCCCTGACCCCCCCCCGTGCCCCCCAGGGTGCGGAAGGAGGTGGTGGTGTGTTTAAGGGGGGTATTTTTGGGGCCCTGGGGAGGGTTTTTGGGGGGGGTTTTGGGGGGTTATTTTGAAGCCCTGTATGGCTATTTTGGGGGGGTTTGGGGGGGTATTTTTGGGGCTCTGCATGGCTCTTTTGGGGGGCTGTTTTGGGGGGCTGTTTTGGGGTCCCTGACCCCCCCCCCGTGCCCCCAGGGTGCGGAAGGAGGTGGTGGTGTGTTTAAGGGGGGTATTTTTGGGGCCCTGGGGAGGGTTTTTGGGGGGGTTTTTGGGGGGTTAATTTGAAGCTCTGTATGGCTCTTTCGGGGGGCAGTTTTGGGGGGGTATTTTGGGGTCCCTGACCCCCCCCTGCCCCCCAGGGTGCGGAAGCAGGTGGTGAACATCCCCTCGTTCATCGTGCGCCTGGACTCCCAGAAGCACATCGACTTCTCCCTGCGCTCCCCATACGGGGGGGGCGGCCCGGCAGGGTCAAGAGGAAGAACGCCAAGAAGGGGCAGGGGGGCGCGGGGGGGGGCGAGGACGAGGAGGAGGACTGAGCCCCCCCCCCCCAGCACCCCAAAAAAAGAGGGGGGCAGAGGATGCGCTGGGGGTGAGAGAGGGGAGGGGGAGAAAGGGGGTGTGGGGGTGATTGGGGGGGCTATGGGGCTGGGGGGGTAATTAGAGGGGTGGGGGGGGGATTTGGGGGGTTGTGGGGGGGTTTGGGGTGTTTTGGGTTGGGGGGGGGGTCTTTGGGGTCCCCCATGATGGCAGCACTGGGCGCTGAACTCCATGAGGATGCCTGTGCCCCCCCCGCGGCTCATGACACCCGGGGGGGTCTGAGGGGGCAATTTGGGGGTGTGAGGGGGGGGTACAGCCGGCTTTGGGGTCCGTGTGTTCCCCTCCCCCCCCTCTAACCCCCTCCCCAATTTCCTTTGCAGGTCTCAGCGCTGGGGTCTCCTGGGGGGTGATGACAATAAAGGGGGGGTCACACAGCCTCTTGTGGTGGTTTTTGGGGGGGGGGGTGGGGGGGGCAGACACTCATTTTGGGGGGGGGGAGGGTTTGGATTGGGGTCCTGAGGGTCTGGGGGGGCTTTGAGGGATCTACAGGGACTTTGGGGGGGGGGGGGGGTTCATGGGTGCGGGAGGGGTTTTGGGGGGTCCCGCAGGGGTCTGGGGGGGTCCCTGAGGGTCTGGGGGGGTTCCGCAGGGGTCCCTGGGAGTCTGGGGGGGCTTCTCAGGGGCCCCTGGGTGTTTGGGGGGGCTTGGGGGGCTCCTGAAGGTCTGGGGGGCCCCTGAGGGGCCGGGGGCCTCCCTGAGGGGCCCCTGAGGGTCTGGGGTGGTCCCTGAGGGTCTGGGGGAGTCCCTGAGGGGCCCCTGGAGGTTTGGGGGGGCTTGAGGGGCCCCTGAGGGTCTGGGGGGTCCTTGAGGGGCCCCTGGAGGTTTGGGGGGGCTTGAGGGGCCCCTGAGGGTCTGGGGGGTCCTTGAGGGGCCCCTGGAGGTTTGGGGGGGGGCTTGAGGGGCCCTGGGGGTCTGGAGGGGTCCCTGGGGGTTTGGGGGGGCTTGAGGGGCCCCTGAGGGTCTGGGGGGGGTCCCTGAGGGGCTCCTGGGGGTTTGGGGGGGGCTTGAGGGTTTGGGGGGGTCCCTGAGGGGCCCCTGGGGGGTCCCTAGGGGCCTTGGGGGGGGCATAGGGGTCCGGGGAGCGGTTCCTGAGGGCTCTGGGGGTTTGGGGGGGTCCCAACAGGGTTTTGGGGGGTCCCAACAGGGTTTTGGGGGGTGGGCGGGCGGGGTTGTACGGAAGGCGCGCGCGCCTCCCTCTGCCACTCTCAAGATGGCGGCGCCCAGCTGCCGGAAGTTCCGTCTCACGTGTCCCGGCGCCCCTCCAATCAGCGCTCACGTCCGGCGGAGGCCACGCCCTCCGTGTGCTGGTGGCGGGAGAACGTGTCTTCCGTAGGGTGAGCGGGGCCGGGGGGCCTGAGGGGTCCGGGGGGGCCTGAGGGGTCCGGGGGCTCCCTGAGGGGCTGGGGGCTCCCTGAGGGGCTGGGGGATCCCTGAGGGGTTCGGGGAGGCCGGGGGGGGGGGCCTGAGGCGTCCGGGGGGGGGCCTGGGGGGTCCCTGAGGGTCTAGGGGACGCCTGGGGGGTCCGGGGGGCTCCCTGGGGGGGGGGGGGGGGGGGGGCTGAGGGGTCCCTGGGGGCTCGGGAGGCCTGAAGGGTCCTTTGGGGGGGTCCCTGGGGGCTTAGGGGGGGTCTCTTGGGGGGGGGGGCCGTCTGGGGAGGGTCCCTTGGTGTCCGGGGAGGGGGCGGGGGGGTCCCTGAGGGGCTTGGGGGGGGTATCTGGAAGCCTGGGGGGGCACAGGGGCCCGGAGGGGTCCTTGGGGGTGTGAGGGGCCCGGTGCACCCCAATAACTCCCCTTTGCCCCCCCTTTTCCCCCGCAGGATGGAGGGGAAGCGGCCCGGGACCCCTGGGGTGCCCCCCCGGGGAAGAAGCTGCGGGGGGTGTTGGAGGACGATGAGGATCGGGCCCCTTCCCAGTTCGAGGCGGAACTGGCGCAACTGGAGGAGCTGGAGGCCGAGCTGGCGGCTGAGCGGGCGGCGGAGGAGCCCCCCCGGCCCCCGAGAGCCAGCCCCTGGGTCGGTGGGGGGGCTGGAGGGGGGACCGGGGGCAGGGGGGGACTGGGGGGCAGAGGGGGGCTGAGGGGCAGGAGGGGGGACTGGGGGGCAGTGGAGGGGGGCTATGGGGCAGGAGGGGGGCTATGGGTTGGGAGAGGCATTTGGGGGGGCTGGAGGGGGGCTGAGGGGCAGGAGGGGGGACTGGGGGGCAGGGGAGGGGGCTATGGGGCAGGAGAGGCATACGGGGGCTGGGGGGGGCTATGGGGCAGGAGGGGGGACTGGGGGGCAGGGGGGGGGGCTATGGGGCAGGAGGGGGCTATGGGTTGGGAGAGGCATTTGGGGGGCTGGAGGGGGGCTATGGGGCAGGAAGGGGGGACTGGGGGGCAGGGGAGGGGGGCTATGGGGCAGGAGAGGCATACGGGGGGGCTGGAGGGGGGCTATGGGGCAGGAGGGGGTACAGGGGGGCTGGGGAGGTTGGTTGGGGTGCTGGGGGGGGGCTGTGGGGCAGGAGGGGGGTACAGGGGTGCTGTGGGGGGGCTGTGGGGCAGGAGGGGGGTACAGGGGGGCCTGGAGGGGGCTGTGGAGCAGGAGGGGGGTATAGGGGGGCTGGTGGGGTCTGTGGGGCAGGAGGGGGTACCGGGGGGGCCATGGGTCAGGAGGGGGGTACTGGGGGGCTGTGGGGGGGCTGTGGGGCAGGAGGGGGGTACAGGGGGGCTGGGGGGGGGGGCTGTGGGGTACTGGGGGGCTGTGGGGGGGCTGTGGGGCAGGAGGGGGTACGGGGGGGCCGTGGGTCAGGCCAGGCCGTGCCCCTCCCCCCAGGGAGCCTGTTCGTGGGGGAGGTGAACCCCAAGTGGCGCCGCCCGGCCCTTCCCCCGCAGCCCCCCGAGACCCTCAGCTTCCTGCAGCTCGACATCGACCACTACATCGGTCAGAGGCACCCCCAAAACGGGACCCCCCCAAATGGGACCCCCCCCAAACCGGGACCCCCCCCAAACCGGGACCCCCCCAAACTGGGACACCCCAAAACAGGACACCCCAAACCGGGACACCCCCAATACTGGACCCCCAAAAACAGGACCCCCCAAAATGGGACCCCCCCCCCACAAATGGGACACCCCCAAAACGGGACACCCCCAAACAGGACCCCCACCCCCAAACGGGACACCCCCCCCCAAATGGGACCCCCCCCAAAATGGGACACCCCAAAACGGGACACCCCCCAAACTGGGACCCCCCAAACTGGGACCCCCTCCACAAATGGGACACCCCCAAAATGGGACCCCCCCAAAACAGGACCCCCCAAAACGGGACCCCCCCCAAATGGGATACCCCCAAACTGGGACCCCCCCCCCCCAAACGGGACACCCCCCCCAAATGGGACCCCCCCCAAAACGGGACCCCCCCACAAATGGGACACCCCCCAAACGGGACCCCCCCAAACTGGGACCCCCCCACAAATGGGACCCCCCCCAAAACAGGACCCCCCAAACTGGGACCCCCCCCTCTTGGGTTCCCCTGAGCACCCTGGGGTGGGTGGGGGGTGGTGTGGGGGGTTCCCCTTCTGACCCCCTTCCCAGGGCATCCCCCTTCCTGGGGGGGGGTCCCTCTGCCCGGGGGGGTCTCCCAGCGCCCCCCAGTGTGTGTGACCCCCCTTTCCCCGTGCCCCCCCAGGGACCCCCCTGCCCGGGCTGCCAGGGGCGGGGGGGCCCTGCCCCCGTCCTGCGCATGTTTGGGGTGACGGCGGCCGGTCACAGCGTCTGTCTGCACGTCCACGGCTTCACCCCCTATTTCTACGTGCTGGGCCCCCCGGTGAGACCCCCCCCGCCCCTAAACCCCCCCAGACCCCCCCCTAAACCCCCCAAACCCCCCCAGCTCCCCTAAACCCCCCCCCCCCAACTCTGGGGATTCTCTGCTGGCTCCTATCAGGGTTGGGATCCCTTTTTTGGGGGGGGGGTGGGGGGTCTTTTCTAGCCCCCCCCCAAATTCTTCTCACACCTGGGGGGCGCAGGAGCCCCCCCATAACACCCCACCCCCTCTTTGTCCCCCCTTTTCCTCCCCCCACCCCCCCAAACTACCCCCATCCCCCCCCCCGGGGATTCTCTGCCGGCTCCTATCAGGGTTGGGATCCCTTTTTTGGGGGGGTGGGGGTCTTTTCCTGCCCCCCCCACCCCCAAAACTCTTCTCACACCTGGGGGGGGTCAGGAGCCCCCCCATAACACCCCACCCCCTCTTTCCCCACCCCCCAAAATCCACCTCCCCCCCACTCTGGGGATTCTCTGCTGGCTCCTATCAGGGTTGGGATCCCTTTTTGGGGGGGGGGGCTGTGCTCCTTCCCCCCCCCCCCCACAGTCTCAGGGTGCTGGGGGGGTCAGGAGCCCCCCTGACCCCCTGTCCCCCCCCTGTCCCCCCCCAGGCCTGGAGGTGCAGCACCTGGGGGAGCTGCAGCGGGAGCTGGAGGCGGCTCTGCAGCGGGACCAGCGGGGGGCAGCAAGGGGGGCTGGGCCAGGCCGTGCTGGGGCTGGAGCTGTGCCACAAGCAGAGTGAGAGCCCCCCCAAACCCCCCTGCACCCCCAAACACCCCCTGCACCCCCAAACCCCCCTCAGACCCTAAACCCCCCCAAAACCCCCCTGAACCCCCAAACCGCCCCCTGCACCCCCAACTCACCCTCAGCCCCAAAACCGCCCCTGCACCCCCAAACTGCCCCCTGAACCCCCAAACCGCCCCTTGCACCCCCAAACCGCCCCCTGAACCCCCAACCCCCCTCAGCCCTTAAACCCCCCTAAAACCCCCCTGAACCCCCAAACCACCCCCTGCACCCCCAACCCCCCCTCAGCCCCTAACCCCCCCCCAAAACCCCCCTGCACCCCCAAACCACCCCCTGCACCCCCAACCCCCCCATAGCTCCTAGACCCTCCCAAAACACCCCCTGAACCCCCAAACCGCCCCCTGAACCCCCCCCCCAGCCCCAAAACATGGGGAGCCCCTGACCCCCTGTCCCCCCCCCAGGCCTGCTGGGGTTCCAGGGGGGCTGTGGGGGGCTGTGGGGAGTCCCTGACCCCCTGCCCCCCCCCAGGCCTGCTGGGGTTCCAGGGGGGCTGTGGGGGGTTCCTGACCCCCTGCCGCCCCCCAGGCCTGTTGGGGTTCCAGGGGGGCTGTGGGGGGGTCCCTGACCCCCTGTGCCCCCCCAGGCCTGTTGGGGTTCCAGGGGGGCTGTGGGGGGCTGTGGGGGGTCCCTGACCCCCTGCCGCCCCCCAGGCCTGTTGGGGTTCCAGGGGGGCTGTGGGGGCTGTGGGGGGTCCCTGACCCCCTGTGCCCCCCCAGGCCTGTTGGGGTTCCAGGGGGGCAGCGGGCGCTCTTCGTGCGGGTGCTGCTGACCCTCCCCCGCCTGGTGCCCCCCGCCCGGCGGCTGCTGGAGCAGGGGCTGCGCTGGGGGGCTCTGGGGGTGCACCCCGCCCCCCTTCGAGGCCAACATCGACTTTGAGATCAGGTACCGCACCCCCACACCCCCGGGACCCCCCAGGACCCCCCGGGACTCCCCCGGGCACCCCCAGACTCCTGGGACCCCCCCGGACACCCCGGGACCCCCGGGGCACCCCCAGACCCCAGAGACACCCCCCACCCCCGGGACACCCCCAGGCACCCCCAGACCCCAGAGACATCCCCCACCCCCAGGGACCCCCCAGGACTCCCCCACACCCCCAGGGACCCCCCCGGACCCCTGGGACACCCCCAGGCACCCCCAGACCCCAGAGACGCCCCCAGACCCCAAAGACACCCCAGGGACACCCCCAGACTCCAAAGGACCCCCCCATGACCCTTCAGCCCCCCCCCATGTCCTCAGACCCCCCCCCAGCCCCTCAGGACCCCCCCCAACCCTTCAGCACCCCCCATGTCCTCAGCCCCCCCAATGTCCTCAGGACCCCCCCCCAACCTTTCAGCCCCCCCCCACAACCCCTCAGCTCCACCCCCCAAGCCTGTGGGACCCCCCCCACCCCCCAGTGACCCCCCCGCCCCCCACCCCCCAGTGACCCCCCCTGCCCCCCCACCTCCCACTGCCCCCACTACCCCCCATCCCCCACTGCCCCCCCCGCCCCCCCCCCCCACCCCCCCGCCCCCCCCCACTGACCCCCCTGCCCCCCCACCCCCAGTGACCCCCCTGCCCCCCACACCCCCCACTGACCCCCCCCCGCCCCCCCACCCCCCACCCCCCCCCCCGCCCCCCCACCCCCCAGTGACTCCCCCTGCCCCCCCCCACCCTCCACTGACCCCCCTGCCCCCCCACCTCCCACTGCCCCCCCACTACCCCCCCATCCCCCACTGCCCCCCCCGCCCCCCCCCCCCCACCCCCCCGCCTCCCCCCCACTGACCCCCCCTGCCCCCCACCTCCCAGGGACCCCCCCTGCCCCCCCCACTGCCCCCCCTGCCCCCCCCACCCCCCACTGACCCCCCTGCTCCCCCCACCCCCCACCCCCCCGCCCCCCCCCCCCCCCACTGCCCCCCCCTGCCCCCCCACCCCCCAGGGACCCCCCCTGCCCCCCCCACTGACCCCCCCTGCCCCCTCCACCCCCCACTGACCCCCCCTGCCCCCCCACCCCCCAGTGACCCCCCCTGCCCCCCCCCCAGGTTCATGGTGGACACGGGGCTGGTGGGGTGCTGCTGGGTGGAGGTGGGGCCGGGGCAGTTCCGGCTGCGGGGGGCCCCCCGCGCCCCCCCCGGCCTCCCTGTGCCAGCTGGAGGCCGATGTGGGGTGGGGGGCGCTGCGGAGTCACCCCCCGAGGGGGCCTGGCTGGGGCTGCCCCCCTGCGCGTGCTCAGCTTCGACATCGAGTGCGCCGGGCGCAAGGGTGAGGGGGGGGGGATTGGGGGGGGATTGGGGGGGGATTGGGGGGGCTGGGGGGGGATTGGGGGGGATTGGGGGGCTGGGGGGGGGATTGGGGGGGATTGGGGGGCATTGGGGGGCTGGGGAGGGATTGGGGGGGCACGGGGGGGATTGGGGGAGCTGGGGGGTGATTGGGGGGGATTGGGGGGGCACAGGGGGGATTGGGGGAGCTGGGGGGTGATTGGGGGGGATTGGGGGGCACAGGGGGGATTGCGGGGGGATTGGGGGGGATTGGGGGAGCTGCGGGGGGATTGGGGGGTACAGGGGGGATTGGGGGGGCACGGGGGGGATTGGGGGAGCTGGGGGGGATTGGGGGGCACGGGGGGGATTGGGGGGATTGGGGGGGCACAGGGGGGGATTGGGGGGGATTGGGGGGAATTGGGGGAGCTGCGGGGGGATTGGGGGGTACAGGGGGGGATTGGGGGGCACAGGGGGGGATTGGGGGAGCTGGGGGGTGATTGGGGGGGATTGGGGGGGCACGGAGGGGATTGGGGGGGCACAGGGGGGATTGCGGGGGGATTGGGGGGGATTGGGGGAGCTGCGGGGGGATTGGGGGGGTACGGGGGGGGGATTGGGGGGCACAGGGGGGATTGGGGGGGTACAGGGGGGATTGGGGGAGCTGGGGGGTGATTGGGGGGGGATTGGGGGGCACGGGGGGGATTGGGGGGGATTGGGGGGGCACAGGGGGGGATTGGGGGAGCTGCGGGGGGATTGGGGGGGATTGGGGGGCACAGGGGGGGCACGGGGGGGGATTGGGGGGTCAGAGGGGGGATTGGGGGGGTCACAGGGGGGGATTGGGGGGCTGATGTGAGGGGCACTGGGGGGGGCTGGGGTCCAGGGGGTGCCGGGGATTATAGGGGGTGCAGGGGGTTTGGGGGGCTCAGGGGGTTTTGGGGGGCTCAGGGGGTCTCAGGAGGTTTTTGGGGGGCTCTGGGGGGGCTCTGATCAGTGCCCCCCCCCAGGGGTGTTCCCCGAGGCCCAGCAGGACCCCGTGATCCAGGTGGCGGGGGTGGTGCAGGGGGGTCAGTGGGTTTGGGGGGCTCAGGGCTGTTCTGGGGCGCTCAGGGGGTTTTGGGGGGCTCTGGGGGGGTTTGGGGGGGCTCTGACGGGTGCCCCCCCCCAGGGGTGTTCCCCGAGGCCCAGCAGGACCCCGTGATCCAGGTGGCGGGGGTGGTGCAGCGCCAGGGCGAGCGGGAGCCCTTCCTCAGGGTGGTCTTCACCCTCCTGCCCTGCGCCCCCTGCGCGGGGCCCAGGTGATCAGCTTCCACAGGGAGCAGGACCTGCTGCAGGTGGGGGGCTGGGGGGGCCATGGGGGGGCTGGGGGGGGCTCTGGGGGTCATGGGGGGGCTCTTTGGGGGTGGCCATGGGGGGCTGGGGGGGCTGGGTGCACCCCCTGCGCGGGGCCCAGGTGATCAGCTTCCACAGGGAGCAGGACCTGCTGCAGGTGGGGGGCTGGGGGGGCCATGGGGGGGCTGGGGGGGCTCTGGGGGTCATGGGGGGGCTCTTTGGGGGTGGCCATGGGGGGCTGGGGGGGCTGGGTGCACCCCCTGCGCGGGGCCCAGGTGATCAGCTTCCTCAGGGAGCAGGACCTGCTGCAGGTGGGGGGCTGGGGGGGCCATGGGGGGGCTGGGGGGGCTCTGGGGGTCATGGGGGGGGCTGGGGGGGCCATGGGGGGGCCATGGGGGGGCTGGGTGCACCCCCTGCGCGGGGCCCAGGTGATCAGCTTCCTCAGGGAGCAGGACCTGCTGCAGGTGGGGGGCTGGGGGGGCCATGGGGGGGCTGGGGGGGCTGGGGGGGCTGGGGGGGCTGGGGGGGCTGGGGGCCATAGGGGAGGCTCTGGAGGGCCATGGGAGGGCTCTGGGGGTCATTGGGGGGGCTCTGGGTGGCCACGGGGGGCTGGGAGGGGCTCTGGGGGGTTCCCTGACTGTTTGGGGGGGTCCCTGAGGTGTCTGGGGGTTCCCTGGCTGTTTGGGGGTCCCTGGCTGTTGGGGGGTTCCCTGACTGTTTGGGGGTCCCTGGCTGTTGGGGGGTTCCCTGGCTGTCTGGGGGGTTCTCTGGGTGTTTGGGAGGTTCCCTGGGTGTCTGAGTGGTTCCCTGGCTGTTGGGGGGCTTCCCTGGCTGTTGGGGGGTCCCTAGTTGTTTGGGGGGTTCCCTGGCTGTTTGGGGGGGTCCCTGAGCAGTTTTGGGGTGCCCCCCCCCCAGTCCTGGGCTGAGTTCGTGCGCATCGTGGACCCCGACATCCTGACGGGCTACAACATCCAGAACTTCGACCTGCCCTACCTGCTGGAGCGGGCCCAGGTGCTCAAGGTGGGACCCCCAAAACCCCCCGAGCCCCCCAAACCCTCCTGACCCCCCTGACCCCCCCAAACCCCCCTGGACCCCTCAAACCCCTCAAACCCCCGGACCCCTGACCCTGCCCTACCTGCTGGAGCGGGCCCAGGTGCTCAGTGGACCCCCAAACCCCCCGGCCCCCCAAACCCCCTGACCCCCCGGACCCCCCTGAGCCCCCCAGACCCCTCAAACCCCCAAACCCCCCAAACCTCCCCCGCACCCCTGACCCTGCCTTACCTGCTGGAGCGGGCCCAGGTGCTCAAGGTGGGACCCCCAAAACCCCCCGAGCACCCCCAAACCCTCCTGACCCCCCCTGGACCCCCCCAAACCCCCCCGACCCTCCCCGGACCCCCCAAACCCCATCAAACCTCCCCCGCACCCCTGACCCTGCCTTACCTGCTGGAGCGGGCCCAGGTGCTCAAGGTGGGACCCCCAAAACCCCCCGAGCCCCCCCAAACCCCCCTGACCCCCCCCGGACCCCCCTGAGCCCCCCCAGACCCCTCAAACCCCCCCAAACCCCCCCAAACCTCCCCCGCACCCCTGACCCTGCCTTACCTGCTGGAGCGGGCCCAGGTGCTCAAGGTGGGACCCCCAAAACCCCCCGGGCCCCCCCAAACCCCCCTGACCCCCCCGGACCCCCCTGAGCCCCCCCAGACCCCTCAAACCCCCCAAACCCCCCCAAACCTCCCCCGCACCCCTGACCCTGCCCTACCTGCTGGAGCGGGCCCAGGTGCTCAAGGTGGGACCCCCAAAACCCCCCGGGCCCCCCCAAACCCCCCTGACCCCCCCCGGACCCCCCTGAGCCCCCCCAGACCCCTCAAACCCCCCCAAACCCCCCCAAACCTCCCCCGCACCCCTGACCCTGCCCTACCTGCTGGAGCGGGCCCAGGTGCTCAAGGTGGGACCCCCAAAACCCCCGGGCACCCCCAAACCCCCCTGAGCCCCCCTGACCCTCCCGATCCTCTGCTCCCCCAGCCCCCCTGACCCTTCTTCCTCCCAGGCCCCCCTGCCCCCCCTATCCCCCCTGACCCCCCTGACCCCCCTGACCCCCCCAGACCCCTGACCCCCAGCTCCCCTGCCCCCCATCCCCCCTGCCCCCCTTGCCCACCCCTTTCCCCCCAGCCCCCCAGCCCCCCTGACCCCCATCCCCCCATCCCCCCTGCCTTCCCCTGCCCCTCCTGCCCCACCTGCCCCCCATCCCCCCTGCCCCCCGCCCCTCCTGACCCCCCCTGCCCCCCCAGACCCCTGACCCCCAGCTCCCCTGCCCCCCACATCCCCCCTGCCCCCCCAGCCCCCCCAGCCCCCCTGCCCTCCCATCACCCCCCCAGCCCCCCATCCCCCCTGACCCCCCAGTCCCCCCTGCCCCCCAGACCCCCATCCCTCCTGCCCCCCCATCCCCCCCATGACCCCCCCTGCCCCCCCATCCCCCCTGACCCCCCAGCCCCCCTGTCCCCCCTGCCCCCCATTACCCCTCCTGACCCCCCATCCCCCCTACCTCCCCCTGCCCCCATGCCCCCACCTGCCCCTCCTGCCCCTCCCTGCCCCCCAGCTCCCCTGCCCTCTCCATCCCCCCTGCCCCCTCCTGCCCCCCAGCCCCCCTGCCCCTCAGCCCCCCTGCCCCTCCATGACCCCCCCTGCCCCCCCATCACCCCTGCCCCCCCATCCCCCTTGACCCCCGCCCCCCGCCCCCATCCCCCCATCCCCCTGACCCCCCCTGACCCCCCATCCCCCCAACCCCCTGACCCCCCCATCCCCCCCCATGACCCCCCCATCCCCCCTGACCCCCCTGACCCCCCATCCCCCCAACCCCTGACCCCCCCATCCCCCCCTGACCCCCCTGCCCCCCCATCCCCCCCTGACCCCCCAGCCCCCCATCCCCCCTGACCCCCCAGCCCCCCATCCCCCCTGACCCCCCAGCCCCCCCATCCCCCCTGACCCCCCAGCCCCCCCATCCCCCCTGACCCCCCAGCCCCCCCATCCCCCCTGACCCCCCCAGCCCCCATCCCCCCTGACCCCCCAGCCCCCCATCCCCCCTGACCCCCCCAGCCCCCCATCCCCCCTGACCCCCCAGCCCCCCCATCCCCCCTGACCCCCCTGCCCCCTCATCCCCCCTGACCCCCCCAGCCCCCCCATCCCCCCTGACCCCCCAGCCCCCCCATCCCCCCTGACCCCCCAGCCCCCCATCCCCCCCCTGCCCACCCCCAGCCCCCCATCCCCCCCGCCGACCCCCCCAGCCCCCCCATCCCCCCCCGACCCCCCCAGCCCCCCCATCCCCCCTGCCCCCCCCAGCCCCCCCATCCCCCGCCCTGCCCCCCCAGCCCCCCCATCCCCCCCGACCCCCCAGCCCCCCCATCCCCCCCGCCCCTCCTGCCCCCCCTGACCCCCCCATCCCCCCCTGCCCCTCCTGCCCCCCTGACCCCCCCATCCCCCCCAGGTGGGCTCCTTCCCGTTCCTGGGCCGGATCCGGGGCCGGCGCTCGGTGCTGCGGGACGCGGCGTTCCAGTCCCGGCAGCTGGGCCGGAGGGAGGGGCGGGTGCTGAGCGCCGAGGGCAGGGTCACCATGGACATGCTGCAGGTGGGGGGCCTGGGGGGCTTGGGGGTCCTGGGGGCTCAGAGGGGTTTGGGGGGCTCAGAGGGGTTCTGGGGGTTTGGGGGCTGGGGGCTGCAGGAGGGGCGGGTGCTGAGCGTCGAGGGCAGGGTCACCATGGACATGCTGCAGGTGGGGGCTGGGGGCCGGGGGTCCTGGGGGCTCAGAGGGTTTGGGGGGCTCAGAGGGGTTCTGGGGGTTTGGGGGGCTGGGGCTGCAGGGAGGGGCGGGTGCTGAGCGCCGAGGGCAGGGTCACCATGGACATGCTGCAGGTGGGGGGGCTGGGGAGGGGGGGGGCCTGGGGGGGTTGAGGGGTTTGGGGGCTCAGAGGGGTTCTGGGGGTTTGGGGGCTGGGGCTGCAGGGAGGGCGGTGCTGAGCGCTGAGGGCAGGGTCACCATGGACATGCTGCAGGTGGGGGCCTGGGGGGGGGGTCCGGGGTGGGGGCTCAGAGGGTTTGGGGGGCTGGGGGCTGGGGGCTGCAGGGAGGGGCGGGTGCTGAGCGCCGAGGGCAGGGTCACCATGGACATGCTGCAGGTGGGGGGCTGGGGGGCTGGGGGGGCTCAGAGGGGTTGGGGGCTCAGAGGGGTTTGGGGGCTCAGAGGGGTTCTGGGGGGTTGGGGGGGCTGGGGGCTGCAGGGAGGCGGGTGCTGCTGAGGGGGGCTGGGTCCTGGGGGGGCTGGGGGGCCAGAGGGGGAGGGGTTGGGGGCTCAGAGGGCTGGGTAGACTGGAGGGGTTTGGGAGGGCCTGGGGTGGGGGGTGGGGTTGGGGGGGGGGGGGTCTCTGTGGGTCCGAGGGGGTCCCTGTGGGTCTGGGGGGTCTGGGGGGGTCCCTGTGGGTCTGGGGGGGTTTGGGGGGTCCCTGTGGGTCTGGGGGTGTCCGTGGGGGTCTGACAGGCCCCCCCAGGTGTTGCTGCGGGAGCACAAGCTGCGCTCATACACCCTGAACATTGGGGGGGTCTGGGAGGGTCCCTGTGGCTCTGGGGGGTCTGGGGGGGTCCCTGTGGGTTTGGGGGGGTTTGGGGGGGTCCCTGTGGGTCTGGGGGTGTCCGTGGGGGTCTGACAGGCCCCCCAGGTGCTGCTGCGGGAGCACAAGCTGCGCTCATACACCCTGAACATTGGGGGGTCTGGGAGGGTCCCTGTGGCTCTGGGGGGTCCCTGTGGCTCTGGGGGGTCTGGGGGGTCCCTGTGGGTCTGGGGGGTTTGGGGGGTCCCTGTGGGTCTGGGGGTGTCCGTGGGGGTCTGACAGGCCCCCCAGGTGCTGCTGCGGGAGCACAAGCTGCGCTCATACACCCTGAACATTGGGGGGTCTGGGAGGGTCCCTGTGGCTCTGGGGGGTCCCTGTGGCTCTGGGGGTCTGGGGGGTCCCTGTGGGTTTGGGGGGTTTGGGGGGTCCCTGTGGGTCTGGGGGTGTCCGTGGGGTCTGACAGGCCCCCCCAGGTGCTGCTGCGGGAGCACAAGCTGCGCTCATACACCCTGAACGCCGTCAGTGCCCATTTCCTGCACGAGCAGAAGGAGGACGTGCCGCACGGCATCATCACCGACCTGCAGGTGGGGGGGCTGGGGGGGCTGGGGGGGGCTGGGGGGGCCATGGGGGCTGGGGGGGCATGGGGGGGCCATTGGGGGGCCATGGGGGGCCATGGGGGGCCGCACGGCATCATCACCGACCTGCAGGTGGGGGGGCTGGGGGGCATGGGGGGCCATGGGGGGCTGGGGGGCCATGGGGGGTCCTGGGGGGGCCATGGGGGGGCCATGGGAGGCTGGGGGGCCATGGAGGGTCCTGGGGGGCCATGGGGGGGCCATGGGGGGCCGCACGGCATCATCACCGACCTGCAGGTGGGGGGCTGGGGGGCATGGGGGGCCATGGGGGGCCATGGGGGCTGGGGGCCATGGGGGCCGCACGGCATCATCACCGACCTGCAGGTGGGGGGCATGGGGGGCATGGGGGCCATGGGGGCTGGGGGCCATGGGGGGTCTGGGGGGGGGCCATGGGGGCCATGGGGCTGGGGGCCGCACGGCATCATCACCGACCTGCAGGTGGGGGGGCTGGGGGGCATGGGGGGTCCTGGGGGCTGGGGGGCCATGGGGGCCGCACGGCATCATCACCGACCTGCAGGTGGGGGGCATGGGGGGGCATGGGGGGGTCCTGGGGGCTGGGGGGCCATGGGGGGCCGCACGGCATCATCACCGACCTGCAGGTGGGGGGGCTGGGGGGGCTGGGGGGCCATGGGGGGCCATGGGGGGCCATGGGGGGCCTGGGGGGGCCATGGGGGGCCATGGAGGCTGGGGGCCATGGGGGTCCTGGGGGCCATGGGGGGCCATGGGGGGCCGCACGGCATCATCACCGACCTGCAGGTGGGGGGGCTGGGGGGGCTGGGGGGGGCTGGGGGGCTGGGGGGCCATGGGGGGTCCTGGGGGCTGGGGGGCCATGGGGGGCCGCACGGCATCATCACCGACCTGCAGGTGGGGGGGCTGGGGGGGTCATGGGGGGGCCATGGGGGGCCATGGGGGGCCATGGGGGGGTCCATGGGGGGTCCTGGGGGGGCCATGGGGGGCCGCACGGCATCATCACCGACCTGCAGGTGGGGGGCTGGGGGGCATGGGGGGCCATGGGGGGGCCATGGGGGGCCATGGGGGGTCCTGGGGGGCCATGGGGGGCCATGGGAGGCTGGGGGCCATGGGGGTCCTGGGGGGCCATGGGGGGCCATGGGGGCCGCACGGCATCATCACCAACCTGCAGGTGGGGGGCTGGGGGCATGGGGGGCCATGGGGGCCATGGGGGCCATGGGGGGCTGGGGGCCATGGGGGGTCCTGGGGGGCCATGGGGGGCCATGGGGGCTGGGGGGCATGGGGGCCATGGGGGCCATGGGGGCTGGGGGCCATGGGGGTCCTGGGGGCCATGGGGGCCGCACGGCATCATCACCGACCTGCAGGTGGGGGGCTGGGGGGGGCATGGGGGGGTTCAGGGGGTCCTGGGGGGGCATCATCACCCAGCTGCAGGGGGGGTGTGTCTGTCCTGCCCTGTGTCCCCAGTGACCCCCATGACCTTCATGACCCCGTGACCCCAGTGACCCTCATGTCCCTGTGTGACCCCGTGTGACCTTGTATGACCCCTGTGACCCCCCCAGAACGGGACCCCCCAGACGCGGCGCCGCCTGGCCCTGTACTGCCTGAAGGACACGTGTCCATCTGTCCCCCAGTGTCCCTGTGTGTCCCTGTGTCCCCATGACCCCTGGTGACCCCGGTGTCCCTGTGTGACCCCATATGACCCCTGGTGACCCTGTGACCCCCCTGCCCCCCAGAACAGGACCCCCCAGACGCGGCGCCGCCTGGTCCTGTCCTGCCTGAAGGACACGTGTCCACCTGTCCCTCTGTCCCCCTGTGTCCCCATGACCCCAGTGACCCCCCATGACCCCAGTGACCCCATATGACCTCTCTGACCCCTGTGACCCCCAGAACGGGACCCCCCAGACGCGGCGCCGCCTGGCCCTGTACTGCCTGAAGGACACGTGTCCACCTGTCCCTCTGTCCCCCTGTGTCCCCATGACCCCAGTGACCCCCCATGACCCCAGTGACCCCATATGACCTCTCTGACCCCTGTGACCCCCAGAACGGGACCCCCCAGACGCGGCGCCGCCTGGCCCTGTACTGCCTGAAGGACGCGGTGCTGCCGCTGCGGCTGCTGGGCCGGCTGATGGTGCTGGTGGGGGCCGTGGAGATGGCCCGTGTCACCGGCGTCCCCCTCAGCTACCTGCTGGCGCGGGGACAGCAGGTCAAGGTGCTCTCCCAGCTGCTGCGCCAGGTCAGCGCTGGGGGGACTGGGACGGGGGGACTGGGGGGACTGGGATGGGGGAGGCTGGGGGGAATGGGGGCACTGGGATGGGGGGGACTGGGGGGAATGGGATGGAAGGGGCTGGGGGGAATGGGGGCACTGGGATGGAGGAGACTGGGGGGACTGGGGGCACTGGGGGCACTGGGACGGGGGGCACTGGGATGGGGGGCACTGGGGGGAATGGGGGCACTGGGATGGGGGGCACTGGGGGGACTGGGATGGGGGAGGCTGGGGGGGAATGGGGGCACTGGGATGGGGGGGACTGGGGGGAATGGGATGGAAGGGGCTGGGGGGAATGGGGGCACTGGGACGGGGGGGTCTGTGGGGACTGGGGGGAATGGGGGCACTGGGATGGGGGGCACTGGGATGGGGGGCACTGGGGGGAATGGGGGCACTGGGATGAGGGGGACTGGGGGGAATGGGATGGAAGGGGCTGGGGGGAATGGGGGCACTGGGATGGAGGAGACTGGGGGGACTGGGGGCACTGGGGGCACTGGGACGGGGGGGTCTGGGGGGACTGGGGGGAATGGGGGCACTGGGACGGGGGGGTCTGTGGGGACTGGGGGGAATGGGGGCACTGGGATGGGGGGCACTGGGATGGGGGGCACTGGGGGGAATGGGGGCACTGGGATGGGGGGGCTGGGGAGGAATGGGGGCACTGGGACGGGGGGCATTGGGGGGAATGGGGGCACTGGGACAGGGGGGAATGGGGGGAATGGGGGCACTGGGATGGGGGGCACTGGGGGGAATGGGGGCACTGGGACAGGGGGGAATGGGGGGAATGGGGGCACTGGGATGGGGGATGAAGGGGGCACTGGGGGGACTGGGACGGGGGGCACTGGGAGCACTGGGATGGGAAGGACTGGGGGGAATGGGATGGGGGATGAAGGGGGCACTGGGGTGAGGGGTACTGGGGGGACTGGGGGCACTGGGATGGGGGCACTGGGGGGACTGGGATGGGAGGCACTGGGGGGACTGGGGGCACTGGGATGGGGGGACACCTGGGAGGGCACTGAGGGGGGGGATGGGGGAATTGGGACTGGGGGGACTGGGATGGGGGGCACTGGGGGGACGGAGAGGACTGGGACAGGGGGGCTATGGGGGACTGGGGGGACTCGGATGGGTCCCCCTGACGTGCCCCCCCAGGCGATGAAGGACACTGGGGGTCTGGGGGGGGGGGGTCTGGGGGGTTCCCTGGGGTCTCTGGGGGGGGAAATGGAGGGTTCTCGGGGGGGGGGATTGGGGGGGATCTGGGGGGTTTGGGGGCCCCCTGACGTGCCCCCCCAGGCGATGAAGGAAGACCTGCTGATGCCGGTGGTGAAGTCCGAGGGGGGAGGACTATGAGGGGGCCACAGTGATTGAGCCCCTCAAGGGGTGAGTGTGGGGGGCTGGGGGGGGGGTTTGGGGGGGGTCAGCACCCCCTGTGACCCCCCTCTGTCCCGTTCCCCCCCCCCCCAGGTACTACGACACCCCCATCGTGACGCTGGACTTCTCCTCGCTGTACCCCTCCATCATGATGGCCCATAACCTGTGCTACACCACCCTGCTGCCCCCGGGGGGCCCCAGCGCTTCGGGTGGGGGGCTGGGGGGGTCGGGGGGGGGGTGTCTGGGCTGGGCCGGGGGGGTCTGGGGCGGGGGGGGACAGATGGAGCCTAGAGAGTGATTGGGAGCACTGGGATGGACTGGGATGGATTGGGAGGGGGGATTGAGGGGCTTGGGGGGGCTAGGGAGGTGGGGGGGGCTTGGGGGGGGTCCTGGGCTGGGGCAGGGGGGTCTGGGGCGGGGTGGGGTGGCAGATGGAGCCCCGAGAGTGATTGGGAGCACTGGGATGGACTGGGATGGACAGGGAGGGGGGATTGAGGGGCTTGGGGGGGCTAGGGAGGTGGGGGGGGGCTTGGGGGGGGTCCTGGGCTGGGGCAGGGGGGTCTGGGGCGGGGTGGGGTGGCAGATGGAGCCCCGAGAGTGATTGGGAGCACTGGGATGGACTGGGATGGACAGGGAGGGGGGATTGAGGGGCTTGGGGGGGCTAGGGAGGTGGGGGGGGGGCTTGGGGGGGGTCCTGGGCTGGGGCAGGGGGGTCTGGTGCGGGGGGGGGGGGGCAGATGGAGCCCCGAGAGTGATTGGGAGCACTGGGATGGACTGGGATGGATTGGGAGGGGGAGATTGAGGGGCTTGGGGGGGGCTAGGGAGGTGGGGGGGGCTGGGGGGGGTCTCTGTGCCCCCTCCCCTGACTGGCCCCCCCCCCCAGGCTGGGCCCCGGTGACTTCATCCGCACCCCCACGGGCGAGCTCTTCGTCACGGCCGGCGTGAGGAGGGGGCTGCTGCCCCGCATCCTCGAGGGGCTGCTGGCCGCCCGCAAGAGGTGGGGCTGGGGGGGGGCCGGGGGGGCTATGGGGGGCTGGGGGGGCCGTGGGGGGGCTATGGGGGGCCGTGGGGGGCTGGGAGGGGCCATGGGTGGGTGTATGGGGGGCTATGGGGGGGACTATGGGGGGGCTATGGGGGGCTGGGGGGGTGTATGGGGGGGCTATGGGGGGCTGGGGGGGTGTATGGGGGGCTGGGGGGGCTGGGGGGGGCTGGGGGGGCTATGGGGGGGGTGGGGGCTGGGAGGGGCCATGGGGGGCTGGGGGGGGCTACGGGGGGGTGTGGGGGGGCTATGGGGAGGCTATGGGGGATGAGGGGGCCATGGGGGGGTGTGGGGGGGCTATGGGGACTGGGTGTGTGTGTGAGGGGCTATGGGGGGCTGGGGGGGGCCATGGGGAGCAGGGCTCAGCCCCCCCCCCAACACACACACCGCCCCCAACCCTGCTCAGCTGCAGCATCTGTGGGGAGGGTTTTGGGGGTCCCAAGGGGATATGGGGTGTCTGGGTGGATTTGGGGGCCCCCTGGGGATTTTGGGGGTCCAGGGGGGTTCCAGGGGGTCTGAGCCGTGGGTCCTGGCAGGGCGAAGGAGGGGCTGGCGCAGGAGCAGGACCTGTTCTGGTGCCAGGTCCTGGGGGGGTTTGGGGGTCCCTGGGGGGTTTTGGGGTCCCAGGGAGGTTTGGGGGTCCCTGGGGGTTTGGGGTTCCCTGGGGGGGTCTGGGGGTGCTGGGGGTCTGAGCCGTGGGTCCTGGCAGGGTGAAGGAGGGGCTGGCGCGGGAGCAGGACCTGTTCCAGCCCCAGGCCCTGGGGGGTTTTGGGGTCCCTGGGGGGTTTTGGGGTCCCTGGGGGGGTTTGGGGGTCCCGGGAGGTCCCTGTGGGTCTGAGCCGTGGGTCCTGGCAGGGCGAAGGAGGAGCTGGCGCGGGAGCAGGACCCGTTCCGGCGCCAGGTCCTGGACGGGCGGCAACAGGCGCTCAAGGTCAGCGCCAACTCGGTGTACGGCTTCACCGGCGCCCAGGCCGGGCGGCTGCCCTGCCTGCCCATCTCCCAGGTGAGACCCATAGCGCCCCATAGCGCCCCACAGCCCTGCCCCATAGCGCCCCATAGCGCCCCATAGCACCCCACAGCCCTGCCCCATAGCGCCCCATAGCCCTGCCTGCCCATCTCCCAGGTGAGACCCATAGCGCCCCACAGCCCTGCCCCATAGCGCCCCATAGCCCTGCCTGCCCATCTCCCAGGTGAGACCCATAGCGCCCCATAGCGCCCCACAGCCCTGCCCCATAGCGCCCCATAGCCCTGCCTGCCCATCTCCCAGGTGAGACCCATAGCGCCCCATAGCGCCCCACAGCCCTGCCCCATAGCGCCCCATAGCGCCCCATAGCCCTGCCTGCCCATCTCCCAGGTGAGACCCATAGCGCCCCACAGCCCTGCCCCATAGCGCCCCATAGCGCCCCATAGCACCCCACAGCCCTGCCCCATAGCGCCCCATAGCCCTGCCTGCCCATCTCCCAGGTGAGACCCATAGCGCCCCATAGCGCCCCACAGCCCTGCCCCATAGCACCCCATAGCCCTGCCCCATAGCTCCCCATAGCGCCCCATAGCCCTGCCTGCCCATCTCCCAGGTGAGACCCATAGCGCCCCATAGCCCTGCCCCATAGCGCCCCACAGCTCTGCCCCATAGCGCCCCATAGCGCCCCATAGCCCTGCCTGCCCATCTCCCAGGTGAGACCCATAGCGCCCCATAGTGCCCCATAGTGCCCCATAGCACCCCATAGCCCTGCCTGCCCATCTCCCAGGTGAAATCCACAGCCCTGCCCCATAGCACCCCACAGCCCTGCCCCATAGCGCCCCATAGCCCTGCCTGCCCATCTCCCAGGTGAGACCCACAGCGCCTCATAGCACCCCATAGCGCCCCATAGCCCTGCCTGCCCATCTCCCAGGTGAGACCCACAGCCGCGCCCCATAGCGCCCCATAGCCCTGCCCCACAGCACCCCACAGCCCTGCCCCACAGCCCCTCCCTGCCCCACGGCTGCCCCACACATCCCCTCTCCCCCCAGAGCGTCACGGGCTTCGGGCGGCAGATGATCGAGAAGACGAAGCAGCTGGTGGAGAGTAAATACTGCCTGGCCCAGGGGTACCCGGCCGACGCCAAGGTGGGGGGCTGGGGGGGTTTGGGGGGGTCCTGGGGGGGTCCTGGGGGGCTGTGGGGTTCCTGGGGGGCTGGAGGGGCCGGGGGGGGCTGGGGGGGCACCCCCAGACAGTAAATACTGCCTGGCCCAGGGGTACCCGGCCGACGCCAAGGTGGGAGGCTGGGGGGTCCTGGGGGGTCCTGGGGGGTTCCTGAGGGGCTGAGGGTCCGGGGGGCTCTGAGGGGTCCTGGGGGTTTGGGGGGGTCCTGGGGGGGTCCTGGGGGGGGCACCCCCAGACAGTAAATACTGCCTGGCCCAGGGGTACCCAGACGACGCCAAGGTGGGGGGGTTTGGGGGGGTCCTGGGGGGGTCCTGGGGGGCTGTGGGGTTCCTGGGGGCTGGAGGGGCTGGGGGGCACCCCCAGACAGTAAATACTGCCTGGCCCAGGGGTACCCGGCCGACGCCAAGGTGGGGGGCTGGGGGGTTTGGGGGGTCCTGGAGGGTCCTGGGGGGCTGTGGGGTTCCTGGGGGGCTGGAGGGGCTGGGGGGGCACCCCCAGACAGTAAATACTGCCTGGCCCAGGGGTACCCGGCCGACGCCAAGGTGGGGGGCTGGGGGGTCCTGGGGGCTCCTGGGGGGTTCCTGAGGGGCTGAGGGTCCGGGGGGGCTCTGAGGGGTCCTGGGGGTTTGGGGGGGTCCTGGGGGGGTCCTGGGGGGTCCGGGGGGGCTGGGGGGGCACCCCCAGACAGTAAATACTGCCTGGCCCAGGGGTACCCGGCCGACGCCAAGGTGGGGGGCTGGGGGGTCCTGGGGGCTCCTGGGGGGTTCCTGGGGGGCTGAGGGTCCGGGGGGCTCTGAGGGGTCCTGGGGGTTTGGGGGGGTCCTGGGGGGGTCCTGGGGGGGTCCGGGGGGGCTGGGGGGCACCCCCAGACAGTAAATACTGCCTGGCCCAGGGGTACCCAGACGACGCCAAGGTGGGGGGGTTTGGGGGGAGTCCTGGGGGGCTCTGAGGGGGTCCTGGAGGGGTTGGGGGGCTCTGAGGGGCGCTGGGGGGGCTTGGGGGGTCCTGGGGGGGTTTGGGGGGCCCTGGGGGTTTTGGGGGTCTCTGAGGGGTGTCCCTGCCCCCCAGGTGGTCTATGGGGACACGGACTCGGTGATGTGCCGCCTGGGGGGGTTGGGGGGCTCTGAGGGGCCCTGGGGGGTTTGGGGGGGTCCTGGGGGGCTCAGGGGGCTCTGAGGGGCCCTGGGGGGGTTTGGGGGGCCCTGGGGGGTTTTGGGGGGTCTCTGAGGGGTGTCCCTGCCCCCCAGGTGGTCTATGGGGACACGGACTCGGTGATGTGCCGCCTGGGGGGGTTGGGGGGCTCTGAGGGGCCCTGGGGGGTTTGGGGGGGTCCTGGGGGGCTCAGGGGGCTCTGAGGGGCCCTGGGGGGGTTTGGGGGGCCCTGGGGGGGTTTGGGGGGTCTCTGAGGGGTGTCCCTGCCCCCCAGGTGGTCTATGGGGACACGGACTCGGTGATGTGCCGCCTGGGGGGGTTGGGGGGCTCTGAGGGGTCCTGGGGGGCTCAGGGGGCTCTGAGGGGCCCTGGGGGGGTTTGGGGGGCCCTGGGGGGTTTTGGGGGGTCTCTGAGGGGTGTCCCTGCCCCCCAGGTGGTCTATGGGGACACGGACTCGGTGATGTGCCGCCTGGGGGGGTTGGGGGGCTCTGAGGGGCCCTGGGGGGGTTTGGGGGGTCCTAGGGGGTCCTGGGGGGTTTGGGGGGCCCTGGGGGGTTTTGGGGGGTCTCTGAGGGGTGTCCCTGCCCCCCAGGTGGTCTATGGGGACACGGACTCGGTGATGTGCCGCCTGGGGGGGTTGGGGGGCTCTGAGGGGTCCTGGGGGGCTCAGGGGGCTCTGAGGGGCCCTGGGGGGGTTTGGGGGGCCCTGGGGGGTTTTGGGGGGTCTCTGAGGGGTGTCCCTGCCCCCCAGGTGGTCTATGGGGACACGGACTCGGTGATGTGCCGCCTGGGGGGGTTGGGGGGCTCTGAGGGGTCCTGGGGGGCTCAGGGGGCTCTGAGGGGCCCTGGGGGGGTTTGGGGGGCCCTGGGGGTTTTGGGGGGTCTCTGAGGGGTGTCCCTGCCCCCCAGGTGGTCTATGGGGACACGGACTCGGTGATGTGCCGCCTGGGGGGGTTGGGGGGCTCTGAGGGGCCCTGGGGGGGTTTGGGGGGGTCCTGGGGGGCTCAGGGGGCTCTGAGGGGCCCTGGGGGGGTTTGGGGGGCCCTGGGGGTTTTGGGGGGTCTCTGAGGGGTGTCCCTGCCCCCCAGGTGGTCTATGGGGACACGGACTCGGTGATGTGCCGCCTGGGGGGGTTGGGGGGCTCTGAGGGGCCCTGGGGGGTTTGGGGGGGTCCTGGGGGGCTCAGGGGGCTCTGAGGGGCCCTGGGGGGGTTTGGGGGGCCCTGGGGGGTTTTGGGGGGTCTCTGAGGGGTGTCCCTGCCCCCCAGGTGGTCTATGGGGACACGGACTCGGTGATGTGCCGCCTGGGGGGGTTGGGGGGCTCTGAGGGGCCCTGGGGGGTTTGGGGGGGTCCTGGGGGGCTCAGGGGGCTCTGAGGGGCCCTGGGGGGGTTTGGGGGGCCCTGGGGGGTTTTGGGGGGTCTCTGAGGGGTGTCCCTGCCCCCCAGGTGGTCTATGGGGACACGGACTCGGTGATGTGCCGCCTGGGGGGGTTGGGGGGCTCTGAGGGGCCCTGGGGGGTTTGGGGGGGTCCTGGGGGGCTCAGGGGGCTCTGAGGGGCCCTGGGGGGGTTTGGGGGGCCCTGGGGGGTTTTGGGGGGTCTCTGAGGGGTGTCCCTGCCCCCCAGGTGGTCTATGGGGACACGGACTCGGTGATGTGCCGCCTGGGGGGGTTGGGGGGCTCTGAGGGGCCCTGGGGGGTTTGGGGGGTCCTGGGGGCTCAGGGGGCTCTGAGGGGCCCTGGGGGGGTTTGGGGGGCCCTGGGGGGTTTTGGGGGGTCTCTGAGGGGTGTCCCTGCCCCCCAGGTGGTCTATGGGGACACGGACTCGGTGATGTGCCGCCTGGGGGGGTTGGGGGGCTCTGAGGGGTCCTGGGGGGCTCAGGGGGCTCTGAGGGGCCCTGGGGGGGTTTGGGGGGCCCTGGGGGGTTTTGGGGGGTCTCTGAGGGGTGTCCCTGCCCCCCAGGTGGTCTATGGGGACACGGACTCGGTGATGTGCCGCCTGGGGGGGTTGGGGGGCTCTGAGGGGCCCTGGGGGGGTTTGGGGGGGTCCTGGGGGGCTCAGGGGGCTCTGAGGGGCCCTGGGGGGGTTTGGGGGGCCCTGGGGGGTTTGGGGGGTCTCTGAGGGGTGTCCCTGCCCCCCAGGTGGTCTATGGGGACACGGACTCGGTGATGTGCCGCCTGGGGGTCCCGTCGGTGGCCGAGGCGGCGGCGCTGGGCCGGGAGGCGGCCGCCTGGGTGTCCGGCCACTTCCCCCCCATCCGCCTGGAGTTCGAGAAGGTGGGGGGGGGGTCCCCCCAATACCCCTGGGGGGAAGGGGGGGCTGGGGGGCGTCACAGCCTGGGGAGGGTCCCTGTGTCCTTGGGGAGGGGTCCCCGTGTCCCAGCAGGGTCCCTGGGGGGGGCATCATGTCTTGGGGGGGTCCCTGTGTTCCTGGGGGGGTCCCAAATCTCAGGGGGGTCCCTGGGGGAGGTCTCACACTCTGGGGGGGTCCCTGTGTCCCTGGGATGGTCCTTTGGGGGGTCCCACACCCCAGGGGGGTCCCTATGTCCCTGGGGGGGGGTCCCCATATCCCAGCAGGGTCCCTGGGGGGGGCATCATGTCTTGGGGGGGGGGGTGTCCCTGTGTCCCTGGGGGGTGTCCCTATATCCCAGCAGGGTCCCTAGGGTGGGGGGATCCCTGGGGGGGCATCATGTCTTGGGGGGGGTCCCCATATCCCAGCAGGGTCCCTAGGGTGGGGGGATCCCTGGGGGGGGCATCATGTCTTGGGGGGGGTCCCCATATCCCAGCAGGGTCCCTAGGGTGGGGGGATCCCTGGGGGGGCATCATGTCTTGGGGGGGTCCCTGTGTCCCTGGGGGGGTTCCTTGGTGTGGGGGGGTGTCCCTGTGAGGGGGGATCCCTGGGGGGGTGGGGGGAAAGTCCCTGGGGGGGGGGTCCCTATATCCTAGCAGGGTCCCTAGGGTGGGGGGGATCCCTGGGGGGGGGCATCATGTCTTGGGGGGGTCCCTGTGTCCCTGGGGGGGGGGTCCCCATATCCCAGCAGGGTCCCTAGGGTGGGGGGATCCCTGGGGGGGGGCATCATGTCTTGGGGGGGGTCCCTGTGTCCCTGGGGGGGGGGGTCCCCATATCCCAGCAGGGTCCCTAGGGTGGGGGGGATCCCTGGGGGGGGGCATCATGTCTTGGGGGGGTCCCCATATCCCAGCAGGGTCCCTAGGGTGGGGGGATCCCTGGGGGGGGGCATCATGTCTTGGGGGGGTCCCTGTGTCCCTGGGGGGTCCCTTGGTGCGGGGGGGTGTCCCTGTGAGGGGGGGATCCCTGTGGGGGGAGGGGGGAGAAGTCCCTAGGGGGGGGCCCTATATCCCAGCAGGGTCCCTAGGGTGGGGGGATCCCTGGGGGGGGCATCATGTCTTGGGGGGGTCCCCATATCCCAGCAGGGTCCCTAGGGTGGGGGGATCCCTGGGGGGGGCATCATGTCTTGGGGGGGGTCCCTGTGTCCCTGGGGGAGTCCCTTGGTGCGGGGGGGTGTCCCTGTGAGGGGGGTGTCCCTGTGGGGGGGTCCCACATCCCTGGGGGGGGGTCCCCACGGTGGTGGTGGTGATGGGGGGGGGGGGGTCAGGTCTGTGTGCCCCCCCCAGTCCCCACCCCCCCCCCAGGTGTACTGGCCCTACCTGCTGATCAGCAAGAAGCGCTACGCGGGGCTGTGCTTCACGGGGCCCCCCCGGCCCCCCCGGCTGGACTGCAAGGGGCTGGAGGCCGTCAGGAGGGACAACTGCCCCCTGGCCGCCAACCTGGTGACGGCCTGTCTGAGGAGGATCCTGCTGCACCGGTGGGGGGGCAGGGGGGGGCACGGGGGGTACGGGGGGGGGCAGGGGGGGCCTGTCTGAGGAGGATCCTGCTGCACCGGTGGGGGGGCAGGGGGGGCACGGGGGGGCCATGGGGGGGGTGCGGGGGGGGCAGGGGGGGGCCTGTCTGAGGAGGATCCTGCTGCACCGGTGGGGGGGCAGGGGGGGCACGGGGGGGCCATGGGGGGGGCAGGGGGGGGGTACGGGGGGGCCTGTCTGAGGAGGATCCTGCTGCACCGGTGGGGGGGCAGGGGGGGGCACGGGGGGGCCATGGGGGGGCCATGGGGGGGGGCAGGGGGGGCCTGTCTGAGGAGGATCCTGCTGCACCGGTGGGGGGGCAGGGGGGGGCACGGGGGGCCATGGGGGGGGGCAGGGGGGGGGGCAGGGGGGGCCTGTCTGAGGAGGATCCTGCTGCACCGGTGGGGGGGCAGGGGGGGGCACGGGGGGGTACGGGGGGGGGCAGGGGGGGCCTGTCTGAGGAGGATCCTGCTGCACCGGTGGGGGGGCAGGGGGGGGCACGGGGGGGCCATGGGGGGGGGGCAGGGGGGGGCAGGGGGGGGCCTGTCTGAGGAGGATCCTGCTGCACCGGTGGGGGGGCAGGGGGGGCACGGGGGGGCCATGGGGGGGGGGCAGGGGGGGGGCAGGGGGGGCCTGTCTGAGGAGGATCCTGCTGCACCGGTGGGGGGGCAGGGGGGGCACGGGGGGGCCATGGGGGGGGGCAGGGGGGGGCAGGGGGGGCCTGTCTGAGGAGGATCCTGCTGCACCGGTGGGGGGCAGGGGGGGCACGGGGGGGCCATGGGGGGGGCAGGGGGGGCAGGGGGGCCTGTCTGAGGAGGATCCTGCTGCACCGGTGGGGGGCAGGGGGGGCACGGGGGGGCCATGGGGGGGCCATGGGGGGGGGGCAGGGGGGGCCTGTCTGAGGAGGATCCTGCTGCACCGGTGGGGGGGCACGGGGGGGCCATGGGGGGGCCATGGGGGGGGGCAGGGGGGGGCCTGTCTGAGGAGGATCCTGCTGCACCGGTGGGGGGCGAGGGGGGGCACGGGGGGCCATGGGGGGGGTACGGGGGGGCCTGTCTGAGGAGGATCCTGCTGCACCGGTGGGGGGGCACGGGGGGCCATGGGGGGGGGGCAGGGGGGGGCCTGTCTGAGGAGGATCCTGCTGCACCGGTGGGGGGGCAGGGGGGGCCATGGGGGGGCCATGGGGGGGGGGCAGGGGGGGCCTGTCTGAGGAGGATCCTGCTGCACCGGTGGGGGGGCAGGGGGGGCCATGGGGGGGCCATGGGGGGGGGCAGGGGGGGCCTGTCTGAGGAGGATCCTGCTGCACCGGTGGGGGGGCACGGGGGGGCATGGGGGGCACCCAGAGACCATTGGGGGGGGGCACAGGGGGGCCTGTCTGAGGAGGATCCTGCTGCACCGGGACCCCCTGACCCCCCTGCCCCCCCAGGGACCCCGAGGGCGCCCTGCAGCACGCGCAGGGGGTGCAGTGGGACCCCCTGTCCCCCCCAGGGACCCTGAGGGGTGCTGTGGGACCCCCTGCCCCCCCTGACCCCCCTGCCCCCCCAGGGACCCCGAGGGCGCCCTGCAGCACGCGCAGGGGGTGCTGTGGGACCCCCTGTCCCCCCTGACCCCCCTGTCCCCCTGACCCCCTGACCCCCTGTCCCCCTGACCCCCCCTGACCCCCTGACCCCCCTGCCCCCCAGGGACCCCGAGGGTGCCCTGCAGCACGCGCAGGGGGTGCTGTGGGACCCCCTGTCCCCCCTGACCCCCCTGTCCCCCCCCTGACCCCCCTGACCCCCCTGACCCCCCCTGCCCCCCCAGGGACCCCGAGGGTGCCCTGCAGCACGCGCAGGGGGTGCTGTGGGACCCCCTGTCCCCCCTGACCCCCCTGTCCCCCTGACCCCCTGACCCCCCTGTCCCCCTGACCCCCCTGACCCCCTGACCCCCCTGACCCCCCTGACCCCCCCAGGGACCCCGAGGGTGCCCTGCAGCACGCGCAGGGGGTGCTGTGGGACCCCCTGTCCCCCCTGACCCCCCTGTCCCCCTGACCCCCTGACCCCCCTGTCCCCCTGACCCCCCTGACCCCCTGACCCCCCTGCCCCCCAGGGACCCCGAGGGTGCCCTGCAGCACGCGCAGGGGGTGCTGTGGGACCCCCTGTCCCCCCTGACCCCCCTGTCCCCCTGACCCCCTGACCCCCCTGTCCCCCTGACCACCCCTGACCCCCTGACCCCCCTGACCCCCCTGACCCCCCCAGGGACCCCGAGGGTGCCCTGCAGCACGCGCAGGGGGTGCTGTGGGACCCCCTGTCCCCCCTGACCCCCCTGTCCCCCTGACCCCCTGACCCCCCTGTCCCCCTGACCCCCCTGACCCCCTGACCCCCCTGACCCCCCTGACCCCCCCAGGGACCCCGAGGGTGCCCTGCAGCACGCGCAGGGGGTGATCTCCGCTCTGCTCTGTAACCGCATCGACATCTCCCAGCTCGTCATCACCAAGGAGCTGACACGGGCAGCCAGCGCCTACGCTGCCCCCAGGCCCACGTCAGCCTGGCCCAGAGGTAGGGGCACCCCAAAACCCCCCCCCAGCACCCCAAAACCCGCCCCGACCCCCAAAACCTGCCCTGACCCCATAGCACTCATCCCAACCCCCCCAGCACCCACCCCAAACCCCCAGCACCCACTGATACCCTGCATCCCTCCAGGCTCATGTCAGCCTGGCCCAGAGGTAGGGGCACCCCAAAACCCCCCAGCACCCCAAAACCTGCCCCAACCCCCAAAACCTGCCCTGACCCCATAGCACTCATCCCAACCCCCCCAGCACCCATCCCAACCCTGCAGCACCCCCACAGCCCCCCAGTCTCACATCAGCCTGGCCCAGAGGTGGGGGCACCCCCCAAAACCCCCCAGCACCCCAAAACCCACCCTGACCCCCCAGCACCTTTACAGACCCCCCAACACCCCCTAAAACTACACAGCCCCCCAGACTGCCCCCCTGGGGTGGCACTGGGACACTCCCCATGGGTGCCCCCCATGATCACCCCCTCTATGGGTAGCCCCCCATGACCCCCCCATGGGTCCCCTCTGTGACCCCCTCTATGTGTATCTCCCATGACCCCCCCATGCCCCCCATGGCTGCCCCCATGCCCCCCCCATAGCAGCCCCCCCATGCCCCTCCATAGCTCCCCCCATGCCCCCCCATGGCTGCCCCCCCCATGCCCCTCCATAGCTCCCCCCATGCCCCCCCATGGCTGCCCCCCCATGCCCCTCCATAGCTCCCCCCCATGACCCCCCATGGGTCCCCTCTGTGACCCCCTCTATGTGTACCTCCCATGACCCCCCCATAGCTGCCTCCCCCATAGCAGCCCCCCCATAGCTCCCCCCATGCCCCCGCCATGGCTGCCCCCCCCCATGCCCCCCCATGGCTGCCCCCCCATGCCCCCCCCATGGCTGCCCCCCCATGGCTGCCCCCCCATGCCCCCCCCCCATGGCTGCCCCCCCATGGCTGCCCCCCCATGCCCCCCCCCATGGCTGCCCCCCCATGGCTGCCCCCCCCATGCCCCCCCCCCATGGCTGCCCCCCCCCATGCCCCCCCCAATGGCTGCCCCCCCATGGCTGCCCCCCGTGCCCCCCCAGGATGCGGCAGCGGGACCCCGGCAGCGCCCCCGCCCTGGGCGACCGCGTCCCCTACGTCATCGTCAGCGGCGCCAAGGGCACTGCGGCCTACCTGAAATCTGAGGTGGGGGGGCTGGGGGGCTGGGGGGCACTGGGGGCCCTGGGGGGGCACGGGGGGGCACAGGGCACTGCGGCCTACCTGAAATCTGAGGTGGGGGGGCTGGGGGGGGCACTGGGGGGGCACGGAGGGGGCACAGGGCACTGCGGCCTACCTGAAATCTGAGGTGGGGGGGCTGGGGGGGGCACTGGGGGTCCTGGGGGGCCCTGGGGGGGCACAGGGCACTGCGGCCTACCTGAAATCTGAGGTGGGGGGGCTGGGGGAGGCACTGGGGGGGGCACTGGGGGTCCTGGGGGGCACAGGGGGGCACAGGGCACGGCTGGGGGGGGCTGGGGGGGCACTGGGGGTCCTGGGGGGCACTGGGGGGGCACAGGGCACTGCGGCCTACCTGAAATCTGAGGTGGGGGGGCTGGGGGGGCACTGGGGGCCCTGGGGGGGCCCTGGGGGGGCACAGGGCACTGCGGCCTACCTGAAATCTGAGGTGGGGGGGCTGGGGGGGCACTGGGGGCCCTGGGGGGCCCTGGGGGGGCACAGGGCACTGCGGCCTACCTGAAATCTGAGGTGGGGGGGCTGGGGGGGGGGCACTGGGGGTCCTGGGGGGCACGGGGGGGGCACAGGGCACTGCGGCCTACCTGAAATCTGAGGTGGGGGGGCTGGGGGGGGCACTGGGGGGGCACTGGGGGGGGCACTGGGGGGTCCTGGGGGGTCTGGGGGGTCCTGGGGGGGCACAGGGGGGTCCTGGGAGTGGCGGCCTACATGAAATCTGCAGTGGGGGGAATGGGGGGGGGTCCTGGGGGTCCCATCACTGACACATTGGGGGGTTCTGGGGGGGGGTCCAAGGAGGGTTTTGGGGGGGTCCCGGGGGTCCCATCCCTGACACGGGGGGGGTCCTGGGGGGGGGTCTCTGGGGGTCCCATCACTGACACATTGGGGGGTTCTGGGGGGGGGTCCAAGGGGGGTTTTGGGGGGTCTCTGGGGGTCCCATCCCTGACCCGGGGGCGTCCCGGGAGGGGGTGTCTCTGGGGGTCCCATCCCTGACCCGGGGGGTCCCAGGGGGGGGTGTCTCTGGGGGTCTCATCACTGACACTCTGGGGGGTTCTAGGGTGGGGGTTTGGGGGGGTCCAAGGAGGGTTTTGGGGGGGTCCCGGGGGTCCCATCCCTGACACGGGAGGGGGTCCTGGGGGGGGTCTCTGGGGGTCCCATCACTGGCATGCTAGGGGGGTTCTAGGGTGGGGGTTTGGGGGGGTCCAAGGGGGGTTTTGGGGGGGTCTCTGGGGGTCCCATCCCTGACCCAGAGGGGATGTCTCTTGGGGGTCCCGGGGGTCCCATCGCTGACCCGGGGGGTCCCGGGGGGGTCCCCAGGACCCCGTGTTCGCCCTGGAGCACAACCTGCCCCTGGACACGCGCTACTACCTGGAGCAGCAGCTGGCGCGGCCCCTGCTGCGCATCTTCGAGCCCATCCTGGGGGAGGCCCGGGCACACAGCCTGCTGCTGCGTGAGTGCCCCCCGGGACACCCCCGGGACCCCGAACCCCTGACCCCCGGGACCCCAAACCCCCTGACCCCCAAGCCCCCCAAACCCCCCATCCCCCTGCTGCGCATCTTCGAGCCCATCCTGGGGGAGGCCCGGGCACACAGCCTGCTGCTGCGTGAGTGCCCCCGGGACACCGGACCCCGAACCCCTGACCCCCCGGGACCCCAAACCCCCTGACCCCCAAACCCCCCAAACCCCCATCCCCCTGCTGCGCATCTTCGAGCCCATCCTGGGGGAGGCCCGGGCACACAGCCTGCTGCTGCGTGAGTGCCCCCCCGGGACACCCCCAAACCCCCCGGGACCCCCAAACCCCCCGACCCCCCTGACCCCCCAAACTCCCCCCCAGTCCCCCAATTTCCCCCGCCCCCTTCCAGTTAACCAGGGTGGGGAGTGGCTGTATGTGGGTGCTGCCCCCTCCCTATTTGGGGGTCTCCCCAATTCCGGGGGGGGTCTCCCCAATTCCCAGGGGGGTCCCCAATTCTGGGGGGGTCCTGCCTGACACACACCCCCCAACAGACCCCCCCCCAGACCCCTAATTTCCTCCCCCTTCCCCCTTTCCCCTTCCAGCTATACAAGGGGTGGGTGTGAATGTAGGTGCTGCCCCCCCCCCCAATTTGGGGGTCTCCCCGATTCCAGGGGGGGTCCCCGATTCCCAGGGGGGTCCCCACTCTCAGGGGGCCCTGACTGACGCCCCCAGACCCCTAATTTCCCCCCCTTCCCCCTCTCCCCCTCCAGCTATACAAGGGGTGGGTGTGAATGTAGGTGCTGCCCCCCCCCCCAATTTGGGGGTCTCCCCGATTCCAGGGGGGGTCCCCGATTCCCAGGGGGGTCCCCACTCTGGGGGGTCCCTGCCTGACGCCCCCTCCCCACAGAGGGGGAGCACACCCGCTGCAAGACGGTGCTGACAGCGGAGCTGGGGGGCTCCTGCCCTTCGCCACCAAGCGCAGCACCTGCGTGGGCTGCAGAGCCCTCCTGCCCCACCACGGTGAGACCCCCCCCAATCCCGGGGACCCCCCGGAGGGGAGGCCCCTCCCCAAGCCTGGCACCCCCCATCATCCCGGAATTCCCCCCTGGGGGTGGGAACCCCCCCATTTTTACACCCCCCCCCCAATCTCCAGGCGCCGTGTGCGAGTTCTGCCGGCAGCAGGAGTCGGAGCTCTACCAGAAGGAGGTTTGGGGGGGGGGGGGGTTTGGGGGGGCTGGGGGGGTTTGGGGGGTTTAGGGCTTGGGGGAGGTTGGGGGGTTGGGGGGCAAGGAGGGGATTTGGGGGGCAGGGGGTTTGGGGGGGAACTCGGGAGGGTTTGGGGGGGCAGGAGGGGGATTTGCAGGGGGGTTTGGGAAGTGGGGGGGCTCTCGGGGGGGTTTTGGGGGGCAGGGGAGGGGGTTGGGGGGTGGAGGGGTTGGGGGGGTTTGGGGATGGGGGTGGGGGGGGATTTGGGGGGCAGGGGGTTTGGGGGGGAACTCGGGAGGGTTGGGGGGGGTTGAGGGGTAGGAAGGGGATTTGCAGGGGGGTTTGGGGGGTGGGGGGGCTTTCAGGGGGTTTTGGGGGGCAGGGGAGGGGGTTGGGGGGGCTTTGGGGGTGGAGGGGTTGGGGGGTGATTTGAGTGGGATCTGGGGGGCTTAAGGGGGGAATTGGGGGGGTTGAGAGGGGGTTTGGGGGGCAGAGGGGGTGGGGGGGGGTTTGGGGGGGATTTGAGGGTGCCCCCTGGTATCTGAGCCCCTCCCCTAATTTTGGGGTGTCCCCCCCCCCAGGTCTCAGCTCTGGCCGCCCTGGAGCGCCGCTTCTCCCAGCTCTGGACCCAGTGTCAGCGCTGCCAGGGGTCCCTGCACGAGGACGTGCTCTGCACCAGGTGACCCCCAGACCCCCCCGACCCCCCCCAGGACCCCCTGACCCCCCCAAAAACCCCTGACCCCCCTGAGACCCCCTGACCCCCCTGAGACCCCCTGACCCCCCTGAGACCCCCCATCCCCCAGCGCTGCCAGGGGTCCCTGCACGAGGACGTGCTCTGCACCAGGTGACCCCCTGATCCCCCCAGGACCCCTGACCCCCCTGAGACCCCCTGACCCCCCTGACCCCCCTGACCCCCCTGACCCCCCTGACCCCCCCCAACCCCCCTGACCCCCCTGAGACACCCTGACCCCCCTGAGACCCCAATTCACCCCCCTTGTGCCCCCCTCCCCAATTCACCCCCCCAACCCCCCCCTTATGCCCCCCTCCCCAATTCCCCCTCCCCAATTCCCCCCTTGTGCCCCCTCCCCAATTCCCCCCCCTTTGTGCACCCCCAACCTATGCCCCACACCCCCCTTTGTGCCCCTGTCCCCAATTCCCCCCTCCCCAATTCACCCTCCAACCCCCTTATGCCCCCCAATCCCCCCCTTGTGCCCCCTCCCCAATTCCCCCCCTTGTGCCCCCCAATTCCCCCCCTTTGTGCCCCCCAATTCACACCCCCTTTGTGCCCCTGTCCCCATTTCCCCCCTCCCCAATTCACCCCCAACCTTATGCCCCCCAATTCCCCCCTTTGTGCCCCCTCCCCAATTCCCCCCCTTTGTGCCCCCCAATTCCCCCCCCTTGTGCCCCCTCCCCAATTCCCCCCCCTTTGTGCCCCCCCAATTCACACCTCCTTTGTGCCCCTGTCCCCATTTCCCCCCTCCCCAATTCACCCCCAACCTTATGCCCCCCAATTCCCCCCCTTTGTGCCCCCCTCCCCAATTCACCCCCCAATTCCGCCCTCTTGTGCCCCCCTCCCCAATTCCCCCCCAATTCCCCCCCTTGTGCCCCCTCCCCAATTCCCCCCCTTGTGCCCCCCAATTCCCCCCCTTTGTGCCCCCCAATTCACACCCCCTTTGTGCCCCTGTCCCCATTTCCCCCCTCCCCAATTCACCCCCAACCTTATGCCCCCCAATTCCCCCCCTTTGTGCCCCCCAATTCCCCCCTTTGTGCCCCCCAATTCCCCCCTTATGCCCCCCTCCCCAATTCCCCCTCCCCAATTCCCCCCTTGTGCCCCCTCCCCAATTCCCCCCCTTGTGCCCCCCAATTCCCCCCCTTGTGCCCCCTCCCCAATTCCCCCCCTTTGTGCCCCCCAATTCACACCCCCTTTGTGCCCCTGTCCCCATTTCCCCCCTCCCCAATTCACCCCCAACCTTATGCCCCCCAATTCCCCCCCTTTGTGCCCCCCCTCCCCAATTCCCCCCCTTGTGCCCCCCCCCTTGCCCCCCCCAGCCGGGACTGTCCCATCTTCTACATGCGGCGCAAGGTGCAGAAGGACCTGGACGCTCAGGAGCGGCTGGTGGCGCGGTTCGGGCCCCCGGCCTGGTGACCCCCCCCCCAAAAATGGGGACCCCCCCCTCAAATCCCCCCCCAGCCCCCCCCGAGCCCCCCAGGTTTTTGGGGCCTTTTCCGGGTTTTTTATTCCAATAAAGACGTTGATTTGCAGTGACGGCGCGGGGGGGGGTCCCTGGGCTTTTGGGGAGGGGGGCGCGGGGGGTCCCCAAGGTTTGGGGGGGGGGGAGGGAATATGGCGGCCCCCAGGATGCGGCCTTGTTCCTCCCCGCCGCTACGGGGCGCTCAGCGGAAGGGCGGGACCTGCGGTTTGACGGGCAGCGCTTCCCCGCCAACGAGCGCGGCCGGTTTCACCCCGGGGGCGGGGTTTTCTCTCCCCGCCTCTCGCCTGACTGATGTTGCCGCCCGTCCAATCGCGGGGTGGGGGGGTGGGGGTGGGCGGAGCTGGGAGCGGGAAGAACTGACCAATGGGAACACGCGGGAGGGAAGGGGGCGGGGCTTCGCCTGTCCCCTCCCGCGCTATAAAAGGAAAAGCGGCCGCGTGCGGCGGGGCGGGGGCCGCGCCTCGCGCTCGCAAGATGGCGGAGGCGGCGAACTGCATCATGGAGGTGAGCGGGGCCGGGGGGGGCCGAGCGGGGCCGGGGGGGGCTGGAGCGGGGCTGGAGCGGCCTGCGAGGGGCGGGGGCTGCGCCTGTGGGGCGGGGGGGGCTCGGGGGGCTGTATCGTCACCCCGGGGGGGGCGGTCGGGGGGGTTGTTGGGGGTGGGGGGCTGGAGCGAGGCCTGAGGGGGGGGATGCGCCTGAGGGGCCGGGGGAGGGGGCTGGGGGGGCACTGCCGGGCCCTGGGGGGGTTAGTGGGGCTTGGGGGGCACTGCCGGGCCCTGGGGGGGTTAGGGTGGGGCTTGGGGGGGGCACTGCCGGGCCCTGGGGGGGTTAGTGGGGCTTGGGGGGGGCACTGCCGGGCCCTGGGGGGGTTAGTGGGGCTTGGGGGGGGCACTGCCGGGCCCTGGGGGGTTAGTGGGGCTGCGAGGGGGGCACTGCCGGGCCCTGGGGGGTTAGTGGGGCTTGGGGGGGCACTGCCGGGCCCTGGGGGGTTAGTGGGGCTTGGGGGGGCACTGCCGGGCCCTGGGGGGGTTAGTGGGGCTTGGGGGGGCACTGCCGGGCCCTGGGGGGGTTAGTGGGGCTGGGGGGGCCTGTGGTAAGGCTAAAGGGGGCGGGGGGGGGGGCTGCACCGTCACCCGAGGGGGGCCGGGGGTGTTATTGGGGGTGGGGGGAGTCTAGCGAGGCCTAATGGGGGGGAGGGGGGGGATGCGGCTGAGGGGCCGTGGGGGGGGGGGGGTGAGAGGGGCTGGGGGGGCTGTAGCGAGGCCTGAGGGGGGTGATTGTACCTGAGAGGCCGGGGGAGGGGGCTTGGGGGGGGTGGGGGGGCTGTGGCAGGGCCAAAGAGGGGGGTGGGGGGCCCGGGGGGGGGGGGGGGTGGGGGGGGGCTGTAGCGAGGCCATGGGGAGGGGATGAGCCTGAGAGGCCGGGCGAGGGGGGCCGGGGGGGCTTCACAGGGGCTTGAGGGGGGGCGGGGGGCTGTTAGCGAGGCCTGGGGGGGGGTCACGGTGCTGGGGGTGGGGGGCGGACATTTCGGGACCCCCCCCCCCCGCCACGCGGCTCCCGCCAGCGCGGGAACAAAGAGGTGGGGGGGGGGGGCGATAGGGGCGGGGCCTATCGCGACAGCGCTGAGGCTAAATGAGGGGGGGGAGGGGTCTATCGTGACAGAGCCGGACCCGCCGCGGGGGGGAATGCGGGGGGGGGGGGGTTGGACACAGGAGCTGCTGCCCCCAAAACCTCCCACACCCCCCAAAAAAAATAGGGCCCCTCCCCCCCCCATAAGGGTCCCCAGAGCCCCACGTGGGGTCCAAACCCCCCCACCCCCAAATTAACATCCCATCACCGCCTCCCCACGAGGCTTCGGCCCCCCCCCCCAAACCTCAGGGCCCCCCCAAAAAAACCTCCCACCCCCCCAAAATCAAAGCCACCACCCCCCCCCCCAAAAATCAGCCCCTTTGGGCCTTAAAACCCCCAGCCCCCCCCCCCCAGCCCAGGCCCTCAAGGCCTCTGCCCACCCCCCTTCCTCACACACACACCCCCCCCCCCAAGCCCAATTTTGGGGCCCCCCGGCCCCCCCCGGGGCTGACCTGTCTCCCTTCCTCTCTCCTAGACGTTTGTAGCCACCCTGGCTAACGGGATGAGCCTCCAGACGCCGCTAGAAGATGTGAATATCCTTTAAACCCCCCCCCCCCAAAAATAAACCCCCCCTCAGGGCCCCCCCAAAACCCCCCCACACCCCCAAACCCCCACACCCCCCCCCCCAGCGCAGCCCTGTGTCCGAGCTATAGGGAGAGGAGGGAAAAGGGGGGGTGGGGAGAGATCCCAGGGGGGGGTTTTTTAGGGGGAGGAGGGGTCGGGGGTCTGATGGGGGTCCCCCCATTTTTCCTTGCCCCCCCCACCCCCCCCCAGGTGTCGTGCCCCCCGGGGAGAGCAGCACCAAGCCCTCAGCAGAGGAGATGACCTCCAAGGATTACTACTTCGACTCCTACGCCCACTTCGGGATCCACGAGGTATTGGGGACCCCCCCGGGGGGTAATTTGGGGGAGGGGGGCACTTAACCCCCCCTAAACTTCTATGGGGCCCCCCCCCAATTTTTTACCCCCCTCTCCAAGGTTCTTTGCTGCTGGAGAACAAGGGGAAGGTGTGGGGAAGGGGGTTTTTGGGGTGTCCCCCCTCAATTTTGGGTGTTTTAACCCTAGGGGGGTTTGGGGACCCCCCCCCCATGTCCTGGCTGCACCCACAGGGGGTGACCCCCCCAAATCTGGATAGACCCCCCCAAATCTGGATAGACACCCCCCCCCCAATTTATACCCACTCTGCCTGCCTAAGGTGGTATTGAATGGGGAGGGGGCTTTTGGGGTGCAGCCCCCCTATAGAGACACTGAAAAATGGGGGGGCCCCGGGGGGTCTGGGATGAATTGGGGGGGGTTTCAGTATGGGGGGGGAGGTTTGTGCCCCCCCGCCCCCCAAAACCTCCCCCAGGCTTTGGCCATGGTCAGGGTGGTGCAACCTCAGTGTCCAGCTGAGACTTTGGGGGGGCTCAGGGGGGTGGGTGATTTGGGGGGGGTTGGTGGGGTTCAGAGGGGTCTGGGGGGGTCAAGGGGGATCAGGGGGATTTTGGGGACCCCCCTGTGCCCCCCAGGAGATGCTGGAGCAGGAGGGATGTGTGAGGTGGTACCTAACAGGGAAGGGGCTTTATGGGGGTGCAGCCCCTCTAGAGATGCTGAAAGATGAGGGGACCCCAGGGGGGTCTGGGATGGTTTGGGGGGGCTCAGGGAGGCCCGGGGGGGGGGTCAGGAGGATTTGGGGACCCCCCCAAAATCCCCCCACACCGTGTCCATGCTCAGGATGATATAACCTCAGAGGCTCCAGCTGAGGCTTTGGGGGAGCTCAGAGGGGTGGGTGCTTTTGGGGGGGTTCAGGGGGGTCTGGGGGGGGTCAAGTGGGGTCAGGGGGATTTTGGGGACCCCCCTGCCCCCCAAACCCTCCCTGCACCGTGTCAGTGCTCAGGGTGATTCACCCTCTGAGCTTCTGCCTGAGACTCTGAGTGACTTGAGGGGGGGTGGGGTTCAAGGGGGGTCTGGGGGAGTCAAGGGGGGTCAAGGGGATTTTGGGGACCCCCCTGCCCCCCAAACCCTCCCTCACCTCCCTGCACCGTGTCGGTGCTCAGGGTGATGTTGCCTCTGAGCTTCTGCCTGAGACTCTGGGTGACTTGGGAGGGGGTGGGGTTCAAGGGGGGTCTGGGGGAGTCAAGGGGGGTCAAGGGGATTTTGGGGACCCCCCTGCCCCCCAAACCCTCCCTCACCTCCCTGCACCGTGTCGGTGCTCAGGGTGATGTTGCCTCTGAGCTTCTGCCTGAGACTCTGGGTGACTTGGGAGGGGGGTGGGGTTCAAGGGGGGTCTGGGGGAGTCAAGGGGGGTCAAGGGGATTTTGGGGACCCCCCTGCCCCCCAAACCCTCCCTCACCTCCCTGCACCGTGTCGGTGCTCAGGGTGATGTTGCCTCTGAGCTTCTGCCTGAGACTCTGGGTGACTTGGGGGGAGGGTGGGGTTCAGGGGGGGTCTGGGGGAGTCAAGGGGGGTCAAGGGGATTTTGGGGACCCCCCTGCCCCCCAAACCCTCCCTGCACCGTGTCAGTGCTCAGGGTGATTCACCCTCCGAGCATCCGCCTGAGACTGAGCGACTTGTGGGGGGCGTGGGATGATTTGGGGAGGGTCTGGGAAGGGTGTCCAGGGGGGTCAGGGGATTTGGGGGGCCCCCTGACCCCCGGTGCCCCCCAGGAGATGCTGAAGGACGAGGTGCGCACGCTGACCTACCGCAACTCCATGTTCCACAACCGGCACCTCTTCAAGGACAAGGTGGTGCTGGACGTGGGCAGCGGCACCGGCATCCTCTGCATGTTCGCGGCCAAGGCCGGCGCCCGCCGCGTCATCGGGGTGAGGGGGGGCTCAGAGGGGGTTTGGGGGGGCTGGGGGGGGGGTTTGGGGGGGGTTGGGGGGGGCTGGAGGGCTGGGGAGGGGGTTTCCGGGGGCTCAGAGAGGGTTCGGGGGAGCTGAAGGGCTGGGGAGGGGGTTTGAGGGGGGCTGGGGAGGGGGTTTGGGGGGTCTGGGGGGCTGGGGAGGGGGTTTGGGGGGGCTGGGGAGGGGGTTCGGGGGAGCTGGAGGGCTGGAGAGGGGGTTTGGGGGGGCTGGGGAGGGGGTTTGGGGGGGCTCATAGGGGGTTTGGGGGTGTTGGAGGGCTGGGGAGGGGGTTTGGGGGGGCTGGGGAGGGGGTTCGGGGGAGCTGGAGGGCTGGGGAGGGGGTTTGGGGGGCTGGGGAGGGGGTTTGGGGGGGCTCATAGGGGGTTTGGGGGTGTTGGAGGGCTGGGGAGGGGGTTTGGGGGGGCTGGGGAGGGGGTTTGGGGGAGCTGGAGGGCTGGGGAGGGGGTTTGGGGGGCTGGGGAGGGGGTTCGGGGGAGCTGGAGGGCTGGGGAGGGGGTTTGGGGGGCTGGGGAGGGGGTTTGGGGGGGCTCAGAGGGGGTTTGGGGGTGTTGGAGGGCTGGGGAGGGGGTTTGAGGGGTGGGGGCACCGGCATCCTCTGCATGTTCGCGGCCAAGGCTGGCGCCCGCCGCGTCATCAGGGTGAGGGGGGGCTGGGGGGCTGGGGAGGGGGTTTCGGGGGGCTCAGAGAGGGTTCGGGGAGCTGGAGGGCTGGGGGGATTTGGGGGGGCTGGAGGGCTGGGGAGGGGGTTTCGGGGGGCTCAGAGAGGGTTCGGGGGAGCTGGAGGGCTGGGGAGGGGGTTTGGGGGGGCTCAGAGGAGGATTGGGGGCTGGGGAGGGGGTTTGGGGGGTTGGGGGAGAATTTGGGGGGCTCAGAGGGGGTTGGGGGGCTGGGGAGGGGGTTTGAGGGGGTTGGGGGAGAATTTGGGGGGCTCAGAGGGGGGTTGGGGGGCTGGGGAGGGGGTTTGGGGGGTTGGGGGAGAATTTGGGGGGCTCAGAGGGGGGTTGGGGGGCTGGGGAGGGGGTTTGAGGGTGGGGGCACCGGCATCCTCTGCATGTTCGCGGCCAAGGCTGGCGCCCGCCGCATCATCGGGGTGAGGGGGGCTCAGAGGGGGTTTGGGGGGCTCAGAGGGGGTTTGGGGGGCTGGGGGGGTTGGGGGGGCTGGGGGGTTTGGGGGTGGTTGGGGGGGCTGGAGGGCTGGGGAGGGGGTTTCGGGGGCTCAGAGAGGGTTCGGGGGAGCTGAAGGGCTGGGGAGGGGGTTTGGGGGGGCTGGGGAGGGGGTTTGGGGGGGCTGGAGGGCTGGGGAGGGGGTTTGGGGGGGCTGGGGAGGGGTTCGGGGGAGCTGGAGGGCTGGGGAGGGGGTTTGGGGGCTGGGGAGGGGGTTTGGGGGCTCATAGGGGGTTTGGGGGTGTTGGAGGGCTGGGGAGGGGGTTTGAGGGGTGGGGGCACCGGCATCCTCTGCATGTTCGCGGCCAAGGCTGGCGCCCGCCGCGTCATCAGGGTGAGGGGGGCTGGGGGGCTGGGGAGGGGGTTTGGGGGGGCTCAGGGGGGATTTGGGGGGTTTGGGGGGCTGGAGGGCTGGGGAGGGGGTTTGGGGGGCTCAGAGAGGTTCGGGGGAGCTGGAGGGCTGGGGGGATTTGGGGGGGTTGGGGGGCTGGAGGGCTGGGGAGGGGGTTTCGGGGGGCTCAGAGGAGGGTTGGGGGGAGCTGAAGGGCTGGGGAGGGGGTTTGGGGGGGCTGGGGAGGGGGTTCGGGGGAGCTGGAGGGCTGGAGAGGGGGTTTGGGGGGGCTGGGGAGAGGGTTTGGGGGGGCTCATAGGGGGTTTGGGGGTGTTGGAGGGCTGGGGAGGGGGTTTGAGGGGGGCTCAGAGGGGATTTGGGGGGGCTGGGGAGCTGGGGAAGGGGTTTTGGGGGGCTGGGGAGGGGGTTCGGGGGAGCTGGAGGGCTGGAGAGGGGGTTTGGGGGGGCTCAGAGGGGGTTTGGGGGGCTGGGGGGAGGGGGTTGGGGGGGCTGGGGAGGGGGTTTCAGGGGGCTGGAGGGTTTGGGGGGGCTCAGAGGGGGTTTGGGGGGTCTGGAGGGCTGGGGAAGGGGTTTTGGGGTGCAGGCTCACCCCAGCTCTTGCCCCCCCCTCCCCCCAGATCGAATGTTCCAGCATCTCTGATTACGCCGTCAAGATCGTCAAGGCCAACAAGCTGGATCACGGTGAGGGACCCCCCGAGGGACCCCCTGACCCCCGGGACCCCCCCACCCCCGGGACCCCCTGACCCCCCCCCGGGACCCCCTGACCCCCCCCGAGCCCCCCGAGACCCCCTGACCCCCCCCCGAGACCCCCTGACCCCCACCCCAGGGACCCCCTGACCCCCCTAGGGACCCCTGACCCCCCCCAGGGACCCCACCCCCCGAGACCCCTGACCCCCTACCCCCGACCCCTGACCCCCCCCGGGACCCCTGACCCCCCCCAGGGACCCCCTGACCCCCCCCCCAGGACCCCCCCGAGACCCCCTGACCCCCCCAGGGACCCCCTGAGCCCCCCCCGACCCCCGACCCTCCCAGGGACCCCGACCCCCCTCTGACCCCCTCCCAGGACCCTGACCCCCAGAGACCCCCTAACCCTCTCCACTGCCCCCCAGGACCCCCTGACCCCCGTGACCCCCCAGACCCCTCACTGCCCCCCGGGACCCCCTGACCCCCCCCCCCGGGACCCCTGACCCCCGAGCCCCCTGACCCCCCCCCGGGACCCCCAGACCCCCCAGACCCCCTGACCCCCCCCCAGGGACCCCCTGACCCCCCCCCCCAAGACCCCCTGAGCCCTGCCCCCCAGGACCCCCTGACCCCCACCCACCCCAGGACCCCCTGACCCCACCCCCCAGGGATCCCCTGACCCCCCCCAGGGACCCCCTGAACCCCCCCCCCCGAGACCCCATGACCCCCCCCCCCCCAGGACCCCCTGACCCCCCCCAGGGACCCCCTGACCCCCCCCCGAGACCCCCTGACCCCCCCCCCCAAACCTCTCCCCTGACCCCCCCCCACCAAACCTCTCCCCAGCCCCCCTGACCCCCCCCAAACCTCTCCCCAAACCCCTCCCCAGCCCCCCCAAACCCCTCCCCAGCCCCCCTGACACCCCCCCAAACCCCTCCCCGACCCCCCAAACCCCTCCCCAGCCCCCCCAAACCCCTCCCCAGCCCCCCGACACCCCCCCAAACCTCTCCCCATCCCCCCGACCCCCCCAACCCCCTCCCCAGCCCCCCCAAACCCCTCCCCAGCCCCCCTGACCCCCCAAACCCCTCCCCAGCCCCCTGACACCCCCCAAACCCCTCCCCATCCCCCGACCCCCCAAACCCCTCCCCATCCCCCCTGACCCCCCCGACCCCTCCCCAGCCCCCCTGACCCCCCCGACCCCTCCCCAGCCCCCCTGACCCCTCCCCATCTCCCCTGACCCCCCCAAACCCCTCCCCAGCCCCCCAAACCCCTCCCCATCCCACCTGACCCCCCCAAACCCCCCTCCCCAGACCCCCCAGCCCCCCCGACCCCCCTAAACCTCTCCCCAAACCCCTCCCCAGCCCCCCCAAACCCCTCCCCAGCCCCCCTGACCCCCCCAAACCCCTCCCCATCCCCCCTGACACCCCCCCAAACCTCTCCCCATCCCCCCGACCCCCCCAACCCCCTCCCCAGCCCCCCCAAACCTCTCCCCATCCTCCCCGACCCCGCCAAACCCCTCCCCGACCCCCCCAAACCCCTCCCCATCCCCCCTGACACCCCCCAAACCTCTCCCCATCCCCCCTGACCCCCCAAACCCCTCCCCAGCCCCCCAAACCCCTCCCCATCCCCCCTGACCCCCCCCAAACCCCTCCCCAGCCCCCCCAAACCCCTCCCCAGCCCCCCTGACCCCCCCAAACCCCTCCCCAGCCCCCCCAAACCCCCCCCCAGCCCCCCTGACCCCCCCAGCCCCCCCGAACCCCTCCCCAGCCCCCCTGACCCCTCCCCAGCCCCCCTGACCCCCCAACCCTCTCCCCCCCCCAGTGGTGTCGATCATCAAGGGGAAGGTGGAGGAGGTGGAGCTGCCGGTGGAGAAGGTCGACATCATCATCAGCGAGTGGATGGGGTACTGCCTCTTCTACGAGTCCATGCTCAACACCGTCATCTACGCCAGGGACAAGTGGCTGGTGAGGCCCCCGAGACCCCCCCGCACCCCCAAATCACCCCTGAGCCCCCCGACTCATCACCGAGCCTTCCTGCACCCCTGAGCCATCCCCGAGTCATTCCCGATGCCCCCTGCGCTCCTGAGTCATCCCTAACCCATCCCCGACCCCCCCACACACCCCCAAACCCTCCTCTGAGCCCCCCTGCACCCCCGAGTCACCCCTGAGCCCCCCCGAGTCCCCCCTGCACCCCCAAACCATCCCTGAGTTCCCCCTGCACCCCCAAATCATCCCCGAGCCCCCCGACTCATTCCCGAGCCCTCCCGCACCCCTGAGTCATCCCTAACCCATCCCCGACCCCCCACACACCCCCAAACCCTCCTCCGAGCCCCCCTGCACCCCCAAATCACCCCCGAGACCCCCTGCACCCCCAAATCACCCCTGAGCCCCCCCGAGTCCCCCCTGCACCCCCGAGTCATCCCCAAGCTCCCCCTGCACTCCCAAACCCTTCTCTGAGCTCCTCCTGCACCCCCAAATCACCCCCGAGCCCCCCAACTCACCCCCGAGACCCCCCTGCACCCCTGAGTCACCCCCGAGACCCCCTGCACCCCCAAATCACCCCTGAGCCCCCCCTGCACCCCTGAGCCCCCCCCGAGCCTTCCTGCACCCCTGAGCCATCCCCGAGTCATTCCCGATGCCCCCTGCGCTCCTGAGTCATCCCTAACCCATCCCCGACCCCCCCACACACCCCCAAACCCTCCTCCGAGCCCCCCTGCACCCCCAAATCACCCCCGAGACCCCCCTGCACTCCCAAACCATCCCTGAGTTCCCCCTGCACCCCCAAATCATCCCCGAGCCTCCCGACTCATTCCCGAGCCCTCCCGCACCCCTGAGTCATCCCTAACCCATCCCCGACCCCCCTGCACCCCCACATCCCCCTCTGAGCCCCCCTGCACCCTCAACTCACCCCTGACCCCCCTGCACCCCTGAGCCCCCCCGAGCTCCCCCCGAGCCCCCCTGCACCCCCGAGTCATCCCCAAGCTCCCCCTACACTCCCAAACCGTCCTCTGAGCTCCTTCTGCACCCCCAAATCATTCCCGAGCCCCCTGCACCCCCAAATCATTCCCGAGCCCCCTGCACCCCTGAGTCATCCCTAACCCATCCCCAACCCCCCTGCACTCCCAAACCCTCTTCTGAGCCCCCCGAGCTCCCCCTGCACCCCCAAATCATCCCTGAGCCCCCCAAGTCATCCCTGAGCTCCCCCTGCACCCCCAAATCATCCCTGAGTCATCCCTGAGCCCCCCTGCACCCCCAAATCATCCCCAAATCACCCCCAAGCCCCCACTGCACCCCCAAATCATCCCAGAGTCATCCCCGACCCCCCTGCACCCCTAATCATCCCTTAGCCCCCCTGCTCTCCCAAGTCATCCCCGAGCCCCCGCTGCACCCCTAAACCAACTCTGTGACCTCCTGCATCCCTCAAACCAGCTCTGTGCCCCCCCAAACCCCTCCTGCCCCCCCAAACCAACTCTGCCCTCCTGCACCCCCCAAACCCACCCTACATCCCACAGACCGACCTCAGCCTCCCCCCCAGGGAGAGTTTTGGGGGGCCCCCTGGGTACACAGACCCCCCCCCCCAAACCCTCCTGCGCCCCCCTCAGCTCCCCCAAACCATCTCCATACCCACCCAACCCTCCTGACATCCTTCAGCCCCCCCCCCCAAGAGAGAGTTTTGGGGACCCCTAGGGAGGGTTTTGGGGCCCCTCCCGGGTACCCTAACTCCCTCCACGGGTGCTGGGGATCCCCCCCACCTCTCTGACCCCCCCTTGTTGCCCCCCCAGACCCCCGACGGGCTGATCTTCCCCGACCGCGCCACGCTCTACGTGACGGCCATCGAGGACCGGCAGTACAAGGACTACAAGATCCACTGTGAGGGGGCTGGGGGGGGGGCCCCAAATCTTCTCTGACACCCCCCAAACACCCCCCCACCCCCAGCCCCCAAAACCCTGGGGCTCTTCTCAACCCCCTCCCCAAATTGCCCAGGGTGGGAGAACGTCTACGGCTTCGACATGTCCTGCATCAAGGACGTGGCCATCAAGGAGCCGCTCGTCGACGTGGTGGACCCCAAGCAGCTCGTTACCAACGCCTGCCTCATTAAAGTAGGGGTTTGGGGGGCCCTCAGGGGGATTTGGGGGTGCAGGGGTGCCCCCAGGCAGGGTTTGAGGTCTCTGCGCAGGGTTTGGGGTGATCTTGTCTCTATTCGGGGTCTGGGGGTGCCCCCAGGGGCAGGATTTGGGGTTCCTGGGCAGGGTGTGGGGTGTAGGGTGCCCCCTGTCCCTGTGTGGGGTCTGGGGATGTGCCCCCCATCAGGGTTTGGGGTCTCTGGGCAGAGTTTAGGGTGCCCCCCATCCCTGTGTGGGGTTTGGGGGTGCCCTCCCGGGAGGGTTTGTGGTCTCTGGGCAGGGTCTGGGGGTGCCCCCATCCCTGTGTGGGGTTTGGGGGTGCCCCCCTGGGAGGGTTTGTGGTCTCTGGGCAGGGTCTGGGGGTGCTCCCCATCCCTGTATGGGGTCTGGGGGGGCTCCCTCAGGCTGGATGTGGGGTCTCTGGGCTGGGTGTAGGGTCTGGGGAGTGCCCCCCAAGCTGAGTGTGGGGTCCCTGAGCAGGGTTTAGGGTCTCTGGGCAGGATCTGGGGGTGCCCCCCATCCCTTTGTGGGGTCTGGGGGTGCCCCCTGGCAGGTTGTGGGACCTCTGGGCTGGGTGTGGGGTCTGGGGGTGCCCCCCAGGCAGGGTTTGGGGTCCCTGGGCAGGGTCTGGGGACTGGCGGTGGTCCCCATCCCTGTGTGGGGTCTGGGGGTGCCCCCCAGGCAGGGTGTGGGGTCCCTGGGCTGGGTGTGGGGTCTGGGGGTGCCCCACCAGGCAGGGTGTGGGGTCCCTGGGCAGGGTCTGGGGACTGGGGGTGCTCCCCATCCCTGTGTGGGGTCTGGGGTGCTCCCCATCCCTGTGTGGGGTCTGGGGGTGCTCCCCCAGGCAGGTTCTGGGGTCTCTGGGCAGGATGTGGGGTCTCTGGGCTGGTTGTGGGGTCTGGGGGTGCCCCCCAGGCAGGGTGTGGGGTCCCTGGGCAGGATGTGGGGTCTCTGGGCTGGTTGTGGGGTCTGGGGGTGCCCCCCAGACAGGGTGTGGGGTCCCTGGGCAGGATGTGGGGTCTCTGGGCAGGGTGTGGGGTCTGGTGGTGCCCCCCAGGCAGGGTGTGGGGTCCCTGGGCAGGATGTGGGGTCTCTGGGCTGGTTGTGGGGTCTGGGGGTGCCCCCCAGGCAGGGTGTGGGGTCCCTGACCCGCTGTGGTGCCGCAGGAGGTGGACATCTACGCGGTCAAGGTGGAGGAGCTGACGTTCACGGCGCCCTTCTGCCTCCAGGTGAAGCGCAACGACTACGTGCACGCGCTGGTGGCCTACTTCAACATCGAGTTCACCCGCTGCCACAAGCGCACCGGCTTCTCCACCAGTGAGGGGCTGGGACGGGGGCCATGGGCTTCGGGGCAGGGCCTGAACCAGGCCTGGGGGCTGAGGGTGGGGCCTGGGGGCTGAGGCCTGGGGCCTGGGGGTGAGGCCTGGGGCCTGGGAGTGAGGCCTGGGGGTGAGGCCTGAGCTGGGGGTGAGGCCTGAGCTGGGGGTGAGGCCTGGGCACTGGGGCTTGGGGCTGAGGGTGGGGGCTGGGGGTGAGGCCTGGTGCCCCGGCCAGGCCCTACTTTGACACTGAGTTCACCTGGTGCCCCAGGGGAGGGGATGGGGCAGGGCCTGAACCAGGCCTTGGGGCCTGGGGGTGAGGCCTGGGCGGTGGGGGCTGGGGGTGAGGCCTGGGCACTGGGGGTGAGGCCTGGGCTGGGCCTGGTGCCACGGCCAGGCCCTACTTTGACACTGAGTTCACCTGGTGCCCCAGGGGAGGGGATGGGGGGTTGCTGGGGGCCATGGGGTTTGGGGCAGGGCCTGAACCAGGCCTGGGGGCTGAGGGTGGGGCCTGGGGCCTGGGCGTGAGGCCTGGGCACTGGGGGTGAGGCCTGGGCTGGGCCTGCTGCCATGGCCAGGCCCTGCTTCAACATGGGGTTCACCTGGTGCCCCAAACACAGGGGGTTCCCCACCGGGGAGGGGAGGGGATGGGGGGGCTGACATGGGGCTGGGCTTTGGCCTGGGGGGCCACGGCCCTGGGGGCAGGGCCTGACTGGGGCCTGGGGCCATGGCTGGGCCCTACTGGGGCCTGACTGGGGGAGGCGGGGCTTGGAGCCCCAGGGGGTGGGGCCAGGCCAGAGGGCGGGGCTTGGAGCCCCAGGGGTGGGGCTTAGAGTCCCAGGGGTTGGGCCAGGCCGGGGGTGGGGCTTGGAGTCCCAGGGGGCGGAGCTCCAACCCCAAGGGGCAGATACTCTTGGGCCAGTCTAGGATGGGCGGGGCTTGTCCTTAGGGGCGGGGTTTGTCCAAGCTAGAGTGGGCGTGGCGGAAGGCGGGCCTGGCCCATGCCAGGGTGGGCGGGGCTTGGAAGGGGCGGGGCTTGTCCTATTAAGGCTTTACCCCTTGGGAGGAGGGGGTGCCCGCTCCCTCTGATAGGCTGGGCCGGTCTGGGATGGGCGTGGCTTGTTCAGGAGGGGGCGTGGCTAACCCCCTAGGCAGGGCTGTGGGCAGGGGGTGTCTGAGCGCCCCCCAGCCCCCGTGCCCCCCAGGCCCCGAGTCCCCCTACACGCACTGGAAGCAGACGGTGTTCTACATGGAGGATTACCTGACGGTCAAGACGGGCGAGGAGATCTTCGGCACCATCACCATGAAGCCCAACGCCAAGAACAACGTGAGGGGGGGCGGGGGGGCAGTTTGGGGGGGCCCCGGGGGGGAGGAAGGGGTTTGGGGGGGCCCCGGGGTCGGGGGGCAACGGGGGAACCCTGGGGAGGGGGGATGGAGGCGCTGGAGTGGCAGGGTTTTTCTTGGGGTTGGGAAAAGGTTGAGGGAGGGGGGATTGTTGGGGTCCCCAGGGTGGGAGGGGGTGGCTTTGGGGGGGTCTTGGGGTGGGGGGGTGGCATTTGGGGGACCCAGGGTGAGGGGGGGGGGGCAGCAGGGGAACCCTGGGGAGGGGGGATGGAGGCACCAGGGGATGTGGAGGGGTTCCCTTGGGCTTAGGAAGGGTTGGGGGGCCCTGGGGGGGGCATTGGGGTGCCCAGGGTGGGAAGGGGTGGCTTTGGGGGGCCCTGGGGTGGGGGGAGGGGTTTGGGGGGCCTGGGGTGGGGGGGGGCAATAGGGGAACCCTGGGGAGGGGGATGGAGGCACCAGGGGATGTCCAGAGTTTGGGGGGGGTGGGGGGGTCTTGGGAGTTGGGTGACCCCTTCCCACCCCCCTTGTATTTTGGGGGTCCCCTGACCCCCCTTTCCCGCCCCCCCCAGCGTGACCTCGACTTCACCATCGACCTGGACTTCAAGGGGCAGCTCTGCGAGCTCTCCTGCTCCACCGACTACCGCATGCGCTAGGGGGGCCCGGCCCCCACATTTGGGGGGGGGGGCACCCCCAGACCACCCCCACACACCCCTTCCTCCCCCCCCAAAGCAGGGGGGCTGCGTGCCCGGGAGGGAGCAACACACCCCACCCCCTCCCCCCGCCCATGGGGGTCCCCAAATCATCCCCCCACTATTTGGGGGGGGTCTTGTTGACTTGGGGGGGGACCCTGACACCCCCTTATCACTGGGGGGCCCCAAGTCCTCTCCCAATTGCCGTGGGGGGGTGTCCCCCATGTCCTCAGCCCCTTTGGGGGGTCCCCTCTGTGTTTCCCCCCCAAAATGAGGGTCCTGGGGTGGGGGGGGTCCCCAAGTTGTTCCCCCCACACTTGGGGGTCCCATGTGTTTTTTTGGGGGGGGGGGTCCCCAAGTTCTTTTGGGCCTGTACCCCTGGGGGGTCCCCACTGTCCCCCATGGACCTTCCCAGCCCCCCACCTCATGTCCCCTCCCCCCCGCCATGGATTTGGGGGGGTTGTGGGGGGGATTCCTCGGTTTTGGGGGGGCCGGGGGGGTTGTGGGGTCTCCCTCCCCCCCCCCCTTTGTAAGTTATGTTTTTATATGGGGCCGTTGCCAGGAATAAACGCAGCTGGAACAGGGGGGTGATGATGTCATCAGTGGGGGGGTGATGTCATCAAGGGGGGGTGAGGTCATCAATGGGGCAGGTCTTCAGTGTCCCCCCCCAATTTGGGGGGTGGATTTTATTGGGGGGGGGGAAGTGACCACCAGATCTTTATTCCCTGTGTCCATCCTTCCCCCTCCCCCCTCAAGTGTCTTCCCCAATGTCCGGGGGGTCCCCAGTGTCCAGGGGGTCCCCAATATCCAGAGAGGGTCCCAAATATTTGGGGGGGGAATCCCCAATATTGGGGGGGGGGTGTGTGCCCAAGATCTGTGGGAGTCCACAATGTCCTGGGCTTGTCCTGATGTCCTGGGGGGCTTCCTGGGGGTCTTGGGGGGTTCCTCCCAATTCCAAAGGCAAATCCCTTCATATTGGGGGGGGTGTCCCAAAATCTGAGGGGGGTGTCCCAATATTGGGGGGGTATCCCAAAATCTGAGGGGGTTCCCCATTATATTGGGGGGCGGGGTCACCAAAATCTGAGGGGGTCCTTGGTGTCCTGGGCTTTTCCTCATGTCCTGGGGGGTTCCTGGGGGTCTTGGGGGGTTTCCCCCCAATCTCAAGGGAGTTTCCTCCAATCTGGAGGGGGTTGCCCCAATTCTGGGGGGTCCTCCCAATCCCTGGGGGTCCTCCCAATTCGAGGGGTCCTCCCAATTCTGGGGGGTCCCCCCAGTGCCGGGGGGGCTCAGAGCTCGTCGTGGGGCCGCTCCAGGTCCTGCCCGTAGTTGGTGGCCTGGCTGCCCACAAACAGCTCCCAGTTGCTGAGGATCTCGGCCTTGGTCAGCTGCCCGTCCTGGGGGGGCAGGGTGATTTGGGGGGGGGGTCAGGGTGATTTGGGGGGGGGCAGGGTGGGGGAGGGGTCACTGGGGCAGAGGCGGGGTCACAGGGTTGGGGTGGGAGGTGCGTCAGGGTGGGGGAGGGTCAGGGAGGGGATTGGGGGGGGGGAGCGCATCAGTGGGGGAGGGGTTGGGGTGGAAGGGCTTTGGGGGGGGGTGGGGGAGGTGTCACGGGGAGGGGGGGACACAGGACAGTGTGCCCTCCCCCACTCGTGGGGAGGAGTTTTGGGGGACTTGGGGGGGGAGGGGTTAGGAGGTGTGTCAGAGGGGGGTTGGAGAGGGGATGGGGGGGGGTCTGTTTTGGGGGGGGGGGTGAGGGGGTTGGGGGGCCTGTTTGGGGGGAGGGGAGGGTGTTGGGGGCCTGTTTTTTGGGGGGGGGAGGGGAGGGGGTTGGGGGCCTGTTTTTTGGGGGGGGGAGGGGAGGGGGTTGGGGGGTCTGTTTGGGGGGGTGGAGGGGGTTGGGGGGCCTGTTTGGGGCGGGGAGTGGAGGGGATTTGGGGGCCTGTTTTGGGGGGGGTGGGGAAGGGAGGGGGTTGGGGGGTCTGTTTCGGGGGGAGGGGAGTTGGGGGCCTGTTTTGGGGGGGGATTGGGGGCCTGTTTGGGGAGGGGTAGAGAGGGGGTTGGGGGCGGGTCTGTTTTGGGGGGGGGTGAGGGGGTTGGGGGGCCTGTTTGGGGGGAGGGGAGGGTGTTGGGGGCCTGTTTTTTGGGGGGGGGAGGGGAGGGGGTTGGGGGGTCTGTTTGGGGGGGAGTGGAGGGGGATTTGGGGGCCTGTTTTGGGGGGGGTGGGGAAGGGAGGGGGTTGGGGGGCCTGTTCTGGGGGGGTTGGGGACCTGTTTGGAGGGGTAGAGAGGGGGTTGGGGGCCTGTTGAGGGGGGAGGGGTGGGGAAGGGAGGGGATTGGGGGGCCTGTTCTGGGGGGGTTGGGGACCTGTTTGGAGGGGTGGAGGGGGTTGGGGGCCTTTTTGGGGGGGGGGTTGGGGGCCTGTTTGGGGGGGGGGATGGGGGTCTGTTTTGGGGGGGGTGGAGGGGGCTGGGAGCCTGTTAAGTGGGGGAGGGGGTGGGGAAGGGAGTGGGTTGGGGGGCCTGTTTTTTGGGGGGGGGAGGGGTGGGGGTTGGGGGCCTGTTTTTTGGGGGGGGGGTTGGGGGCCTGTTTTGGGGGGGGGGCTCACCTTGTCGAGGTCGGCGTGGTGCAGGAGGTGGGCGGCCTCCACCCCCAGCCAGTCGTCGCTGGGGGGCGCAGCCAGTGCCCCACCTCCCCCACGTCCAGCCGCCCGTCGCCGTCCAGGTCGCGGCCCCCCGGAACTGGCGCCGCTCGTCCTGCACCCAGCCGGGCTCGGGGGGCTCGGGGGGCTCCCCCAACCAGCTCCGCTGGGGAACAGGGGGTCAGGGAACCCGCACGGGGTTCCCAGACACATACCGCCCCCCGCCGAGGGAGTCGGGGACCCACCCCACCCCCCTGCCGAGGAGTCAGGGACCCCTCCCCCCAGGGAGTCAGGGACCCCCCCCAGGGAGTCAGGGATACTCCCCCTCCCCCCAGGGAGTCAGAGACCCCTCCCCAAGGGAGTCAGGGACCCCCCCCAAGGGAGTCAGAGACCCCCCCAGGGAGTCAGAGATACCCCCCTCCCCCCAGGGAGTCAGGGACCCCCCCCAGGGAGTCAGAGACCCCCCCCAAGGGAGTCAGGGACCCCCCCCAGGGAGTCAGAGATACTCCCCCCTCCCCCCAGGGAGTCAGAGACCCCCCCCAAGGGAGTCAGGGACCCCCCCCAGGGAGTCAGAGATACTCCCCCCTCCCCCCAGGGAGTCAGAGACCCCCCAAGGAGTCAGGGACCCCCCCCAAGGGAGTCAGGGACCCCCCCTAGGGAGTCAGAGATACTTCCCCCCTCCCCCAGGGGTCAGAGACCCCCCAAGGAGTCAGAGACCCCCCCAAGGAGTCAGGGCCCCCCTAGGGAGTCAGGGACCCCCCCCCAGGGAGTCAGAGATACCCCCCCTCCCCCCAGGGAGTCGGGGACCCACCCCCAGGAAGAGTTACAGACCCCCCGGGGTAATTAGGCACCCGAGGGGGTAATTATGACCCCCCAGGGGTAATTAAGGACCCCAAGGGGTTAATTAGGGACCCAGAAGGGGGTAATTAGGGACCCAGGGAGGTTGTTAGGCCCCCCTCCCCCACCCCCAAGGGTTATTAGGGACCCCGGGGGTTAATGCTAATTAGGGACCCCCCCAGGGGTCCAGGGCTGAGGTGAATTAGGGACCCCGGGGGGGGGTTAATTAGGGACCCAGAGGGGGTTAATGCTAATTAGGGACCTGGGAGGTCAGGGCTGAGGTTAATTAGGGACCTGGAGCCAGGGTGGGGTTAATTAGGATGGGTAATGAGGTTGGAGCTAATGAGGGACTTGGTAATTAGGGACTCTGGGGGTTAGGGCTAATTAGGGACCTGGGGCTTAGGGCTAATTAAGGACCTGGGGTCCAGGGCTGAGGTTAATTAGGGCTCCGGGGTGCCCAGGGTGGGGTTAATTGGGCACCCAGGAGGTTGGGGTTAATTAGGAGCTGGGGGTCAGGTTAATTAGCACCCAGGGCTCAGGGTTAATTAGGAGCTGGGGGTCAGGTTAATTAGGAGCTGGGGGTCAGGTTAATTAGCACCCAGGGCTCAGGGTTAATTAGGAGCTGGGGGTCAGGTTAATTAGGGGCTGGGGGTCAGGTTAATTAGCACCCAGGGCTCAGGGTTAATTAGGAGCTGGGGGTCAGGGTAATTAGCACCCAGGTGGTCAGGGTTAATTAGGAGCTGGGGGTCAGGTTAATTAGCACCCAGGGCTCAGGGTTAATTAGGAGCTGGGGGTCAGGTTAATTAGGGGCTGGGGGTCAGGTTAATTAGCACCCAGGGCTCAGGGTTAATTAGGAGCTGGGGGTCAGGGTAATTAGGAGCTGGGGGTCAGGTTAATTAGCACCCAGGTGGTCAGGGTTAATTAGGAGCTGGGGGTCAGGTTAATTAGCACCCAGGGCTCAGGGTTAATTAGGAGCTGGGGGTCAGGGTAATTAGGGGCTGGGGGTCAGGTTAATTAGCACCCAGGGCTCAGGGTTAATTAGGAGCTGGGGGTCAGGGTAATTAGGAGCTGGGGGTCAGGGTTAATTAGGAGCTGGGGGTCAGGTTAATTAGCACCCAGGGCTCAGGGTTAATTAGGAGCTGGGGGTCAGGGTAATTAGGAGCTGGGGGTCAGGGTTAATTAGGAGCTGGGGGTCAGGTTAATTAGCACCCAGGGCTCAGGGTTAATTAGGAGCTGGGGGTCAGGGTTAATTAGGAGCTGGGGGTCAGGTTAATTAGGGGCTGGGGGTCAGGTTAATTAGCCCCCAGGGCTGAGGGTTAATTAGCACCCGGCCTAACGAGCTCACCGATGTACTCGTCCTCCTGCACGAAGCCGTCCCCGTCCAGGTCCATGTCCTCCAGCGTCTCCTGGGGGGGGAGGGGCCTGAGACCCTGCCCCTCCCCCACACAGGGTCACACACCCCCCCCAGACCCCTCCCCCACCCGGGGCCGCTCCCCCACCCGCCCCCTCCCCCCATTCAGGGCTCACCCCATCTCTCCCTAACCCAGGAGTTCCCCCACCCCCCCCCAATCCCTTCCCTTCCCTCCCCTGCCCCTCCCCCACCCGGGGGGTCATCCCCTCCCCCTCCCCCACCCCGAGGTTATCCCCCATCCCGGATCGACTCCTGACCCCTCCCCGCCGCCCCTCCCCCACCGGGGGGGGGGGTCACCCCCCGCCACCCCTCCCCCATCCCTCCCCCACCAGGGGGGTTACCCTCCACCCCCTCCCCCACCCGGGGGGTCACCCCCAGCCCCTTCCCCCCGCCCCTCCCCCACCCGGGGGGGTCACCCTCAGCCCCTCCCCCACCTGGAGAGGTTACCCCATGACCCTCCCCCACCTGGGGGGGTCACCCCCTGCCCCTCCCCCACACTCCGCCCCTCCCCCCACCCGGGGGGTACCCCCAGCCCCTTCCCCCCGCCCCTCCCCCACCCGGGGGGGTTACCCCATGACCCTCCCCCACCCAGGGGGTCACCCCCCTCCCCCCCACCCCCAGCCCCGGGGGGGTCCCTGACCGCGGCCAGCAGCGGCCTCATGTGCTCGAAGTGCTCGGGGTGCAGGAAGGCGTCGAGCTCGGGGCCGGCGGCGGCTCCGTCCCCGTCCGCGTCGGCCGCGCGAAACCGCCGCTCGTCCCGCGCCAGCAGCTGCCGGTACCGGGAGGGGGGTCTGCCCCCCCAGGGCCTCGTCTGGGGGGAGGGGCGGGTCGGGGGGCCCCCCCCCAGGGCCTCGTCTGGGGGGAGGGGCGGGGTCAGGGGAGGCCCGCCCCCAGGGCCTCGTCTGGGGGGAGGGGCGGGTCGGGGAGCCCCGCCCCCAGGGCCTCGTTGGGGGGAGGGGCGGGGTCGGGGAGCCCCCCCAGGGCCTCGTTGGGGGGAGGGGCGGGGTCGGGGGAGCCCGCCCCCAGGGCCTCGTTGGGGGGAGGGGCGGGGTCAGGGGAGCCACGCCCCCCAGGGCCTCGTCTGGGGGGGAGGGGCGGGGTCAGGGGGAGCCACGCCCCTCCCGGGCCTCGTCTGGGGGGAGGGGCGGGGTCAGGGGGAGCCCCACCCCCCAGGGCCTCGTCTGGGGGGAGGGGGAGGGGGAGGGGGTGGGGTCAGGGGGGTCCTGCCCCCCCAGGGCCTCGTCTGGGGGGAGGGGGCGGGGTCAGGGGGAGCCACGCCCCCCCAGGGCCTCGTTGGGGGGGAGGGGCGGGGTCAGGGGGAGCCACGCCCCCCAGGGCCTCGGGGGGGAGGGGCGGGGTCAGGGGGAGCCACGCCCCTCCCGGGCCTCGTCTGGGGGGAGGGGCGGGGTCAGGGGGAGCCCCACCCCCCAGGGCCTCGTCTGGGGGGAGGGGGAGGGGGAGGGGGAGGGGCTGGCGGTGAGGATGAGGATGATGAAGGTGATGGGGATGAAGGGGTGATGCTGGGGCTGGGGCACCTCACCCTGCCTGTCAGCCTGATGGGGATGGGATGGGGAAGATGATGATGATGGGGAAGATGAAGGCCCCTCACCCTGCCTGTAGGTCTGATGGGGATGGGATGGGGATGATGATGATGGTGACGGGGATGGGGATGAAGGGATGATGATGCTGATGAAGGCCCCTCACCCTGGCCGTAGGCCTGATGGGGATGGGATGGGGATGGGCTGGGGATGATGATGGGGATGATGATGATGATGGGGAAGATGAAGGCCCCTCACCCTGCCCATAGGCTTGATGGGGCTGGGCTGGGGATGATGATGATGATGATGATGAAGATGAAGGCCCCTCACCCTGCCTGTAGGCCTGATGGGGATGGGCTGGGGATGAAGGGATGGGGATGATGATGAAGATGAAGATGAAGGCCCCTCACCCTGGCCGTAGGCCTGATGGGGAGGGGATGATGATGAAGATGATGAAGATGAAGGCCCCTCACCCTGCCCATAGGCCTGATGGGGATGGGCTGGGGATGATGATGTTGGGGATGGGCTGGGGATGATGATGATGATGGGCATGATGGGGATGAAGGCCCCTCACCCTGCCCATAGGCCTGATGGGGATGGGCTGGGGATGAAGGGATGGGGATGATGATGATGATGATGATGATGAAGGCCCCTCACCCTGGCCGTAGGCCTGATGGGGATGGGCTGGGGGTGATGATGATGATGATGATGATGAAGGCCCCTCACCCTGGCCGTAGGCCTGATGGGGATGGGCTGGGGGTGATGATGATGATGATGATGATGAAGGCCCCTCACCCTGGCCGTAGGCCTCCAGCCGGTACTCGTCCCAGCTGAGGCGCCCGTCCCCGTCGCGGTCGAAGCGGCGTTGGCTCCGTGCCAGCGCCTCGTCCCGCGCCCGGCGCTGGGTCCGGCCCATCCAGCGCCGCAGCTCCGGCTCCGACACCCGCCCGTCCCCATCCCCCGCCCTGTCAATCACATCCACCAGCAGCCTGGGGGGGAGGTAAAGGGGGGTCAGGGGGCGCCCAGAGACAACAGCACCCTGACAGCACCCCCAACACACCCCCAAACCCCCCAACCCTCCCCAAAACACCCTCAAACACCCAAAAATACCCCCAAAATACCCTAAAAACACCCCAAAACCACCCCCAACCCCCAAAACCACCCCCAAACACCCTCAAACACCCAAAAACACCCCCAAAACACCCAAAAACACCCCAAAAAACACCCCAAAACACCCCAAAAATACCCCCAAAACACCCCCAAACACCCCAAAACACCCCAAAAACACCCCCAGACACCCCCAAACAACCCAAAAATACCCCAACCACCCCAAAAACTCCCAAAACCACCCCAAAACACCCCCAAAACACCCTCAAACACCCCCAAACACCCCAAAACCACCCCAAAACACCCCAAAATACCCAAAACCACCCCAAAAACACCCTCAAACACCCCAAACACCCCCAAAACACCCCCAACCCTCCCAAAACACCCCCAAACACCCAAAAATACCCCAAAACACCCCAAACACTCCAACCCACCCCCAACCCCTCCCCCCAAAAACACCCCCAAACACCCCCAAGGGACACCCCTCAAATCCTCACATGGGACCCCAAAATCCCCCCATAGAACCCCAAAATCCCAACTAACCCCCCCCATACCCCCAAATCCCCCCAAGGTACCCCCAAACCCCCCCCCCACCCCCAAGGGACCCCCTCCCCCCCCCCAAATCCCCTCCAAGGGACCCCCAACCCCCACCCCCAAGGAACCCCCCTACCCCCCAAATCCCCCCCAAGGGACCCCCAACCCCCATCCCCAAGGAACCCCCCCTACCCCCCCCCCAAATCCCCCCCAAGGGACCCCCAAAACCCCCCCCACCCCCAAGGGACCCCCTACCCCCCAAATCCCCCCAAGGGACCCCCAACCCCCACCCCCATCCCCAAGGAACCCCCCTACCCCCCCCCCAAATCCCCCCCAAGGGACCCCCAAAACCCCCCCCCACCCCCAAGGACCCCCTTCCCCCCCCCCAAATCCCCCCCAAGGGACCCCCACCCCCACCCCCTAAGGGACCCCCCTACCCCCCCCCCAAATCCCCCCCAAGGGACCCCCAAACCCCCCAACCCCAAGGGACCCCCCTACCCCCAAATCCCCCCAAGGGACCCCCAACCCCCATCCCCAAGGAACCCCCCCTACCCCCCCCCAAATCCCCCCAAGGGACCCCAAAACCCCCCCCCACCCCCAAGGGACCCCCCTTCCCCCCCCCCAAATCCCCCCAAGGGACCCCCCACCCCCACCCCTAAGGGACCCCCCTACCCCCCCCAAATCCCCCCCAAGGGACCCCCAAACCCCCCAACCCCAAGGGACCCCCCTACCCCCCAAATCCCCCCAAGGGACCCCCAACCCCCATCCCCAAGGAACCCCCCTTCCCCCCCCCCAAATCCCCCCAAGGGACCCCCAAACCCCCCCCCAACCCCAAGGGACCCCCCTACCCCCCAAATCCCCCCAAGGGACCCCCAACCCCCACCCCCACCCCTAAGGGACCCCCCCTACCCCCCCCCAAATCCCCCCAAGGGACCCCCAAACCCCCCCCCAACCCCAAGGGACCCCCTACCCCCCAAATCCCCCCCAAGGGACCCCCAACCCCCATCCCCAAGGAACCCCCCTACCCCCCCCCAAATCCCCCCCAAGGGACCCCCAAAACCCCCCCACCCCCAAGGGACCCCCTTCCCCCCCCCCAAATCCTCCCCAAGGGACCCCCCACCCCCACCCCTAAGGGACCCCCCTACCCCCCCCCCAAATCCCCCCAAGGGACCCCCAAACCCCCCCAACCCCAAGGGACCCCCTTCCCCCCCCCAAATCCCCCCCAAGGGACCCCCCACCCCCACCCCTAAGGGACCCCCTACCCCCCCCCCAAATCCCCCCCAAGGGACCCCCAAACCCCCCCAACCCCAAGGGACCCCCCTACCCCCCAAATCCCCCCAAGGGACCCCCAACCCCCATCCCCAAGGAACCCCCCTACCCCCCCCAAATCCCCCCCAAGGGACCCCCAAAACCCCCCCACCCCCAAGGGACCCCCCTACCCCCCAAATCCCCCCAAGGGACCCCCAACCCCCACCCCCACCCCTAAGGGACCCCCCCTACCCCCCCCCCCAAATCCCCCCAAGGGACCCCCAAAACCCCCCCAACCCCAAGGGACCCCCTTCCCCCCCAAATCCCCCCCCAGCCCCCTCCCCAGACCCCTCGTGTGGGGGTTCGGGGGGGTGCCTGTGCCCCCCCCCCACCCGAGGCGGCGCTGGCTCTCGTGGGGGGGCAGCTGGTCGAAGGTTCGAGCCTCCTCCCGGCCCAGAAACGCCTCGTGGTCGTAGGCGAAGCCCTGGCTGTGGTCGTGGGTGGCCCCCCCGGGTCCAGGCGCGACCCCCCCTCAGGGTGGGGGTGGGGGTGGGGGGGACGCCCCCGCCAGCCACAGCGCTGCCACCCACAGCCAGACCCCCAGCAGCATCCTGGGGGGGGGGGATGGGGGGGGGGAGCCTCTGAGACACCCCCCCCCCCACTCAGGACCTTCTAGGACCCCCCCCCAGACCCCCCCACCCCTCCCAGACCCCTCTCGGACCCTCTGGGATCCCCTCAGGACGCCCCAGACCCCCCCAGACCCCCCCAGACCTTCCCAAACCTCCCCCCGGACCCCCCTCAGGACCCCTCAGACCTCCAGGACCTTCAGACACCCCCCAGACCCCTCAGACCCCCCCACCCCAGACCCTCCGGACCCCCCCCAGACCCCCTCAGGACCCCCCGGAACCCCCAGGACCTTCAGACACCCCCCCAAAACCCCCTCCCCAGGGCCCCCAGGGCCCCCCCAGGACACTCAGAACACCCCCAGACCCCCTCAGGACCCCCCCGGACCCCCAGACCCTCCCCCTAGACCCCCCGGACCCCCCCAGATCCCCCCAAACCCCCTCAGGACCCTTCAGACCCCCCCAAGACCCCCCCAGGACTCTCCGGACCCCCCCAGACCCCCCCAGGATCCCCCAGGAACCGCTCAGACCCCCTCAGGACCCCCCAGACCCCCCAGGACCCCCCGAGGACCCCCAGACCCTCCCCCTAGACCCCCAGGACCCCCCCCCGGACCTTCCAGACCCCCCCAGGACCCTCCAGGACCCCCCCAGACGCCCTCAGGACCCCTCAGACCCCTCTAGGACCCCCCGGGCCCTCCCCAGGCCCCCCCCCAGACCCCTCCAGGACCCCCGGACCCCCCCGGACCCTCCAGGACCCCCCCAGACCCCCTCAGACCCCTCCAGGACCCCCGGACCCTCCCCCGACCCTCCAGACCCCCCCAGGACCCCCGGACCCCCCCGGACCCTCCAGACCCCCCCAGGACCCCCCCAGACCCCCCTTCTCCCCCCCCCCCCCCGGCGCCATCTCCCACCTCGTCCCGGCCCGACCTGACCTGGGGAGGGGGGGAGGGGGGTCTCGCGGCCCACCGCGCGCCCGGCCCCGCCCCGCCGGCGCCCCGCTGGCCAATCAGGAGCCTCAGAGCCCACGTGGGGCCCCTCGGCGCCGCCTGCCCATTGGCTGCCGCGCGCCACGTCGCTGCGGGAGAAAAGTTGTGCCCGAAAAGGGAGTTTTTTACCCCAAAGTGTGGGGGGACTGGGAGCGACTGGGAGGGACTGGGAGGGGACTGGGAGGGACTGGGATATACTGGGAGGGACTGGGGGGGACTGGGTTATACTGGGGGGTGACTGGGAGGGACTGGGGAGGGGACTGGGAGCAACTGGGAAGGGACTGGGAGCGACTGGGAGGGACTGGGAGCGACTGGGAAGGGACTGGGAGTGACTGGGAGGGGACTGGGAGGGACTGGGGGGGGACTGGGAGCGACTGGGATATACTGGGAGGGGCTGGGGGGACTGGGAGGGACTGGGAGGGACTGGGGGAGGCACTAGGCCAGGACTGGGATGGACTGGGATAGACTGGGACGGACTGGGAGGGACTGGGAGGGGACTGGGAGGGACTGGGGGGGACTGGGAGCGACTGGGATATACTGGGAGGGGCTGGGGGGACTGGGAGGGACTGGGAGGGACTGGGAGGGGGACTGGGAGGGGGACTGGGGAGGGACTGGGACAGACTGGGAGGGGCTGGGGGAAACTGGGATGGACTGGGAGGGACTGGGAGGGGACTGGGATGGGCTGGGAGGGACTGGGAGGGGACTGGGAGGGACTGGGGGGGCGGGGCGGGACTGGGATGGACTGAGTGGGACTGGGATATACTGGGGTGGACTGGGGAGCCAACTGTCCCAGACTGGGGCTGGACTGCACTGGACTGGGGCTATACTGGGTGGGACTGGGGTGTACTGGGTTGGACTGGAGTCATACTGGGCTAGACAAGGTTAAACTGGGGGTTATACTGGGTTAAACTAGGTTAATATACTGGGTTAGACTGGTTTACACAGGGTTAGACTGGGTTAGACTGGGTTAGACTGGTTTATACACAGTTAAACTGGATTATACTGGGTTAAACTGGTTTATAAAGTGTTAAACAGGTGTACTGGGTTAAACTGGAGTTTACTGGGTTATACTGGTTTGTACAGGGTTAAGCTGGGTTAAACTAGGTTATATACTGGGTTAGACTGGTTTATACAGGGTTAAACTGGGTTAGACTGGGTTAGACTGGTTTATAAAGTATTAAACAGGTTTACTGGACTAAACTGGAGTTTACTGGGCTACACTGGTTTGTACAGGGTTAAACTGGGTTAACACACTGGGCTATACTGGTTTATACAGAGTTAAGCTGGGTTAAACTGGGTTAGTATAAGGAGTTAAACTGGGTTATACAGCATCAAACTGGGTTCTACTGGGTTAAACTGGTTTGTATAGGGTTAAACTGGGTTCTACTGGGTTAAACTGGTTTGTATAGGGTTAAACTGGGTTAAACTGGTTTGTATAAGGTTGAACTGGGTTCTACTGGGTTAAACTGGTTTGTATAGGGTTAAACTGGGTTCTACTGGGTTAAACTGGTTTGTATAAGGTTGAACTGGGTTCTACTGGGTTAAACTGGTTTGTGTAGGGGTTAAACTGGGTTCTACTGGGTTAAACTGGTTTGTGTAGGGGTTAAACTGGTTTCTACTGGTTTACACAGAGTTAGACTGGGTTAAAATAAAGGGTTCAACTGGTTTATACTGGGTTAAACTGGGGTTACACTGGGTTCTACTGGTTTATACAGGGTTATACTGGGTTATACTGGGTTCTACTGGGTTATACTGGGCTGGACTGGGTGCCCCCCCCCCGTGGGAAGCGGGAAGGGCGGGGGGGTGGGGGGGCCCTGGGAAGCGGCGCGCGCGGGCCCCCCTTCCTGTTTGTGCGGGGCGCAGGAAGCGGGGGGAGGGGCGGGGGGAGGGGCGGGGGGGGGGGGGGGGGGGCCCCGGGGCCTTAAAGCCGCCCGGGTGGGGGGAGGGGGGGGCAGCGCCCGCGGCACCCAGGTAAGAGGGACATGGGGTCCCCCCCCGGACCCCCCCGACCCCGGCACCCCCAGACCCCCCCAGACCCCCCCCGCACACCCCGCCCCTCCCCCCAAATGACCCCAGGACCCCCCAGGACCACAAGACCCCCCCAGACACCCCCCCGGGACCCCCAGAGGCCCCCCAAACCCCCCAGGACCCCAAGATCCTCCCCCCCCAGGGATACCCCCCCTGGGACCCCCCGGGACCCCAACATCCCCCCTGGGACCCCCCAAATCCCCCCAGAGCCCCCCTTCCCCGACCCCAAAATCCCCTGGGAACCCCCCGGGACCCCCCCGAACCCCAACATCCCCCCGGGACCCCCCCCCGGGACTCCCCCGAACCCAAACATCCCCCCGGGACCCCCCAGGGACCCCCCCCCGGACCCCCCAGCCCCCCTGGGACCCCCCGAACCCCAACATCCCCCGGGACCCCCCAGGGACCCCCCCCCCTGGACCCCCCAGTCCCCCCGGGACCCCCCTGAACCCAAACATCTCCCCCCCCACCCCCGGGGACCCCCAACCCCCCTGGGACCCCCTCGAACCCCAACATCCCCCGGACCCCCGGGGACCCCCAACCCCCTGGGACCCCCCAACCCCCCCTCAGGACCCCTCCCCCCGGGCCCCCCCGGGCCCCCCCGCCCGGCCCGGTGGGGGAGGGGCTGCCCCGCGCCCCTCCCCCTCTCCCAACCCCTGTACCGGTGTCACGTGGAACCGCCGGTGCGGGGGGGGGAGGGGGAGGGAGCATGACGTCATCGGTGACCCCCCACGTCACCCCCCTCGGCCGTGACCCCCCCGTGACCCCCTGTCCTTATGTCACCCCCCCCCCCGGTATCCCCCAGTGTCCCCAGTTCCCCTCCCTGTGCCCCCCAGTATCCCCCAGTATCTCCCAGTGTCCCCCAGTACCTCCCAATACCCCCCAGTTCCCCTCCCTGTGCCCCCCCAGTATCCCCCAGTACCTCCCAATACCCCCCAGTTCCCCTCCCCGTGCCTCCCAGTATCCCCCAGTACCTCCCAGTACCCCCCAGTGTCCCCCAGTACTTCCCAGTGTCCCCAGTTCCCCTCCCTGTGCCCCCCCAGTATCCCCCAGTACGCCCCAGTTCCCCTCCCCGTGCCTCCCAGTATCCCCCAGTACCTCCCAGTACCCCCCAGTACTTCCCAGTGTCCCCAGTTCCCCTCCTTGTGCCTCCCCCCCCCAATTCCTCCAGTGCCCCCCCCAATGTGTCCACCATTGTCCCCAGTATAAACCAGTATCCGCCCCTCCAGGGCCCTCCCAGTATCCCCCCAGTATCCCCAGTATCCCCCCCGTATCCTGAGTATCCCCCCAGTCTCCCCGCTCCCCCCAATTCCTCCAGTATCCCCAGTATCCCCCAATCCTTCCAGTATCCCCAGTATCCCCCAGTCCCCCCACTATCCTCCCAGTATCCCCAGTATCCCCCCAGTCTCCCCACTCCCCCCAGTCCCCCCAGTATCCTCCCAGTATCCCCCAGTCCTCCCAGTCTCCCCAGTCCCCCCAGTATCCTCCCAGTTACCCCAGTATCCCCCAGTCCCCCCAGTATCCCCCTATCCCCAGTATCCCCCTCGTCTCCCCACTCCCCCCAGTATCCCCCAGTCCTCCCAGTATCCCCAGTATCCCCCTCGTCTCCCCACTCCCCCCAGTATCCCCCAGTCCTCCCAGTATCCCCAGTATCCCCCTCGTCTCCCCACTCCCCCCAGTATCCCCCAGTCCTCCCAGTATCCCCAGTATCCCCCTCGTCTCCCCACTCCCCCCAGTATCCCCCAGTCCTCCCAGTATCCCCAGTATCCCCCTCGTCTCCCCACTCCCCCCAGTATCCCCCAGTCCTCCCAGTATCCCCAGTATCCCCCTCGTCTCCCCACTCCCCCCAGTATCCCCCCAGTCCTCCCAGTATCCCCATCCCCCCCTTTACTGGGCGATGGGCGGGACCAATCCGGGAGTTGGGGGGGGGAGGGGAGGGGAGGGGGGACGAACCCACCACCGCCGCCAAGGGGGGGTCTTCCTCCTCTGAGAGACCCCCCCCCGAGCCCCCACCCCCTCCCAGGGCCCCCTGAATTTTTGGGGTGCCCCCCCTTGTTTTTGGGGTGGGGGAGGGGTTTCTGTGCCCATCCCCCCATCCCCCCCCCCCCCGGGAGATGGTTTGATCCAGCGGCCGCAGCAGCGCGGTGAGTGCGGGACCAGCGCATCGCTGGGGGGGGGGGGGACAGGGGGGCTGGGGGGCAAACGGGGGGCGGGGGGGGACAGAGGGGGTCGGGGGTGGGCTCTCTCCAACCTGGGGATACTGGGGATACTGGGGGAATTGGGGGAGGGGGGGATATTGGGGAGACTGGGGGATACTGGGGGGACTGGGGGACTGGGGGAGGGGGGATATTGGGGAGACTGGGGGACTGGGGGAGACTGGGGGACTGGGGGATACTGGGAGGATACTGGGGGGACTGGGGATACTGGGGATACTGGGGGATTGGGGGAGGGGGGATATTGGGGAGACTGGGGGGATACTGGGGGGACTGGGGGATACTGGGGATACTGGGGATACTGGGGATACTGGGGGATACTGGGGGATGGGGGATACTGGGGATACTGGAGGAATTAGGGGGAGGGGGGATATTGGGGAGACTGGGGGGACTGGGGGATACTGGGGGGACTGGGGGATACTGGGAGGACTGGGGGACTGGGAGGATACTGGGGGGACTGGGGGATACTGGGGATACTGGGGGATACTGGGGGGATGGGGGGATACTGGGGATACTGGGGGAATTGGGGGGAGGGGGGATATTGGGGAGACTGGGGGATACTGGGGATACTGGGGGGACTGGAGGATACTGGGGGGACTGGGAGGATAATGGGGGGACTGGGGGATACTGGGGATACTGGGGGATACTGGGGGGATGGGGGGATACTGGGGATACTGGGGGGATGGGGGGATACTGGGGATACTGGACGAGTTGGGGGAGGGGGATATTGGGGAGACTGGGGGGACTGGGGGAGACTGGGGGGACTGGGGGATACTGGGAGGATACTGGGGGGACTGGGGGATACTGGGGATACTGGGGGAATTGGGGGGAGGGGGGATATTGGGGAGACTGGGGGGATACTGGGGGGACTGGGGGATACTGGGGATACTGGGGATACTGGGGATACTGGGGGATACTGGGGGGATGGGGGGATACTGGGGATACTGGAGGAATTAGGGGGAGGGGGATATTGGGGAGACTGGGGGGACTGGGGGATACTGGGGGGACTGGGGGATACTGGGAGGACTGGGGGGACTGGGAGGATACTGGGGGGACTGGGGGATACTGGGGATACTGGGGGATACTGGGGGGATACTGGGGATACTGGGGGAATTGGGGGGAGGGGGGATATTGGGGAGACTGGGGGATACTGGGGATACTGGGGGGACTGGAGGATACTGGGGGGACTGGGAGGATAATGGGGGGACTGGGGGATACTGGGGATACTGGGGGATACTGGGGGGATGGGGGGATACTGGGGATACTGGGGGGATGGGGGGATACTGGGGATACTGGACGAATTGGGGGGAGGGGGATATTGGGGAGACTGGGGGGATACTGGGGGGACTGGGAGGAGACTGGGGACACTGGGGGATACTGGGGGGATGGGGGGATACTGGGGATACTGGGGATACTGGGGGATACTGGGGGGATGGGGGGATACTGGGGATACTGGAGGAATTGAGGGGAGGGGGGATATTGGGGAGACTGGGGGGACTGGGGATACTGGGGATACTGGGGGGACTGGGGGATACTGGGAGGATACTGGGGGGACTGGGAGGATAATGGGGGGATACTGGGGATACTGGAGGAATTGGGGGAGGGGGGGATATTGGGGATACTGGGGGATACTGGGGATATTGGGGAGACTGGGGGATACTGGGGATACTGGGGGGACTGGGGGATACTGGGGGGACTGGGAGGATACTGGAGGGATGGGGGGATACTGGGGGTACTGGAGGAGTTGGGGGAGGAGGGGGAGTGGGGAGATATAGGGGATATTGGGGGGATACTGGGGGATACTGGGAGGATACTGGGGGGACTGGGAGGATACTGGGGGGATGGGGGGATACTGGGGGGAGTGGGGGAATTGGGGGAGTGGGGAGACTGGGGGGATATTGGGGATACTGGGGGGACTGGGGGATACTGGGGATACTGGGAGGATACTGGGGGGATGGGGGGATACTGGGGGGACTGGAGGAATTGGGGGAGTGGGGAGACTGGGGGGATATTGGGGATACTGGGAGGAGGGAGGAGATACTGGGGGGATACTGGGGGGACTGGGGGGACTGGGGGAATTGGGGGGAGTGGGGAGACTGGGGGGATATTGGGGATACTGGGGGGATACTGGGGATACTGGGAGGGCCCTGGAGGGGCGGATACTGGAGATGGAAAGCCCCCCCCTTGCTTTGGGGAGGGGGGTTATATATGTGACCCCCCCTAAAATCTCTCCCCCCCCCCAGATGGCCGAGGCGGGGCCGGTGGCTTTTTTTGGGGGGTCCCTGGGGGGTCCCGAGGGTCCCGCTCCCGGCCCGGGGCCCCTCTGGTATTTGGGGAGGGGGCTGCTGAGCTCGGCGGGGCGGCGGCTGCGGAGGCTGAGGGTACGGTGCCCCCCACCCCACCCCCCAAGACCCCCCTCCCTTCCCTAGACCCCCCCCCCCAATTTAATGGGGGGTACCCTGAAATTCATGGGACACACACCCCCCCCTAAATTGGGGAGGGGGTCCCCCCAATGTACCCACTCAAAGGGTGGGGGGGCGTTGTTGGCTGGGGGGGGCACCTCTAAATGTTAATAGGGGGGAGCACCCCAAAATCCGGGGGGGGGGCTATCATGGCTGGGGGGGGCACCCTGAAACCCCTAACCCAAAATAGGGGTGGGGTGGGACTGCAGGGTGGGAGGGGGCACCCTGAAACCCTGGGGGGGGGGGCTAACCTGGTTGGGAGGGCACCCCGAAATCCTCAACACAATGGGGGGGACACCCTGGTTGGGGGGGGCACCCCTTAACCCGAGGAGGGGGGGTAAAGGGGGGGCACCCCAAAACCCCCCAACCCAAAAGGGGGGGCAGGGGGGCAGGTTTGGGGGGGTGGTGGTGAGGGCCCCAAAACCCAATGTGAAGACCCCAACTCGGGGTGGGGGGCACCCCAAAACCCCAACCCGGGGGGGGGCACCCCAAATCCCAATGGGGGGACCCCAAATCCCAATAGGGGGGACCCCAACACCGGGGGGAGGGGTGGGAATGGATGTTTGGGGGTCCCAGGTGCGGGTTTGGGGGGGTTTTTTGGGGGGGGTTTTGGGGTTCCCCCTGACGACCCCCCCCCAGGCGCACCCCGCGGGACCCCGGGCCTGGCTGTTTCTGGGGGGGTCCCTGGGGCTCTGCGAGGCCGCGGGGCTGGACCCCTCCCTGGGGGTGGTGGGGGCCATCGCCGGGGGCTCCCCCAAAGGTACGGGGGGCCGGGGGGGGCACAGAGGGTGGGGGGGAGCTGGTTAAAGGGGGGACCCCGGGAGAGGGTAAAAGGGGGATTTCCCCCCCACCCCAGAGTTGAGAGGCTGGGGAGGGGGTCAAAGGGGGGACCCCAAAGGTCTGGGGGGGCTGGGGGGGGGCAAAGGGGGACCCCAGAGGTGGGGGGCTGGGGAGGGTCTTAAAGGGGGGTCCTGGAGGGGGGTTTGTGGGGGGTCAAAGGGGACGCTAGATGGACGGGGGGGGGGGTTAAAGGGGGACCCCAGAGAAGGGGGGCTGAGGGGGGTTAAGGGGGAGTCCCGGAGGGGGGCGGAAAATGGGGACCCCAGCAGTGTGGGGGGGCTAAGGGGGTCCTGGGGGGGGTCCTTCAGGGCCCCGGGGTGGTCCCTGACCCCCCCCCCAGGCCCCTGCTGCCCGGGGGGGTCCCGGGGTGGTCCCTGACCCCCCCCACAGGCCCCTGCTGCCCGGCGGGGGTCCCGGGGTGGTCCCTGACCCCCCCCCCCAGCCCCCTGCTGCCCGGGGGGGTCCCGGGGTGGTCCCTGACCCCCCCCCCAGCCCCCTGCTGCCGGGGGGGCCCGGGGGGCGCTGGCGCTGCTGCTCTTCGCCTCAGGCCTGTGGGTGCTGCTGGGCCTCATCCTGCGCCTGGGCCTGCGCCTGCTGCTGGGGGGCTGTGGGGGGGTGCTGGGCCGGCCCGGGCCCCCCCGCCTCTGGATGGTACGGGGGGAATTCTGGGGGGGCTATAGGGGATAGGGGGGTTCCTCGAGGGCTTTGGGAGGCCTATGGGTAGGTATGGGGGGGCTATAGGGGATTTGGGGGGGTCCTGGTGGGCTATGGGGGTCTATGGAGGGGCCTATAGGGGATTTGGGGGGGTCCTGGTGGGCTATGGGGGTCTATGGAGGGGCCTATAGGAGATTTGGGGGGGTCCTGGTGGGCTATGGGGGTCTATAGGGGGGCCTATGGGGGGCCTATAGGGGATAGGGGGGTTCCTCAAGGGCTTTGGGAGGCCTATGGATGGGTATGGGGGGCTATAGGGGATTTGGGGGGTCCTGGCGGGCTAGTGGGGGGCCTATGGGGGGACTATAGGGAATTTGGGGGGGTTCTGGGGGGGCATAAGGGAGAGTTATGGGGGGGTATAGGGTATTTGGGGGGGCTAGGGGGGTTGGGGGGGTTATGAGGGGGACTATGGGGATGGGGGGGCCACGTGGGTCCCTGGGGGGGGGGCTCAGGGGGGTGGGGGGGGTCTCACCGTTTTTGGGGGGGGGGGTCGCAGGCGCTGGTGCGGATGTTCGCGGGGCGCCGGCCGGGGCTGCACAGCTTCCAGGGGGGCTGCCCCCCTGCCCCTGCCCCCCTGCGCGACACCGTCGACCAGGTGAGGGGGGGTCCTGGGGGGGTGTGGGGTCCTCGGGGGGGGGGTCTGAGGTCCTAGGGGGGGTTCTGGGGTCTCTGGGAGGGTCTTGGGTCCTGGGGGGTCGTGGGAGGTCCTGGGGGGGTCTGGGGGGGTGTCTGGGGTCCTGTGGGGGGGTTCTGGGGGGGGGTCTGAGGTCCTAGGGGGGGTCTGGGGTCCCTGGGAGGGTCTTGGGTCCTTGGGGGGGTTGTGGGCGGTCCTTGGGGGGCCTGGGGGGGTGTCTGGGGTCTTGCGGGGGGGTTCTGGGGGGGTCCTGGGGGGGGCTGAGGTCCTAGGGGGGGTTCTGGGGTCCCTGGGAGGGTCTTGGGTCCTGGGGGGTCGTGGGAGGTCCTCGGGGGTGTCTAGGGGGGTGTCTGGGGTCCTGAGGGGGGTTCTGGGGGGGGTCTGAGGTCCTAGGGGGGGTTCTGGGGTCCCTGGGGGGGCCTTGGGGGGGTCCTTGTGGTCCTGGGGGGTCCCGGGGGTGGGGTGTCAGTGGGATGTTGGGGGGGTCCCAGCAGTGGATGTGGGTCTGGGGGGGGGGTGTCCCCGGTTTTGGGGTGCAGCCTGACCCCCCCACGCCCCCCCCCCCCAGGCTGTGGCCTCGCTGCAGGCACTGGGCCCGGGGGGGGTCGGGAGCGGATCCCCTCCCTCGCCCGCAGCTTTTGGGGGTCCCGGCCCCCGACTCCAGCGGTGGCTGCGCCTGCGAGCCTGGACCCTCCCCAGCTACGTGAGGGGGGGGGGGCTGGGGGGGGTCCTACAAGGGCTGGGGGGGTCCTATGGGGGCTGGGGGGGTCCTATGGGGGCTGGGGGGGTCGGGGGGGGCGGCTGAGGGGTCCTATGGGGGCTGGGGAGTCGGGGAGGGGCTGGGGGGGGATCCTACAAGGGCTGGGGGGGTCGGGGGGGCGGCTGAGGGGTCCTATGGGGGCTGGGGGGGTCCTATGGGGGCTGGGGGGGTCGGGGGGGTGTTGAGGGGTCTTATAGGGGCCTGGGAGGGTCTGGAGGGGGTTGGGGGGGGTCTGGGGGGGTCCTACAAGAGCTGGGGGGGTCGGGGGAGGGGTTGGGGGGGTCCTATGTGGGCTGGGGGGGTCGGGAGGGGGTTGGGGGGGTCATATGGGGGTCTGGGAGGGTCTGGAGGGAGGTGGGGGGGTTCTGGGGGGGTCCTGTGGGGTCTGGGGGGGTCGTGGGGGGATTTTGGGGGGATCTTGGGGGGTCCCGTGGGGGTTTAGGGGGCCTAGGGGGGTTGTGGGGAGCCCTGTGGGGGTTTGGGGGGGTCTGGGGGTGGCTGAGGGGGGTCGGGGGGGGGGTCCTGAGGGGTGACCAAGGGTCCTTGGGGGTTTGGAAGGATTTTTGGGGGTCCCCTCAGCCCCCCTCCCCCCCCCCAGCTGGGTGACCTGTGGGACGAGCACGTGCACCTGGGGGTGCGCAGCCCCCTCCCCACCACCAGCAACTACTACCTCATGGTGAGACCCCCCCGACCCCCCCAACCGAGACCCCCCCAAACAGACCCCCCCAACCCCGAGACCCCCTCCCAACCCTGAGACGCCCCCCCAAACCGAGACCCCCCCAACACTAAGACACCCCCAACCCCAAGACCCCCCCCCCAAACTGAGACACACCCCCCAGACACCCCCCCCCCAACTGGAGACACCCCCCCAACCAAGACCCCCCCAAACTGACCCCCCCATAACTGAGCCCCCCCCCAAACCGAGACCCCCCCCAATTCAAGACCCCCCCAAACTGGGTCCCCCCAACCCAAGACCCCCTAAACCGAGACCCCCCCCACAACCAAGACCACCCCCAAAACTAGCACCCCCCAACCGAGACCCCCCAAAACTCAGACCCTTCCCAAACGAGCCCCCCCAAACCCAAGACCCCCCCAAACTGAGACACCCCCCCCAAGCCTCCCTAAACCGAGACCCCCCCAAACCCAAGACCCCCCAAAGCCCCCCAAACCCAAGACCCCCCCAAACCAAGACACCCCCCAAAGCCCCCCAAACCCAAGACCCCCCCAAACTGAGATCCCCCCACCCAAGCCTCCCTAAACCAAGACCCCCCCAAACCAAGACACCCCCCAAAGCCCCCCAAACCGAGACCCCCCAAACCAAGACACCCCCCAAAGCCCCCCAAAGCCCCCCAAACCCAAGACCCCCCAAACCCCCCAGCCAAGCCCCCCCAACCCTAGCCCCCCCCAAATCCGTGTTACCACCCCCCCTCCTGGGAACCCCTCAAACCCGGGGTTCCCCTGTGCCCCCCCCAGCAGGGCTGCTGGGGGGGGGGGGGGGCTCTGCGGAGGGAGCTGAGGGGTTTTGGGGTGTCCCCCCCCCAGGACGTGCTGGGCCCCCCCCCGACCCGTGTCCAGGCCGCTCGAGCCGCCAACCTCAGCTTCGCCCTGCTGGAATTCCGGGCCAGGGTCCTGCGGGGGGGCTGCCCCCCGTGAGCACCGGGCTGGGGGGCTGGGGGGGCTGGGGAGGGGGATTGGGGGGGCTGGGGGGGGGGCTGGGGAGGGGATTGGGGGGGCTGGGGGGGGCTGGGGAGGGGGATTCGGGGGGGGGGGGTGGGGAGGGGAATTTGGGGGGGGGGGCTGGGGGGGCGGGGGGAGGGATTTGGGGGGATGTGGGGAAGGAGGAGGGTTGGGGGGGCTGGGGGGGCTGGGGGGGGAGGGATTGGGGGGGCTGGGGATGGGGATTGGGGGGAGATTGAGGGGGCTGGGGAGGGGGATTTGGGGGGGCTGGGGGGGGGATTGGGGGGAGATTGAGGGGGCTGGGGGGGCTGGGGAGGGATTTGGGGGGGCTGGGGGGTGGGGGAGGGATTGGGGGGGTTGGGGAGGGGGATTGGGGGGAGATTGAGGGGTCTGGGGGGGCTGGGGAGGGGAATTTGGGGGGGCTGGGGGGGCTGGGGAGGGATTGGGGGGGCTGGGGATGGGGATTGGGGGGAGATTGAGGGGTCTGGGGGGGCTGGGGAGGGGGATTTGGGGGGGCTGGGGGGTGGGGGAGGGATTGGGGGGGTTGGGGAGGGGGATTGGGGGGAGATTGAGGGGTCTGGGGGGGCTGGGGAGGGGAATTTGGGGGGGCTGGGGGGGCGGGGAAGGGATTGGGGGGGTGGGAAGGAGGATTGGGGGGGCTGAGGGGGCTGGGGAGGGGGATTTGGGGGGGTTGGGGGGGCTGGGGGGAGGAGGAGGGATTGGGGGGAGGGGGATTTGGGGGGGCTGGGGGGCTGGGGAGGGGGATTGGGGGAGGGGGAGGGGGATTTGGGGGGGCTGGGGGGCTGGGGAGGGATTGGGGGGGCTGGGGGGTCCGGGGAGGGGAACTGGGGGGGGATTGGGGGGGTTGGGGGGGCTGGGTGGGGGGAATTGGGGGTTCCGGGGGGGTGTTCCCTTGGGGGGGGTGGGGTGTGATTCGGGCCCCCCCAGGTGCTGTTTCGGGGGCGCTGCCCACGTGCTCGGCGCAGTACGAGCGGCTCTTCAACACCTGCCGCGTGCCCGGGGAGCCGCGGGGTACGGACCCCCAGGGACCCCCCAGAGACCCCCTGGGACCCCCCCGGGACCCCCTGGGACCCCCCAGAGACCCCCCGGGACCCCCGGCACCCCCGGGACCCCCAGGGAACCCCCGGGACCCCCCAGAGACCCCCAGAAACTCCCCGGGACCCCCAGAGACCCCCGGGACCCCCGGGACCCCTGGGACCCCCCCAGAGACCCCCTAGGACCCCCGGGACCCCCCCAGAGACCCCCAGAAACTCCCCGGGACCCCCATCCAGGGAGCCCCCAGAGACCCCCCCAGAGACCCCCGGGACCCCTGGGACCCCCGGGACCCCCGGGACCCCAGAGACCCCCGGGACCCCCCCCCCGGGACCCCCAGAGACCCCCGGGACTCCCTGGGACCCCCGAGACCCCCACCGGGACCCCCAGAGACCCCCGGGACCCCCCCCACCGGGACCCCCAGAGACCCCCCGGGACCCCCTGGGGACCCCCCCGGGACTCCCCAGAACCTCCCTGGACCCCAAACTGGGACCCCCCCAAACCCTTGCCCCCCCCCAGCCCTTCCCAGCCCCCCAATCCCTCCTTGGGCCCCCCCAGAGACCCCCCTGGACCCCAAACTGGGACCCCCCAGCCCCCCCAATCCCCCCAGCCCCCCCATTCCCATGTGGGACCCCCCCCCAGTGCCCCCCCGGGACCATTTAAATTGAGGAGGGGGGTTGTGCCGGGTTTGGGGGCGCCCCTGACGCCCCCTCCCTCCCTCCCTTCCCCCCCCCCCCCAGACCGGCTGCGTCACGGCGGGGGGGCGCGGAGCTGGCGGTGCTGCGGGGGGGCGGCTCTTCCGCGTGCCGGTGGCGCGGGGGGGCGCGTGCTGCCCCCCCGCGAGCTCCAGCGCCAGTTCCAGCGCGTGCTGGATGAGGGGGGCCCCCAGCCCCCCACGAGACCCCCGGGGTGCTGACGGCCGGGGACAGGTAAAAGGGGGGGGGGGGGGCTGGGGGGGCGGGGGGGGGGGGGGGTAGAGGGGCTGGGGGGGTGGGGGGGCTATAGGGGGGAGGATTGGGGGGCTATAGCGGCTGGGGGGACTATAGGGGGGATTGGGGGGCTATAGGGGGCATTGGGGGAGTAGAGGGGCTGGGGGGGGCTATAGGGGGAGGATTGGGGGATAGAGGGGCTGGGGGGGTGGGGGGGCTATGGGGGGAGGATTGGGGGGCTATAGCGGCTGGGGGGGCTATGGGGGGGTTGGGGGGATAGAGGGGCTGGGGGGGCTGGGGGGGCTGGGGAGGATTGGGGGGTAGAGGGGCTGGGGGGCTATGGGGGGGGGTTGGGGGGGTAGAGGGGCTGGGGGGGGCTGGGGGGGCTATAGGGGGGAGGATTGGGGGGCTATAGCGGCTGGGGGGGCTATGGGGGGATTGGGGGGATAGAGGGGCTGGGGGGTGGGGGGGGCTATAGGGGGGAGGATTGGGGGGCTATAGCGGCTGGGGGGACTATAGGGGGGGATTGGGGGGGCTATAGGGGGGCATTGGGGGAGTAGAGGGGCTGGGGGGGCTATAGGGGGGAGGATTGGGGGGATAGAGGGGCTGGGGGGGGTGGGGGGGCTATAGGGGGGAGGATTGGGGGGCTATAGCGGCTGGGGGGGCTATGGGGGGGTTGGGGGGATAGAGGGGCTGGGGGGCTGGGGGGGCTATAGGGGGGAGGATTGGGGGGGTAGAGGGGCTGGGGGGGCTATAGGAGGGGGTTGGGGGGGCATAGAGGGGCTGGGGGGCTGGGGGGGGCTATAGGGGGGAGGATTGGGGGGTTATAGCGGCTGGGGGGGCTATGGGGGGGTTGGGGGGATAGAGGGGCTGGGGGGGCTGGGGGGGGCTATGGGAGGGAGGATTGGGGGGTAGAGGGGCTGGGGGGCTATAGGAGGGGGTTGGGGGGGCATAGAGGGGCTGGGGGGGTGGGGGGGCTATAGGGGGAGGATTGGGGGGGCTATAGCGGCTGGGGGGGCTATAGGGGGGATTGGGGGGATAGAGGGGCTGGGGGGGTGGGGGGGGCTATAGGGGGAGGATTGGGGGGTAGAGGGGCTGGGGGGGCTATAGGAGGGGGTTGGGGGGGCATAGAGGGGCTGGGGGGCTGGGGGGGCTATAGGGGGGAGGATTGGGGGGCTATAGCGGCTGGGGGGACTATAGGGGGGGATTGGGGGGCTATAGGGGGGCATTGGGGGAGTAGAGGGGCTGGGGGGGGCTATAGGGGGGAGGATTGGGGGGCTATAGGGGCTGGGGGGGCTATAGGGGGAGGATTGGGGGCTATAGCGGCTGGGGGGGCTATAGGGGAGGATTGGGGGGCTATAGGGGCTGGGGGGGGCTATAGGGGGGATTGGGGGGGCTATAGGGGCTGGGGGGTGCTATAGGGGGGGATTGGGGGGGCTATAGGGGCTGGGGGGTGCTATAGGGGGGATTGGGGGGGCTATAGGGGCTGGGGGGGGCTATAGGGGGGGATTGGGGGGGCTATAGGGGCTGGGGGGTGCTATAGGGGGGGATTGGGGGGGTAGAGGGGCTGGGGGGGCCTGGGAGGGCTGAGGGGGGCTATAGGGGGGAGGATTGGGGGGGCTATAGGGGCTGGGGGGGCTATAGGGGGGATTGGGGGGGTAGAGGGGCTGGGGGGGCTGGGGGGGGCCTGGGAGGGCTGAGGGGGGCTATAGGGGGGAGGTTTGGGGGGGCTATAGGGGCTGGGGGGGTATAGGGGGGGTTGGGGGGGCATAGGGGCTGGGTGGGAGCTGGGGGGGTCTATAGGGGCCGGGGGGGCTGTGTGTTTTTGGGGGGCCCCCCAGACCCCTCCCCGTGACGGGGGTTTTTGGGGTTCCCCCTCCCCCTCCCCCCCCCAGACCCCCCTGGGCGCGGGCGCGCGCGGCGCTGGGGGCGGGGGGCGGGGCCAACGCCGCGGCCCTGCGCGTGCTGGACCACGCCCCCTTCGTGGTGGCGCTCGACGACCCCCCCGGGGAGGGGGGAGGGGGCGGGGACCGGGACCGGGACCCCCCGCGGACGGGGCGCTGGACGCCGAGGCCAAGGAGCTGCTGCTGGGACCCTGCCACAACCGGTGCGACCCCCGGGACCCCCGGGACCCCCCCAGACCCCCCCGGGACCCCCAAATCCCCCCGGGACCCCCCGGACCCCCCCAAACCCACCCGGGACCCCTCGGACCCCCATGGGACCCCCACGGGAACCCCAAATCCTCCCCGGGACCCCCCCAGACTCCCCCGGGACCCCTCTGGGACCCCCCAAACTCCCCCGGGACCCCCCAAAACCCCCCTGGGACCCCCAAATCCCCCCAAACCCCCCGGGACCCCCCCGGGACCCCCAAATCCCCCCGGGACCCTCCCAGACCCCCCCAAACCCACCCGGGACTCCCCCGGGACCCCCCCAGACCCCCCAAACCCTCCTGGGACCCCCAAATCCCCCCCAAACCCCCCGGGACCCCCCCAGACCCCCCTGGACCCCTCGGATCCCCATGGGACCCCCAAATCCTCCCTCCCGGGACCCCCCCAGACCCCCCCAACACACCCGGGACCCCCTGGGACCCCCCCAAACCTCCCCGGGACCCCCCGGGACCCACCCAAACCCCCCTGAGACGCCCCTGGGACCCCCAAATCCCCCCAGGACCCCCCAACAACCCCCCTGGACTCCTCAGACCCCCTGGGACCCCCAAATCCCCCCCGGGCCCCCCCAGCAACCCCCCTGGACTCCTTGGACCCCCCTGGGATCCCCAAATCCTCCCCGAGACCCCAAATCCTCCCTGAGCTCCCAATGACCCCCCCAGGACCCCACACACGACCCCCCTGGGACTCCCAATTCCTGCCCGGGACCCCCCTGACCCCCCATGACCCCCTGACCCCCCCGACCCCCCCAGGTGGTTCGACAAGTCCCTCACCCTGGTGGTCTCCAGCTCAGGCCGGGGGGCTCAACGTGGAGCACACATGGGGGGACCCCCCGTTGTGGGGCACCTCTGGGAGGTACCGACCCTCCAGGAACCCCCCAAACCCCTGGGGACCCCCCAAACCCCTGGGACCCCCCCAAACCTCTGGGACCCCCCAAACCCCAGGGACCCCCCCAAACCCCTGGGACCCCCCAATCCCTGGTACCTCCATCCCTGGGGACCCCCCAATCCCTGGGACCCCCCAAACCCCTGGGGAACCCCCCCATCTCCGGGGACCCCCCAAACCCCTGGGGACCCCCAGACCCTCAGGGATCCTCCTCAATACTGGGTGCCCCCCCAACTCCTGGGTGCCCCCCAGACCCCTGGGGACCCCCCCAAACCCTGTGACCCCCATCCCTGGGGACCCCCCCACCCCTGGGTGCCCCCCTGGACCCCTGGGTGCCCCCCAGCCCCCCAGACGCTGAGGATGGGGGGTCACCCCCCCCGGTGCCCCCAGTTCGCGCTGGCCATGGACTTACTGGAACTGGGCTACGAGGAGGGAGGGGACTGTCGGGGGGGGGGCGAGCCCGGCGTCCCCCCCCCAGCGCCTGCACTGGGACATCCCCCCCGAGGTCACTGGGAGCACTGGGAGCACTGGGGAGGGGGGTAATGGGGAGATTGGGGGGGGGCAATGGGGCGAGAGAGAGAGGGTTGGGGGCAACTGGGGAGGGGGCTGGGGGGTACTGGGGGGGAATTGTGGCTACTGGGGAGGACTGGGGGCAACTGGGAGGGTTACTGGGGGGAACTGGGAGTAACTGGGGGGGGAACCTGGAGATCTGGGGCAACTGGGAGGAACTGGGAGGGAACTGGGCAGGGGGAAATATGTCTATGGGAGGGGCGGGGTGGGGTCTAGGAGTAACTGGGGATCACTGGAAGTAACTGGGAAGTTACTGGGGGGTTACTGGGGGGTCACTGGGGGGTTACTGGGGTGACTGGGAGGAGCTGGGCCAGCCTGAGCCTCGCCCCCAGTGCTGGGGGGCTGTGGGGGTCACTGGGGGGGCACTGGGGGGTTACTGGGGTGACTGGGAGGTGCTGGGGGGGCACTGGGGGGTGACTGGGGGGTTACTGGGGTGACTGGGAGGAGCTGGGCCAGCCTGCGCCTCGCCCCCAGTGCCGGGGGGCTGCGGGGGGCCCTGGGGGGGCACTGGGGGGGCACTGGGGGGGCACTGGGGTGACTGGGAGGAGCTGGGCCAGCCTGCGCCTCGCCCCCAGTGCCGGGGGGGCTGCGGGGGGCCCTGGGGGGGCACTGGGGGGGCACTGGGGGGTTACTGGGGTGACTGGGAGGAGCTGGGCCAGCCTGCGCCTCGCCCCCAGTGCCGGGGGGGCTGCGGGGGGCCCTGGGGGGGCACTGGGGGGGCACTGGGGGGGCACTGGGGTGACTGGGAGGAGCTGGGCCAGCCTGCGCCTCGCCCCCAGTGCCGGGGGGGGCTGCGGGGGGCCCTGGGGGGGCACTGGGGGGTTACTGGGGGGTTACTGGGGTGACTGGGAGGTGCTGGGCCAGCCTGCGCCTCGCCCCCAGTGCCGGGGGGGCTGCGGGGGCCCTGGGGCGCTGCCGGGCGCTGGCGGCCGATCTGCAGCTCCACGTCTTCACCGCCCCCGCCCCCCGGGGCCCCCCGGGACCCCCCCCGGGACCCCCCTGGGAGACCCCCGGGAGCCCCCGACGGCCTCGTCCAGCTGGCGCTGCAGCTCGCGGTCCTGCGCGTGAGTCAGAGCCCCCCAGCCCCCCAAACCCTGACACCCCCCAGAGACACCCCCAACCCCTGACACCCCCCCAGAGACACCCCCAAAAACCCTGATACCCACCCCAGCCCCCCCAAACCCTGACACCCCCCTGAGCCCCCCCAAACCCCTGACACCCCCCCAAGCCCCCCCAAACCCTGACACCCCCCCAGAGACACCCCCAAACCCCTGATACCCCCCAGAGCCCCCCCAAACCCTGACACCCCCCTCAAGCCCCCCCAAACCCTGACACCCCCCCAGAGACACCCCCAAACCCCTGATACCCCCCCAAGCCCCCCCAAACCCTGACACCCCCCAGAGACACCCCCAAACCCTGATACCCCCCCGAGCCCCCCCAAACCCCTGACACCCCCCCAGAGACACCCCCAAACCCCCAGCCCCCCCAAACCCCCTGACCCCTGATCTTTGACCCCGTGACCCTGAGTGCAGTGACCCCTGACCCCCGTACCATGACCCTTGACCCCCATTGCCCTTAATGTTCTCTGCCCCATGACCTCTGTGTCCCTGACCCCATGACCCCTGGCCCATGACCCCTGATCCCCGAGCCTGACCACTGGCCTGTGACCTCTGACCCCTGACCTATGACCCCTGATAATGACCCTGACCCCAGTCTGTGACCCCTGATCCATGGCCTATGATCCCTGACCTATGACCCTGGACACTGGCTTATGACCCCTGACCCCTGACCCTGGTCTGTGACCCATGACCCCTGATCCTGACCTCTGACCCCTGCCCCCTCCCTGCCCCCAGGAGCGGGGCCCGTGCCTGACCTATGACCTGGTGCCCACCCGGCTGTTCCTGGAGGGCCGGGCCGAGGCCGCGCGGGGCTGCGGCCCCCCGTGCTGGCGCTGGCGGCCGCCATGGCCCCCCCCCGCCCCGGTCAGCACTGGGGGCACTGGGAGGGTGTTGGGGGACACTGGGGAGGCACTGGGGGCACCGGGAGGGACGGAGAGGGTGTTGGGGGGCACTGGGGGGGACTGGGGAGCACTGGGAGGGTGTTGGGGGGCACTGGGGAGGCACTGGGAGGCTGGGGGGAGGGACTGGGGGCACTGGAAGGGACTGGTGGGGTGTTGAGAGGCACTGGGGGAGGACTGGGGGGCACTGGGAGGGTGTTAGGGGGCACTGGGGGCACTGGGAGGGACTGGGGGGTGTTGAGAGGCACTGGGAGGGACTGGGAGGCACTGGGAGGGTGTTGGGGGGCAATGGGAAGGCATGGGAGGGTGGGGGGAGGGGAACTGGGGAGGCACTGGGAGGGTGTGGGGGGGCACTGGGGAGGCACTGGGGACACTGGGGGGCACTGGGAGGGTGTTGGGGGGCACTGGGGGGCACTGGGAGGGTGTTGGGGGGCACTGGGAGGGACTGGGGGGCACTGGGGGTTACTGGGGGTTACTGGGGGGGTTACTGGGGGGGTTACTGGGGTTACTGGGGGGTTACTGGGGGCGGGTCACCGGGGGTCACTGGTGTGACTGGTGCCCCCTCCCCCCCCTCTCAGCGCGCGCGGCGCCGGGCGCTGCTGCACGAGGCGCTGCGGGAGCTCCGCGCGAGGCGGCGCGCGGCCATGGCGGGGGCGGGGCTGGACCGGCACCTGCACGCGCTGGCGGTCGTGGCCAATCAGCTGAAGCTCCGCCCACCCTTCCTGCGCGAGGTGGGCGGGGGCTTTTCAGCGGGCGGGGGGGCGTGGACTCGAGGGGGGCGTGGTTTTGGGGGATGTGGGCGTGGCCTCCCAGGCCACTAGGAGGGGAGAGGCGCGATTGGTTGGGCGCTGGGAAGGGGGGCGTGGTTTACATGTGGGCGTGGTCTGCGCAGCGTGGGGCTCCGGGGAGAGGCGGTGATTGGCTGGGCGGGGGGGAGGGCGCGTCGCTCCTGAGGAAGAGATGCGATTGGTCGGTCCTGGGGGCGGGGCGTGGCTTCATTTGCATCCGCAGGTGCTGGCGCAGCCCTGGGCTCTGGCCTCCAGCCCCGCCCCCGGCCACACCCCCCGCTGCTGCCGCGAGACCGGGGCCCCGCGGGGGGCGGCTTCGGCCCGGTGCGGGGGGGGGGGGGGGGGGGGGGGGGGTCCTGGGAGGGGCCCTGGGGCCGGGGAGGCGCCTTAGGGGGGGGGAGGGGTGGGGGGTCCTGGGGCAGGGGGGCGCCGGGGGGGGGGTCGTGGGAGGGGGGATTGGGGGGCCCGGGGGGGTGGGGGGCTGAGATGGGGGGAGTTGGGGGGGTCCTGGGGCAGGGGGGAGTGGGAGGTTCTTGGGGGTGGGGGGATTTGGGGGTCCAGGGGTGCCCTGAGGGAAGGGGGAGGCTCCTGAGAGGGGGTGTTGGGGGGGGTTCTTGGGGTGGGGGTGGGTTCTGGGGCAGGGGGGTCCTATGGGGGGTCCTGGGGTCTTGGGGGAGTCAAAGGACTGGGAGGGAGGGGGGATAATAGGGGTCCTGGGGGGAGGGGTTGGGGGGGTCATGAGATCCGGGGGGCAAAAATGGGGTGGGGGTCCTGGGAGGGGTCCTGGGGGGGTTCTTAGGGCTGGGGGGTTCTGGGGTCAGGGATTTGGGGGGATATAGGGGGCTCTGGGGGTCCCTGGGGGGTCTTAGGGCTTGTGTGGGGTCTTGGGGGGCTCCCAGGGGGGTTCGGGTGCTGTTTGGGGGCTGGGGGGGTCCTTACCCCCTGTGTCGTGTCCCCCCGCCCCAGCCGCACCCCGACGGTTACGGGGTGTCCTACACGTGGGGGAGGGGCGATGACATCATCTTCCACGTGTCCTGCTGGGCCTCGAGCCCCGTCACGGTGAGTGGGGGGCAGGGGGAGACCCCCCCAAAACCTTCCCCCTCCACCGACCCCCCCCAAACCTGACCCCCCTCCTCCCCCCGCAGGACGCCCGGCGCTTCGCAGCCCAGGTCCGGGCGGCACTGGGAGAACTGGGGGAGCTGCTGGGGGGGGATGAGGAGTGAGGGGGAGCCCGGGCCTGCCACCCCCCCCCAAATAAACAGCTATGACCCCCCCTGGGCTACCCATGTCTGTGCTGGGGGTACTGGGGGCACTGGGGGGCACTGGGAGGGTGATGAGGTTACTGGGGGGGTTATTGGGGGGGTTACTGGGGTCACTGGGTGTTACTGGGTGGGCTGTTGAGGGTTACTGGGGGTTATTGGTGGTTACTGGTGGGTGCTGCTGGGTTTTACTGGTGGTTACTGGGCGATACTGGGTGGTTACTGGTGGTTACTGGTGGCTGCTGGGTGGTTACTGGTGGTTACTGGGCACTACTGGGTGGTTACTGGTGGTTACTGGTGTCCCCCGCCCCTCCCCCAACACCGCCCTAACTCGCCGGACGCCTTTTACCCCCCCTCCCCGCGCTGACGTCAGAACCCGGGTGCTGACGCCATCACTCTGCCCCCCCATCCCCGGGGGGGGGGCCCGCATCTCCGTCGTCATGGCAACCCCAAACTGCGCATGACCGGAAGCGTCCGCAGCCGCCGGCCGGAAGTCATGCCTCCACCGGCCGGAAGTGCTCCCACCAAGATGGCGGCGCGCAAGGAGCGCGGGCGCCGGGCCCGGGGCCGGGAGCGGCGCGATGGCGGCGGCGGCGGCGGCAGCGGCGGGGACGAGGCCCGGGCTCCCTCCCCCGCGCCTACATCCCCGGCTCCGGGCCGCCGCTCGGCCCCGACGAGGAGCTGGTCATGGACGAGGAGGCCTACGTGCTGTACCACCGCGCCGGGACCGGTACGGGGGGGAGGCCCCGGGATGGGCCCGGGGAGGCCCCGGGAGAGGCCCCGGGATGGGCCCGGGATGGGCCCCGGGAGAGGCCCCGGGATGGGCCCGGGATGGGCCCCGGGAGAGGCCCCGGGATGGGCCCGGGATGGGCCCGGGAGAGGCCCCGGGATGGGCCCGGGATGGGCCCGGGGAGGCCCCGGGATGGGCCCGGGATGGGCCCGGGGAGGCCCCGGGATGGGCCCGGGGAGGCCCCGGGATGGGCCCGGGATGGGCCCGGGATGGGCCCGGGATGGGCCCGGGGAGGCCCCGGGATGGGCCCGGGGAGGCCCCGGAGAGGCCCCGGGATGGGCCCGGGATGGGCCCCGGGAGAGGCCCCGGGATGGGCCCGGGATGGGCCCGGGGAGGCCCCGGGATGGGCCCGGGATGGGCCCGGGAGAGGCCCCGGGATGGGCCCGGGATGGGCCCGGGGAGGCCCCGGGAGAGGCCCCGGGATGGGCCCGGGATGGGCCCGGGGGAGGCCCCGGGATGGACCCGGGAGAGGCCCCGGAGCAGCCCCGGGATGGGCCCGGGGAGGCCCCGGGATGGACCCGGGAGAAGCCCCGTCCCCCCCGGTACCGACGCGGCGGCTCTTCCCCCCCCCCAGGCGCCCCGTGCCTGAGCTTCGACGTGCTGCGGGACGAGCTGGGCGAGGGCCGGGAGGAGCCGCCGCTCTCGGTGCTGCTCTGCGCCGGCACCCAGGCGCCCACGGCCCGCGGCAACCGGTGAGGGACGGGGGGGGCGTGTGTCCCCCCTCCCGTGTCCGTCTGTCTGTCCCCCCCCCGTCCTGTTCCCCCCTCCCCCCCAAACCCCCTCCCGGGGCTCCCCCGGGTCTGTCTGTCCCCCCGGGTCCCCCCCGACCCCTCCCCCGGCTCCCCCTGACCCCCCCGGATCCCCCCCAGTGTCCCTCAGACCCCCCCATCCCCTTGTGTGTCCCCCCCGACCCCTCCCCCCGTCCCCCCAGCCCCCCTAATCCCCCCCCCCCCCCAGGGTGTCCCCCAAACCCCCTCTCGGGGCTCCCCCGGGTCTGTCTGTCCCCCCCGACCCCTCCCCCGGCTCCCCCTGACCCCCCCCGGAGCCCCCACTCTGTGTGCCCCCCGGAGCCCTCCTGACCCCCCTCTGGATCCCCCCCACCCCGTGTCCCCCCGTGTCCCTCAGACCCCCCCATCCCCCTGTGTGTCCCCCCTGGGACCCCCCCCGACCCCTCCCCTATGTCCCCCCGGCCCCCCTAATCCCCCCCCTCCCAGGGTGTCCCCCAAACCCCCTCCTGGGGCTCCCCCGGCTCTGTCTGTCCCCCCCGGGTCCCCCCGACCCCTCCCCCAGCTCCCCCTGACCCCCTCCCCCCGGATCCCCCCCAGTGTCCCTCAGACCCCCCCATCCCTCTGTGTCCCCCCTGGGACCCCCCCGACCCCTCCCCCGTGTCCCCCTGTCCCCCCTATCCCCCCCAACCCCCCTGACCCCCCATCTCACCCCCCCAGGCTGCTGGTGATGAAGCTGCAGAACCTGCACGGGCTGCGGCGGCGCCGGGGGGCTCCAGGCCCGGGGGGCTCCGGGGGGGCTCTGGGGGGGCTCCAGCTCCAGCTCCGACTCCAGCTCCGAGGATGAGGATGAGGAGGGGGGGCGGCAGCCGCAGCTGCTCCTGGCCATGGCCCCCCACTACGGCGGCATCAACCGCGTCCGGGTACCAACCCCCCCCGGGACCCCCAGATCTACCAATCCCCCCCGGGACCCCCAGATATCCCCCCCCCCCACCCCGGGACCCCCAGATATCCCCCCCCGGGACCCCCAGAGCCCCCCTGGGATCTCCCTGGGACAGCAGACCCCCTATGGGACCCCCCTTGGAACCCCAGATCCCACCCCCGGGACCCCCAGAGCCCCCCAGATCCCACCCCCTGGGACCCCCAGAGCCCCCCCAAATCCCACCCCCTGGGACCCCCAGATCCCACTCCCCGGGACCCCCAGAGACCCCCAAATCCCACCCCTGGGACCCCCAGATCTCACCCCCCACGACCCCCAGAGCCCCCCCAAATCCCACTCCCTGGGACCCCCAGAGCCCCCTGGGACCCTAGACCCCCCATGGGACCCCCCCAGGACACCCCTGGGACTCCAGACACCCCAGTTCCCCCCAGGACCCCCTGGAACCCCCAGACCCCTTGGGACCCCCCCCCCAGCACCCTCAGAGCCCCCCCAGACCTTCTTGGGGTGCCCCAAATCCCCCTCGGACTCCCCAGGACTCCCCTTGGGTGCCCTATAGCCCCCCTAAGACACCCCCCAACCCCCTAGGGTGCCCCATTTTCCCCCCAGCCCCCCCTGACCCCCCTTGCCCCCCCCCAGGTGACGGAGCTGCCCACGGGGCCGGTGGCGGCCGCCTGGTCGGAGCGGGGGCAGGTGGAGCTGTTCGGGCTGGGGGGCGGTGGGGGCGCTGGGGGGGGCGCCCAGGGGGGCCCCGGCTGCAGCTGCTGCGGGACCCCCAGGCCCTGCCCCCCTCTTCAGCTTCAGCGGCCACGGCCGGGAGGGGTTCGCCCTGGCCTGGTCCCCCACAGTCTGTGGTGAGTGGGGGGCTGAGGGGGATTTGGGGGGCTGGGGGAGTTTGGGGGGCTGGGGAGACTGGGGGGTTGGGGGAGGGGGTTTTAGGGGGGCTGGGGGATTTTGGGGGGCTGGGGAGACATGGGGGTTGGGGGGAGGGAGTTTTAGGGGGGCTGGGGTGTTTGGGGGGGCTGGGGAGACTATAGGGGTTGGGGGCAGGGGGATTTGGGGGGGCTAGGGGGGTTTGGGGGGGTTGGAGAGACATGGGGGCTGGGGGGGTTGGGGGGAGGGGGCCTTGGGGGGGCCGGGGGGTTTGGGGGGGCTGGAGAGACATGGGGGTTGGGGGAGGGGGTTTGGGGGGGGTTGGAGGGGGCTGGAGAGACATGGGGGCCTGGGAGGGTTGGGGGGAGGGGGTGTTGGGGGGCTGGGGGATTTTGGGGGGGCTGGAGAGACATGGGGGGTGGGGGCAGGGGGATTTGGGGGGCTAGGGGGGTTTAGGGGGGTTGGAGAGACATGGGGGCTGGGGGGGTTGGGGGGAGGGGGCCTTGGGGGGGCCGGGGAGTTTGGGGGGGCTGGAGAGACATGGGGGTTGGGGGGAGGGGGTTTTGGGGGGCTGGGGGGGTTTGGGGGGCTGGAGGGACCTGGGGGGCTGAGGGGGGTGTGAGGGGGTTGGGTGACCTGGAGTTGGGGGGAGACATGGGGGGTGGGGGGGTTTTGCGGGGGGCTGGGGAGGTTGGGGGGGGGGGGCAAGTTGGAAGACCTGGGGGGGTTGGGGGAGGGGGTTTTGGGGGGGCTGGGAGGGTGGGGGGGGTTGGGGGAGGCTGAGGGGGTGGGGGAGGGATTGGGGGGTAACAGGGGGGCTGAGGGGTGTCTTGGGGGGGGGTGTCCCCCCCAACCCCCCGCCCCTCCCCCCCCCCAGGCCGGCTGGTGTCGGGGGACTGTGGGGGAGGGGTGCACGTGTGGCAGCCCCGCCCGGGGGGGATGGGCCGTGGACCAGCGGCCGCTGCGCGGACACAGCGGCTCCGTGGAGGACGCCCAGTGGTCGCCCAACGAGCCCCCGGTACCGCCCCTCCCCCACCCTGCCCCTCCCCCACCACCACCCCTCCCCCCACTGCCCCTCCCCCCATGGGGGTAATGAGGGATCCTGCCCCTCCCCCACTATGGGCTGATGAGGGTTGTGGCCCCTCCCCCACCATGGGGCTTGACCCTGCCCCTCCCCCACTATGGGTGATGGGGACACCGCCCCTCCCCCACCCTGCCCCTCCCCCACTATGGGTGATGGGGATGCTGCCCCTCCCCCAACCTGGGTGACAGGCCGTGGCCCCTCCCCCATCCTGGCTGATGTGCCGTGGCCCCTCCCCCCGCCCCTCCCCCACCCTGGGTGACAGGCCGTGGCCCCTCCCTCCCCGGGTGATGTGCCATGGCCCCTCCCCCGCCCCTCCCCCACCCTGGGTGACAGGCCGTGGCCCCTCCCCCCACCCCTCCCCCACCCCGGGTGACGTGCCGTGGCCCCTCCCCCCGCCCCTCCCCCACCCTGGGTGACAGGCCGTGGCCCCTCCCCCCGCCAGGTGACGTGCCGTGGCCCCTCCCCCCGCCCCTTTCCCCCCCGGGTGACGTGCCATGGCCCCTCCCCCCACCCCTCCCCCCCCGGGTGACGTGCCATGGCCCCTCCCCCCACCCCTCCCCCACCCTGGGTGACGTGCCATGGCCCCTCCCCCCACCCCCTCCCCACCCTGGGTGACAGGCCGTGGCCCCTCCCCCCACCCCTCCCCCACCCTGGGTGACAGGCCGTGGCCCCTCCCCCCGCCCCTCCCCCACCCTGGATGACAGGCCGTGGCCCCCTCCCCCCAGGTGACGTGCCGTGGCCCCTCCCCCCGCCCCTCCCCCACCCTGGGTGACAGGCCGTGGCCCCTCCCCCTGCCCCTCCCCCCCGGGTGACGTGCCATGGCCCCTCCCCCACCCCTCCCCCACCCTGGATGACAGGCCGTGGCCCCTCCCCCCGCCCCTCCCCCACCCCGGGTGATGTGCCGTGGCCCCTCCCCCAGCCCCTCCCCCACCCTGGATGACAGGCCGTGGCCCCCTCCCCCTGCCCCTCCCCCACCGTGAGTGACAGGCCGTGGCCCCTCCCCCACCCTGAGTGACAGGCCATGGCCCCTCCCCCCACCCCTCCCCCACCCTGGATGACAGGCCGTGGCCCCCTCCCCCCGCCGGGTGACGTGCCGTGGCCCCTCCCCCGCCCCTCCCCCACCCCGGGTGACGTGCCGTGGCCCCTCCCCCGCCCCTCCCCCACCCTGGGTGACAGGCCGTGGCCCCTCCCCCCACCCCTCCCCCACCCCGGGTGACGTGCCGTGGCCCCTCCCCCCACCCCTCCCCCACCCTGGATGACAGGCCGTGGCCCCTCCCCCCGCCCCTCCCCCACCCTGGATGACAGGCCGTGGCCCCCTCCCCCACCCTGAGTGACAGGCCATGGCCCCTCCCCCCGCCCCTCCCCCCAGGTGACGTGCCGTGGCCCCTCCCCCCACCCCTCCCCCACCCCGGGTGACGTGCCGTGGCCCCTCCCCCCGCCCCTCCCCCACCCTGGATGACAGGCCGTGGCCCCTCCCCCCGCCCCTCCCCCACCCTGGATGACAGGCCATGGCCCCTCCCCCCGCCCCTCCCCCACCCTGGATGACAGGCCATGGCCCCTCCCCCGCCCCTCCCCCACCCTGGATGACAGGCCGTGGCCCCTCCCCCCGCCCCTCCCCCACCCTGGATGACAGGCCGTGGCCCCCTCCCCCCGCCCCTCCCCCACCCTGGGTGACAGGCCGTGGCCCCTCCCCCCCGGGTGACGTGCCGTGGCCCCTCCCCCCCAGGTGTTCGCCTCGTGCTCGGCCGACGCGTCGCTGCGGGTGTGGGACGTGCGCGCCCCTCCCCCCGCGCCTGCCAGCTGGCGGCACCCGACGCCCACGGGGGGAGGGGACGTGAACGAGCTGAGCTGGAGCCCCCGGGAGCCCTTCCTGCTCAGCGGCGGCGACGACGGCGCCGTGAGGCTCTGGGACCTCAGGAGGCTGCAGGTGGGGGGGACAGGGGACGGACGGACAGGGGACGGACAGACGGACACACTGAGCTGGAGCCCCGGGAGCCCTTCCGTCAGCGGCGGCGACGGCGCCGAGGCTCTGGGACCTAGGAGGCTGCAGGTGGGACAGACAGGGGGACAGACGGACGGACAGGGGACAGGGGACGGACAGGGGACAGACAGACGGACACACTGAGCTGGAGCCCCCGGGAGCCCTTCCTGCTCAGCGGCGGCGACGACGGCGCCGTGAGGCTCTGGGACCTCAGGAGGCTGCAGGTGGGACGGACAGACGGACAGACAGGGGGACAGGGGGACAGGGGGACAGGGGGACAGGGGGACAGGGGGACAGGGGGACAGGGGGACAGACGGACAGACAGGGGGACAGGGGGACAGGGGGACAGGGGGACAGGGGGACAGGGGGACAGGGGGACAGGGGGACAGGGGGACAGACGGACAGACAGGGGGACAGGGGGACAGGGGGACAGGGGGACAGGGGGACAGGGGGACAGGGGGACAGGGGGATGGACAGGAGGACAGGGGGATGGACAGAGGGACGGACACAGGGACAGACAGACAGACAGACAGACCAACCCATGGACAGACTGACCCCCAGCTGGACAGAGCCCTGCCCCATAGCGGGACCCAGTCCTGCCTCAGCATGGGATGTGACCCACTGCCCCCCCGGTCCCCCAACTGCCCCCCCATCCCCCCCTTGCCCCCCCAACCCCCCATCCCCCCACTGCCCCCCCAACCCCCCAGACAGACTATGGGGGCCCCATCGTGTCCCTGGAGTGGCACCCCACTGCCCCCCAGACCCCCCACTGCCCCCCTGCCCCCCCAGCCCCCCTGACCCCCCCTTTCCCCCCAGACAGGCTCCAGCGTGGCCACGTTCAAGCAGCACGGGGGCCCCATCGTGTCCCTGGAGTGGCACCCACTGCCCCCACTGCCCCCAGCCCCCAACTGCCCCCTAGCCCCCCACTGCCCCCCTGCCCCCCCAGCCCCCCTGACCCCCCTTTCCCCCCAGACAGGCTCCAGCGTGGCCACGTTCAAGCAGCACGGGGGCCCCATCGTGTCCCTGGAGTGGCACCCCACTGCCCCCCACTGCCCCCCAGCCCCCAACTGCCCCCTAGCCCCCCCACTGCCCCCCTGCCCCCCAGGCCCCCTGACCCCCCTTTCCCCCCAGACAGGCTCCAGCGTGGCCACGTTCAAGCAGCACGGGGGCCCCATCGTGTCCCTGGAGTGGCACCCCACTGCCCCCCCACTGCCCCCCAGCCCCCCAACTGCCCCCTAGCCCCCCCACTGCCCCCCTGCCCCCCCAGGCCCCCCTGACCCCCCTTTCCCCCCAGACAGGCTCCAGCGTGGCCACGTTCAAGCAGCACGGGGGCCCCATCGTGTCCCTGGAGTGGCACCCCACTGCCCCCCCACTGCCCCCCAGCCCCCCAACTGCCCCCTAGCCCCCCACTGCCCCCCTGCCCCCCCAGGCCCCCTGACCCCCCTTTCCCCCCCAGACAGGCTCCAGCGTGGCCACGTTCAAGCAGCACGGGGGCCCCATCGTGTCCCTGGAGTGGCACCCCACGGAGAGCGGGGTGCTGGCGGCCGCGGGCGCCGACGACGTGGTGACCCAGTGGGACCTGGGGGTGGAGCCCGACCCCGGGGAGGGGGAAGAGGGGGGAACTTGGGGGCTGCCCCCCAATTGCTCTTCCTGCACCAGGGGGAGCAGGAGCTGAAGGAGCTGCACTGGCACCCGCAGTGCCCGGGGCTGCTGCTCACCACCAGCCGCAGCGGCATCGCCGTCTTCCGCACCATCAGTGTCTGAGGGGGGCTGGGACCCCCAACTTGGGGGTGGGACCCATAACTTGGGGGTGGGACCCCCAACTTGGGGGGGTGGAACCCCCTGAGGGCAAAGGGGTAACCACCCCCCCCCCCAAGGAAGTTGGGATGGAGGCAGAGGGGGTGACCCCTGAGTTCAGGGGGAGGTGTGACCCACAACTTGGGGGCTGGACCCATAAGTTGGGGGGCTGGACCCATAAGTTGGGGGGTGGCACCCCTGAGGGTAGAGGGGTGACACACACTTCCCCCCCCCCCCAAGAAGTTGGGAGGGGGTTGAGCACCGAGTTGGGGGGAGGAGAGGGGTGTGAACCCTGAGTTTGGGGTTGGGGTGACCCCCAAGTTGGGGGGTGGGACCCCCAAAAAGTGGTGGGTGGTGGGGGGGACCCTTGAGTTAGGGGGTGGGCTGCCCCAGGGGAGTGTGACACCCCCACATCCCCTCCCCCAGGACTGAACCCCCCAACTAAGGGGGGTCACCCCCCAGCACAGGGACACCCCCTCCCCCCGCACCCCCAAATAAGGGGGGGTGAAGGGGTGACACCCCCAGGGCCGTACCCTGCTCCCTGTGACCCCCAAGTGGGGGGCAGAACCGCCCTCCCCCCCCAGCTCGGTGTCATTTCACTCAATAAAAGTTTTATTACTGAATTGTTCAGGGGTCAAAGGTCACGGTGGGGTCAGGGGTCACTGTCAGAGGTCATGCTGGGGTCACAGGTCATGGGGATGAGGGGCTGTGGGGGTCAGAGGTCCTGGGGGGGTCAGAGGTTGTGGGGGGTTGACAGTCACGATGGGGGTCAGAGGTCATGGGTCAAGTGGGTCTGATGTCACGGGGTCAGAGGTCATAGAGGTCAAATGGCACCGTAGGGTCAGAGGTCAAGGGGGGGTCAGAACTCAGGTCAGAGGTCATGAAATCAGGTGCCATGGGGGGTCAGCTCACATTGGGGCTGAGGCAGGGGGTCAGAGGTCAAGGGGTCAGAGGTCAAGGGGTCAGATATCACAGAGGTCAGAGGTCACATTGGGGCTGATGCAGCGGGGTCAGAGGTCAGGTCATGGGGTCAGAGGATACAGCAGGGTCAGAGGTCCAACGGTCAGAGGTCACAGAGGTCCCAGGGTCACGGGGGTCAGAGGTCACGGGGTCAGAGGTCACATGGGGTCAGAGGTCGCCCCTCCACTGCAGGGAGGTGTAGGTGGGGGCCCCCCCGGGGGGCGGCGCAGAGCAGCAGCGTCTTGCGCACGTGGGTGCCGAGCCGCGCGGCCGCCACCAGCCCCCCCAGGGGCAGCCCCTCCCCCACCACCGGGCACAGCGCCACCGCCGCCGCGTGGAACCGCTCGGGGGGCCTGGGGGGAGGGGCGGGGGCGCTCAGGGGCGCTGCCCTCCCCCCACAGCACCCACACCCTGCCCCTCCCCCACAGCACCCAGACCCTCCCCCCGCAGCACCCACACCCTGCCCCTCCCCCACAGCACCCAGACCCTCCCCCACAGCACCCAGACCCTGCCCCTCCCCCCACAGCACCCAGACCCTCCCCCCGCAGCACCCACACCCTGCCCCTCCCCCCGCAGCACCCACACCCTGCCCCTCCCCCCACACCACCCAGACCCTGCCCCTCCCCCACAGCACCCTGCCCCTCCCCCGCAGCACCCATACCCTGCCCCTCCCCCCACACCACCCAGACCCTGCCCCTCCCCCACAGCACCCAGACCCTCCCCCCGCAGCACCCACACCCTGCCCCTCCCCCCGCAGCACCCACACCCTGCCCCTCCCCCCACACCACCCAGACTCTGCCCCTCCCCCCAAAGCACCCACACCCCTGCCCCTCCCCCCAAATCACCCAGACCTTGCCCCTCCCCCCAAAGCACCCACACCCTCCCCCACACCACCCAGACCCTGCCGCTCCCCCCACAGCACCCACACCCTGCCCCTCCCCCTACATGGCACCCAGACCCTCCCCCACAGCACCCAGACTCCGCCCCTCCCCCCACACTGTTTTGGGGCAGTCACACCCCTCCCCCCTCCACCCCACATCTTCCCCCTCCCCTCCCCCCACCTCCACCCCTTCTGCCCTTCCCCCACTTCCCTTGCCCCTCCCCCCATGGTTTCCCCACATCCCCTGCCCCTCCCCCACATCCCCTCCCCCATTTCCTCTACCCTCCCCCTGCCCCTCCCCCCGCCCCTCCCCCTCACCGGGGTACACCAGAGTCCCCCGAACTTGCCGCCGGCCGAGGTCAGCCCCTCCCCACAGGTCCCGGTACACCCGGTAGCGCCGCTCGTGCCCCGAGCGACCTGCCGTGGGCCCCTCCCCCACAGGTCCCGGTACCCGGTAGCGCCGCTCGTGCCCCGGCGACCCCGTGGGGCCAGTGGGGGAGGGGCGCTCAGGTCGGGGGGATGGGGGAGGGAGGACCCAGCCCGGGCCGTGGGCAGCAGCACGAGCTGGGAGGGGGAGGTTGGGGGGAGGGGGGTGTCGGGGAGGCTGCCCATCCCCCTCCCATCTGCATCCCCCAGCGCCCCTCCCCCGCTTTCTGGTTCCTGGAGGGGGAGGGGAACAGATGGGGGGGGGGGGTGTGTCAATGGCTGCCCCTCCCCCCACATTTGCCCCTCCCCCCACATTTGCCCCTCCCCTCCACACCCCTCCCCTCCTTCCCAGCCCCTCCCCCTCTCCTCTTTCTTCCCTCCCCATCCCCTCCGACCCTCCCCACCCCTCCCCGCCATTGCCCGACCCTCACCCCCAGCCCCTCCTCCCACGCCCCATTGCCCCCAACCATCCCCTCCCCATCCCCCCAGCCCCCATCGCCCCTCCCACACCCCATCCTTCCCCCCCAACCCTCCCCATCCCTCTCCATCCCCCCTCCTCATCCCTCCAACCCCCGATCCCCTCCCCATCCCCATGCCCCCTCCCCATCCCCCTAACCCCTCCCCCATCCCCCCGCCCCTCCCCATCCCCCCTCCCCATTCCCCTCCCCACCCCTCCATCCCCCTCCCCTCCCCATCCCCTCCAACCCCCGATTCCCCTCCCCCATCCCCATCCCCCCTCCCCATCCCCCCACCCCCCCCCCTCCCGCCATCCCCCATCCCCCCCAACCTCCGCCCCTCCCCCATCCCCATCTCTCCATCCCCCTCCCCTCCTCATCCCCTCCAACCCCCGATTCCCCTCCCCCCATCCCCATCCCCCCTCCCCATCCCCCCACACCCCTCCGCCATCCCCCTCCCCCCAACTGCCCCTCCCCCATCCCTTCTCCATCCCCCCTCCCCTCCTCATCCCCTCCAACCCCCGATTCCCCTCCCCCCATCCCCATCCCCCCCATCCCCATCCCCCTCCCCATCCCCCCCGCCCCTCCCCCATCCCCCCTCCCCCCACTTCCCCTCCCCCACCCCCTCCCCATCCCTTCTCCATCCCCCCTCCCCTCTCCTCATCCCCTCCAACCCCCGATTCCCCTCCCCCCATCCCTCCCCCCATCCCCATCCCCCCTCCCCATCCCCCCTGACCCCTCCCCCACCCCCCTGACCCCTCCCCCATCCCCCCCGCCCCTCCCCCCCTCACCGTTGCTCCCCCCGGCAGCCGGACGGCGGCGGCGCCGCTCTCGGCCAGGAGCCGCCCCTCCTCGGGCAGCAGCTCCAGCGGCAGCCGCCGCCCCCGGCCCCGGCGCGGGGGGTCCCGACCAAGACCCCCGACACCCGGTACCGCTCGCGCAGCGTCCGGGCCGCCCCCGCCCCCCACACCAGCACGCGCCCCCGCTGCAGCCACAGCCCCGGGGGGGGGAGGGGCGGGGCGGCTCCTGGGGAGGGGGGGAGGGGGAGGGTCAAGTCGGGTCAGCGGAGGCCACGACCCCCCCCCAAGACCCGCCCCTCCCCCCCAAAGACCCGCCCCTCCCCCCCCAAAGACCCTCCCTTCCTCCCCCCAACCCCATCCCGGCTCCTGCCTCAGTTTCCCCCCCCCCGCGGCCCCTTTAAACCCCCGGCTGCTAAGCCCCGCCCCCTCCACCCCACGCGCCTCAAGCCACGCCCCTTCCCCCACGCGGCTCTATACCACGCCCCCTTCCAAGCCACGCCCCTTCCTCTCCTCCCCTCCCCCCCCCCCCACGGCTCTTAAAGGCGCCGCCGCCTCCCCTCCCCCTCCCCCCGCCCTCCCCCCTCCCCCACCCCCTGCCCCACCCGCGGGGCCCTTACCCGCCCCCCCCCCCCCCCCCCCAAATTACCGCACCTCGGGGTCCCCCATGGCCGCGCGGCCGCGAGCGCGAGGGCGGGGGCGGGGCCTGCGTGTGGCCACGCCCCTGGCGGGGAGGGGGCGGGGCTAAAGGCGGCGGCGGCGGCGGCGGCGGCGGCTCCCGCGCGCGCTGCCGGGGGTGGGGGGGGAGGGAGGGGGTTTGTTTTCTCCCGCCGGGGTGGGGGAGGGGGTGTCGGTCAGGGTGGGGGAGGGGCGCCGGGGGGGCTCCCCGCCATGACGCCCGAGGAGGTGACGTATCTGCTCGTGCTGCTCGGCTCCATCGGCGCCGGGTTCGGCTTCCGGGGCCGCGGTGAGGGGGGGAGGGGCGGGGGGAGGGGGAGGGGCAGGGGGAGGGGGGAGGGAGGTGGGGGGAGGGATGGGAAAAGGGAAGGGGGGAGGGGGCGGGGGGGGGGGTTGGCTGGGGGGGGAACCCGGAAAGGGGATTGGGTGGGTGGGGGAGGGGCGGGGCTGGGGTAATTGGGGGGAGGGGAGAGGGGGAGGGGGAGGGGGAGGGGGGAGGGGGGAGGGAAGGGAGCAGGGGGAGGGGGCAGAGTGGGCCAGGGGGGGCTTGAGGGGGGGAGGGGAACCCGGAAAGGGGATTGGGTGGGTGGGGGAGGGGCGGGGCTGGGGTAATTGGGGGGGGAGGGGGTGGAGAAGGGGGAGGGGAGGGTGAGAGGGAGAGGGGCGGGGAGGGGAGGGGAGGGAGGGGAAAGGGGGAGGGGGAGAGCTGGGGGAGGGGCTTGAGGTGGGAGGGGGAGGGGACCCGAGGGCGATTGGGTGGGAGGGGGAGGGGTGGGGGTAATTAGGGGGAGGGGGTGAAGAGGGGGGAGGGGAGAGGGGTTCTTGAGGGGGGGGCTGAGGGGAGGAGGGACCCGGTGGGGGGATGGGAGGGAGCTGGGGGGGGGGGAAGGGGACCCCAGAAACGGGATGGGGGTGGGGGAGGGGCAGGGCTGGGGTATTTGGGGGGGGTTCGGAGGGGGGTTTGTGGGGGGGCAGGGGATGGGAGGGGGAGGGGAGGGGGGTTGTCCTGACCAGCCCCTCCCCCCGCAGGCGCGCGGGCCCGGCAGTTCGGGGGGCGGCGCTGGGGGGGGGGGTCGCCCTCCTGACCTGCGGCCCCCACGTGCTGCACTCGCTGCTCACGGCCCTGGGGGCCTGGGGGGTGCTGAGGGTGCTGCCCAGGTGGGTGCTGGGGGGGGGAGGGACCCCCAAACCCCCAGGGACCCCCCCAAACCCCCAGGGACCCCCCCCAAATGCCCAGGGACCCCCAAAGCCCCAGAGAACCCCCCTAAACCCTCATAACCCCCCCAAACCTCCAGGGACCCCCCCAAACCCCCAGGGACCCACCCAAATCCCCAGGGACCCCCCCCAAACCCTCATAACCCCCTCCAAACCCCCAGGGACCCTCTAAAGCCCCAGAGACCCCCCCAAACCCCCAGGGACCCACCCAAAGCCCCAGAGACCCCCCCAAACCCTCATAACCCCCCCCCCAAACCCCCAGGAACCCCCCCAAATCCCCAGGGACCCCCAAATCTCCAGGGACCCCCCCAAACTCCCAAGGACCCCCCCAAACCCTCATAACCCCCCCAAAACCCCCAGGGACCCCCCCCAAAGCCCCAGAGACTCCCCAAACCTCCATAACCCCCCCCAAAACCCCACAGAGACCCCCAGGGACCCCCAGGGACACCCCCAAACCCTCATAACCCCCCCAAAACTCCCCAGAGACACCCCCACCCCCTCAACCCTCATAACCCTCTCCCGGGGACCCCCCCAAACCCCCAGGGATCCCCCCATGACCCCCCCAAACCCCCAGGGACCCCCCCCAGGACCCCTCCCCCTCCCTTTATGGCCCCTTTGGTGAATCACAGGGGGGTGGAGCGGGGGGTCAGGGGGTGCTGGGGTCCCCCCATCATGGGGACCCCCCTTTCCCCCCAGGCACTGTGGGGGGTCACCATGGGCTGGGCCTTCGGGTACCTGCTGTTCTTCCGCACGGCCCCGTGGTGGGGGCTGCCCCAGCCCCCCTACGCCAACGCCCTGCAGCTGCTGCTCACGCTCAAGGTGGGGGGGCTGGGGGGGGCTGGGGGGGCTGGGGGGGCTGAGTGGGATTTGGGGACTGGGGAGGGGGATTTAGGGGGGTTGGGAGAGGTCCAAGGGGGTTTGGGGGGGTTTAGGGGAAAACTGGGTGGTAGGGAAGGGTCCAAGGGGGTTTGGGGGGGCTGGGGGTGTTTGGGGGGGTTCTAGGGGGAAACTGGGGGGTAGGGAGGGGTCCAAGGGGGTTTGGGGGGGCTGGGGAGGATTGGGGGGTTTTAGGGGGAAACTGGGGGGTAGGGAGGGGTCCAAGGGGGTTTGGGGGCTGTGGGGGTTTGGGGGGGGTCTAGGGGGAAACTGGGGGGTAGGGAGGGGTCCAAGGGGGTTTGGGGGGGTCTGGGGGCCTTGGGGGGCTCTAAGGGGGGTTATCAGGGGTCCAAGGGCATTGGGGGGGGGGCCTGAGGGGGGGTGTTGGGAGGGGTCTAAGGGGTTTTGGGGGGGATGGGGTGATGGGAGGGGGGTTGGGAGGGGTGGTTTGGGGGGGCTCTAAGGGGGGCTGGGAGGGGTCCAGGGGGGTTATGGGGGGGGGGGCTGAGGGGTCTTGGGAGGGGGGAGATACTGGGGGGGGGGGGAGCTGGGGGGGCTCTGAGGGGGTTTTGGGGGGCAGGAAGTGGGGTCTGGGAGGGGCTGGGGGGGTCTGGGGGGGTTGGGAGGGATCAGGGGGGTTGGCAGGGGCTGGGGGGCTGTGGGGGGGCTGTGAGAAGGGGGCGTGTCCCGAGGCTCCTGGCCCCGCCCCCAGCTGGTGAGCCTGGCCTATGACGTGCAAGAGCTGCGGGAGGGGCGGGCGAAGGGGCTGACGTCAGAGCAGCTGGAGGAGCTGATTGGTTCCTTGCGGGAAGCGCCGGGATTGGTGGAGCTGCTGAGCTACAGCTACTGCTACGTGGGGCTGCTGACCGGTCAGGGGCGGGGCCGGGGGCGGGGCCTGGGGAGGGGGCGGGGCCTGGGGCGGGGCCTGGGGAGGGGGCGGGGCCTGAGGGTGGGAAAGGCCTAGGCAGGGGCTGGGAGGTGGGCGTGTCCCTGATCTGGGCGGGGCTTGTTGAGATTGGATGGGGCTTGATGAGACTGGGCGGGGCTTAATGACACTGGGCGGGGCTTAATGGGACTGGGCGGGGCTTGATGAGACTGGGCGGGGCTTAATGACACTGGGCGGGGCTTAATGAGACTGGGCGGGGCTTGATGAGACTGGGAGGGGCTTAATGAGGCTGGGTGGGGCTTAATGGGACTGGGTGGAGCTTAATGACACTGGGCGGGGCTTAATGAGACTGGGCGGGGCTTGATGAGACTGGGCGGGGCTTAATGAGACTGGGCGGGGCTTAATGAGACTGGGCGGGGCTTAATGAGGCTGGGTGGGGCTTAATGAGACTGGGCGGGGCTTAATGAGACTGGGTGGGGCTTAATGAGGCTGGGTGGGGCTTAATGAGCCTGGGCGGGGCTTGTTGAGACTAGGCAGGGCTTAATGAGACTGGGCAGGGCATAATGAGGCTGGGCAGGGCTTAATGAGGCTGGGTGGGGCTTAATGAGACTGGGCGGGGCTTAATGAGCCTGGGCGGGGCTTAATGGGACTGGGTGGAGCTTAATGAGCCTGGGCGGGGCTTAATGGGACTGGGTGGGGCTTAATGAGACTGGGTGGGGCTTAATGAGACTGGGCGGGGCTTAATGAGACTGGGCAGGGCTTAATGAGGCTGGGCAGGGCTTAATGAGGCTGGGTGGGGCTTAATGAGACTGGGCGGGGCTTAATGAGCCTGGGCGGGGCTTAATGGGACTGGGTGGAGCTTAATGAGCCTGGGCGGGGCTTAATGGGACTGGGTGGGGCTTTGTGAGACTGGGTGGGGCTTAATGAGGCTGGGCGGGGCTTAATGGGACTGGGTGGGGCTTAATGAGGCTGGGCGGGGCTTAATGGGACTGGGTGGGGCTTTGTGAGACTGGGTGGGGCTTAATGAGGCTGGGCGGGGCTTAATGGGACTGGGTGGGGCTTTGTGAGACTGGGTGGGGCTTAATGAGGCTGGGCAGGGCTTAATGAGGCTCGGTGGGGCTTAATGGGACTGGGTGGGGCTTAATGAGGCTGGGCGGGGCTTAATGGACTGGGTGGGGCTTTGTGAGACTGGGTGGAGCTTAATGAGGCTGGGCAGGGCTTAATGAGGCTGGGTGGGGCTTAATGGGACTGGGTGGGGCTTAATGAGACTGGGTGGGGCTTAATGAGACTGGGCAGGGCTTAATGAGGCTGGGTGGGGCTTAATGACACTGGGTGGGGCTTAATGAGGCTGGGTGGGGCTTAATGAGGCTGGGCGGGGCTTAATGAGGCTGGGTGGGGCTTAATGAGATTGGTCAGGCCTTGTTGAGACTGGGCAGGGCTTGGTGAGACTGGGCATGTCCCAGTGGGTGTGTCCCCACAAGCCACACCCCATTATCCCCTCCCCCCCCCCCGGCCCCTTCTACTGGGGGACTGGGCGGGGCTTGTTGAGACTGGGCGGGGCTTGTTGAGACTGGGCGGGGCTTTGTGAGACTGGGCGGGGCTTGAAGAGACTGGGCGGGGCTTGAAGAGACTGGGTGGGGCTTTGTGAGACTGGGCGGGGCTTGAAGAGACTGGGTGGGGCTTTGTGAGACTGGGCGGGGCTTGAAGAGACTGGGCGGGGCTTTGTGAGACTGGGCGGGGCTTGAAGAGACTGGGTGGGGCTTGAAGAGACTGGGCGGGGCTTGAAGAGACTGGGTGGGGCTTTGTAGAGACTGGACGGGGCTTAATGACACTGGGCGTGTCCCAGTGGGCGTGTCCCCACAAGCCACGCCCCCTTACCCCCCTCCATCCCCCTCCCCCCCAGGCCCCTTCTGCTGGGGGACTGGGCGGGGCTTGTTGAGACTGGGCGGGGCTTGAAGAGACTGGGCGGGGCTTTGTGAGACTGGGCGGGGCTTGAAGAGACTGGGTGGGGCTTAACGACACTGGGCGTGTCCCAATGGGCGTGTCCCCACAAGCCACGCCCCCTTACCCCTATCCCCTCCCCCCAGGCCCCTTCTACCGCCTGTCCACCTACCGCGACTGGGTGTCCTCGGTGTCGCCGCGCCCCAGCTGGCGCCGGGTGCTGGGCCGGGTGCGCTGGGCGCCGGCGCTGGGGGCGCTGGGGGAGGCGGCGGGGCGGCTCTTCCCGCTGGGCGCCGTGCGGGCTCCGGCCTTCGGCGGGCGGGGGCTGGGCTGGCGCCTCTTCTACATGGCGCCCGTCTTCTTCGCCTTCCGCATGCGCTTCTACGTGGGCTGGCTCTGCGCCGAGGCCGCCTGCATGGCCGCCGCCTTCGGGGGGTACCCCCTCCGCACGGGCACGGCCGGGGAGGGGGCCCAGCAAGGCCTGGGCGAGGGCTGAGGGGTGAGCTGGGGCGGGGGGAGGGGGATTGGGGGGAGGGGGTGGGGAAGGGGGATGTGGGGGGGAGAGTGGGGAAAGGGGGTATTGGGGGGTGAGGGGTAATTGGGGGGTGGGGTAATTGGGGTATTGGGGTGGGGGATGTGGGGGTGACAGGGGGGATGTGGGGGTGATGTGGGGGGATGTGGGGGGGGAGAGTGGGGGGAAAGGGGGGTATTGGGGGGTGTGGGGTAATTGGGGGGTGGGGTAATTGGGGTATTGGGGGGTGGGGGATGTGGGGGTGATGTGGGGGAGGATGGGGGGGAAGGGGGGTATTGGGGTGGGGGATGTGGGGGTGACAGGGGGGATGTGGGGGGGAGAGTGGGGGGAAAGGGGGTATTGGGGGGTGTGGGGTAATTGGGGGGTGGGGTAATTGGGGTATTGGGGGGTGGGGGATGTGGGGGTGATGTGGGGGAGGATGGGGGGGGAAGGGGGGGTATTGGGGTGGGGGATGTGGGGGTGACAGGGGGGATGTGGGGAGGGAGAGTGGGGGGAAAGGGGGGTAATTGGGGGGTGGGGGTAATTGGGGTATTGGGGGGTGGGGGATGTGGGGGTGATGTGGGGGAGGATGGGGGGAAGGGGGGGTATTGGGGTGGGGGATGTGGGGGTGACAGGGGGGATGTGGGGAGGGAGAGTGGGGGGAAAGGGGGTATTGGGGGGTGAGGGGTAATGGGGGGTGGGGTAATTGGGGTATTGGGGTGGGGGATGTGGGGGTGACAGGGGGGATGTGGGGGTGATGGGGGATGTGGGGGGGAGAGTGGGGGGAAAGGGGGTATTGGGGGGTGTGGGGTAATTGGGGGGTGGGGTAATTGGGGTATTGGGGGGTGGGGGATGTGGGGGTGATGTGGGGGAGGATGGGGGGGGAAGGGGGGGTATCGGGGTGGGGGATGTGGGGGTGACAGGGGGGATGTGGGGGGAGAGTGGGGGGAAAGGGGGGTATTGGGGGTGTGGGGTAATTGGGGGGTGGGGTAATTGGGGTATTGGGGGGTGGGGGATGTGGGGGTGATGTGGGGGATGTGGGGGGGAGAGTGGGGGGAAGGGGGGTATTGGGGGGTGTGGGGTAATTGGGGGGTGGGGTAATTGGGGTATTGGGGGGTGGGGGATGTGGGGGTGATGTGGGGGAGGATGGGGGGAAGGGGGGGTATCGGGGTGGGGGATGTGGGGGTGACAGGGGGGATGTGGGGAGGGAGAGTGGGGGGAAAGGGGGGTATTGGGGGGTGTGGGGTAATTGGGGTATTGGGGGTGGGGGATGTGGGGGTGATGTGGGGGAGGATGGGGGGGAAGGGGGGGTATTGGGGTGGGGGGATGTGGGGGTGACAGGGGGGATGTGGGGGTGATGTGGGGGGAAGGGGGGGGTATTGGGGTGGGGGATGTGGGGGTGACAGGGGGGATGTGGGGAGGGAGAGTGGGGGAAGGGGGGTATTGGGGGGTGTGGGGTAATTGGGGTATTGGGGGGTGGGGGATGTGGGGGTGATGTGGGGGAGGATGGGGGGGAGAGGGGGGTATTGGGGTGGGGGATGTGGGGGTGACAGGGGGGATGTGGGGAGGGAGAGTGGGGGAAAGGGGGTATTGGGGGGTGTGGGGTAATTGGGGTATTGGGGGGTGGGGGATGTGGGGGTGATGTGGGGGAGGATGGGGGGAAGGGGGGTATTGGGGTGGGGGATGTGGGGGTGACAGGGGGGATGTGGGGGTGGTGGGGGATGTGGGGGGGGAGAGTGGGGGGAAAGGGGGGTAATTGGGGGGTGGGGTAATTGGGGTATTGGGGGGTGGGGGATGTGGGGGTGATGTGGGGAGGGATGGGGGGGAAGGGGGGGGTATTGGGGTGGGGGATGTGGGGGTGACAGGGGGATGTGGGGGGAGAGTGGGGGGAAAGGGGGGTAATTGGGGGGTGGGGTAATTGGGGGGTGGGGTAGACTGGGGTATTGGGGGGTGGGGGATGTGGGGAGGATGGGAGGGGAAGGGGGGTATTGGGGTGGGGGATGTGGGGGTGACGGGGGGGATGTGGGGGTGATGGGGGATGTGGGGGGGGAGAGTGGGGGGAAGGGGGTATTGGGGGGTGTGGGGTAATTGGGGGGATTGGGGGTGGGGGATGTGGGGGAAGATGGGGGGGGTGGGTGAGTATTGGGGTGGGGGATGTGGGGGTGAAGGGAGATGTGGGGGTGGTGGGGGATGTGGGGGTGATGGGGGGTATTAGGGGGTGTGGGGGATGTGGGGGGTGGGGGATGTGGGAGGGGATATTGGGGGGAAAGGGGGGTATTGGGGGGGATGGGGTAACTGGGGGGTACTGGGGGGTGGGCGATGTAGGGGTGAAGGGGGATGTGGGGGGCTGGGGGAGGATGGGGAAGGGGGGGTATTGGGGGAGATGGGGTAACTGGGGAGGGGATGTAGGGGTGATGGGGGATGTGGGGGGGTGGGGGATGTGGGGGAGGATGGGAGGGGGAGGGGGGTGTTGAGGGAGATGGGGTAATTGGGGGGTATTGGGGGGTGGGGGATGTGGGAGGGGATGGGGAGATGTGGGGGGGACTGGGGGCTATTGGGGGGTGGGGTAATGGGGAGGGGGTGGGGGATGTGGGGCGGGGGGGTATTGGGGGGTGGGGGATGTGGGAGGATGTGGGAGGGATGGGGGTAATGGGAGGGTGTGGGGTAATTTGGGGGGTACTGAGGGGGGTCTGTGAGGGGTACAGGGAGCCCTCACTGACCCCCTGGCCCGCCCCCCATTCACTTTAGGGGGGAGGACCCCTCCCCCCGGAGCTGTGGGGACTGCGAGAGCATCCGCAGCATCGACCCGGTTGCCACGGAGACGGGGAGACGCTTCCGGGGGGGATGCGGGCCTGGAACATGACGGGTCCAGTGGTGGCTGGCGCACTACGTGCACCGCCGGGCGCCCGGGGGGGGGCCCGTCCTCAGGTACGGGCACTGGGGGCACTGGGAGGGACTGGGAGGGACTGGGGGGCACTGGGAGGGGGCGGGAGGGGAAGTGGGAGGGACCGGGTGGGACTTGAAGGGGCGGGAGGGGACTGGGAGAGACCTGGGAGGGGAAGTGGGGGAGACTGGGAGGGACTGGGAGGGACTGGGGGGCACTGGGGGGGGCGGGGAGGGGACTGGGAGAGACCTGAGGGGAGGGGAGACTGGGGGAGACTGGGAGGGACTGGGAGGGACTGGGGGGGACTGGGGGGACTGGGGGCGGGAGGGGAAGTGGGAGTGACTGGGTGGGACTTGAAGGGGCGGGAGGGGACTGGGAGAGACCTGGGAGGGGAAGTGGGGGAGACTGGGGAGGGACTGGGGAGGGACTGGGGGGCACTAGGGGAGGGATGTGGGAGGGGAACTGGGGGTACACTGGGTGGGAACTGGGAGTGGCTGGGAGGGGAACTGGGGTACTGGGAGGAGAACTGGGGTACTGGGAGGGACAGGGAGGGGAACTGGGTTCACTGGGAGGGACAGGAGGGGAACTGGGCGGGGCTGGGAGGAGAACTGGGGGCCCAGACACCCCCCCAAACACCCCCCAACCTCTTCCCCAAACCCACCCAAGCCCCCCCGACCCCCCCAGATCCCCCCTGAGCCCCCCAGGAGCGCCTGGATACCCCAAAACCCCCTCCAAGCCCCCCCAAACCCCCCCAAACTCCAAGCACCCAACTCCCCTGACCCCCCCAGCCCCCAACCCCCCTGACCCCCCCCCATGTCCCCCCTACCCCCCAGGAGTGCCTGGATACCCCAAAACCCCTCCAAGCCCCCCCAAACCCCCAAGCCCCCTGACCTCCAAGCCCCCCCGACTCCCCCGACCCCCCCAGCCCCCAAACCCCCCCTGACCCCCCCCCCCATGTCCCCCCTACCCCCCAGGAGTGCCTGGATACCCCAAAACCCCCTCCAAGCCCCCCCCCCGACTCCCCCGACCCCCCCAGCCCCCAAACCCCCCCTGACCCCCCCATGTCCCCCCACCCCCCAGGAGTGCCTGGATACCCCAAAACCCCCTCCAAGCCCCCCAAGCCCCCAAGCCCCCTGACCTCCAAGCCCCCCCGACTCCCCCGACCCCCCCAGCCCCCAAACCCCCCCCTGACCCCCCCCCATGTCCCCCCCCACCCCCCAGGAGTGCCTGGATACCCCAAAACCCCCTCCAAGCCCCCCCAAACCCCCAAGCCCCCCTGACCTCCAAGCCCCCCCGACTCCCCCGATCCCCCCAGCCCCCAAACCCCCCCTGACCCCCCCAGATCCCCACCCCCACCCCCCAGGAGTGCCTGGATACCCCAAAACCCCCTCCAAGCCCCCCCAAGCCCCCAAGCCCCCCTGACCTCCAAGCCCCCCCCGACTCCCCCGACCCCCCCAGCCCCCAAACCCCCCCTGACCCCCCCCCATGTCCCCCCCCACCCCCCAGGAGTGCCTGGATACCCCAAAACCCCCTCCAAGCCCCCCCAAGCCCCCCTGACCTCCAAGCCCCCCGACTCCCCCGACCCCCCCAGCCCCCAAACCCCCCTCTGACCCCCCCATGTCCCCCCCACCCCCCAGGAGTGCCTGGATACCCCAAAACCCCCTCCAAGCCCCCCAAGCCCCCAAGCCCCCCTGACCTCCAAGCCCCCCCGACTCCCCCGACCCCCCAGCCCCCAAACCCCCCCTGACCCCCCCCATGTCCCCCCCACCCCCCAGGAGCGCCTGGACCATGCTGGTGTCGGCCTTCTGGCACGGGCTGCACCCCGGGTACTACCTGAGCTTCCTGAGCGTCCCGCTGTGGCTGGCGGCCGAGGGGGCGGCCGAGGGGGCTCTGGGGGAGCTGGGGGGGCCGGGGCTGGGTTTGGGGGGCTCTGGGGGGGCTGCAGTGGTTCCTCAAGATGCGGGCCTACGACTACCTGTGCATGGGCTTCGTGCTGCTGGACGCCGGGGCCACCCTGCGCTACTGGGCCTCCATCTACTTCTGCCTCCACCTCCTGCCCCTCGGCATCATCCTCCTCACCTGGGCGCTGGGGAGGGGGCGGCGGGGGGCTGGGGGCAAGGGGGAGGGCGGGGAGGGGGTGGGGGGTGGGGCAAGGGTGGGGGGGGAAGGGGAAGGGGTGGGGGGGAGGAAGGAGGGGGTGAGGAAGAGGAGGGGGGTTGTGGGGTGAGGGGGAGGGGGTGTGGGGGGAGGGGGTGGTTGTTGGGGGGAGGATTGGGGGGAGGGACACACACACACCCCCCTGGTTTGGGGAGGGGGTGCTGGGGGACAAACACCCTCCCCGATTGGGGTGGGGGGTGCTGGGGGGGTGGGGGTGGCTGGGGACACCCCCACTGTTTGGGGAGGGGGCAACTCCCCCCGCTCCCTCCCCCCCCCTTTTTACTGAGTTAATTAAAGCCGACGAATGGCGGATGATTTGGGGGGCTTAATGAGGGGGAGGGGGAGGGGCAGGGGAGACCCTCTCCCCCATGAGGGGGGAGGGGGAGCTGGGGGGGCATGAGGCAGCTCTGGGGCAGGTGTGACACTGACTGGGGGGAACAGGGCGGAGGCGTTGGGTGAAACGTGACGTCGTGAGGCAAGAAGGCGACATCATGAGCTTGGGCGTGACGTCATGGGGCGGAAATGTGACGTCATAGGGGCAGAAATGTGACGTCATGGGGTAGAAATGTGACATCATGGGGTAGAAATGTGACGTCATGGGGCAGAAATGTGACGTCATGGGGTAGAAATGTGACGTCATGGGGCAGAAATGTGACGTCATGGGGTGAAACGTGATGCGGGCGTGTGAGGTGGGGGTGGGGCCGGCCTGAGGTGTGGGGTGTGAGGTAAAATCATGACATCATCAGGGAAAACATGGCATTCTGAGGCAAAGAGTGATGTCATGAGGTGAAGAGTGACGTCACGAGGCGAAGGGTGACATCACGAGGCGAGCCGTGACACGGGTGCGTGAGGTGGCTGCGGGGCCGGCCTGGGGCACAGCCCTGAGGTAAAATGTGACATCATGAGGCAGAAGATGATGTAATGAGTTAAAAGGCCACGTGGTGCTGTGAGGTGTGACGTCATGAGGTAACCAGTGACGTCATCGGGTGCAAACCATGACGTGGGCCCGACCCACGCGTGACGCGGGCGCGTGAGGCGCCCGTGGGCCCGGCCTGGGGCACAGGAGTGAGGTAATGCGTGACGTCATCGCGTAAACAGTGACGTCACGAGGCGAAACGGCCCGTTCCGGCGATCGGGGCCTCCCGTGACGTCACGGCGGCCCAAGATGGCGGCGCGCCCAGAAGGCGCCGCGAGAGGCCCTGCGCGTGCGCGAGCGCGCGGGGGCCGGCGGGAGGGGGGCGTGGCCAGCGCGCGGCCATGAACATCCTGCCCAAGAAGTCGTGGCACGTGCGCGGCCGCGAGAACGTCGCGCGCGTCCGGCGGGACGAGGCGGCGGCGGCGGCCGAGCAGCGCGAGCGGGAGCGGCGCGCGCGGGGCGCCGAGCGCGAGGCGAGCGGGGGGGCGCGCGGGCGCGGCGGGAAGGGAAGGGGGGGGGGGGGAGGAGGGAACGGGATGGGCGGGGCGCATGCGCGGCGGGAAGGGGGCGGGGCTGCGAGTGGTGGGCGGGGCTACAGGCGGCTTTGCAACCCCGGGGCGTTGGGCGTGGTCTGGGGCGTTGGGCGTGGTCTGGGCGGTGGGCGTGGTCTGGGGCGGTGGGCGTGGCTTGGATCAAACCACTCTCGAGGACGGGGGCGCTCGGGGAGGCGCGAAGCCCCCGCGGGGGGGGGGGCGGGGGGGTAAAACACCCCCGAGGGGGCGGGGGGGCTCAGAGAGCCCGAGGGGCAGGTGGGGGCGGGGGGGAGGTGCCCTTTGGGGGGGAGGGGGAGGGGTATCTCCCCGACACCCCCCTGCCCCCCCAGGCGCGCACCGAGCTCCTCCGGAAGAGGGCGCGCGCCGGGGGGGCCGCCAGCCCCCAGCACCCCCCGTCCCCCCCGGCTCTTCCCCCCGCAGCCAGAAACCGGGGGGGCAACCGGGAGTATGAGGAGGAGAAACGGCAGGAGCAGGTGAGGGGGGGGGGGACCATGGGGGGCAGCTCCTCCCCCCCCCATGAACCCCCTTTACCCCCCCCCAAACCCCCATCACCCCCTCTCCCCCTCCCCAAGTCCCATTACCCCCCCCCCCAAAACCCCCCATTACCCCCCTTTGCCCCCCCATCACCCCCTCTGCCCCCCTCCACCCCCCCGTATCACCCCCCCAAACCCCCCCTCCGCCCCCCCCAAGCCCCCCATCACCCCCCTTTCCCCCCCCAAACCTCCCCTCTACCCCCCCAAACCCCCTTTTCACCCCCAGAACCCCCCCTCTGCCCCCCTTTCCTCCCCCAGAACCCCCCTCTGCCCCCCCCAACCCCCCCAATCACCCCCCTTTCCCCCCCAGAACGCCCCCTCTGCCCCCCTTTCCCCCCCAGTCACCCCCTTTCCCCCCAACCCCCCCAATCACCCCCCTTTCCCCCTCTGCCCCCCCCCCATCACCCCCCGTGCCCCCCAGGAGCGCCGTGAGAAGGCATTGGGGGTCCTGACCTACCTGGGCCAAAGCGCAGCCGAGGCCCAAACCTGCCCCCCCTGGTACCAACTGCCCCCCCTCCGCGGGGGGTGACGTCAGCGCCGCCGATGACGTCACAGGCGACTCAGCCAAGCGCAAAGCCGCCCTGGACCCCCTGGTCACCATGCGCCGGGGCTGCGGCGCCCACGCAGCCCCCCCCCACCCAGCGCCCCAAGGCCCCCAGGGAGCGGGGGGCTCAGGGTGAGTAGTGAACCCCTACTAACACCCCCCCTAATCAACCCCCCGTTAATTAACGGCCCCCCCAGCCCCCCCAGCCTGGAGGAGCTGCGGCGGCAGCGGCTGCGCCGGGAGGCCGAGGAGGCGGCGCGGAGCCGGGCGCTGCTGGAGGGGTTACGGGGGGTTGGGACCCCCAAAATCCCACCCCCCCCCAGGACGACGACCGAGCGCGACCCTACAACTCCCAGTTTAACCCCCACCTGGCACGGGGGGGCGGGGACCCCCCACTCCCGATGAGGAGCCCCCCATTACCACCCCTCCCCCAACCCCCCCAAGGCTGGAGCATCCCTGGGATAAGGGGGGGTTGGGAAGGGGGGTTGGGGAGGGGGATTTTAGGGGGAGGGGGAATTTTGGGGAGGGGGGGAAGAGGAGGGGTCCCCCCACCTGATGGGGACCCCCCCAACCCTTGATGAGAAGCCCCCCACTGACACCCCCCCCCCAAGGCTGGAGCATCCCTGGGATAAGGGGAAGGGTGTGAGGAGGGGGGGAGTTGGGGAGGGGGATTTTAGGGGGAGGGGGTTTTTTGGGGAGGGGGGAAGGGGAAGGACCCCCCCATCCCAATGAGGACCCTCTCACCCTATGAGCACCCCCCCATCCCCGATGAGAAGCCCCCCACCACCACCCCCTCCCCCCCAAGGCTGAAGCATCCCTGGGATAACTGGGGGGGGGGGAATTTGGGGAGGGGATTTTAGGGGAAGGGGGGATTTTGGAGGGGGGAATTTGGGGGGGGGGAAGGGAGGGGCCCCCCCATTGTGCCCCCCCCCCCAACACGACCCTCTCCATATAAAACTATTTATTCATAAATATTTTCCAAAATGAAAATACTTTTACGAAAAAATATCTTAAATTGGGGGGGGGGGGGGGGGGGGGAGAAAGACACCCCCTCCCCCCAAATCCCCCCCCCAAATCTGCCCCTTTCCCCCCCAGGGTGAAAGAAGGGGGGGTTAAGCAGGCAGGACCCCCCCTTTCACTGCCACCCCCCCCCCCAAACACTCCCCAGCCCAGCTGTGATTGGGAGCAAGGGGGGGTGTGGGGAGATGGGGGGGGTGTTTGGGGGTGCAGGGAGACCCCCCCTTGTCTCTCCTTGCCCCGGGGGGGTTTTGGGGGGGTCACTGCAGGTCCCTGTCCTCCAGGTAGCGGTACTCGAAGGTGAACCCCTCTTTCTTGCGCTGCCCCCACTTCTCGTAGTCAAAGTAGATGTAGGTGCCCTGGAGGGGGGGGGGCGTTAGGGGGGCTCTGGGGGGTAAATTGGGGGGGGGGGCTTTGGGGGGGTAAATTAGAGGGGGGGGGCTTTGGGGGGGTGTAAGGGGCACTAGGGGGGCGTTAGGGGGGCAATAAATATTGGGGGAGCAGCTGAAAGAAACCCTTAAGGGATGAGGATGGAGATGGGGGAGTTTTGGGGTTCGGGGGGTATTTTGGGGGGGCTTTAGAGAGGTGGGGGGGTGTCAGGGGGAGCGGGGGGGTTTGGGGGGGCTTTAGGGGGGCAGGAGTATCAGGGGAACAGCCCTTAGGGAAGCCAACCAAGGATGGGGATTGGGGGGAGTGTTTTGGGGTGCAGGGGGGTTTGGGGATGCAGGGGGGTTTGGGGGTGCAGGGGGGATTATTGGGGGGGGGGGCTGTTTTGGGGACCCCCCAGACCTGCTTGAACTCATCAGTGATGGTCTTGGGCTCCTCATGGACGAGGATGAGGATGGGGATGGGGATGGGATGGGGGTGGGTGTTTCGGGGTGCAGGGGGGTTTGGAGGTACAGGAGGGTTTGGGGGTGCAGGGGGGTTATTTGGGGGGGGGCTGTTTTTGGGGGACCCCCCAGACCTGCTCGAACTCGTCAGTGAGGGTCTTGGGCTCCTCATGGACGAGGAGGAGGATGGGGATTAAGGGTGGGTGTTTCAGGGTGCAGGGGGGTTTGGGGGTGCAGGGGGGGTTATTTGGGGGGGCTGTTTTGGGGGACCCCCCAGACCTGCTCGAACTCGTCAGTGATGGTCTTGGGCTCCTCATGGACGAGGATGAGGATGGGGATTAAGGGTGGGTGTTTCAGGGTGCAGGGGGGTTTGGGGGTGCAGGGGGGTTATTTGGGGGGGGCTGTTTTTGGGGGACCCCCCCAGACCTGCTCGAACTCGTCAGTGATGGTCTTGGGCTCCTCATGGCGCTGGAACCACATCATGTACTTGGTGTGGAAGCGCCACGACTGCTTCTTCAGCGCCTTGGCCGCCAGGTACTGCGCCTTGGTACCCTGGGGGGGATTTGGGGGGGGAGACCCCCCGGGTACTGTGAGGGGGTGGGGGGAAAGCCAAAGGGGGGGGCACCCCCAAAAAAGGGGTCAGGGGGGAAGGGGAGGGGGATTTTCCTGCCCTACCCCGGGCAGGTACTGTGCCTTGGTACCCTGGGGATGGGGGGAATTTGGGGAGGGGGAGACCCCCCCCCGGGTGCTGTGAGGGGGTGGGGGGAAAGCCAAGGGGGGGCACCCCGGAAAGGGTGAGAGGCACCCCCAAAAAATGGGTCAGGAGAGGAAGGGGAGGGGGATTTTCCTGCCCCCCAACCCCACCCACCCACCCCGGGCAGGGACTGTGCCTTGGTACCCTGGGGAGGGGGGAGGGATTTTGGGGGGGGGGGTCCCTGGATTTGGGGGGGGTCCCAAGGGGTTTGGGGGAGCCCCAGGAGGTTTGGGGGATCCTAAGAGCTTAGGGGTGTCCCAAGAGTTTGGGGGTTCCCAAGGGGTTTGGGGGTCCTGGGTGGTTCCCAGGGGTTCCCAGGGGGTTTGGGGGTCCTGGGTGGTTCCCAGGGGTTCCCAGCGGGTTTGGGGGTCCCGGGGGGATTTGGGGGGGTCTCAAGTGGCTTGGGGTGTCCTGGGGGGTTTTGGGGGGCTTGGGGGCGGGGGTTTGGGGTACCTCCAGGTAGTAGAAGATGAAGAAGAGGGTCTCTGTGGAGAGGCGCTGGTAGAACTCGACGGTGTCGGAGTGGGGGGGGGCATCTGGTGGTGGTAGGGGGGTGGGGCAGGGGTTGCGGGGCAGGTACTGCCTGGGGGACGGACAGACGGACAGGCAGACAGGTCAGGGGGGCTGGGGAGGGGGAGCCCAGTCAAACCAGTAAAAAAACCCAGTGAAACCAGTAAAAAAACAGTGAAACCAGTAAAAAACCCTGAAAACCAGTAAAAAACCCATTGAAAACCAGTAAAAAAACCTGCAAACCAGTAAAAACCCCATTGAAACCAATAAAAAACCCTGAAAACCAGTAAAAACTCATTGAAACCAGTAAAAAACCCACTGAAACCAGTAAAAAAACCTGAAAACCAGTAAAAACCCATTGAAACCAGTAAAAAAACCTGCAAACCAGTAAAAACCCCATTGAAACCAGTAAAACTCCCTGAAAACCAGTAAAAACCCATTGAAACCAGTAAAAAACCCCTGAAAACCAGTAAAAACCCAGTGAAACCAGTAAAAAAACCTGCAAACCAGTAAAAACCCAGTGAAACCAGTAAAAACCCCTGAAAACCAGTAAAAAACCCATTGAAACCAGTAAAAACCCGTTGAAACCAGTAAAAACCCATTGAAACCAGTAAAAAACCCAGTGAAACCAGTAAAAAACCCGTTGAACCCCATTGAGACTCTTTTAAAAGGGTCTGAGACCAGTTCAAACCAGTTTCCCCCTCACCCCGGCCAGTCTCAACTCACCACAGACCAGTTGAAACCAGTTCAGCCCTTGTTAACCCTGTGTGCCTCCCCCTCGGCCCAGTTTAACCCCAGTTCAAGCCCCGTTTAAGCCCAGTTTAACTCCAGTTCATTCCTAGTTTAAAACCAGTTTAGTCCCAGTTCAATCCCAGTTTAACTCCAGTTCAATCCCAGTTTAACTCCAGTTCAATCCCAGTTTAACTCCAGTTTAGTCCCAGTTCAATCCCAGTTTAACCCTTTTCACCCCCAACCGAACCCCTGGAAACTCCTCTAACCCCTCCCCCCACTTCAGGGGAGTCCTGAGACCCCCCGGACCCCCAACCCCCCCAATTCCCTCTGTGACCCCCTGTAACCCCCCAGGACCCCCTGTAACCCCCCAGGACCCCCCAGGACCCCCCTCACCGGATGCGCTCCGAGTCGGAGGGGTGCGGCATGTGGTGCCAGGCCGGGTCCTGCAGCCCCGTAACCCCCCAGGACCCCCCCAAACCCCCCCGGACTCCCCCAGGACCCCCTGAGACCCCCCCAACCCCCCCAGGACCCCCCTCACCGGATGCGCTCCGAGTCGGAGGGGTGCGGCATGTGGTGCCAGGCCGGGTCCTGCAGCCCCGCAACCCCCCCAGGACCCCCTGAGACCCCCCCAAACCCCCCCGGACTCCCCCAGGACCCCCTGAGACCCCCTGTAACCCCCCAGGACCCCCCCAGGACCCCCCTCACCGGATGCGCTCCGAGTCGGAGGGGTGCGGCATGTGGTGCCAGGCTGGGTCCTGCAGCCCTGTAACCCCCCCAGGACCCCCTGAGACCCCCTCAAACCCCCTCAGGACCCCCCAGGACCCCCTGAGACCCCCCCAAACCCCCCCAGGACCCCCCTCACCGGATGCGCTCCGAGTCGGAGGGGTGCGGCATGTGGTGCCAGGCCGGGTCCTGCAGCGCCTGCTGGTAGAGCTGCTCCTTGGCCAGGGGGAGGGGGCCCAGGGGACAGACCCCCAGCGAGAGGGGGATGGTCACCTCCCCCAGACCCCCCGAGGGCTGCCCCGACGAGGGGGGGCGCCCCGCCCCCCAGCAGCAGCTCTAAAGGGGGGGGGGGGAAAGAGGGAGGGGGAGGTTAGAGATGGGGGGGAATCTGGGGGGAGTGGGGTGATGGGGGAGAATTGGGGGGGTTAAAGGGGGGTCTGGGGGGGATTAGGGGGATTTTGAGGGGGGCTGGGGAGGGTATGGGGGGGTTAAAGGGGGGTTTGGGGGGGCTAAAGGGGGAATTAAGGGGAGGTGGGGGGGATTGGGGGGTTAAAGGGGGGTTTGGGGGGGTTAAAGGGGGAATTGAGGGGAGGTGGGGGGGTTTGGGGGGGTTAAAGGGGGAATTAAGGGGAGGTGGGGGGGATTGGGGGGTTAAAGGGGGAATTGAGGGGGGTGGGTGTAGAATTGGGGGTGTTAAAGGGGAACTGGGGGGGGTTGAAGGGGGAATTGGGGGGGTTGAAGGGGGAATTGGGGGGTTGAAGGAGGAATTAAGGGGGATGGGGGGAATTTGGGGGGGTTATGGGGGGAATTAAAGGGGGGAAGGAATTGGGGGGGCTATAGGGGGGTTTGGGGAGATGTGGAAGAAGAATTGGGGGGCTCAAAGGGGGGGTCTGGAGGGGATTTGGGGGGGTTAAGGGGGGTTATAGGTGGATTTAGGGGGTTAAAAGGGGGTGTGGGGGAGTTAAAGAGGGGTTTGGGGGGGGCTATGAGGGTCTGGGGGGGTTGGGGAGGTTGAAGGGGGGGTAAATAGGGTTTGGGGGGTTGGGGGTCCCGGGGGGTCCCGGGGGGCCGTACCCCTCTCAGCCAGGTGCAGGCTGGGCACTGGGTCCTCCAGGCCGGAGCCGATGGCCGCTCGCTCTGCCATGGACTTGAGGCTGCTGAGGGGCTCCGGCGCCTGGGGGGGGGCATTTGGGGGGACAGGGGGGATTTGGGGGTGTGGGGGGGGGATTTGGGGTGGGGGGGGTGTAGAAAAGGGGAGGGGGGCAAAAAGTTTGGGTGGGAGGGTGAAAAATGGGGGGGAAGCAGCAAAACCCACCCGGTTCCCCCCCTCACTGGGTCCCAAACTCACCCCCCACCCCCAAAATTGGGGACCCCCCCCCTTAATGTGGGAACCCCCCTACCTTCATCTCGGGGGTGGAGCTGAACTGGGGGGGCCCGTTGAGGAGGGGCTGCCCCGGTTTGGCCTCGGAGAAGCTGGGGGTGGGGGAACTGGGGGGGTTGGAGGTCAGTGGGACCAGGAGGGTGGCGCTGCCCCCCCCCCAACGACCCCCCCCGAGTTTGGGGGGCGGGGGGGCCGCTGGGCTCCTTCCTGGGGGGCGGGGGGAAAACACATGGAGGGGGTCAATAGGGGGGCAGAAATGGGATTGGGGGGGATTTGAGGGGGGTTGGGGGGGAATTTGGGGGTGCTGGGGGGGGGTGGGTGCCCCCCCCCCGTAGGGGGGTACTCACGGGGTGCTGCTGGGGGGGTTGTGGCCGGGGGTCTGGCTGGGGAGGGGCTGGGAGCCCCCCCACCCCCCAGCCCCCCTCTGAGGAGCTGTCAGCCACCACCGAGCTGTAACCTGGGGGGGGGGGGCACGGGGGGGGGGTCAAGGGGGGTACGGGAACCCCCAGGGACCCCCAGTAACTCCCCATCAGAGTCCCACTCCTCCCAGTAACCCCCCCAATGTCCCACTTCTCCCAGTTCCTCCCAGTATCCCATCCCAGTTCCCCCGCTAAACCCCACCCCATCCCAGTTCCACCCCCCCACCAAATCCCACCCCCCCAATAACCCCCCATCCCAGTTCCCCCCCAATAACCCCCTCAGTCCCACCCCTCCCAGTATCCCCTCCCAGTATCCCCTCCCAGTGCTCACTGGTGGCCCCGTTCTGCTTGCTGGGGGCCTGCTGGGCGCTGGGGGGCCGGGGCTGGGGGGCGCTGGGGGGGGCGCCGGGGGGGCCACGGCCTGGGCGTAGGGGGTGGGGGTGCTGGGGGGATGGGCGGCCGCCGGGGCGCCGCCTCCTTTGCCCCCTCCCGGCCCCGCGGCCCCCGCCACCGCCCCTCCCCCACCGGGGGGCGTGGCCACGGCCCCTCCCCGCTCGGGCCGTTGCCCATGGGGGGAGGGGCGCCGGCGGTGGGGGGGGCGGGGTAGGGGGGCGCAGCGGGGGAAGGGGTGTGGGGGTGGGGCGGCTTCGAGCCGTTCTTGGCCGGAGACTGAAAGAGAGGAGGGGGAGGGGGGTTAGGGGCGGGGCCTGGGGAAGGGGGGCGGGGCGAGGGGCGAGGGGCGGGGCTATGGGCAAGGGGACAGGGCTATGGATGGCACGGGGCTATGGATGAGGGGCGGGGCTATGGATGAGGGGGCGTGGCTATGGATGGGGTGGGGCTATTGGTGCAGCCAATGGGTGGGTGTAGAAGGGGCATGGTCATTAGGAGGGGGTGGGGTCACACGGAGGGTCAAGGCCATGAATGGCACAGGGGGCGGGGCCAATGAAGGGGGCGTGGCTATAAGGGGTGGGGCTATGCAAAAGAGCTGGGATTTGGGGGCCCTGAGGGAGCAAGGGGTGTGGCCAACAGCAAGGGGTGTGGCTATGGGAAGGTCATTGGGCCTGGAGGGGCGGGGCCACGGTTTAAGGGGCGGGGCTATGGGAAGGGGCGGAGCACTGAATGGGCCAAGGGGTCAGGGCTCAGGGGCGGGGTTGAGGCTGAGGGGTGGGGCCAAGGCTGAGGGGCGGGGCCAAGGCTGAGGGGGAGGCACCAAAGGGGCAGCATGAAAGGGGCATTGGCTGAGGGGCGGGGCCACAGCTGGGATGGGCGGGGCCACAGCCAGTGCGGGCTGGGCCGCAGGGTCCTAGTGCCCCTCCCCTCACCTGCCCGACCTCGCTGTCGGTGGAGCGTCCCCTCTTCTTGTCGTCCTCCGAGTTCTCCTGGGGGGCACAGGGGGAGTTTGGGGGGGTCCTGGCACCCGGGGTATCCCCATCCCCCCCCCGGGGGCGTCCCGTTCCCACCCCCCCTCACCGTGGTGCAGTTGGCGGGGCTGGGGGGGATGGGGGAGCTGGAGGTGGTGGAGGTCGGGGTGCTGCTGCTCTGGTTGAAGATCTCGTCCTCCATGTGGCTGTGGCTGGGGGGGACGTGGCCACCAGCGGCTGGGCTGGGGAGGGGGGACACACACAGAGTGTGGGGATCCCCCCTGGGCTCCACAGGGGAGGGGGGCCACCCACCCTCCCCCCACAACCCAGGGATTCTGAGGAAAGCCCCCCAAAAACACCAAACCCCCCCATTCACCCCAAATTCCCCCCAAATCCCCACTTTTGCCCCCCAAACCCCCTCTTTTCCCCCCAAACCCCCATTTCTCCCCCCCAAACACTTATTCCCCCCCAAACCCCATACCCCCCTCAACCCCCCATACCCCTCCCCAAACCCCTTTATTTCCCCCCAAACCCCCATTTCTCCCCCCAAAACCCCATACCCCCCTCAACCTCCCATACCCCTCCCCAAACCCCTTTATTTCCCCCCCAAACCCCCATTTCTCCCCCCAAACCCCTTCATTTCCCCCCAAACCCCCCCAAACCCCCATTTCTCCCCCCAAACACTTATTCCCCCCAAACCCCTTTATTTCTCCCCCCAAACCCCCATTTCCCCCCCCAAACCCCTTTATTCCCCCCAAACCCTCATTTCTCCCCATAACCCCCTTCCCCCCCCCAAACCCCTTCATTTCCCCCCAAACCCCCCCAAACCCCCATTTCTCCCCCCAAACCCCTTTATTTCTCCCCCCAAACCCCCATTTCCCCCCCCAAACCCCTTTATTCCCCCCCAAACCCTCATTTCTCCCCATAACCCCCCTTCCCCCCCCCCAAACCCCTTTATTTCCCCCCCAAACCCCCATTTCTCCCCCCAAACCCCTTCATTTCCCCCCAAACCCCCCCAAACCCCCATTTCTCCCCCCCAAACCCCTTTATTTCTCCCCCCAAACCCCCATTTCCCCCCCCAAACCCCTTTATTCCCCCCCAACCCCTCATTTCTCCCCATAACCCCCTTCCCCCCCCAACCCCCTTTATTTCCCCCCCAAACCCCCATTTCTCCCCCCAAACCCCTTCATTTCCCCCCAAACCTCCCCAAACCCCCATTTCTCCCCCCAAACACTTATTCCCCCCCAAACCCCTTTATTTCTCCCCCCAAACCCCCATTTTCCCCCCAAACCCCTTTATTTCCCCCCAAACCCCCCTTCCCTCCCCCAAACCCCCCTTTCCCCCCTACGGATGTCCTCGAGGTCCAGGTCGTCGTAGAGGAACTCGTTCTCCTCGAAGTCGGGGTCCTGGGAGGAGTCCACGTAGTACTCCACGTCGTCCTTGATCTTGCGGATGGCGTCCACCAGGATGGAGTCGTTGTCCAGCATCCTCAGGATGGTCTCCAGCATCCGCACGTGGTACCGGTGCTTCTCGATGTGCCGCTTCAGCCCCTCGATCCGGTCCTGCTTCTGGGGGGGGGGAGAGGAGGAGAGGGGTTGGGGAGGGGTCTGGGAGGGGTTCTGGGGAGTTTGGGGGTGTTTGGAGGGGGTTCTGGGGAGTTTGGGGGAGGTTCTGGGGAGTTTGGGGGAGGTTCTGGGGAGTTTGGGGGGCTTTGGGAGGGATTCTGGGGAGTTTGGGGGTGTTTGGAGGGGGTTCTGGGGAGTTTGGGGGAGGTTCTGGGGAGTTTGGGGGGTATGGAGGGGGTCTGGGAGGGGTTCTGGGGAGTTTGGGGGTGTTTGGAGGGGGTTCTGGGGAGTTTGGGGGAGGTTCTGGGGAGTTTGGGGGAGGTTCTGGGGAGTTTGGGGGGCTTTGGGAGGGATTCTGGGGAGTTTGGGGGTGTTTGGAGGGGGTTCTGGGGAGTTTGGGGGAGGTTCTGGGGAGTATGGAGGGGGTCTGGGAGGGGTTCTGGGGAGTTTGGGGGGTATGGAGGGGGTTCTGGGGAGTTTGGGGAGGGTTGGAGGGGGTCTGGGAGGGGTTCTGGGGAGTTTGGGGAGGGTTGGAGGGGGTTCTGGGGAGTTTGGGGAGGGTTGGAGGGGGTTCTGGGGAGTTTGGGGGTGTTTGGAGGGGGTTCTGGGGAGTTTGGGGGGTATGGTGGGGGTCTGGAAGGGGTTCTAGGGAGTTTGGGGGTGTTTTGAGGGGGTTCTGGGGAGTTTGGGGGGTATGGAGGGGGTCTGGGAGGGGTTCTGAGGAGTTTGAGGGAGGTTCTAGGGAGTTTGGGGGTGTTTGGAGGGGGTTCTGGGGAGTTTGGGGGCAGTTCTGAGAGTTTGAAGGGGTTTGGGGGGTTCTGGGGAGTTTGGGGGGAGTTGAGGGGTGGTTAAGGGAGTTGGGGAGAGATTTGAGGGGTGTCTGTGGGGGTCTATGGGGAGTTTGGGGGGTTGAGGGACTTGTTGAAGGGGCGTTTGGGGAGATGTGGGGGGATTTAAGAGAGCCAGGGAGGATTTGGGGGGTGCTGGGGACTCACAGGGGCTGTGGAAGGGCAGGGGGAGCCTGAAGGTGGGTTTGAGGGGTTCAGGGGGGTTTGGGGAGGGTTTTGGGGGGCTCAGGGGGGGTCTTTACATCCTTGTCTCCCTTCTTCTTGCGCGTCTGCACCGAGAGCGACTCCACTTCGCTCTCAAACTGATCCACCTGCATGTTCAGGGTGTCGATGGTGTTCTGGGGGGGAAAGGGGGGCATGTTACCAGCCTGGGACACCCCAAAACCCCCCCAAAGCCCCCCAAAAGCCCCCCTCACCGTCAGCCACTGGCCAACCTCCTCCTTCTCCTTCTGGGCCGGGTCGACCTTCTGGGCCAGTCCCAGCCCCTCCTTGGAATACGCCTTCGTCTTGGTCTCCCGCTCCACCACCTTGAACCTCTCCATTTGCTGGGGGAGGCACCCCAAAAACAAGGGAATGGAGGGTCAGGGGACACCCCAAAAACAAGGGGAAGGAGATTAGGGGGTCCCCAATTCCCTCAGGTAGAAGGGGGATGTTTCACCCTGAGCTTCCCCCACAGCAACAGGGAACCCAGCGAGATGGCAGGGTTGGGGGTGTGTCTGCCCCCTCCCCATGGATTTGGGGGACCCCTCAGGGTTTTGGGGACCCCCCCACCCCTGGTTTTTGCCCCCCTACACCCCAGGTACCGTCTCAATGAGCTTCCTGTTGTCAATCAGCTGCCGTTTGTCCTTGATCTCGTTGGACGCCACCCACGTCTTGATCTGGTCCCTGAGGCGCTGGGGGATGGGAGGAGAAAAGGGGGGTCACCCCAAAATCCAACCCTCCCCAGGCATGTAGGGGGTGGGAACAGCTCCCCAACCTCCTTGGGAGGGGGTTCCCCCTTGTCCCCCCCCCAAAAAAGGCACCTGAAGCTTCTTGATCTCCTTCTTCAGGTCGGCTTCGTACTTCTCCTTCTGGTTGGCGTTGGCGGCATTGTGGAGCTGGGGGGGGGGTGGAATTTGGGGAGGGGAGTGTGAAATGGGGGTGAGGGAGCAGGGAAAGGGGGTGGGGGGTTCCCCAGGGGGAATTGAGGGGGCACCCAAAGTGGGGAATGAAATTTGGGGGGGTCCCTAGGGGTAATATGTGTGGAAAGAGGGATACCAGGGAGAGGGATAAAGATGGGGGGGAAACTTGGGGGGTCTCAAGGGGGAAAAAAGGGGAGGGGGAGGTTTGGGGGGCCCCACAGGGGTTTGGGGGGGTCCTGAGGGGGATTTAGGGAGGGAAAAAGGATTGGGGGGGGTCCCCAGGGTAAAAAGGGAGCAGGGGGGTGTGTCCCAGTGGGATCCGGGCTGGGGATGGTGGAGGGAATAGGGGTCCCAGGTGCGATTTGGGGGGGGGCTCCCCAGGGTAAGGGGAGTATTTGGGGTAGGGGGAGTCTGTGGGTGTTTGGGGGGGTCCAGCAGGTGCCCCCCAGCCCCCCACCTTCTGCCAAATGTCCTCGAACTGCTCCACACCCTCGGAGACCTTCTTGAGGCACCGGTCGATCTCCCCTGAGAGAGCTCGTTAGCGCTAATTACAGCCCCCCTGCCCCTCCCATTGCCCCAGCCCCCCCCCCCCTCAATAACTCATCGGGGGAGTGGGGGGGATGTGGGGGCATCCCTGGGTCTCCCCCCAGCCCCTCACCTTGGAGTTTCCTCTTGTCAGCCATGGTGGGGTCAGTGGGGGGCTCTCGGCATCACTTCGGGGGGCGGCCGCTGTGGGGGGGTGGGACAGGGGGTCAGGACCCCCCCCAGCCCCCCATGAATGTGTCTCCCCCCAGCCCATCCCATCCCTCCCCCCTTGTGAGTGGCCCCCACCCCACCAAACACCTCCCCAAGCTCCACCCTCCGCCCCCTCCAGACCCCTAGAGACCCCCCCCAGCACCCCCAAACCTCCCCCAACCCCCTTCCCTGCCCCCCCCCACTCCCCTACGAGTGTCCCCCCCAAAACCACCCCCAGCCCCCCCAAAATCGCCCCCAGCTGCCCCCTACCCCCCCTCCCCCATCCATCCCTCCCTGGTCCCCCCAGGCTCCCCTATGAGTGTGTCGCCCCCCCCCCCGAGGACCCCACAGCTCCCCCAAGCCCCCCAGAGCCCCCCCAAGTCCCCTCTCCGCCCCCCCCCAGCCCCCCCAGCCTCCCCCCCCCCCTCAGGCCCCGCAGCCCCCATCCCTCCCCCCCAGCTCCCCCTTCGGGCCCTTGTCCCTCACCGGAGGCTCCCGGAGCGCGGGTGGCGGGGCCCTGTCGCCGCCTGTCAGGCGGATTATCGCGATAGCGTCGCGGATCGCTCGGGTCGCGACCCCCCCCCCCTTTCTCACCGCCGAGTCGGTCTCCGCGGCATCCAAGATGGCGGCGGCCTCCCCCTCGTCCTCCTCCCCGCCCAGGCGGCCGGGCCCGCCCCTCGCCTCGCGGTCATTGGCCGCCGCCTGCGTCCGTCAGGTAAAGCGGCACAAGGATTGGCGGAGAAAAGGGGAAGGCGGGAAAAAGACCTGTGCGGCCCGGCCCCCGCGCCGCAGCGTCAGTCACCGCGACTCTCGCTTCTCATTGGCTCAGCCGCCTGCCAGTCAAACTCCGGCTGTGTTTATAGCTCGGAGGGGCGGAGCCGAGCCCAGACGACGCCTCTACGGGTGCGGTGGGCGGGGCCTGCATCGATAAAACGACTCCTATTGGCCAGTGGCGCCGCGAGAGGGCGGGGAAAAGGCAGAGGCGGTGCGATTGGCCAAGCTCGCGCGGGAGGGGCGGGGCCAGCCTCTTCCCTCCGCTCCCGTTGGCCGCAGCGCGAGGCGGCAGCTCCAATGAGCGTTGAGGGAGAAGGGGGCGTGGCCAACTCAGGCCAGCTGTCACTCAAAGCCAGAACTCGCCTATAGGAGGGTGGGTAACCCAAAGGGGGCGGGACCAAGCGCAGGGCTTTCCCCGCCCACACGTCCCCAGCCCCTCCCCACACCGTGACGTAGAAGGGGACCCCCCAAAAGAGGCCCCGCCTCCAGGAGGGGGGAAACACCCCGGCCCCCCCCCAAAACACACACACCCCCCTCGGGCCTGAGACCAACGTTTAATGGGGGGGGGGGGGTGTCTGGGGGGGTCACAGGGAGGTCATGGGGGGTCATGGGGGGTCGGGGGGGGGCAGGGGGATGGGGGGGTCAGGGGGTGGTTGAAGGTCTCAGGGGAGTCGGGGGGCTCAGGGGGTGTCGGGGGGATTGGGGGGGCCGGGGGGGGGGGGGGGTGGGGGGGGGCTCAAGGGGGTTCAGAGGGGGTCAGGGGGACTCAGGGCACTTGGGGGGTTGAGGGGGGGGGCGTCAGGGGTCTTGGGGTGGGAGGAGGAGGGATTGAGGGGGGTTATGGGGGAGTCAGGGGGGGCAGGGGGGCTTGGGGTGGCCCCATGGGGTCAGGGGGGCATTAGGAGGGGCGGTCAGGGTGGGTCTGGGTAGGTCAGGGGGTTGTTGGGGGGGCTCAGGGTGGGTTAGGGGGGTTCGGGGGGGGGGTCAGGGTGGGTCTGGGGGGTGTTGGGGGGGCTCAGGGTGAGTCAGGGGGGCTCAGGGGGGTGTCAGGGGGGTTCAGGGTGGCTCAGGGTGAGTCAGGGGGCTCAGGGGGGTGTCAGGGGGGTTCAGGGTAGATCGGGGGGGTCGGGGGGGCTGAGGGGGGGTTCAGGGTGGGTCAGGAGGGTTCAGGGGGATGTCAGGGGTCTCAGGGGGGTTGTGGGGGGCTGAGGGGGGTCCGGGGGGCTCAGGGGGGCCCCTGTCCCCCCTGACCCGCAGGAACTCGGCCGTGCTGGAGAAGTACTTCTGCGCCGCCTCCCCGGCCTTCTTCTCGGCCGCCTGCGGGTTCACGATCTCCAGGCCCTGGGGGGGTTTGGGGGGGTTTTGGGGGGGGGGGGGGGTGGGGGGTGTGGGACCCCCCCCATCCCCCCAATCCCCTCACTTCCCCCCAGTCACCCCCCCGCTCCTCAATCCCCCTCCCCACCCCCAGTGCCCCCCCCCTGCTCCTCAATCCCCCTCCCCACCCCCAGTGCCCCCCCCCCCGATTCTCAATCCCCCCCAACCCCAAGTGACCCCCCCGCCCCCCAATCACCCCCCTGCCCCCCAACTGACCCCCCCCCACACCCCCAGTGACTCCCCCTGCCCAACAATCCCCCCCGCCCCCAATCCCCACCCACCCCCCAGTGACCCCTCTGCCCCCCAATCCCCCTCCCCACCCCCATCTTCCCCCCAGCCCCCCAGTGACCCCCCCAATTCCCCCCAGCCCCCCAATCTCTCCCCCAGCCCCCCAGTGACCCCCCCAATCTCCTCCCCAGCCCCCCAGTGACCCCCCCAATGACCCCCTCAATTCCCCCCAATCTCCCCTCCCAGCCCCCCCATCTTCCCCCCAGCCCCTCAGTGACCCCCCAGTCTCCCTCCCAGCCCCCTGTGACCCCCCAATTCCCCCCCAGCCCCCCCAATCGACTCCCCCAGCCCCCCAGTGACTCCCCCAGCTCCCCCATCTTCCCCCCCAGCCCCCCAGTGACCCCCCCAATCTCCCCTCCCAGCCCCCCCATCTTCCCCCCAGCCCCCCAGTGACCCCCCAGTCTCCCTCCCAGCCCCCTAGTGACCCCCCAATTCCCCCCCAGCCCCCCCAATCGACTCCCCCAGCCCCCCAGTGACTCCCCCAGCTCCCCCATCTTCCCCCCCAGCCCCCCAGTGACCCCCCCAACTCCCCCCAGCCCCCCATCTTTCCCCCCAGCCCCCCAGTGACCCCCCCAATTCCCCTCCAGCCCCCCAATCTTCCCCCCAGCCCCACAATCTCCCCCCCAGCCCCTCAGTGACCCCCAAATCTCTCCCCCATCTCCCCCCAGCCCCCCAGTGACCCCCCAACTCCCCTCCAGCCCCCTTATCTCCCCCCAGCCCCCCAGTGACCCCCCCAAGCCTCCCCAGCCCCCCCATCTCCCCCCCAGCCCCCCAGTGACCCCCCCAGCCCCCCAGTGACCCCCCCAATCTCCCCCCAGCCCCCCTCCAAGCCCCCCAGCCCCCCAGTGACCCCCCCAGCCCCCCAGTGACCCCCCCAAGCCCCCCAGCCCCCCAGTGACCCCCCAGCCCCCCCACCTGCAGCGGGGTGAAGGCCACGCTGGACGCGGTGCCCGACGACCGGTCCCGGATGGTGGATTTGCCGCCGTAGACGACGCTCTGCTTCTGCAGCGTGCGCTGGGGGCAACCAGGGGGTAATTAGGGGTAATTAGGGGTAATTAGGGGTAATTAGGGGTAATTAGGGGTAATTAGGGGTAATTAGGGGTAATTAGGGGGGGTCACTGGGGTGAACCTGTGGCTTGAGGGTCACTGGGGGCTACTGGGCATCAACTGAGGGTCCATCGCTGGGGAAGCGAGGGTTAATTGATGGCTAATCAAGGCTTAATTAGCGGCTAATCAAGGGTTAATTAGCAGCTAATCAAGGGTTAATTAGCGGCTAATCAAAAGCTATTCATTGGGTAATTAATGGATTAATTAACAGGCAATCAAGACTAGCCAAGGCAGCTCACCAAGGGTTGACTTGTGTGAGGGGTAACTGAGAGCTAATCCAGGGTTTATCAAGGGCTAATTAGGAGCTAATCAAGAGGTAGTCAATGGCTAATAATGGGCTAATCAATGGTTAATTAATGGCTAATCAGGGTCTAATTAATAGTTAATAAAAGGGATAACCAATGGTTAGTTAACAGGCAAACTAGGGCTAACCAAGGATTAATCAAGGGCTAACCAAGGATTAATCAAGGGCTAATCAAGGGCTAATCAAGGATTAATTAAGGGCTAATCAAGGGCTAATTCATAGTTAATAAAAGGGATAACCAATGGTTAGTCAACAGGTAAACAAGGGCTAACCAAGGATTAATCAAGGGCTAACCAAGGATTAATTAAGGGCTAATCAAGGGCTAACCAAGGATTAATTAAGGGCTAACCAAACATTAATTAAGGGCTAATCAAGGGCTAACCAATAAGTTATTAATGGCTAATAGATGACTAACCAAAAGTTAATTAGTAGCTAATCAAAGGCTAACCAAGGAATTATTAATGGCTAATGAAGGGCTAGCCAAGCATTAATTAATGGCTAATCAAAGATTAATCCATGGCTAATCAAGAGCCAATCAAGGATTAATTAATGGCTAATCAAGGGCTAACCAAACATTAATTAATGGCTAATAAAGCACCACACAAGGTCTTACAATGGATTAACCAAGAGGTAATGAAGAGCTAATTAAGAGGCTAATGGAGGGCTAATCAAGGGCTAAGGAAGGACCCTCACCAAGGACTAATCAAGGATTAATTCATGGCTAATTAAGAGGCAATCAAGGAGTAATTAATAACTAAGCAAGGGCCAACCAAGTACTAACCAAGGATTAACCAAGGGCTAACCATGGACTAACCAAGAGCTAATTAACAGGCAAACTAAGGGCTAATCAAGGGCTAAGGAAGGACCCTCATCAAGGGCTAATTAAGAGCTAACGAAGGGCTAATGAAGAGCTAATGAAGGGCTAATGAGTCCCACCTGCAGCGTCTTGGAGATGCGGGCCTTGGTGGCCTCGTTGACCTGCGTCTGCCGCACGCGCCCGCTGCCGGCCTTGCCCAGGTGCCCCAGGCTGAACCCCAAATCCTCCTGGTAGGCGTCCTCCTCGATCTGAGGGGGGCAGCACCTCGTTAGCCACCCCCTTAACGAACCCCAGGCCTTAATTACCCCCTTAATTACCCCTTAATTACCTCTCCAAAGCTCATCCTGTTGGCCTGTTTGCGGATCTCCGTCAGCCCCAACCTCTCCTTCATCTTCCGGTACCTGCGGCCGAGCTCGTTAAACCTTTCCTCGTTAATTAACCCTAATTAACCCCCCTCATTAATTAGCGGGGTCCCCCCCTCACCTACGGCCCCCCTCTTCTTCCTCTGCCCATCCAGGGGCGCCGGCAGCGGCTTCACCTGCTTCACCGGGGGCGGCTCCTGCCACTTGTCGAACTTGCGCTCGATCTCCTCCTTCAGCTCGTAGCCCACCTGGGTCATTAAGGGTAATTAAGGGTTAATTAGCCCCGGGAAAGAGGGATGAAGGGGTTAATTAGGGGGGGGGGGTCACCTTGCCATCCTGGCTCTCGTGGAAGCTGTCCACACGCGCTGCCAGCGTGCACTTGGCTGCCACCAGGCGAGCGGCCTTGCGCCGCAGGTCCTGGGGGAGAGGGGGGGGGGGGTAAATCAGCCCCCCCACCCCAAAATAAAGGGGGGGCAGGGGGGTTGGGGGGTTCAGGGGGGTTTGGGGGGGTAGGGGGATGGAGGGTTATGGGGGATGGGGGGTTTGGGGGGGGTATGAGGGAGGTGGGGCTGGGGGAGTCGGAGGGGTTTGGGGGGGTCAGGGAGGCTTGGGGGTGGAGGGGGGGGAAGGGGGGGCTGAGGGGGGTGAGGGGGAGTTGGGGGGGGGTTCAGGGATTAGTGGGGGGTTTTGGGGGGGTCAGGGGGGTCCCGTGGGGTCTGTACTGGGGGCACTTCATGATGTGGCTGTGGTAGATGTGGGGCAGGATGGAGGGGCAGAGGGGTCGGGGAGTGAGGAAGTTCAGGGGGGTTGGGGGGGGGTTCAGGGGGGTTGGGGGTCAGTGGGGGGGTTCAGGAGGATTTGGGGGGGGGGTCCCAGGGGGGTCACACCAGGGGCAGGGACTGCACGATGTCGCTGTGGTGGATGTGGGGCAGGATGGGAGCTGAGGGAGTGAGGGGGGTCAGGGGAATTGGGTGGGGGTTCAGGGGTGTCAGGGGGGTCAGGGGGGTTGGGGGTCAGTGGGGGGGTTCAGGAGGATTTGGGGGGGGTCCCAGGGGGGTCATACTAGGGGCAGGGACTGCACAATGTTGCTGTGGTGGATGTGGGGCAGGATGGGAGCTGAGGGAGTGAGGGGGATCAGGGAAGTCGGGTGGGGGTTCAGGGGGTGTCAGGGGCGGTTCAGGGGTGTCAGGGGGGTTGGGGGTCAGTGGAGGGGTTCAGGAGGATTTGGGGGGGGTCTGGGGGTCCATACCAGGGGCAGGGACTGCACGGTGTCACTGTATTAGATATGGGGCAGAATGGGAGCTGAGGGAGTGAAGGGGGTCAGGGGGGTTGGGGGAGGTCAGGGGGTGTCAGGGGGGTTGGGGGTCAGTGGGGGGGTTCAGGAGGATTTGGGGGGGTCTGGGGGTCCGTACCAGGGGCAGGGACTGCACGGTGTCACTGTATTAGATGTGGGGCAGAATGGGAGCTGAGGGAGTGAAGGGGGTCAGGGGGGTTGGGGGAGGTCAGGGGGTGTCGGGGGGGTTTGGGGGTCCGTGGGGGGGTTCAGGGGGATTTGGGGGGGGGTCCCAGGGGGGTCACACCAGGGGCAGGGACTGCACGATATCGCTGTGGTGGATGTGGGGCAGGATGGGAGCTGAGGGAGTGAGGGGGGTCAGGGGAATTGGGTGGGGGTTCAGGGGGTGTCAGGGGGGTTCAGGGGTGTCAGGGGGGGTTGGGGGTCAGTGGGGGGGTTCAGGGGGATTTGGGGGGGGTCCCAGGGGGGTCATACCGGGGGCAGGGACTGCACAATGTTGCTGTGGTGGATGTGGGGCAGGATGGGAGCTGAGGGAGTGAGGGGGGTCAGGGGAATTGGGTGGGGGTTCAGGGGTGTCAGGGGGGGTCAGGGGGGTTGGGGGTCAGTGGGGGGGTTCAGGGGGGTTTTGGGGGGGTCCCAGGGGGGTCATACCGGGGGCAGGGACTGCACGATGTCGCTGTGGTAGATGTAGCCAGTGTGGGGCAGCACTGAGGTGCTGGAGAAGCCGGACAGGGTCCTGCGCTGGGCCCCCAGCAGCATGATGTTACAGGCCGGCATCTTGGAGAGCGGCGTCAGGCCCCCGGCCACCCCTGGGGGGGGGAACAGCCCCGAAAAGGGGGTGAAGGGGGCGCGGGGGCACCCCGTCCAGGGGGGTTTTTGGGTGCGGGGAAGGGAGTCCCACCCATGATCTTGGCGGCGGTGGAGGCGCCGAGGATGAGGGAGAGGTTGGGGGCGATGAAGGACATGCGGGACTCCACGTACTCGTAGATGCGGTGCTTGGCCTGGCTGAGGCGCAGCGCCATGTCACAGGCCTCCTCCAGCCGGGCCAGCTCCTCGGGGGACAGCTGCTGCCTGGGGGGGGTCAGAGGGGGGTCACAGAGGGGGTTTGGGGGGTCACAGAGGGGGTTAGGGGGGTTAGAGGGGATTTGGGGGGGTTAGAGGGGAGTTGGGGGTCAGGAGGCCTGGCTGAGGCACAGCGCCATGTCACAGGCCTCCTCCAGCCTGGCCAGCTCCTCGGGGGACAGCTGCTGCCTGGGGGGGTCAGAGGGGGTTTAGGGGGGTCACAGAGGGGGTTTGGGGGGTCAGAGGGGGGAATTTGGGGGCTCAGAGGGGGTTTGGGGGGTTTAGAGGGGAGTTGGGTGTCAGGAGTCCTGGCTGAGGCGCAGTGCCATGTCACAGGCCTCCTCCAGCCGGGCCAGCTCCTCGGGGGACAGCTGCTGCCTGGGGGGGTCAGAGGGGGGTCACAGAGGGGGTTTGGGGGGTCAGAGGGGGGAATTTGGGGGGCTCAGAGGGGGTTTGGGGGGTTTAGAGGGGAGTTGGGTGTCAGGAGTCCTGGCTGAGGCGCAGCGCCATGTCACAGGCCTCCTCCAGCCGGGCCAGCTCCTCGGGGGACAGCTGCTGCCTGGGGGGGTCAGAGGGGGGTCACAGAGGGGGTTTGGGGGGTCACAGAGGGGGTTAGGGGGGTTAGAGGGGATTTGGGGGGTTAGAGGGGAGTTGGGGGTCAGGAGGCCTGGCTGAGGCACAGCGCCATGTCACAGGCCTCCTCCAGCCTGGCCAGCTCCTCGGGGGACAGCTGCTGCCTGGGGGGGTCAGAGGGGGTTTAGGGGGGTCACAGAGGGGGTTAGGGGGGCCACAGGGAGGGTTTGGGGGGGTTAGAGGAGGTTTGGGGGGGTTAGAGGGTCAGGAGGCCTGGCTGAGGCGCAGCGCCATGTCACAGGCCTCCTCAAGCCGGGCCAGCTCCTCGGGGGACAGCTGCTGCCTGGGGGGCACAGGGGGGGTTTGGGGGGTCAGAGGGGGTTTGGGGGGTCAGAGGGGGGAATTTGGGGGGCTCAGAGGGGGTTTGGGGGGTTTAGAGGGGAGTTGGGGGTCAGGAGGCCTGGCTGAGGCGCAGCGCCATGTCACAGGCCTCCTCCAGCCGGGCCAGCTCCTCAGGGGACAGCTGCTGCCTGGGGGTTTGGGGGGGCAGGGGGGGTTTTGGGGGGGTCACAGGGGGAGTTTGAGGGGGTTAGAGGGGACTTGGGGGGGTCAGGGGGGTCGGGGGGGGTCAAGGGGTTAAGGGGGAGTGGGTGGATAGAGGATGAGAGGGGAGAGGGAGTGAGGAAGGGTCAGGGGGTGTGGAGGGATTGGGGGGTCAGGAGGGGCCAAGGGGGTCAGGGGTCCCACAACCCCCCTGACCCCCCTAAACCCCCCTTGTGACACCCCCAAAACTCCTCCCCAACCCCCCAGATCCCCCCAAACCCCCCTAATCCCCCTCCCTGACCCCCCCAACCTCCCCTGACCCTTCCTCACTCCTCCCCTCTCACCCTCTATCCACCCGTTCCCCCCTTAACCCCTTGACCCTCCCAACCCCCATGACCCCCCCAAACTCCCCCTGTGACCCCCAACCCCCCCATGACCCCCTGTGACCCCCCCAAAGCCCCTCCCTGACCCCCCCAACCCCTTTCAGTCCCCCTCACCCCCCAACCCTCCCTCACTCCTTCTCCCCTCCTCAACCCTTGCACCACCACCAACCCCCAAACCCTCCCAAACCCCCCTAAACCCCTCCTGTGACCCCCCAAACCCCTCCCCAAGCCTCCCAGACCCCCCCAAACCCCTCCCCAAGCCCCCCAGACCCCCCCAAACCCCCCTCACCCCTGGGTGGTGGAGGCGGTGACGCTGACCACCATGATGGTGGCGTTGGTCAGGATCTGCTGCACGTTCTCGTTGTTCTTACACTTGTCCAGACTGTTCCCCAGCTCCTGAGTGGGGGGAAACACCCCAAAACACCCTTCTCAGCACCCCCAGGGGGCTGTACCCCCAAATCCCAGCGGGGACCCCCTAAACCCCCTCCCCAGACCTTCACAGTGCGGATGTAGTCCAGGGCGTTGGGCACCAGCGACTCCAGCTCCGGGAAGCGCTTGGAGTATTTATCCCTGATGAACTTGTGGATGATGTCTGGGGGGGTCAGGAGGGGGTGGGAAGAGCCCCCCAAATTACCAGGGGGTTGAGGGACACCCCCAGCCCTTTAAACCCCCCCAGACCCCCCCTTTGTGCTCACTCAGCTCGTTCTCAATCTCCACTGTCAGGTTGTTGGCGTCGACGATGACTCGATACTCGGGGGCGGCTTCCACGGGGCCCAGGACTTGGGGGGGGGGCACAGGGGGGTCAGGGGGAGGTTTGGGGGGGTTGAACCCCTCCAGACATGAATAGGAGGGGTTTGGGGAGCTTTAGGAGGGGTTTGGGGGGGGTTAGGGAGGGTTTGGGGGGGTTTAGGAGGGGTTTGGTGGAGTTTAGGAGAGGGTGGGGGGGGTTAGGAGGGGTTTGGGGGGCGTTAGGGAGGGTTTGGGGGGTTTAGGAGGGGTTTGGGGGGGGTTAGGAGGGGTTGGGGGGGGTTTAGGGAGGGTTTGGGGGGTTTAGGAGGGGTTAGGAGGGGTTTGGGGGGGGTTAGGAGGGGTTTGGGGGGGTTAGGGAGGGGTTTGGTGGAGTTTAGGAGAGGGTGGGGGGGGTTAGGAGGGGTTTGGGGGGGGTTAGGGAGGGTTTGGGGGGTTTAGGAGGGGTTTGGGGGGGTTAGGAGGGGTTTGGGGGGGTTAGGAGGGTTTTGGGGGGGTTTAGGAGGGGTTGGGGGGGTTTAGGGAGGGTTTGGGGGGTTTAGGAGGGGTTAGGAGGGGTTAGGAGGGGTTTGGGGGGGTTAAGGAAGGGTTTGGGGGGGTTAAGGAGGGGTTTGGGGGGGTTAGGAGGGGTTTGGGGGGGGGTTAGGAGGAGTTTGGGGGGGTTAGGAGGAGTTTGGGGGGGTTAGGAGGGGTTTGGGGGGCTTTAGGAGGGGTTTGGGGGGGTTAGGAGGGGTTTGGGGGTCTGAGGGGGGTTTTGGGGAGGTTAGAGGGGGTTTGGGGGGTCTGAAAAGAGTTTTGGGGGGGTTAGGGGGTCTGGGGGGGGGGTTGGAGGGGGGTTGGGGAGTCTGGGTGGGGTTTAGGGGGGGTTTTGGGGGGTCTGAGGGGGGTTTTGGGGGGGTTAGAGGGGGTTTGGGGGGTCTGAAAAGAGTTTTGGGGGGGTTAGGGGGTCTGGGGGGGTTGGAGGGGGGTTGGGGAGTCTGGGTGGGGTTTAGGGGGGGGTTTTGGGGGGTCTGAGGGGGTTTTGGAGGGTCTGGGGGGTTTGGGGGGTCGGGGGGGGGTTTTGGGGGGGTTTAGGGGGGTCTGAGGGGGGTTTTTTGGGGGGTCTGAGGGGGGTTTTGGGGGGTTTTGGGGGGTCTGGGGGCACCTTCAGCAGCTCGGGGCTGCTTCCCGATGTACTCCTCGATCTTCTGCATGATCTCAGCGAACTGGGGGGGCCGGGGGGGGGTCACAGGGGGCCCCCCCCCCCATTTCAGGGTGGTGCCCCCCCCCCCCCAGCCCCATTCCCCCCCCCAGCCCCATTTCAGGTCCCCCCCAGCCCCATTTCACCCCCCCCAGCCCCATTTCAGGCCCCCCAGCCCCATTTCGGGGTCCCCTTGCCCCATTTCGCCCCCCCCAGCCCCATTTCAGGCGCCCCCCAGCCCCATTTCCGGGGTCCCCCAGCCCCATATCCCAGCCCCATTTCGCCCCCCCCCAGCCCCATATCAGCCCCCCCCAACCCCATTTACCCCATTTCCCCCCCAGCCCCATTTCAGGCCCCCCAGCCCCATTTCCCCTCCCCCAGCCCCATTTCAGGCCCCCCCAGCCCCATTTCAGGCCCCCCCAGCCCCATATCCCCCCCCCAGCCCCATTTCGCCCCCCCCCCAGCCCCATTTCCCCCCCCCCAGCCCCATTTCAGGCCCCCCAGCCCCATTTCGCCCCCCCCAGCCCCATTTCCCCTCCCCCCAGCCCCATTTTGCCCCCTCCCCAGCCCCATTTCCCCCCCCCCCAGCCCCATTTCAGGCCCCCCCAGCCCCATTTCCCCTCCCCCAGCCCCATTTCAGGCCCCCCCAGCCCCATTTGCCCCATTTCCCCCCCAGCCCCATTTCGCGGTCCCCCAGCCCCATTTCCCCCCAGCCCCATTTCAGGCCCCCCCAGCCCCATTTCGCCCCCCCCAGCCCCATTTCCCCTCCCCCCAGCCCCATTTCGCCCCCCCAGCCCCATTTCGCCCCCCCAGCCCCATTTCAGGCCCCCCAGCCCCATTTCGCCCCCCCCAGCCCCATTTCAGCCCCCCCAGCCCCATTTCAGGCCCCCCAGCCCCATTTCGGGGTCCCCTTGCCCCATTTCAGCCCCCCCAGCCCCATTTCAGGCCCCCCAGCCCCATTTCGGGGTCCCCTTGCCCCATTTCGCCCCCCCCAGCCCCATTTCACCCCCCCAGCCCCATTTCAGGCCCCCCAGCCCCATTTCGGGGTCCCCCAGCCCCATTTCCCCCCCAGCCCCATTTCAGGCCCCCCCAGCCCCATTTCCCCTCCCCCAGCCCCATTTCGCCTCCCCCCAGCCCCATTTCGCCCCCCCCCAGCCCCATTTCAGCCCCCCAGCCCCATTTCAGGCCCCCCCAGCCCCATTTCGGGGTCCCCTTGCCCCATTTCGCCCCCCCCCAGCCCCATTTCGCCCCCCCAGCCCCATTTCGCCCCCCCCAGCCCCATTTCAGCCCCCCCAGCCCCATTTCGCCCCCCCCAGCCCCATTTCAGCCCCCCAGCCCCATTTCGCCCCCCCCAGCCCCATTTCAGCCCCCCCAGCCCCATTTCGCCCCCCCAGCCCCATTTCAGGCCCCCCAGCCCCATTTCGCCCCCCCAGCCCCATTTCAGGGCCCCCCAGCCCCATTTCAGGCCCCCCAGCCCCATTTCGGGGTCCCCTTGCCCCATTTCAGCCCCCCCAGCCCCATTTCAGGCCCCCCAGCCCCATTTCGGGGTCCCCTTGCCCCATTTCGCCCCCCCCCAGCCCCATTTCACCCCCCCCCAGCCCCATTTCAGGCCCCCCAGCCCCATTTCGGGGTCCCCCAGCCCCATTTCCCCCCCAGCCCCATTTCAGGCCCCCCCAGCCCCATTTCCCCCCCCCAGCCCCATTTCCCCTCCCCCCAGCCCCATTTCGCCTCCCCCAGCCCCATTTCAGGCCCCCCAGCCCCTTTTCGGGGTCCCCCAGCCCCATTTCAGCCCCCCCAGCCCCATTTCGCCCCCCCAGCCCCATTTCAGGCCCCCCCAGCCCCATTTCGGGGTCCCCTTGCCCCATTTCAGCCCCCCAGCCCCATTTCAGGCCCCCCCAGCCCCATTTCGGGGTCCCCTTGCCCCATTTCGCCCCCCCCCAGCCCCATTTCAGCCCCCCAGCCCCATTTCGCCCCCCCCAGCCCCATTTCGGGGTCCCCTTGCCCCATTTCGCCCCCCCCCAGCCCCATTTCAGCCCCCCCAGCCCCATTTCAGCCCCCCCAGCCCCATTTCGCCCCCCCCCAGCCCCATTTCGGGGTCCCCTTGCCCCATTTCGCCCCCCCCAGCCCCATTTCAGCCCCCCAGCCCCATTTCGCCCCCCCCAGCCCCATTTCAGGCCCCCCCAGCCCCATTTCGGGGTCCCCTTGCCCCATTTCGCCCCCCCCAGCCCCATTTCACCCCCCCAGCCCCATTTCAGGCCCCCCAGCCCCATTTCGGGGTCCCCTTGCCCCATTTCGCCCCCCCCCAGCCCCATTTCAGCCCCCCCAGCCCCATTTCGCCCCCCCAGCCCCATTTCAGCCCCCCCAGCCCCATTTCACCCCCCCAGCCCCATTTCAGGCCCCCCAGTCCCATTTCGGGGTCCCCCAGCCCCATTTCCCCCCCAGCCCCATTTCAGGCCCCCCAGCCCCATTTCCCCTCCCCCCAGCCCCATTTCGCCTCCCCCAGCCCCTTTTCGGGGTCCCCCAGCCCCATTTCAGCCCCCCCAGCCCCATTTCAGGCCCCCCAGCCCCATTTCAGCCCCCCCAGCCCCATTTCGCCCCCCCCCAGCCCCATTTCAGCCCCCCCCCAGCCCCATTTCGCCCCCCCCCAGCCCCATTTCGGGGTCCCCTTGCCCCATTTCGCCCCCCCCAGCCCCATTTCAGCCCCCCCAGCCCCATTTCGCCCCCCCCAGCCCCATTTCAGCCCCCCCCAGCCCCATTTCGCCCCCCCCAGCCCCATTTCGGGGTCCCCTTGCCCCATTTCGCCCCCCCAGCCCCATTTCAGCCCCCCAGCCCCATTTCGCCCCCCCCAGCCCCATTTCAGGCCCCCCCAGCCCCATTTCGGGGTCCCCTTGCCCCATTTCGCCCCCCCCAGCCCCATTTCACCCCCCCCAGCCCCATTTCAGGCCCCCCCAGCCCCATTTCGGGGTCCCCTTGCCCCATTTCGCCCCCCCCCAGCCCCATTTCAGCCCCCCAGCCCCATTTCGCCCCCCCCAGCCCCATTTCAGGCCCCCCCCAGCCCCATTTCAGGCTCCCCCAGCCTCATTTCCCCTCCCCCAGCCCCATTTCAGCCCCCCCAGCCCCATTTCGCCCCCCCCCAGCCCCATTTCAGGCCCCCCCAGCCCCATTTCGGGGTCCCCTTGCCCCATTTCGCCCCCCCCCAGCCCCATTTCAGCCCCCCCAGCCCCATTTCGCCCCCCCCAGCCCCATTTCAGACCCCCCCAGCCCCATTTCGCCCCCCCCAAACCCCATTTCAGCCCCCCAGCCCCATTTCAGACCCCCCCAGCCCCATTTCGCCCCCCCCAAACCCCATTTCAGCCCCCCCAGCCCCATTTCCCCTCCCCCCAGCCCCATTTCAGGCCCCCCCAGCCCCATTTCGCCCCCCCCCCCCCGCACCGTGCGGCTGTCCCAGAGCTTGGCGATGCTGCGCACGGAGTCGGCGGCGGCGTCGGGCGGCGGCTCCTCCCGAACCTCCTCGATGGGCGGCTCGTCCCCCCCCTCGGCGCCGCTGCCGCCGCCCCCTCCTCCTCCTCCTCCTCCTCCGCCTCCTCCAGGTCGGCCAGCAGCTCGTCCGCCAGCGACATGGCTGGGGAAGGGGGGGGGAACGCGGCGGTTGGGACCCCCCCTCCCCAAACACCCCCCCGGGGGGCTCACACAGCCCCCCACCCCCCCCCCCACCCCGCAGGCTGCTGCCCCCCCCCCCCCCGGGTCTCCGGCCACCCCCAAACTACACCCCCCCCCCCCCCCCACAGGTACAGTGTGGCCCCCCCGGGGGTGTCCCGCCCCCCCCAGACCCACCTCCCCGGGTCTCTCCCCCGCCCAGCCCCCCCCGGGGCTGTCCGGCCCCCCGGACCCCCAATTCCCCCCCCAGACCCCCCTGTACAGCCCCCGCCCCCCCCCAGCACCCCCGGGGCTCTCCCGCCCCCCCCCGTACCGCCCCCCCCGGGGTTCTGCCGCCTCCCCCAGACCCCCAACCCCCCCAGACCCCCCTGTACAGCCCCCCGGGGCTCTCCCGCCCCCCGAGCCCCCCCGCAGCCCCCCCAGGGGTCTCCCCCCCCCCAGGTACCGCTCAGTCCCCTCTCAAGCGGTGCGGTCGCAGCCGAATTGACGTCACTTCCTGGCGCGACGGTTTCCGGCGCGGCTCCCAGATCCGGGCGGAAGCTCCTCCCACTCCCCTCCCTTCGCCCGCCGGCTTGACGTCATCGAAGCGCGACGCTCCCCTCCCTCGCGCCCGCCCGCCCGCCCGGCACCGACCGACGGCCGCGTCGGAGCGTCGCTGTGCGTGACGTCATCAGCGGGGTGGGCACGGCGGGGTGGGGGAGGGGAACTACAACCCCGGGGAGGGGGAGTGACGTCACGGGGCGAGGGGGAGGGGGGAGTCGGGGGGGTGATGTCACGGGAAGAGGGGCTGGCGCGGTGGGATGACGTCACGGGGCGAATGACGTCACGGGGAGAAGGGAAGAACGGGGGTTGGGGGGAGGAGGGGGAGAGGCCACGGGGGGGAGGGGGTGTGATGGCACCGAGGGGGGAATGACGTCATTGGGGGAACAATGACGTCACTGGGCGGTGATGTCACTGGGGGATGACGTCATTGGGGAGATGACGTCATGGTGGGGGGGATGATGTCACCGGGTGTGATGTCATTGGGGGAAGTGATGTCACTGGAGGGGGGAACTGTGTCACAGGAGGGAGAAATGACATCACTGGGGGGGTGATGTCAGTGGAGCGATGACGTCACTGGGGGGAAATGATGTCACTAGGATGGGATGACGTCACTGGGGGGAGGGGAGGTTTGTCCCGGGAGGGTGGGGGGATGACATCACTGAGGGGGGTGGGGGGGTGGGGTGTGTTTCACGAGGAGTATGACGGGTGTGGGGGGGGGAGGGGTGTTGCTGGGGAAGGGGGGGGGGGGTATGACGTCACAGCCGGCGTGTGACGTCACAGGGCCATGGCGGGCGTGGCCTTCGAGGAGTTCCTCGGCGCCGCCGGGCTCGGAGCTGGCGCTGCCGCCGCTCTTCGGGGGCCACATCCTGGAGAGCGAGCTGGAGGCCGAGGTCGAGTTCGCCGACGAGGGCGACCCCGAGCCCCGCCACGCCCACGGCCACGCCCACGGCCACGCCCACGGCCACGCCCACAGCGACGACGAGGAGGGCGGCGGCGACGAGGAGCGACGGCGCCTGGAGCGGCGCAAGGCCCAGGCCCTGCAGCGGCGCTGCCAGGAGATCGAGCAGGTGGGGCTGGGACACGCCCCCCCCCGCAGGCCACGCCCCCTCCTGCCCCCCTGGCCACGCCCACCTCTGCGCAACACCCAATCAGCTCCCTCCTTACAAACCCCGGGGCCTGGAGCTGGGGACACGCCCGCTTTAAGCTCCGCCCAGCCAATCAGGCCCCGCCCCCAGAGCGCTGACCCCACCCCATTAAGCCACGCCCCCCTCAAGCCCCACCCAATCATCTCCCCATCCAGCCCCGCCCATCGCGCTGCCATTAAGCCCCACCCCTTTTAAGCCCCACCAATCAGACCCCGCCCCTTTGAAGCCCTGCCCTCCCATCGGTTAAGACCCTCCCCGCAGGCCCCGCCCCCTTTAGCCCCCAACCAATCAGCTCCTGGCCTCTCCTGGGCCCCGCCCCCATTGCTCAGGCTCCGCCCCTGACCCTACTCCAAGGTCAGCCCCGCCCCCTCAGTTGGTCCCACCCATATCTGGCCCCACCCCCCAGCCGGGCTGGCCCCGCCCCTGACTCTGGCCCCGCCCCTGACCCCGCCCCCCGCTCTGGCCCCGCCCCCAGGTGAACGAGCGAGTCCTGGGCCGCCTGCAGCAGGTGCAGCGAATCACACGGCGGCTGCAGCTGGAGCGGCGGTGAGTGACAGCTGGCCACGCCCCCTGGTGTCTGGCCACGCCCCCTGGTGCCTGGCCACGCCCCCTCACACCTCCTCCCCCCCCAGGTTCCTGATGCGGCTGCTGGACGCCCACGGGGACCGAGTATCGGCGGGGGCAGCTCAGCTTCCTGCTGCAGGTGGGGCTGCCCCATGGAGACCCTGCCCCAGAGGGACCCTGCCCCATGGAGACCCTGCCCCATAGGGACCCTGCCCCATAGAGGGACCCCTGACCCATAGGGATCCTGACCCATGGAGACCCTGCCCCATGGAGACCCTGACCCATAGAGGGACCCCTGACCCAGAGGGACCCTGACCCATGGAGACCCTGCCCCATAGGGACCCTGCCCCATAGAGGGACCCCTGACCCATAGGGACCCCTGACCCATGGGGACCCTGACCCATAGAGACCCCTGACCCATAGAGGGACCCTGACCCAGAGGGACCCTGCCCCATAGAGGGACCCCTGACCCATAGGGACCCCTGACCCATGGGGACCCTGACCCATAGAGGGACCCCTGACCCATAGGGACCCTGCCCCATAGGGACCCTGCCCCATAGGGACCCTGCCCCATAGGGACCCTGACCCATAGAGGGACCCCTGACCCAGAGGGACCCTGACCCATGGAGACCCTGCCCCATAGGGACCCTGCCCCATAGAGGGACCCCTGACCCATAGGGACCCTGCCCCATAGGGACCCTGCCCCATAGGGACCCTGCCCCATAGAGGGACCCCTGACCCATAGGGACCCTGCCCCATAGAGGGACCCCTGACCCATAGGGACCCCTGACCCATGGGGACCCTGACCCATAGAGGGACCCCTGACCCATAGGGACCCTGCCCCATAGGGACCCTGCCCCATAGGGACCCTGCCCCATAGGGACCCTGCCCCATAGAGGGACCCCTGACCCATAGGGACCCTGCCCCATGGAGACCCTGCCCCATGGAGACCCTGACCCATAGAGGGACCCCTGACCCAGAGGGACCCTGACCCATGGAGACCCTGCCCCAGAGGGACCCTGCCCCATAGAGGGACCCCTGACCCATGGGGACCCTGACCCATAGAGGGACCCTGCCCCATAGAGGGACCCCTGACCCATAGGGACCCTGCCCCATAGGGACCCTGCCCCATAGAGGGACCCTGCCCCATAGAGGGACCCCTGACCCATGGGGACCCTGACCCATAGAGGGACCCTGCCCCATAGAGGGACCCCTGACCCATAGGGACCCTGCCCCATAGAGGGACCCTGCCCCATAGAGGGACCCCTGACCCATGGGGACCCTGACCCATAGAGGGACCCCTGACCCAGAGGGACCCCTGACCCATGGGGACCCTGACCCATAGGGACCCTGACCCATAGAGGGACCCCTGACCCATAGGGACCCTGCCCCATAGGGACCCTGACCCATAGAGGGACCCCTGACCCATAGGGACCCTGACCCATAGAGACCCCTGACCCAGAGGGACCCTGCCCCATAGAGACCCTGCCCCACCCATAGAGGGACCCTGACCCATGGGGACCCTGACCCATAGAGGGACCTTGACCCATAGAGACCCTGCCCCATAGGGACCCTGCCCCATAGAGGGACCCCCTGCCCCCCGCCCTGCCCCCATCCTCCCCTCCCCTCCCCCCAGGACGAGAGCAGCCACGGGGCCGACCCTCCCCCCCGGGAACGCGGAGAACGAGCCCCCCGAAAGGAGCCCCCCGGGGTCCCCCCGCCCCCCGCCCCCCCAGCCCCCCCGGAGCCCCCGGCCCCAAACGGCGCCGCCGGCCCGACAAGGAGCCGCGGGGGGGAGGGGCAGGGGGGAGGGGCGGCCCCCCAGGGCTGCCCCCCGACAGCAGCACCCAGGTACTGGGGGGGGGGGATGGGGGGGTGATTGGGGGGCATGGGGGGGTGGGGCTGGGGGGAATTGGGGGGTGGGGGGAGGGATGGGGTGGGGGGAACTGGGGGGGGGGGGTCGAGGGGGTGGGGGGAGATGGGGGGGAATTGGGGGGTGGGGGGGGGGGGGTGGGGGGTGGGGGGAGGGCTGGGGGGGGATGTGGGGGGGTCGAGGGAGTGGGGGGGCTGGGGGGAATTGGGGGGGATGGGGCTGGGGGTGGGAGTTGGGGGGTGGGGGGGTGATTGGGGGGAGGGGGGAGGGACGGGGTGGGGGGAACTGGGGGGAGGTCGAGGGAGTGGGGGTCGTAGAGGGGGTGTGTGTGGGGAGGGGGGATGGTGGTTTGGGGGGGGCCAAGGGGGGATCAGGGGGTCAATGGGGCTGTGGGGGAGGGGCTGTGGAGCTGAAGGGGATGGGGGGAGGGGTGAGTGGGGGGAGGGGTCTCTCCCACCCACCCACCCCCTCCCCCCATCTCTCGCAGCCCAAGGGGGAGGGGGGAGCAGCAGCTGCGCCCCTCCCCCCCTGGGCCCCCCCCAGCCCCCCCGAAAAACTCCTGCGCTTCCCCGGCGACTGCGACGCCTTCGCCTGAGGGGGGAGGGGGAAACCCCCCAGCCCCTCCCCCACCCCCAACCCCCCCCCAGCTGTGCCCCTCCCCCCCCCAAATAAAGAGACACAACTGGAGCCGTGGATTTATGGGGGGAGGGGGGCACCCCCTTCCAGGAGCAGGGGGGCTGGGGGGGGGTCCCAGAGGGGTCAGGGGGGTCTGGGGGGGTCCCAGAGGGGTGTCTGGGGGTTTGGGGGGGTCCCAGAGAGTTTTGGGGGGGGTTGGGATGGTCTGAGGGATCCTGGGGGAGGCTGGGAGGGGGTTTGGGGGGTCTGGGGAGGTTTGGGGGGGTCTGGGGGGGGGTCCCAGAGAGTTTTGGGGGGGGGGGGGTTGGGATGGTCTGAGGGGTCCTGAGGGAGGCTGGGAGGGGGTTTGGGGGGTCTGAGGGGGTTTGGGGGGTCCCAATGGGTCTGGGGAGGTTTGGGGGGTCTGGGGGGGTTTGGGGGTCCCTGGGGGTCTGGGGGGGTCTGGGGGGGTCTGGGGAGGTTTGGGGGGTCTGGGGGGGTCCCGGGGGGTCTCAGAGCTCCTTGAGCCAGGCCAGGCTGGGTCCCTCCTTGTCACAGGGGTGGGAGGGGACGTCCGGGAGGGTCCCATCGCCCCGCAGGGGCACTGGGGGGAGGGGCGGTCAGAGGGACCCCCCCGACCCCACCCCCCCCAAACAGCCCCCCCAGACCCTCCCCCCAAAGGTCCAGGGGGGCTGGGATTCAGTTGGGAGTCAAGAGGGTTGGGGGGGGATGGGGGGAATGGGGGGGATGGGGGGTTCCCAAAGGGGCCCATGGGGGAGGGGCGGTACCCAGGGTGGGGGAGGGGCGGTGGGGGTGGGGGAGGGGCAATACTCGAGGGTGGGGGGAGGGGTGGTACCCAGGGGTGGGGGAGGGGCGGTGGGGGTGGGGGAGGGGTGGTTCCCGGGGTGGGGGAGGGGTGGTGGGGGAGGGGCAGTGGGGGTGGGGGGAGGGGTGGTTCCTGGGGTGGGGGAGGGGTGGTACCCAGGTGTGGGGGAGGGGCAGTGGGGGTGGAGCAATATATGGGGGTGGGGGTGGTGGACAGGTGGTTACCGGGGTGGGGGGGGGGGGGGTACCCAGGGGGTGGGGGAGGGGCAGTGGGGGAGGGGCGATGGGGGTGGGGGGAGGGGTGGTACCCAGGGATGGAGGAGGGGCAGTGGGGGGGGGGGGAGGGGCGGTACCTGGGGGTGGGGAAGGGGCAGTGGGGGAGGGGATATAGGGGTGGGGGAGGGGCAGTGGGGATGGGGGTGGGGTGGTACCCAGGGTGGGGAAGGAGTGGCACCCAGGTGTGGGGGAGGGGTGATGGAGGAGGGGAAGGGGCGGTGGGGGAGGGGCTGTAGGGGTGGGGGGAGGGGCGGTACCCGGGTAGGTGTAGGGCGTGGCCCTGTTGATCATCCCCGAGTAGCGGGTGAGGGGGCTGAGGAACGGGGACACCAGCGCTGGGGGGGGGGGGAGGAGGGGGGGGTCAGGAGGTGACCCCTGACCTCCTGACCCCTCCCCTCCCCCCCTTGCCCCTCCCCCGCTCACCCAGCGCGGCGATGCCGATGCTGACGGCGATGACGGGTTCCTTGGCCCAGAGCCAACGCAGCGCCGAGCCCAGCCCTGGGGGGAGGGGCAAGGGGGGGGGAGGGGAAGGGGGGTCAGGGAACCCCCAACCCATCCCCCACCCCCCAGGGACAGCCAGCCCCTCCCCCACCCTTCATGTCCCTCCTTGGGGGCACCCAGCCCCTCCCCCCACCCCCTCCCCCCACCCCCCTTGGGAGTGGTTAGGGACCCTCAGCCCCTCCCCCCACCCCCATGGCCCCTCCCCCACCCTGGGTACCACCCCTCCCCCCACCTCCGGGTACAGTCCCTCCTTGGGGGCACCCAGCCCCTCCCCCCAGCCCCCCTTGGGAGTGGTTAGGGACCCTCCAGCCCCTCCCCCACCCTCTCCAGGACACCCAGCCCCTCCCCCCACCCCCCTTGGGAGCCTTTCGGGGGCCTCAGCCCCCTCCCCACCCCTCAGCCCCCCTCCCTCCAGCCCCTCCCCCCAGCACCTTCACCCCTCCCCCACCCCCCTTTGGGATCCCCCTGCCCCTCCCCCACCCCAGGACTCCCCCACCCCCACTCAGGGACGCCCCCCAGCCCCTCCCCCACCCCCTCAATCCCCTCCCCACCCCCACCCCCTCAGCGACCCCCCTCAGCCCCTCCCCCCACCCTCAGCCCCCCCCCAGACCCTCCCCCACCCCGCCGGTGACTCCCCCGCCCCTCTCCCCACTCCCCCCAGGACCCCCCTCCCCCCACGCCCCCAGCCCCCCCGCCCCTCCCCCCCCCCCCCCGGCTCTCACCGCCCGGTCCCGCCATGTCCTTTCCCACGGTCCCTCGCGCGCAGACCCCGCCCCCCTCCTTCCGTCGCGCGCCGATGACGTCAGAGGAGGGGGAGGGGAGGCAAAGCGGCTCCTCCCCCCGGGTCACGTGAGGAGGGGGAGGGGCGGCTCGAGCGGGAAATGAAAGAGAAAGTGGGGGAGGGGCGCAGGGGGACCCCAGGTACGAGGAGAGGGGGGGAGGGGGGGATTGGGGGTGGGGGAGGGGCGGGGAGGGGGCTGGGGGGAGGGGGGATGGGAGGGGGGAGGGGTGCGCTGTGGCGGGGGGAGGGGGAGGGTCGGGGGGGGGTGGAGAGCCACTTGAAGGGCTGGGGAGGGGGAGGGGCACAAGGGGGAGCCCAGCCCCCCTCCCCAAACCCCCTCCCCTCCCCCCACTGACCCCTCCCCCCCGACCCCCTCCCCCAGCCCCCCCGGGGGGTCCCTGCGCTGGGTCGAGGGCGACTCCCTGGACTCGCTGGACCTGCTGGCCCCAGGATCGGGCCCCCCCGCGGTGATGTCATCGGGACAGGTACCCCCGGGGGGGAGGGGAAGGGGGTGGGGGGAGGGGGTGGGGAAGGATTGGGGGGAGGGGGTTGAGGGGGAGGGGCATGTTTGGGAGGGGGAGGAGGGTGGGGGGATGGGAGGGGGATGTGGGGGGAGGGGCGTGTGTGGGGGGAGGGGCGTGTGTGGGGGGAGGGGTGGGGGGAGGGGCATGTGGGGAGAGAGAGGCATGGGGGGAGGGGCGTGTGGGGGGAGGGGCGTGGGGGGAGGGGCGTGGTGGGGAGGGGCGGGGGGAGGAGCGGGGGGGAGGGGCGTGTGGGGATGTGGGGGGAGGGGCGTGTGGGGGGAGGGGAGTGTGGGGGGAGGGGCATGGGGGGAGGGGCGTGGGGGGAGGGGCAGGGGGAGGGGCGTGGGGGGGAGGGGCGGGGGGAGGGGCGTGTGGGGGGAGGGGCATGGGGGATGTGGGGGGAGGGGCGTGTGGAGGGAGGGGCGTGTGGGGGGAGGGGCATGGGGGGAGGGGCGTGTGGGGGATGGGGCAGGGGGAGGAGCGTGGGGGGAGGGGCATGTTGGGGGGAGGGGGTGTATGTTGGGGGGGGTGTATGTGGGGGGAGGGGTGGGGGCAGAGGGGGGTATTTTGAGGGGGGGAGGGGTGTGTATGGAAGGGGGCACCTCCCCTCCCCCCACACCAACCTCCCCTCCCCCCCCAGCCCCCCAGAGCCGCCGCCGCCGTCCCGGGGGGTCAGTGGGGCCCGGAGCCCCCCCCAGGTCACCACCCTCATCGTCACCCCTCCCCCAACGCCTGGGAAGCCCCTCGCCCCGCCCCCCACCTGCCCCACCCCTTCCCCACGCCCCACGCCCCTCCCCCACCCCAAATGCCCCCCAGGCCCCACACCCAAACCCCACCCTGCACCCCTCCCCCACCCCAAATCCCCCCTGGCCCCACACCCCTCCCCCACCCCACATCCCACCCCCAGCCCCTCCCCCACCCCAAGTCCTCCCCTGGCCCCACTCCCCTCCCCCACCCCCAGCCCTTCCCCCACCCCAAATGCCCCCCTGGCCCCACACCCCTCCCCCACCCCACCTCCCCCTCCTGCCCCACACCCCTCCCCCACCCCACATCCCACCCCCAGCCCCTCCCCCACCCCCCACCCCCTCCCACCCCCTCCCCCACCCCTCCCCTCCCCCTCCCTCCTCCCCACCCCTTTCCCCTCCCCCCGGGCCGGAGGGCGATCTGGGGGCGCTGGGCCGGGAGCTGGGGGTGCTGCTGGGGGGGCACCCCGGGGGTCTGTCCCTGTTCCAGCTGCGGGCGGCCTATGGGGCGCGGTTCCTGCGGCCGCTGCCCCTGGGCGCCGCCCCCTCGGCCCGGCTGCGCCTGCGGCAGCTGCCCCACGTCCTGCGCCTGCGCGGCTGCGGCGTCCAGACCCGCGTCCTGCCCCACGCCCGGGGGGGCAGGGGGGGCACAGCCGGACCCATGGGTGGGGAGTTAGGGGGCTGCCCCATGGATGGGGGTGGGGACTTGGGGGGCTGCCCCATGGCTGAGGATTGGGAGTTGGGGGGCTGCCCCATAGTCAAGGACAAGGACTTGGGGGCAGCCCTATGGTCAAGAACAAGGGCTTGGGGGGCAGCCCCATGGCCAAGAACAAGGACTTGGGTGGCAGCCCCATGGCTGAGGATGGGGAGTTGGGGGCAGCCCCATGGCCAAGAACAAGGACTTGGGGGGCAGCCCCATGGCCAAGAACAAGGACTTGGGTGGCAGCCCCATGGCTGAGGATGGGGACTTGGGGGGCAGCCCCATGGCCAAGAACAAGGACTTGGGGGGCAGCCCCATGGCTGAGGATGGGGAGTTGGGGGGCAGCCCCATGGCCAAGAACAAGGACTTGGGTGGCAGCCCCATGGCCAAGGACAAGGACTTGGGAGGCTGCCCCACAGCCACAGACGGGCACTTGGGGGGCAGCCCCATGGCTGAGGATTGGGAGTTGGGGGGCAGCCCCATGGCCAAGAACAAGGACTTAGGGGGCAGCCCCATGGCTGAGGATTGGGAGTTGGGGGGCAGCCCCATTGCCAAGAACAAGGGCTTCGGGGGCAGGCCCATAACCAAGAACAAGGACTTGGGGGGCAGCCCCATGGCCAAGAACAAGGACTTGGGGGGCAGGCCCATAGCCAAAAGCAAGGACTTGGGGGGCAGCCCCATGGCCAAGAACAAGGACTTGGGGGCTGCCCCATAGCCAAGGACAAGGACTTCGGGCGCTGCCCCATGGCTGAGGAAGAGGAGCCCAGAAGCTGCCCCATGGCAGAAGACAAGGACTTGGGGGGCAGCCCCACGGCTGAGGATGGGCACTTGGGGGGCTGCCCCACAGCCACGGACGGGCACTTGGGGGGCTGCCCCATGGCCACCCAGGAGGAGATGGGGGGCAGCCCCATGGCGGAGGACGAGGAGCCCAGAGGCTGCCCCATGGCGGAGGACAAGGACTTGGGGGGCAGCCCCCGGCCGAGGAGGAGGAGATGTGGGGCTGCCCCATGGAACCAGTGGGGCACTTGGGGGGCAGCCCCACGGCGCGGGGGGAGGGGCCGCCCAGTGCCCCCCGTCCCTCCCCCGCAGAGCTCTGCACCCTGCTCTAGGGCGGGGAGGTGCCCGCCCCTCCCCCCACATCCCCCACCCCCTCTCACCCCTCCCCCACCCCAGCCCCCATTACCCCTCCCCCCACATCCCCCACCCCATCATCGCCCCACCCCCAATTGCCCCTCCCCCACCCCAGCCCCACATCCCCCAGCCCCCACATCCCCCATCGCCCCTCCCCCCACCCTACCCCACCACCCATCGCCCCTCCCCCCACATCCCCCAGCCCCCCAGCCCCCATCGCCCCTCCCCCCACATCCCCCCACCCCCAATTGCCCCTCCCCACCCCAGCCCCACATCCCCCAGCCCCCCACATCCCCCATCGCCCCTCCCCCACCCTACCCCACCACCCATCGCCCCTCCCCCACATCCCCCAGCCCCCCCAGCCCCCATCGCCCCTCCCCCCACATCCCCCAGCCCCAATCGCCCCTCCCCAGCCCCCCATCGCCCCTCCCCCATCCCCCCCATCCCCCTCCCCCATCCCCCCCCATCCCCCCTCCCCCCATCCCCCCTCCCCCATCCCCCTCCCCCCATCCCCCCCTCCCCCATCCCCCTCCCCCCATCCCCCTCCCCCCATCCCCCCTCCCCCATCCCCCTCCCCCCCATCCCCCCTCCCCCATCGCCCCTCCCCCCCAACTCTCTGCACTCTCAATTAAAGGTTTAATCACTCGGTGTGGGGGAGGGGCAGTCCCAGCGCGGGGGGGGGGGGGGGGGGGGGCAGGGGTCACGGGGGGGTCACTGCAGGTCTCACCCCCCTCCAGCCCCACACGTGGGGGGAGGGGTCACCCTGTGGACAGAGGGAAAGGGGGGAGGGGTTAATAGAGAGCTGCCCCTCCCCCACCCTCCACACCCCTCCCCCACCCCCCAGCCCCTCCCCCACCCTCCACACCCCCTCCCCCACCCTCCACACCCCTCCCCCACCCCCAGCCCCTCCCCCACCCTCCACACCCCTCCCCCATCCTCCACACCCCTCCCCCACCCCCAGCCCCTCCCCCACCCTCCACACCCCTCCCCCACCCCATCGATCGCCCTCTTTTCCCGCTCTAATTAACCCCCAGCTCATTAAGGGGGGAGGGGCACCCCTACCCCTCCCCCCACCTTCCCCCCCCCCAACATACCTGGGTGGGGGAGGGGCGTCAGGGCAGCAGCAGCCGAAGCGCCCCCACCCCCAGGGCGACCCCCCCCAAAGTGGGGGGTGTGGGGGGAGGGGCGGCAGCAGCGGGGGGGGAGGGGGCGCCCCGGTAGCACGGGGGGGCTGCTCGGCCGGGGGGGCTCCTGAGTCCAGGTTGGGTCTGGGGGGGGAGAAAAGGGGGGGGGGGGGAGGGGTCAGTGGTGGGGGGAGGGGCTGGGGGGGTCAGGGGGTCCCTGGGGGGGTCGGGAGGGGAATTAGGGGGGTGTCAGGGGGGTTGGGGGTGTCGTGGGGGGGTCTCGGGGGTCCCAGGGGTGTCGGGGGGCTCTCAGGGTGGGGGGGCCCAGAGGGGTCAGGGGGGTCCAGGGGGTCCCAAGTCCCGGGGGGGTTAGGGGGGCCCCAGAGGTATTGGGGGGGGGGGGGTCCAGAGGGGTCCTGGGGAGATGCCCGGAGGGGTCAGGGGGGTTGGGGGGGTCCAGGGGGGTCTGACCGTGGTGGGGGGTGGGTGAGGGGGTCCCGGGGGGGGTTGGGGGGGTCAGGGTGTCCCGGGGGGGTCAGGAGGCTTGGGGTGTCCTGGGGAGGTCTGGGGGGGTCAGGGGGCTTTGGGGGTGTCCCGGGGGGGTCAGGGGGGTTTGGGGGTGTCCCGGGGGGGTCAGGGTGTCCCGGGGGGGTCAGGGGGGTTTGGGGGTGTCCCGAGGGGGTCAGGGGGTTTGGGGGTGTCCCGGGGGGTCAGGGTGTCCCGAGGGGGGTCAGAGGGGTTTGGGGGTGTCCCTGGGGGGTCAGGGTGTCCCGGGGGGGTCAGGGGGGTTTGGGGGTGTCCCAAGGGGGGTTTGGGGGGTCAGGGGGAGTTGAGGGGGTCCTGGGGGGGTTTGGGGGGGGTCAGGGTGTCCAGGGGGGGTCAGGGGGTCCCGGGGGGGGTCAGGGGGCTTTGGGGGGTGTCCCGGGGGGTCAGGGTGTCCCGGGGGAGTCAGGGGGGTTTGGGGGTGTCCGGGGGGTCAGGGGTGTCCCGAGGGGGTCAGGGGGTTTGGGGGTGTCCCGGGGGGTCAGGGTGTCCCGGGGGGTCAGGGGGTTTGGGGGTGTCCCGGGGGGTCAGGGTGTCCCGGGGGGTCAGGGGGTTTGGGGGTGTCCGGGGGTTTGGGGGTGTCCGGGGGTTTGGGGGTGTCCGGGGGGGCCAGGGGGTTTGGGGGTGTCCCGAGGGGGGTTTGGGGGGTCAGGGGGAGTTGAGGGGGTCCTGGGGGGGTTTGGGGGGGTCAGGGTGTCCAGGGGGGTCAGGGGGTCCCGGGGGGGGGTCAGGGGGGTTTGGGGGGGTCCCGGGGGGGTCAGGGGTGTCCCGGGGGGGGGGTCAGGGGGGTTTGGGGGGTGCCGGGGGAGTCAGGGTGTCCCGAGGGGGTCAGGGGGGTTTGGGGGTGTCTGGGGGGTTTGGGGGTGTCCCGGAGGGGGGTCAGGGGGGTTTGGGGGGGGTCCCGGGGGGTCAGGGGTGTCCCGAGGGGGGTCAGGGGGGTTTGGGGGTGTCCCGGGGGGTCAGGGTGTCCCGGGGGGGTCAGGGGGTTTGGGGGTGTCCGGGGGGTGTTGGGGGTGTCCCGGGGGGGTCAGGGGGGTTTGGGGGTGTCCGGGGGGTTTGGGGGTGTCCGGGGGGGTCAGGGGGGTTTGGGGGGTCCCGGGGGAGTCAGGGGGTTTGGGGGTGTCCCTGGGGGGTCAGGGTGTCCCGGGGGGGTCAGGGGGGTTTGGGGGTGTCCGGGGGGATTGGGGGTGTCCGGGGGGGTCAGGGGGTTTGGGGGGGTCCCGGGGGAGTCAGGGGGTTTGGGGGTGTCCGGGGGGTTTGGGGGTGTCCGGGGGGGGGGTCTGACCGTGGTGGTCGCGCAGCCGGGCTCGGAGGCCGCCCAGGGCTCGGCTGAGGTTGCGCAGGGTCCCCTCGAGCCGCGCGTTCTCCCCCGCAGCCCCCCAGCGCCTCCCCCAGCAGGAACGGGACCCCCCCCCCCCGGGCCCAGCGCCAGCAGCGCCAGCGCCGCCACAGCCCCCCAGCGCCGCGCCGCCGCCATGGCTCGGCACGGGCACCCCCCAGCGCCCCTCCCCCACCCCCCGACTCCCCCCCCCCCCGAGCTGCATCGACCCCCCTGTGACATCATCCCGGCACAACGGGGGGGGGGGGGCTGCCCAGCCCATCGGGGCCCCTCCCCAGGGGTCACCCACCCCCCCACTGCGTCATCGACCCCCCCACTGCGTCATCCACCCCCCCACTGCGTCACTGACCCCCCATTGCATCACTGACCCCCCACTGCGTCACTGACCCCCCCATTGCATCATTGACCCCCCCACTGCGTCACTGACCCCCCCATTGCATCATTGACCCCCCCATTGTGTCACTGACCCCCCATTGCGTCACTGACCCCCCCATTGCGTCACAGACCCCCCCATTGCATCATTGACCCCCCCATTGTGTCACTGACCCCCCCATTGCGTCACTGACCCCCCCATTGTGTCACTGACCTCCCCATTGTGTCATCGAACCCCCCATTGTATCGCTGACCCCCCCATTGTGTCGCTGACCCCCCCACTGCGTCACTGACCCCCCCATTGCATCACTGACCCCCCCATTGCATCTCTGACCCCCCCATTGTGTCACTGACCCCCCACTGCGTCACTGACCCCCCATTGCATCATTGACCCCCCCATTGTGTCACTGACCCCCCCATTGCGTCACTGACCCCCCCATTGTGTCATCGAACCCCCCATTGTATCGCTGACCCCCCCATTGTGTCGCTGACCCCCCACTGCGTCACTGACCCCCCCATTGTGTCACTGACCCCCCCACTGCGTCACTGACCCCCCATTGCATCATTGACCCCCCATTGTGTCACTGACCCCCCCATTGCGTCACTGACCCCCCCATTGCATCTCTGACCCCCCATTGTGTCACTGACCCCCCCACTGCGTCACTGACCCCCCCATTGTGTCACTGACCCCCCCATTGTGTCACTGACCCCCCCATTGCGTCACTGACCCCCCATTGTGTCACTGACCCCCCCACTGCGTCACTGACCCCCCCATTGCATCATTGACCCCCCATTGTGTCACTGACCCCCCCATTGCGTCACTGACCCCCCATTGCATCTCTGACCCCCCATTGTGTCACTGACCCCCCCATTGCGTCACTGACCCCCCATTGTGTCACTGACCCCCCACTGCGTCATCGACCCCTCCACTGCATCACTGACCCCCCCATTGCATCTCTGACCCCCCATTGTGTCATCGAACCCCCCATTGTATCGCTGACCCCCCCCCATTGCATCATCACCCCCTATGACATCATCACTCCCTCCCATCGCGTCATCACCCCCCACCCCAACCCCGCTACCAGCCCCCCCATCACATCACTGACCCCCCCAGCCCCTCACTGGTCCCCCCCTATGATGTCATCACTGCCGTTGCACCACTGGAAGCTCGATGACGTCACCGCCCCATTACATCATCACCCCCTATGACATCATCACCCCATTACATCACCGACCCCCCACTCCAGCACAGCCCCCCCATCACATCACCCCCCATCGCATCACTGACCCCCCTATGATGTCATCACCCCACTGCCTCAGCGACAGCCCATGACATCATCACCCCTATGACATCATCACCCTGTGACATCATCGCGCCTATGACATCATCACCCCATGACATCATCGCCCCATGACACCATCGCCCCTATGACATCATCACCCCGTGACATCATCGCACCTATGACATCATCGCCCCATGACATCACTGATCATATGACATCATCACCCCTATGACATCATCACCCAATGACATCATCGCTCCTGTGATGTCATCGCCTCCCCCCCCCCCGCTCAGACCCATGGGGGGGGGGGGATGAGGGGAGAGGGGGGCGTGTGAAGCATCCCCCTGACCCCTCCCCCCCCATCCTCCCCCCACCGAAATGGCGGGAAAAGCCCCCCCCCCAAAAGCGCGGGAAGCGGCCGAGGCCCCGCCCCCTTTTCCCGGGAATCTCCGAAAGGGCCCGAACGGGGCCAAAGAGCGGCGGAGAGAGACGAAGGTGTCCGGAAACACCCGAAGAGGGGCGGAGAGACCGGAAGCTGGGCGGAGAGAGCCGAAGGTGTCCGGAAACACCCGAAGAGGGGCGGAGAGACCGGAAGCTGGGCGGAGAGAGCCGAAGGTGTCCGGAAACACCCGAAGAGGGGCGGAGAGACCGGAAGCTGGGCGGAGAGAGCCGAAGGTGTCCGGAAACACCCGAAGAGGGGCGGAGAGACCGGAAGCTGGGCGGAGAGAGCCGAAGGTGTCCGGAAACACCCGAAGAGGGGCGGAGAGACCGGAAGCTGGGCGGAGAGAGCCGAAGGTGTCCGGAAACACCCGAAGAGGGGCGGAGAGACCGGAAGCTGGGCGGAGAGACCCGAACAGTGACGGAAACACCCGAAAAGCAACGGATAGTCCCGAAGAGCTCCGGAGAAGCCCGAATGAATCCGGAAACCCCCGAAGCGAAGCGAAGCCACCTCTCTACCCGCCCCGTGACGTCACGCATCGCGTCCTCGCCCCGCCCTTTCCTCTTCCGGCCGCCTCAGCGAGCGGAGGTACCGCGTGTGGGGCTGCGGCTGGGTGGGGGGGGGGTTCTAATCCCCCCTCTTCTTCCTTCCAGCCCCCCCAAACCCGGGTTTAACCCCCTCAAATCCCCTTAATTTAACCCCCTCTCCCCTCCCCCCCCAGCAGCGCGCGCCATGTCGTCACACCTGCAGTGGATGATCGTCCGCAACTGCTCCAGCTTCCTCATCAAACGGAACCACCAGACCTACAGCACCGTCAGTACCGGGGGGGGGGCTGGGGGGGCAGGGAAAGGGCTTGGGGGGGCGGGGTGGGGGGAGGGGAAACGGGGACGGACGTCCCCGTTTCCCCTCCCCCCACCCCGCCACCCCCCCTTAGGGTCACTACCCCCCTTTTGGGGTCACAACCCCCCCCTTAGGGTCACTACCCCCTTTTGGGGTCATAACCCCCCCCCCGACGGTCATTACCCCCCTTTTTGGGGTGCTCACCCCCTTCTTTGGGGTCATCACCCCCTTTTTGGGGGCTTTATCCCCACCTTTTAGGGTCCCGAACCCCCTTTTGGCATCATTACCCCCTCTTTTGGGGTCCCTACCCCCCTTTTTGGTGTCCTTACCCCCTTTTTGGGATCCTTACCCCCCCTTTTGGGGTCCTTACGGCCCCTTTTGGGCTCCTAACCCCCTCTTAGAAGTCATCACCCCCCCTTTTGGTATCATTACCCCCCTTTTGGGGTCCCTACCCCTCTTTTTGGGGTGATTACCCCCCTTTTGGTATCATTACCCCCCTTTTTTGTGTCCTTACCCCCCCTTGAGTTCCTTACCCCCCTTTGGGAGTCCTTAACTCTCTTTTTGGGGTCATTACCTTCCTTTTTGGGGTCCTAGCCCCCTATTTTGGGGTCCTAACCCCCTATTTTGAGGTCCTAACCCCCTATTTTGGGGTCCTCACCCCCCTTTTGGAAATCATTACCCCCCTTTTTGAGGTCCTTACCCCCCCCTTGAGTTCCTTACCCCCCCTTTGGGGGTCCTTAACTCTCTTTTTGGGGTCATTACCTTCCTTTTGGGGTCCTTAACCCCCTTTCTGGGGTCTTTAACCCCCTCTTTGGGGGTGATTACCCCCTTTAGGGGGTCACCACCCCCCCTGACGTGACCCCCCCCCCCGCAGGAGCCCAACAACCTCAAGTCCCGCAACTCCTTCCGCTACAACGGGCTGATCCACCGCAAGAGCGTGGGGGTGGAGCCGGCGCCCGACGGCAAGGGCATCGTGGTGGTGCTGAAGAAGAGAGGGGGTGCGTGGCTGTCCCCCAAAAACACCCCCCAGCCCCCCCCCAAAAACATCCCCCCCAGCCCCCTAAAAACGCCCCCCAAAAACATCCCCCCCAGCCCCCCAAAACATCCCCCCAAAAACACCCCCAGCCCCCCCAAAAATGCCCCCCAAAAAATCCCCTCAGCCCCCCAAATAACATCCCCCCACCCCCTAAAAACACCCCCCAAAACCACCCCCAGCCCCCCCAAAAACATCCCCCCCAGCCCCCCAAAAACACCTCACAACCCCCCCAAAAACATCCCCCCCAGCCCCCCAAAAAACATCCCCCCAGTCCCCCCAAAAACACCCCCCAAAAACATCCCCCAGCCCCCCAACTCACCCCAACCCCCCAACTGACCCCAGCCCCCCCAGCTGACCCCAACTCACCCCAACCGACCCCAGCCCCCCCAGCTGACCCCAAATCCCCCCAACCCCCCCAACTGACCCCAGCCCCCCCAGCTGACCCCCTCCCCCCAGCTGACCCCAGCCCCCCCAGCTGACCCCAACCCCCCAGATGACCCCAGCCCCCCAGCTGACCCCACCCCCCAGCTGACCCCAGCTGACCCCAGCCCCCCAGCTGACCCCAACCCCCCCAGCTGACCCCAGCCCCCCCAACTCACCCCAGCCCCCCTCAGCTGACCCCAGCCCCCCCAGCTGACCCCACCCCCCAACTGACCCCACCCCCCCAGCTGACCCCAACCCCCCAGCTGACCCCACCCCCCAGCTGACCCCAGCTGACCCCACCCCCCCAGCTGACCCCACCCCCAGCTGACCCCACCCCCCAGCCCCACCCCCCCAGCTGACCCCCTCCCCCCCCCAGGGCAGCGCCGCCCGGCCTCGGCCTACAACCGGGTGACGATCCGCCGGGACGCCCGGGCGACGCTGCGCAGCCTCCGGCACCTGATCCGCAAGGACCGGTACCGGCGGGACCTGCGCATGGTGAGGGGCGGGGCCTGGGCGGGGGGCGGGGCCTGGGTGGGGCGGGGCCTGCGCATGGTGAGGGGCGGGGCCTGGGCGGGGGCGGGGCCGGGGCGGGGCCTGCGCATGGTGAGGGGCGGGGCCGGGCAGGGGGCGGGGCCTGGGTGGGGCGGGGCCTGCGCATGGTGAGGGGCGGGGCCTGGGCGCGTGGTGAGGGGGCGGGGCCTGGCGCGGTGAGGGGCGGGGCCTGCTCATGGTGAGGGGCGGGGCCTGGGCGGGGGGCGGGGCCGGGGCGGGGCCTGCGCATGGTGAGGGGCGGGGCCTGGCGCATGGTGAGGGGCGGGGCCTGGGCGGGGGGCGGGGCCGGGCAGGGGCGGGGCGCGGCGGGGCGTGGCTGGGCAGGGGGCGGGGCCTGCTCATGGTGAGGGGCGGGGTCTGGAATTGGGCGGGGCCGGGGTGGGACCTGCGCATGGTGAGGGGCCTGGGCGGGGGCGGGGGCGGGGCCTGCACATGGTGGGGGGCGGGGCCTGCGCGTGGTGAGGGGCGGGGCTTGGGGCAGGGCTGGGCCGGGGCCTGGGACAGGGGGTGGGGCTGGGGAAGGTAGTTGGAGGGAGGGGTGGGGCTTGGTGTGGGGGCGGGGCCTGGGCAGAGGGTGGGGCCTGGGGGCAGGGGGATGGGATGGGAGGGGTGGAGCTTGGTGTGGGGGCAGGGCCTGGGGAGGGGGCGGGGCTTGGCAGGAGGGACGGGCTGGGGAAGGTGCTCGGGGAAAGGGGTGTGGCCTGGGGAGGGGGCGGGGCCTGAGGAAGGTGCGTAGAGTGAAGGGCGGGGGATGGGGAGGGGGTGGGGGATGGGACAGGGGGTGGGTTTTGGGGGGAGGGGAAAGGAGTGGGGGTGGGGAGGGGGTGGGGGTTGTGGGGGGATGGGGAGGGATTAGGAAGGACCCGGATGTTGCCGGGGGGGGGGGGGGAGGGGGAGGGGGGTGGTAAACTTGGGGCGTGGTTTGTTGTGGAGGGGCAGGGCTTCGTTGAGAAGGGGCGTGGTTTAGGGGAAGGGGCGGGGCTAAGAGTGTCCCGGATGTTGATGGGGGGGTGATAGCAATGACCTGGGGTGTGTGAATGAGGCGTGGCTTTGGGAGAGGGGGTGTGGCTTGCGATGAGGGGCGTGGCCATGGAGCTGTGGGTGGGGCCATGGAGCTGTGGGCGGGGCTTGTGCCAGCCTGAGACCCTGGGGGGGGGAGGGGGTGGAGGAGGGAGGGGGGTGGGAACACTCAGGTCTCTCCCACTACCAAGTGAGGGGGTAACCCCCCCCCAAACCCTGAAGGGGGGGGGTCCCACACCCCCTTAACCCCTCCCTTCCCCCAGCCCGCGCTGCGCCGCGCCAGCGCCATCTTGCGCAGCCAGAAGCCGGTGGTGGTGAAGAAGAAGAGGGTCCGTGCTGCCAAGGCTCCTTGAAGCCCCCTCCCCAAAACTAAGGGGGGGGTGGGGGGGATGGATACCCCCCACTTCTCCCCACCCCCACCCCACTCTGTGGGGTGGGGGTGGGGAGAAGTGGGGGGTATCCATCCCCCTCCCTTCCATCACCCCCCACAATGATCTGTAGACCCCCAACCCCCCCTTAAATAAAGCTCTGGCAGTCGTGGGGTGACACCGGGGCTCTTTATTCCCCCTCCCCCCCCTTATTTTGGGGAGGGGGGTTGATACCCACCACGCACCCCCCCCCCCTACTTCTTGGGCTCGTACTGGATGAGGCGCATGATGGCGTCGTTCTTCATCACCCCGTCGATGAACTCGCCCTCTGCGATCTTGTCTGGGGGGGGGGACACACAAGGAAATTAGGGGGGGGGGTCCTGGGGTGGGGGGGGGCCTGTGGAGAGGTTTTAGGGGGGGTCTCAGGGCAGGGGGAGGGGTCCTAAGGGGTTTTTTTGGGGGGGTGGGCCTGGAGCATGGGGGTGGTCTCAAGGAGGTCCCAGGGGTAGGGGGGTCCTGGGGTAAGGGGGGTCCTGGGGGGGGCGTTGGGGGGGTCATGGGGAGGGGGAGCCTGTGGGTGAGGTTTTGGGGGGGTCTCAGGGCAGGGGGAGGGGTCCTAAGGGGTTTTTTTTGGGGGGGTGGGCCTGGAGCATGGGGGTGGTCTCAAGGAGGTCCCAGGGGTAGGGGGGTCCTGGGGTAAGGGGGGTCCTGGGGGGGGGCGTTGGGGGGGTCATGGGGAGGGGGAGCCTGGGGTGAGGTTTTGGGGGGGTCTCAGGGCAGGAGGAGGGGTCCTAAGGGGTTTTTTTTGGGGGGTGGGACTGGAGCATGGGGGTGGTCCCAAGGAGGTCCCAGGGGTAGGGGGGGTCCTGGGGTAAGGGAGGGGTCCTGGGGGGGGCGTTGGGGGGGTCATGGGGCAGGGGGAGTCCTGGGGTGAGGTTTTGGGGGGGTCTCAGGGCAGGGGGAGGGGTCCTAAGGATGGGTTTTTGGGGGGTGGGCCTGGAGCATGGGGGTGGTCTCACAGGAGGCTCGCTCATGGTGAAGGAGGCCCTGGGCGTAAGGGGGGGTCCTGGGGGGGCGTTCCGGGGGTCAGTGGGGAGGTTTGGGGAGTCCTAGGCGGTGAGGGTTTGGGGGGGTCTCTGAGGCAGTAGGGAGGGGGTCCTGAAGGGGTGATTTTTTGGGGGGTGGGCCTGCAGCATGGGGCGCCTGGTTGAAGTAGGTCCCAGGGCTAGGGGGGTCCTGGGGTAGGGGGGTCCTGGGGGGGCGTTGGGGGGTCATGGGGAGGGGAGCCTGGGGTGAGGTTTTGGGGGGGTCTCAGGGCAGGAGGAGGGGTCCTAAGGGTTTATTTTTCGGGGGTGGGACTGGAGCATGGGGGTGGTCCCAAGGAGGTCCAGGGGTGGGGGGGGGGCCTGGGGTAAGGGAGGGGCCTGGGGGGCGTTGGGGGGTCCTGGGGCAGGGGGGTCCTGGGGAGAGGTTTTGGGGGGTCTCAGGACAGGGGGAGGGGTCCCAAGGATGGGTTTTGGGGGTTATTGGGGAGGGGGCGGGCCCACACCATGCTCGCTCTTGTTGAAGTAGGCCCAGAGCTTCAGGGGGGGAGTCTGGGGGGATTCGGGGCAGTGGGGGGTTTGGGGGTCCTATGGCAGTGGGGGTGTTTGGGGGGGTCCTGAGGCAGTAGGGGGGGGTCCTGGGGGGGTGATTATTTGGGGGGGGGCCCGCACCGTGCTCCCCCTTGTTGAAGTAGGCCCAGAGCTTCGGGGGGAGTCTGGGGGGTTCCTGGTGCAGTGGGGGGGTTTGGGGGGGTCCTGAGGCAGTGGGGGGTGGGGGGTCCTGGGGGGGTGATTATTTGGGGGGGGCCCGCACCGTGCTCCCCCTTGTTGAAGTAGGCCCAGAGCTTCGGGGGGAGTCTGGGGGGGTTCCTGGTGCAATGGGGGGGTTTGGGGGGGTCCTATGGCAGTGGGGGGTTTGGGGGGTCCTGGGGGGGGTGATTATTTTGGGGGGGCCCGCACTGTGCTCCCCCTTGTTGAAGTAGGCCCAGAGCTTCGGGGGGAGTCTGGGGGGGGGTCTGGGGCAGTGGGGGGGTTTGGGGGGGTCCTATGGCAGTGGGGGGGTTTGGGGGGGGTCCTGGGGGGGGGTGATTATTTTGGGGGGCCCGCACCGTGCTCCCCCTTGTTGAAGTAGGCCCAGAGCTTGTCGGCCCGTTTCTGGGGGCTGTTCTCATCCTCGGGCAGCAGCTTCTGCTCCTCGGCGGGGATCATCCGGAAAATGGCCTGGGGGGGGGGCACGGGGGGGGTCAGACCCACGGCGGCACCCCCCAGACACCCCCAGACCCCCCAGAAACCCCCAGACACCCCCAGAACCCTTTAACCCCCCCAGACACCCCCAGACACCCCCAGACCCACTGCAACCCCCGCTAGACTCCTGCGACCCCCCCAGACCCACTATGTCCCCCCCAGACACCCCCAGACCCCTTTAACCCCCCCAGGCACCCCCAGACCCCTTTAAACCCCCCAGACACCCCCAGATGCCTCCAGACCCATTACGACCCCCCCAGAACCCCCCAGACACCCCCAGACCCCTCCAGACCCATTATGACCCCCCCAGAACCCCCCAGACCCACTGCAACCCCCCTAGACTCCTGCGACCCCCCCAGACACCCCCAGACCCCTTTAACCCCCCCAGACACCCCCAGACCCACTGCAACCCCCCTAGACTCCTGCGACCCCCCCAGACCCACTATGTCCCCCCCCAGACACCCCCAGACCCCTTTATCCCCCCCGGACACCCCCAGACCCACTGTGACTCCCCCCAGACCCCTGCGACCCCCCCAGACTTGCTGTGACCCCCCCAAACCCCCCCAGACTCATGGTACCCCACTTTAGACTCACTGAGACCCCCCCCAGACCCCCTGTGACCCCCATTAACGCTACATTAGCGGGGGTTCCCCCCCCCCCGTGTCCCCCCCGCCCCCCAAAGCCGCTTACACCCCCCCGCCCCCCCCGGGTTTTTCCATCCGGGATTACTGGGGTTTAATTAGCCCGGGGGGGGCAAAGCCAATTAGCGCCTAAACCCCTCCCCCCCCGGGCTAAGCTGGGGGTGGGGGGAGGGGGCCCCACATCTCCTGCCCCACGGGACCGCCTCACCCCATGGACTCCCCCCCTGTGCCCCAGGACCCCCCCCCCAACCCCAGGGTACCCCTGTTCCCCACAGGACCCCCCCCACTCCTGCCCCCATCTCCTGCCCCCAGCCCCCCCCTCCACACATCTGCCCCCCAGGACCCCCAACCCCCCTCTCCTGCCCCCCAACCCCCTCCCCTGCCCCCTAACCCCCCTAACCCTCATCCCCTGCCCCCTAACCCCCATCCCTTGCCCCCTAACCCCCCTAACCCTCATCCCCTGCCCCCTAACCCCCATCCCCTGCCCCCTAACTCCCCCTAACCCCCATGTCCTGCCCCCTAACCCCCATGTCCTGCCCCCTAACCCCCTCTAACCCCCTCCCCCTGCCCCCTAACCCTCCCCTAACCCCCATCCCCTGCCCCCTAACCCCCTCTAACCCCCATCCCCTACCCCCTAATCCCCTCTACCCCCTCTCCCTTCCCCCTAACCCCCTCTAACCCCCATCCACTACCCCCCAGGACCCTCTAACCCCCTCTCCCTGCCCTCTAACCCCCATCCCCTGCCCCCTAACTCCCCCTAACCCCCATCCCTTACCCCCTAACCCCCTTTCCCTGCCCCCTAACCTCTTCCAACCCCCATCCCCTTCCCCCTAACCCCCCTAACCCTCATCCCCTGCCCCCTAACCCCCTCTCCCTTCCCCCTAACTCCCCCTAACCCCCATCCCTTACCCCCTAACCCCCTCTAGCCCCCATGTCCTGCCCCCTAACCCCCATCCCCTGCCCCCTAACCCCCTCTAACCCCCTCCCCCTGCCCCCTAACCCTCCCCTAACCCCCATCCCCTGCCCCCTAACCCCCTCTAATCCCCATCCCCTACCCCCTAATCCCCTCTACCCCCCTCTCCCTTCCCCCTAACCCCCTCTAACCCCCTCTCCCTGCCCCCTAACTCCCCCTAACCCCCATCCCTTACCCCCTAACCCCCTTTCCCTGCCCCCTAACCATCCCTAACCCCCTTTCCCTGCCCCCTAACCACCCCTAACCCCCATCCCCTGCCCCCTAACCCCCTCTCCCTTCCCCCTAACCCCCTCTAACCCCCTCTCCCTGCCCTCTAACCCCCATCCCCTGCCCCCTAACTCCCCCTAACCCCCATTCCTTATCCCCTAACCCCCTCTAACCCCCATCCCCTACCCCCTAATCCCCTCTACACCCCTCTCCCTTCCCCCTAACCCCCTCTAACCCCCATCCACTACCCCCCAGGACCCTCTAACCCCCTCTCCCTGCCCTCTAACCCCCATCCCCTGCCCCCTAACTCCCCCTAACCCCCATCCCTTACCCCCTAACCCCCTTTCCCTGCCCCCTAACCCCTTCCAACCCCCATCCCCTTCCCCCTAACCCCCCTAACCCTCATCCCCTGCCCCCTAACCCCCTCTCCCTTCCCCCTAACTCCCCCTAACCCCCATCCCTTACCCCCTAACCCCCTCTAGCCCCCATGTCCTGCCCCCTAACCCCCATCCCCTGCCCCCTAACCCCCTCTAACCCCCTCCCCCTGCCCCCTAACCCTCCCCTAACCCCCATCCCCTGCCCCCTAACCCCCTCTAATCCCCATCCCCTACCCCCTAATCCCCTCTACCCCCTCTCCCTTCCCCCTAACCCCCTCTAACCCCCTCTCCCTGCCCCCTAACTCCCCCTAACCCCCATCCCTTACCCCCTAACCCCCTTTCCCTGCCCCCTAACCATCCCTAACCCCCTTTCCCTGCCCCCTAACCACCCCTAACCCCCATCCCCTGCCCCCTAACCCCCTCTCCCTTCCCCCTAACCCCCTCTAACCCCCTCTCCCTGCCCTCTAACCCCCATCCCCTGCCCCCTAACTCCCCCTAACCCCCATCCCTTATCCCCTAACCCCCTCTAACCCCCATCCCCTACCCCCTAATCCCCTCTAACCCCCTCTCCCTTCCCCCTAACCCCCTCTAACCCCCATCCACTACCCCCCAGGACCCTCTAACCCCCTCTCCCTGCCCTCTTAACCCCCATCCCCTGCCCCCTAACCCCCATCCCTTATCCCCTAACCCCCTCTAACCCCCATCCCCTACCCCCTAATCCCCTCTAACCCCCTCTCCCTTCCCCCTAACCCCCTCTAACCCCCATCCACTACCCCCCAGGACCCTCTAACCCCCTCTCCCTGCCCTCTAACCCCCATCCCCTGCCCCCTAACCCCCATCCCTTATCCCCTAACCCCCTCTAACCCCCATCCCCTACCCCCTAATCCCCTCTAACCCCCTCTCCCTTCCCCCTAACCCCCTCTAACCCCCATCCACTACCCCCCAGGACCCTCTAACCCCCTCTCCCTGCCCTCTAACCCCCATCCCCTGCCCCCTAACCCCCATCCCTTATCCCCTAACCCCCTCTAACCCCCATCCCCTACCCCCTAATCCCCTCTAACCCCCTCTCCCTTCCCCCTAACCCCCTCTAACCCCCATCCACTACCCCCCAGGACCCTCTAACCCCCTCTCCCTGCCCTCTAACCCCCATCCCCTGCCCCCTAACCCCCATCCCTTATCCCCTAACCCCCTCTAACCCCCATCCCCTACCCTCCCAGGACCCCCTTCCCCCTCTAACCCCCTTCCCCTCCCCCTCCTCCATCCCCCCCCCCCCAAACCCCCTCTCACCGTGATGATCTCCAGCACCTCCCCTTTGCTGACCTCCCCGTTGCGGTCCACGTCGAAGAGGGAGAAAGCCCACTCGAGCTTGAGGTGGGTCTTGCCGGAGGAGGTGAGGTGCAGGGCGATGATGTACTCCCTGAAGTCCAGCGTCCCGTCGTCGTTGGTGTCGAAGCTGCGGAACACGTGGCGGGCGTAGCCCTGGGGGTCGGAGTTGGGGAAGAAGGTGCCGTAGATCTTCTCGAAGTCGGCGCGGCTGATGCGGCCGTCGGGGCACTGGCGCTGGAAGCTCTCGTACCAGCGGCACAGCTCCTCCTCCGAGTAGCGGGTGCTGGTCTTCAGCTCCTCCAGCAGCTCCTTGGACAGGGCGCCGCTGCGGGCGTTACCCATGGCTGGGGGGTGGGTGGGTGGGGTTTGGGGGGGTTTGGGGGGGGTTTGGAGGGGTTTGGGGGGGGGTACACTGAGAATAGAGGGGGGGAAAGGAGGAGGAAGGCTGGGGAGGGGTTTGGGGGGAGTTGGGGGGGTTTGGGGGGTTTGGGGGGGAGTTGGGGGGTTTGGGGGGGTTTGGGGGGTGTGGGGAGGTTTGGGGGGGTTTGGGGGGGGTTGGGGGGGTTTGGGGGTGTTCGGGGGGTTTGGGGGGGGGGTTTGGGGGGGGGGGTGGGGGGGGTGGGGGGGTTTGGGGGGAGTTGGGGGGTTTGGGGGGTGTGGGGAGGTTTGGGGGGGTTTGGGGGGTGTGGGGAGGTTTGGGGGGGTTTGGGGGGGGTTTGGGGGGGGGGGGGGGGTACACTGAGAATAGAGGGGGGAAGGAGGAGGAAGGCTGGGGAGGGGTTTGGGGGGAGTTGGGGGGGTTTGGGGGGTTTGGGGGGGTTTGGGGGGGGTTGGGGGGGGGTTTGGGGGGGGGGGGGTGGGGGGGGGAGGTTTGGGGGGGTTTGGGGGGTTTGGGGGTGTTCGGGGGGGTTTGGGGGGGGTTTGGGGGGGGGGGGGGTACACTGAGAATAGAGGGGGGAAGGAGGAGGAAGGCTGGGGAGGGGGTTTGGGGGGAGTTGGGGGGTTTGGGGGGGTGTTTGGGGAGGTTTGGGGGGTTTGGGGGGTTTGGGGGGGTGTTTGGGGGGTTTGGGGGGGGTGTGAGGAGGTTTGGGGGGGTTTGGGGGGGTGTTTGGGGGGTGTGTGGGGAGGTTTGGGGGGGTTTGGGGGGGTGTGGGGGGGTTTGGGGGGGTTTGGGGGGTTTAGGGGGTGGGTTTGGGGGGTACACTGAGAATAGGGGGTGGGAAAGGAGGAGGGGGCTGGGGGGATGTTTGGGGGGGATTGGGGGGGTTTGGGGGCTGGGTTTGGGGGGATACACTGAGAATAGAGGGGGAGGAAGGAGGAGGGGGCTGGGGGAGGCTGGGGAGGGGGTTTGGGGGGGTTACACTGAGAATAGAGGAGGGGGAAAAGGGGAGGGGGTTTGGGGGGGTTACCCCAAAAATAGAGGGGGGGGTTTACACTGAAAATAGAGGAGGGGGAAGGAGGAAGGGGGCTGGGGGGGCTGGAGGGGGGTTTGGGGGGGTGTTTGGGGTGTGTGTGGGGGGGTACACTGAGAATAGGGGAGGGGGAAAGGAGGAGGGGGTTTGGGGGGGTTACCCTGAAAATAGAGGGGGGTTACCCTGAGAATAGAGGGGGAGGGAAAGGAGGAGGAGGGCTACACTGAAAATAGGGGGGGAAAGGAGGAGGGGGCTGGGGAGGGGGTTTGGGGGGGTTACCCTGAGAATAGAGGGGGGGGAAGGAGGAGGAGGGCTGGGGAGGGGGCTGGAGGGGGGTTTGGGGGGTGGGTTTGGGGGTTACACTGAGAATAGGTGGGGGGGGAAGGAGGAGGGGGGCTGAGGGGGGGATTTGGGGGGGTTGGGGTGTGGGGGGGGGTTACACTGAGAATAGAGGGGGGAAAGGAGGAGGGAGGCTGAGGGGGGGTTTGGGGGGGGCTGAGGGGGGTTTGGGGGGGTTACCCTGAAAATAGGGGGGGGAAAGGAGGGGAGGGGGGAGGAGGGAGGTCTGGGGGTGATGGGGGGTGAGGGAGAGGAGGGAGGAGGGAGAGGAGGATGAAGAGGAGGGGGGAGGAAGGCTGTGGGGGCAGTGGGGAGGTGGGGGGTGATGGAGGGTGAGGAAGAGGAGGGAGAGGAAGGTGATGGGGAGAGGAAGAGGAGGGAAGGCAATGGGGGGCAAGTGAGAGGAAGGCAACGGGGGAAGAGGAAGAGGAAGAGGAGAGCAATGGGGGATGAGGGCGATGGGGGGTGAGGAAGAGGAGGAGGATGAAGAGGAGGAGGAGGAGGAGGAGGATGAAGAGGGCAGCTGGGGGAGGATGAAGCTGGGGGCTGAAGGTGGAGCTGGGGAGGATGAGGAAGGTGAGGACAGAGCTCACAAGGGGGTGGTGGTGAGGATGAGGATGAGGATGAGGATGAAGCTGATGCTGGGGGAGTTCAGATCAAGCTGAGGATGAGGCTGAAGATGAAGATGAGGAGGGTGAAGCTGGCGCTGGGGGGATGAGGATCAAGGCGAGGATGATGATGATGATGAGGAAGATGATGAGGCTGAAGATGAAGCTGGCACGAGGGGCTGCGGATCAAGCTGAGGAGGAAGATGAGGAAGATGAAGGTGAGGCTGAAGCTGGTGCTGCGGATCAAGCTGAGGATGATGATGATGAGGCTGAAGATGAAGCTGCTGCTGGGGGCTGGGGATCAAGCTGAGGATGATGATGATGATGAGGCTGAAGATGAGGCTGATGACGAGCTTGAAGCCGGCACCGAGTGGGGGAGGTGGGGGGCCCCGAGGATGAAGATGAGGATGATGATGACGAGGCCGAAGGCAGCACCGGGGGGGTGATGAGGAGGAGGAGGATGATGAGGCTGAAGCTGCAGCCGGATTCTCTCCGGGCGCCGGGATCCGGCTCTTATAGTGCCCGAGGGGGGGGGGGAGGAGAGGAGGAGGAGGGGGGGAGGGGATGAAGGTGATCCAGGCTTAGGGGGGCACGTGGAGGTGGGGGATGGGGAAGATGCCCCCCCCTCCCCCCCCATCACGTGCTGCCACCCCCCCCAGCAGATGGTTTGAGAGGGGGAGGGGGGGGTCATTAAGGCGCATTAACGTCGGGGTTAATTAATCACGGGGGGGGGAAGGGGGGAAGAAGGGCTGCCCCTCCCCCCCTTGCCCCTCCCCCCCCAAAAAACCACGCCAAAACTCGGCATTTTGGGGCTTTTTCCTTTATAACTTAAATAACTTAGGAAGGAATTGGGGGGGGGGGCGTTTTGGGGACCCCCCCGGGGGTTTATCTCCCCCCCCCCCCCCGGTTATTTCTCACCCCCCCAGGTGTTTATTTGCCCCCCCTCAGGGGTATTTCCCCCCTCCCCCCAGGGTTATCTTCTCCCTAGGGGTATTTCTCATCCCCCCCAGGGGTATTTCTTGCCCTCCCCGGCTTATTTCCCCCCCCCCCCCCGCAGGGTTATCTGCCCCCCCCAAGGGGTTATTTGCCCCCCCCCCCCCCCAGTGTCCCCCTAGGGTTACCTGCCACCCCAAGGAGTTATATGCCCCCCCAGGGGTAGCTTCTCACCCCCCCAGAGGTACTTCTTGCCCTCCCCAGGTTATCTGCCCCCCAAGGGGTTATCTGCTCCCCCCAGGGGTATTTTTGCACCCCTCCCCAGTGTCCCCCTGAGGCTATTTGCCCCCCAAGGGGTTATTTACCCCCCCAGGGGTTATCTGCCCCCCCAGGAGTATTTTTGCACCCCTCCCCAGTGTCCCCCTGGGGTTATCTGCCCTCCCAAGGGGTTAACTGCCCCCTCAATGAGTTATTTGCCCCCCCAGGGGTATTTCTCACCCCCCCAGGGGTATTTTTCCCCCCGGGGTATTTTTTGCCCCCCCAGGGGGTATTTTTGCCCCCCCAGACCCCTCTCAGAGCCTCCCTGAGCGCCCTCTTCTTGTCGCTCTTCTTCTTGGGGGGCTTCTTGTCCCGCTCCCCGCGTGTTTCTTGGCCGAGGGCCCGTCGGCAGCGGGGGGCCCGAGGAAGAGGAGGCTGAGGAGGAAGAGGAAGCTGAGGAGGGGGCTGAGGAGGAGGAGGAAGGCTGGGGGGGCCGCGGGGGGCCCTCGGGCGTGGATGTCGGTCAGCAGCCGGGCGCGGGCCGCGTACTCCTCGTAGTTCTCCAGCAGCAGCCGGGCAGCCTCCTCGTTCAGCGCCGACTCGGGGTTGGGGTGGATCAGGAGGCACTTGATGGTCTGGGGGGGGAAGGGGGGTTAAGGGGGGGGAACCCCCCTTAAGGGGTGGGGAACCCCCCCGAGGGGTTATCGGGGCACCCCCAGCCCCCCGGCCTGATTGAGACCCCCTTCCCCTCCCCAGCACCAACTCGGGGTTGGGGTGGATCAGGAGGCACTTGATGGTCTGGGGGGGAAGGGAAGGGGTTGGGGGGGGGAAGGGGTTAAGGGGGGAACCCCCTTAAGGGGTGGGGAACCCCCCCCGAGGGGTGGGGAACCCCCTCTAAGGGGTATTGGGGCACCCCCGACAGCCTGAGCCCCCCAACCCTCCCCAGCACCGACTCGGGGTTGGGGTGGATCAGGAGGCACTTGATGGTCTGGGGGGGGAAGGGAAGGGGTTGGGGGGGGGGAAGGGGGTTAAGGGGGGAACCCCCTTAAGGGGTGGGGAACCCCCCCGAGGGGTGGGGAACCCCCCCTGAAGGGTATCGGGGCACCCCCGACAGCCTGAGCCCCCCAACCCTCCCCAGCGCCGACTCGGGGTTGGGGTGGATCAGGAGGCACTTGATGGTCTGGGGGGGAAGGGAGGGGTTGGGGGGGGGAAGGGGTTAAGGGGGGAACCCCCGAGAGGAGGGGAACCCCCCTGAGGGGTGGGGAACCCCCTCTAAGGGGTATTGGGGCACCCCCGACAGCCTGAGCCCCCCAACCCTCCCCAGCACCGACTGGGGGTTGGGGTGGATCAGGAGGCACTTGATGGTCTGGGGGGGAAGGGAGGGGTTAAGGGGGGGGAACCCCCCTTAAGGGGTGGGGAACCCCCCCCGAGGGGAATCGGGGCACCCCCCCAGCCCCCCAACCTGATTGAGCCCCCCTCCCCCCAAAGGACATCCATATGTCCTGCTGTGCCCCCAACCCCCCCAGAACTAGTTGGTACAGCCCAGCCCCCCAAAACCCCCTGAAACCCCCTCCCAGCCCCCCCCAAGCCCCCTGTAACCCCCTCCCAGCCCCCCAAACCCCCCCAGCCCCCCTGTGACCCCCCCAATTCGCCCCCCCGTACCAGCAGGACATGTCTGAGCCCCAGCTCTGCCCTCCAGTCCCCCCGATACCCCCCTGTCACCCCCTGATACCCCCCAAAACCCCATGTAACCCCCCTGTAACCCCCTGAAACCCCCTCCCAGCCCCCCCAAGCCCCCTGTAACCCCCTCCCAGCCCCCCCAAACCCCCCCAGCCCCCCTGTGACCCCCCCCAATTCGCCCCCCCGTACCAGCAGGACATGTCTGAGCCCCAGCTCTGCCCTCCAGTCCCCCCGATACCCCCCTGTCACCCCCTGATACCCCCCCAAAACCCCATGTAACCCCCCTGTAACCCCCTGAAACCCCCTCCCAGCCCCCCCAAAGCCCCTTATGACCCCCCCAGCCCCCCCAATTCGCCCCCCCATACCAGCAGGACGTGTCTGAGCCCCAGCTCTGCCCTCCAGTCCCCCCGATACCCCCCTATAACCCCCTGATACCCCCCTGTAACCCCCCGATACCCCCCTGTAACCCCCTCCCCAGCCCCCCCAAAGCCCCTTATGACCCCCCCAGCCCCCCCAACCCGCCCCCCCTGTACCAGCAGGACATGTCTGAGCCCCAGCTCTGCCCTCCAGTCCCCCCGATACCCCCCTATAACCCCCTGATACCCCCCTGTAACCCCCCGATACTCCCCTGTAACCCCCTCCCAGCCCCCCCAAGCCCCCTGTGACCCCCCCAGCCCCCCCAATTCGCCCCCCCGTACCAGCAGGACGTGTCTGAGCCCCAGCTCTGCCCTCCAGTCCCGCCGCAGGACGTTGACACAGATCTCTCCCCCCGGCCCCACGTTGGGGTGGAAGATCTTGGTGAGGAAGAACCCTTTGGGGGGGGCGGCAGGGAAATCCTTCCCCAGCACCAGCTTGGTGCGGAACAGCCCCCCCGCGTAGGGGGTGCCCTCTGGGGGGGGGACACACAACATGGGGGGGGGGGTGTTAGGGAGAGCCCCAGCACCCCCATATCCTCAGCAGGGGAGAGACAACCCCTGACAACCCCCCCAAAACATGCAGAGCATAAGCCCCCCCCCCCCAACAAAGGGAAGGGAGGGGATGGGGGGGGCACTTCCCTGACACCACCCCCCCCCAAAAGCTCAGGGAGGGGGTGGGGGAGTCCCGACACCCCCTCCAACCCCCCCCAAAACACACACAGCACAGCCCCCCAAAAGGACAGGGAGGGAATGGGGGGCACTTCCCTGACACCACCACCCCCCCCCCCCAAAGCTCAGGGAGGGGGTGGGGGGAGTCCCGGACACCCCCCTCCAACCCCCCCCCCCCAAAACACACACAGCACAGCCCCCCCCAAAAGGACAGGGAGGGAATGGGGGGGCACTTCCCTGACACCACCACCCCCCACCCCCAAAGCTCAGGGAGGGGGTGGGGGGAGTCCCAGACACCCCCCTCCAACCCCCCCCCCCAAAACACACACAGCACAGCCCCCCCCCAAAGGACAGGGAGGGAATGGGGGGGACACTTCCTTGACACCCCCCCAACCACGCACAGCGCAGCACAGGTTCCCCTTTTGGGGGGTTCCCTCTGGGGTACCCCATTTGGGGGGTTTCCCATTGGGGTGCCCCTTTGGGGTGCTCCTTAGTGGGGGTTCCCTTTGGGGGGTTCCCTTTGGGGTAGCCCTTTTGGGGGGCTTCCCTTTAGGGTCCTCCTTAGCAGGGGGTTCCCTTTGGGGGTTTCCCTTTGGGGTGCTCCTTCAGGGATCTCCTTAGCAGGGGGTTCCCTTTGCAGGGTTTCCCTTTGGGGTTTCTCTTGTTGGGGTGCCCCTTTTGGGGGGGTTCCCTTTGGGGGTTCCCTTTTGGGATCTCCTTAGCCGGGGTTTCCCTTTGGGGTTTCCCTTTTGGGGTGCCCCTTTTGTTGGGGTTCCCTTTTGGGGTTTCCCTTTGGGGTGTCCCTTTTGGGAGGTTTCCCTTTGGGGTTCCCTTTTGGGGTGCCCCTTTTGGGGGGTTTCCCTTTGGGGTGCCCCTTTAGGGTCCTCCTTAGCAGGGGGTTCCCTTTGGGGTGCTCCTTAGTGGGGGTTCCCTTTAAGGGGTTTCCTTTGGAGTTCCCTTTTGGGGTGCCCCTTTTGGGGTGCCCCTTTTTGGGGGGTTCCCTTTGGGGGTTTCCCTTCGGGGTGCCCCTTTGGGGTGATCCTTAGCAGGAGGTTCCCTTAGTGGGGGTTCCCTTTGGAGTGCCCCTTTGGGGGGTTTCCCTTTTGGGGTGTCCCTTTTGGGGTGTCCCTTTTGGGGGTTCCCTTTTGGGGGTTCCCTTTCGGGGGGTTCCCTTTGCAGGGTTTCCCTTTGGGGTTCCCTTTGGGGTGCTCCTTAGCAGGGGCTTCTCTTTGCAGGGTTTCCCTTTGGGGTGCCCCTTTCGGGGGGTTTCCCTTTGGGGTGCCCCTTTGGGAGGTTTCCCTTTGGGGTGCCCTTTTGGGGTGCCCCTTTGGGGTGCCCCTTTCGGGGGGTTTCCCTTTGCAGGGTTTCCCTTTGGGGTGCCCCTTTAGGGTCCTCCTTAGCATGGGTTTCCCTTTGGGGTACCCCTTTGGGGTGATCCTTAGCAGGAGGTTCCCTTAGTGGGGATTCCCTTTGGGGGTTTCCTTTTGGGATTTCCTTTTGGGGGTTACCTTTGGGGTTTCCCTTTGGGGTGTCCCTTTTGGGGGTTCCCTTTGCAGGGTTTCCCTTTGGGGTTCCCTTTGGGGTGCCCCTTTCGGGGGTTTCCTTTTGGGGTTTCCCTTTGGGGTGTCCCTTTTGGGGGTTCCCTTTGCAGGGTTTCCCTTTGGGGTGCCCCTTTCGGGGGGTTTCCCTTTGGGAGGTTTCCCTTTGGGGTGTCCCTTTTGGGGGTTCCCTTTGCAGGGTTTCCCTTTGCAGGGTTTCCTTTGGGGTGCCCCTTTCGGGGGGTTTCCCTTTTGGGGTTTCCCTTTGGGGTGTCCCTTTTGGGGGTTCCCTTTGCAGGGTTTCCCTTTGGGGTTCCCTTTGGGGTGCCCCTTTCGGGGGGTTTCCCTTTGGGGTGTCCCTTTTGGGGGTTCCCTTTGCAGGGTTTCCCTTTGCAGGGTTTCCTTTGGGGTGCCCCTTTCGGGGGGTTTCCCTTTTGGGGTTTCCCTTTGGGGGTTCCCTTTTGGGGGTTCCCTTTTGGGGTTCCCTTTTTGGGGGTGCCCCCTTTTTGGGGGTGCCGTACCGGGCCCCTCGATGGTGACCTGCACGTCGGTGACGTCCTCCTCGTTGGGGAAGAGCTTGATGCCGTCGGGGGGTCGGCGCTGAGCAGCGACACCTCCCGGTACACCAGCCGCAGCACGTGGGGGGGCAGGTTCTCCACGTTCGACGTCTGGGGGGGGGAGGGGGGAAACAGGGGTGAGACCCCCCCCAAAACCTCCCCTTAAAGCTACACCCCCTTTCCCACCCGGTATGGAAAAGGTTTGGGGGAGCTCAGCTTGTTCCCACCCCCCCCCAAACCGGGACACACACCCCCTCTTTGCTCCTCCCCCCCCAAAGGGGACACACAACCCCCCCCTTGCCCCCCAAAAATTGGGATACACAACCCCTTCTTTGCCCCTCAAAAAGAGGATACACAACACCCCCCCACACCCCCAACTTGCACCCCTCAAAGGGGGACACACAACCCCCACCTTGGCCCCCAAAAATGGGGACACCCCCCCCCAACTTGCACCCCCCAAAAGGGGACACACAACCCCCAGCTTGGCCCCCAAAAAGGGGACCCCCCCCCAAAAGGGGGACACACAACCCCCAGCTTGGCCCCCAAAAATGGGGACACCCCCCCGCACCCCCCAAAAGGGGGACACACAACCCCCAGCTTGGCCCCCAAAAAGGGGACCCCCCCCCCCAAAAGGGGGACACACAACCCCCACCTTGGCCCCCAAAAAAGGGGACACCCCCCTCAACTTGCACCCCCCAAAAGGGGACACACAACCCCCACCTTGGCCCCCCAAAAAAGGGGACACCCCCCTGCACCCCCCAAAAGGGGGACAGATACACACACCCCTTACCCCCCAAAAACGGGGACACACAACTCCCCCTTGCCCCCCCCCCAACAAGGGGTCACACACCCCCATTTCCCCCCCCAAAAGGGGTCACACACCCCCATTTCCCCCCCCCAAAAGGGGTCACCCCCGCCCCCCTCACCTGCCAGGCGCCGCCGCGGGGCTCCTGCAGGGGGATGAACCAGGTGAACCGAGGCCGGGGGGGGGACATGGGGGGTCTCCAACCCCCCTGACCCCCCTAAACACCCCCCAGGGCTACACACGGCCCAAAGTGGGGTTACCCCCTCCCCCAACACCCCCTAAACCCGCGGGGGGGGTCACACAGGCCCCAACCCCCCCAGCCTCCCCAGGGGTCCCACACAGGCCCTAACCCCCCCAACCCCCCCAACAGGGTCACACAGGCCCTGCCCCCTCCCCAGGGGTCCCACACAGGTCCCAACCGCCCCCAAACCCCCCCAGGAGGGTCACACAGGCCCTGCCCCCTCCCCAGGGGTCCCACACAGGTCCCAACCCCCCCAAACTCCCCCAGGAGGGTCACACAGGCCCTACCCCCCTCTGGACACACACAAGCCCCCCCCCCCGCCCTCCCCTTGCCCCCCAGCCACCCCTGGGGGTCGCACACAGGCCCTGCCCCCCCCCCTCCGCCCTCCCCAGGGGTCCCACACAGGCCCCAACCCCCCCAAACCCCCCCAGGAGGGTCACACAGTCCCAGCCCCCCTCCGGACACACACAACGCGCCCCCCCGCTCTCCCCTTGCCCCCCAGCCCCCCCGGGGGTCACACACAGGCCCCAACCCCCCTCGCCCTCCCCAGGGGTCCCACACAGGCCCTGACCCCCCCAAACCCCCCCAGGAGGGTCACACAGGCCCTGCCCCCCCCCAGCCTCCCCAGGGGTCCCACACAGGCTCCGACCCCCCCAACCCCCCCAGGAGGGTCACACACCCCCCCCCCTCCCCGCCCTCCCCTTGCCCCCCAGCCCCCCCGGGGGTCGCGGCCCCCCCCCAAGGCCCCACTCACCATGGCGCTTCGCCCCCCGCCCCCCCGGTCCCTTTCCCGCCAAAGGCGGAAGCGCCGCGGGGGAGGAGGAAGGAGGAAGCGGCGGCGGCTGCTGGAGCTCCCCGAGGGCGGGGGGAGGAGCCCCGGGGACCCCCCTCCCTCTCCCCCGGGGACGCGGCGGGACCGGCCCGAGCGCAGCGGCGCCTCCGCCCACCCGCCGCGCTGAGGCGACGGAGCGACACCGCCCCCTCACCCGGCGCCCGCCTCCCTTTATAACATCCGGCGCCCGTTAGCCGCGCCCTCCAGCCAATGGGAGAGGCGGGCGCGGGGAGGCAGCCAATAGAGAGAGAGGGAAGGGGAGGCCGGGCGAGCGGTGATTGGTCAGTTCGCAAGGCGAAGGTCGCCAGGCGGCCGGAAGCGGCGGCGCGTTGTTTGCGGCGTAACGGTCGGCGGAAGGGGCGGGGATTGGAGGGAAGCGTTTGAAAGGCGGGATTGGCGGGAGGAGCGGCCAATGAGAGGCCGAGAGAGCGTGAGGGGCGGGAGCGGGCGGAAGGTGGGGCTTGGACTGTGACGGACAGGCCGAGCGACGAATTAGAGAGCGAGATTCGGGGCTCGCTCCACCAAGACCCCCTCAGACCCCTCTAAGACCCCCCCAGCCCCCCCCAGGCCACCCCAGGACCCCTTCATGACCCCCCCAGGACCCCCCAAACTCTCCCCAACCCCCCCCCAAGACCTCCGGAACCCCCCAAGACCCCTCCAAAGCCCCCCAGCCCCTCCCCTACCCCCAGCCCCCCCAAAACCCTCCCCGAAGACCCCCCAACCCCCCAAGACACACCCCAACCCCCCCAAGACTCTCCCAAAGACCCCCCTAAACCCCCTCCAGACCCCCCCAAAACCTCCACCCCCCCCAGACCCCCCCGTAAACCCACCCCCACCCCCCCAAAGACCCCTCAAGACCCCCCCAGCCCCACCCAACCCCCACCCCGGGCCCCCCCAAGCCCCCCCCAAGCCCCCCCAGCCCCCCCCAGCCCCCCCAGCCCCCCACCCCTCACGCTGGCGCGGGGGGGGTCAGGACACGTCACTTTATTCCCCCTCCCCTCCCCCCACTCGCGGTTTTGGGGTTTTTTTGCGTAAAACGGGGCCGCCCCTCCCCCCCCCGGGGGGTCCCCGGCTCCGGGGGGGCCCTAAGGCACGTGGGCGGGGGGAGGGGGGCACCCTCATGCCGGGGGAGGGGGGGTTGGGGGGGGCTCCTCGTGTGGGTGCTGACCCCTTCCCACCCCCCACCCTTGCCCCCACCCCCCTCTTGGCGCGAGGGTCCCCGGGGACCCCTCCCCCGCTCTATGGCTTTGATCTTGGGGGGGGGGGGGCGGGGGGGCTGTGACGTCACAGTGCGCCCAGGGAAGGGGGTGACATCATCAGAGCGCTCGGTAGGGTGTGATGTCATCACTGGGGACGTGATGTCATCGGGGGAGCTAAAAAGAGGCGCTCCCCCCCCCCCCCCGTGGGGGGAGGGGAGGAGTGACATCATCATAAAAAGGGGGGGGCCGGCCCCATGACGTCATCGGGGCAGAAGGCTCAGAGTCTTGGCAGTGACATCGCGTTAACGGCGGCGCGGTGACATCATCATCGGGCAGGGTGATGTCATCGCTGGGGGAGGGGCAGGCGTCAGGGGCGGGAGTCCACAGTGCTGACGTCATCGGAGGGGGAATCCTCCGCGCTGACGTCGTCGGCGGGCTGTGACATCATCAGAGAGCGGGCACCACCAGCCCGGGCGGGATCCATGACATCATCGGCTGCTGGGCTACGGGGCTGTGACATCATCGGCTGCCGGGTCACTGGGCTGTGACATCATCAGCTGCTGGGTCACGGGGCTGTGACATCATCGGCTGCTCTGTCACGGGGCTGTGACATCATCGGCTGCCGGGTCACTGGGCTGTGACATCATCAGCTGCTGGGCTACGGGGCTGTGACATCATCGGCTGCCGTGTTATGGGGCTGTGACATCATCGGCTGCCGGGTCACTGGGCTGTGACATCATCAGCTGCTGGGTCACGGGGCTGTGACATCATCGGCTGCTCTGTCACGGGGCTGTGACATCATCAGCTGCCGGGTCACTGGGCTGTGACATCATCAGCTGCTGGGCTACGGGGCTGTGACATCATCGGCTGCCGTGTTATAGGGCTGTGACATCATCGGCTGCCGGGTCACTGGGCTGTGACATCATCAGCTGCTCTGTCACGGGGCTGTGACATCATCAGCTGCTCTGTCATGGGGCTGTGACATCATCAGCCTCCAGGGTCCCAGAGCGCAGCTCCGTCAGCTGCCGACTCCGAGGGTTGTGACATCATCGGCCGGGGCTGTGACATCATCAGCCGGGGCTGTGACATCATCAGCTGGTGCCATGGCTGTGACCTCATCAGCTGAGGTTGTGACATCATCAGCTGGGGACCATCACCGCGCCGCGGCCCGCGGCCTCATTGGCTGGTGACGTCACTGGCGCTGTGACGTCACCCCAGCTCACACCCCCCACGTCCCAGCGCTGTGACATCATCGTGACATCATCGAGACATCGGAGGGGGGAAGGGGGACAACAACAAGCCCCTGGGGATGGGGGGGCCTGGGGGGGTCCCTGAGGGATCCAGGGGGGTCCCGGGAGGTCCCAGTGGGTCTGGGGGTCCCGGGGGTTCCCGGGGGGTCCCAGGCTGTTTGGGGGGGTCTGGGGTGGTCCTGGGGGGCCTGGCAGGCCCTGGGGGGGGTCTGGGGGGATCCCAGGCTGTTTGGGGGGGGGGTCCCAGTGAGTCCCAGCAGGTCCCGGGGGGTCTGCCAGGCGTTCTGGGGGTCCCAAGGTTTTGGGGGGGCCCTGTGGGCCTGGCAGGCCCTGGGGTGTCCCAGGCTGTTCGGGGAGGGGTCCCGGTGAGTCCCAGCAGGTCTGGGGGGGCCTGGGATGGCCCAGGGGGGTCTGGGGGGGTCCCAGGGATCCCAACGTGTTTGGGGGGCCCTGGTGGGCCTGGCAGGCCCTGGGGTGTCCCAGGCTGTTTGGGGGGGGGTGTCCCAGTGAGTCCCAGCAGGTCTGGGGGGCCCAGGATGGCCCAGGGGGGTCTGGGGGGGTCTGGGGGGTCCCGAGGGTCTCAGAGTTTTCAGGGGGCCCAGGGGGGGCCCTGTGGGCCTGGCAGGCCCTGGGGTGTCCCAGGCTGTTTGGGGGGTCCCAGTGAGTCCCAGCAGGTCTGGGGGGCCCGGGATGGCCCAGGGGGTCTGGGGGGGTCCCGGGGGGTCCCTAGACCGTGACCTCGGTGCGGCTGCCGGTACGCAGGTGGTGGCCGGGGGGGCCCGGGCAGGAGCTGCAGCTCGGCCGTGCTCTGCCGCTGGGCCCCGAAGGCCTGGCGCCGGGCCGGGGCGCAGGGGGGCCGCAGGGGGGCCCCGAGCCCCCAGGGGGGTCCCAGGCCCCGACCCCCCCCGACCCCCGCCCCCCCAAGCTGCTCTGCGAGGCGGCGTTGGAGATGGGGGGAGGGGGGGAGGAGCGGGGGGAAGCGACCCCCGGCCCGGGCTCGCGGCATCGTGCCCCCCCGTAGCCGTAACCCCCCCCGTACCCCCCCTCCGGGCCGTAGCCGTAGCCGTAGCCTGCCCCCCATCCCCCGCCCCCCCCGCCCCCCCCCCCGCCCACGAGCAGCAGCTCCTGGGACAGGACCCGGCGGCCGGGACCCCCCGGGGTGGCGGTGGCAGCGTCCCCCGGGGGGGTCCCAGGGGGGTCCCCAGGGCCCCCCAGTTCATCCAGATCCCGGTCGGCTGCGGGGGGGGAAGGGAGGGGGTCAGAGGGGGGAGGGGGGGATGGGGGGAAGGGGGGGTCAGAGGGGGAGGGTGGGTTGGGGGGCAGGGGAAGGGGGGTCAGAGGGGGGCAGGGGGGATGGGGGAAGGGGGGGTCACAGGGAGGAGGGGGGGGTCAGGGGGGATGAGGGGGTCCCGAAGTGAGGGGGGAAGGGGGTTCAGTGGGATCCAGGGGGGGATGTTGGGGTCCCGGGGGGGGCGGTCAGGGAGTCCCAGGGTGGGGGGACGGGGGGTCCCGGGGTGGGGGAGGGGGTCGAGGGGTCCCGATGGGGGGGTCAGGGTGTTCTATGGGGAGGGTAGGGGGACCAGGGGGGTTCAGGGGTCCCTGAGGGGGTCCCGGGGGGGGTTTAGGGGGCTGAGGGGGGTCGGGGGGGATATTGGGGTCCCGGGGGGGGTTCAGGGAGTCCGGGAGGGGGGCAGGGGTCAGGGTGTCCCGGGGGGGGTCAGGGTGTTCTCAGGGGAAGGTGGGGGGACCAGGGGGGTTCAGGGGTCCCTGAGGGGGTCCCGGGGGGGATTTAGGGGGCTGAGGGGGGTCCTGGGGGGGGAGATTTTGGGGTCCCGGGGGGGGGGGTCGGGAGGGTCCCAGAGGGGGGGGTCAGGGTGTTCTCAGGGAAAGGTGGGGGGACCAGGGGGGTTCAGGGGTCCCTGAGGGGGTCCCGGGGGGGTTTAGGGGGCTGAGGGGGGTCGGGGGGGGGGGGATGTTGGGGTCCCGGGGGGGTCGGGGGGGGGTCTCACCCAGGCGCCTGAGCGAGGCGCAGCGGGGCCCCTCGGGGCGCAGGGCGCTCTCGTAGGGGGGGGCGGGTGCGACAGGTTGTGGAAGGAGCGGGAGCAGCTCAGGGGCCCCGCCCGCGGCACGCGCCAGTCTTGGGGGTGGGGGGAGGGGTGGTCACTCCGGTGCCCCCCCCCACACACACCCCACCCACCCCCACCCACCCCAGAGCTGGGGACCCCCATAAAACACCACCCCCACCCCCCTTCCCATCACACAGTGGGGGCGCCCCACCCCCACCCCCCATCACCCCCCCGGGGACACCCAACCCCTGGGACCCCCCCAACACCCCCTGGGACCCCCCCCAACACCTCCTTGACCCCCCAACACCCCTGGGACCCCCCCCCCCAACACCTCCTTGGACCCCCCAACACCCCCTGGGACCCCCCCCCCAACACCTCCTTGGACCCCCCCAACACCCCCTGGGACCCCCAACCCCCTGGGACCCCCCAATCCCCTGGGACCCCCCCAAATCCCTTGACACCCCCCCACAAAACCTCCCTGGGACCCCCCAACCCCCTGGGATCCCCCCAAAATACCTTAAGACCCCTTGAGGACCCCCCAAACCTCCCTGGGACCCCCCCAACCCCCTGGGACCCCCCAAAATACCTTAAGACCCCTTGAGGACCCCCCCCAAAACCTCCCTGGGACCCCCCCAACCCCCTGGGATCCCCTCAAAACACCTTGTGACCCCCCCCCACCCCTTTGGACCCCCCCCCAAATCCCCTGAGCCCCCCCCCCAAACCTCCCTGGGACCCCCCACCCCCAAATTGGGGCCCCCACCCACCCAGGGTGGCGGCTCGGTGCTCGGGGGTCCCCACGCTCAGGTGGGCGTAGCTGTGGTGGCCGCTGTCTGTTAATTGGGGGGGGGGTCGTTAGCGCCCCTCGTTACTGCCCCCTCTCCCCCCCCCCCAGCCCATGAGAACCCCCCCCACTCCGGCACCCCTAAACTCCCCCGAAGGGACCCCCCCAACCCCCTGGGACCCCCCCCAGAATCCCCTGAGACCCCCTAACCCCCCCCAGAACCCCCTGGGACCCCCCCAACTATCTCAGACCCCCCAAACCCCCCTGAGACCCCCCCAAAACACTCTGATACCCCCCAAACCCCCCTGAGACCCCTAAAACCCCCCGAGACCCCCCCAAAAGCCCCCCAGACCCCCCCAAAACCCTTCTGAGACCCCCCAAAACCCCCCGGGACCCCCTAAAAAGCCCCCCAGACCCCCCCAAAACGCCCTGATACCCCCCAAGCCCCCTCTGAGACCTCCCTAAGCCCCCCAAGACCCCCCTAAACCCCCTCTGAGACCCCCCAAAAGCCCCCCAGACCCCCCTAAACCCCCCAACACCCCCTTAAACCCCCTCTGAGACCCCCCAAACCCCCCGGGACCCCCCAAAAAGCCCCCCAGCCCCCTCCAAAACACCCTGATACCCCCCAAGCCCCCCTGAGACCCTCCTAAACACCCCAAGACCCCCCTAAACCCCCTCTGAGACCCCCCAAAACCCCCCAGGACCCCCCAAAAAGCCCCCCAGACCCTCCCAAAACGCCCTGATACCCCCCAAGCCCCCCTGAGACCCCCCTAAACCCCCCAAGACCCCCCTAAACCCCCTCTGAGATCCCCCTAAACCCCCCAAGACTCCCCTAAACCTCCCCTGAGACCCCCCAAAACCCCCGGAGACCCCACTAAACCCCCCCAGACCCCCCTAAACCCCCCGGGACCCCCCCAAAACGCCCTGATACCCCCCTAAACCCCCCAAGACCCCCCAAAACCCCCTCTGAGACCCCCCAAAAAACCCTTGGGACCCCCCAAAAAGCCCCCCAGCCCCCCCAAAAGCCCCTGAGACCCCCCAGCCCCCCCCCCCAGCCCCCCGCTGCCCTTGCCGGCCTTGCCGGAGCTGTAGAGGCTCTTGGGGGGCCGGGCGGGGCCGTTGTCGGGGGGGGCGGGGGCAGCACCCCACTGCTGCGCCGCTCGGGACGGGCCCCCCCGCCTGGTGCCGCAGCAGCTCCACCAGCGCCCTGGGGGGGGTGAGGGGGGGAGGGGGATGGGGGAGGTCACGGGGGGGACACACACACACGGGGGGGTCATGGGGGGGTCACACAGGGACACACCGGGTCAGGCTCCAGCCCCGAAACCTCTCCACCACCCCCCCACCCCCCCCCGTTGCCCCCCTCCAAGACCTGCTCCCCCCCCCATCCCCCTCCCCCATCCCCCACATCCCCCCCATCACCCCTCCCCCAGCCCTATCATCCCCTGCCCCCCATTTCCCCCATCCCCCAGCCCATCCCCCACCCCCATATCACCCCCTGTGCCCCCCATCACCCCTCCCCCATCCCCATATCTCCCCCCCCCCGTGCCCCCAATCACCCCTCCCCCATTCCCCCATCCCCTCCCCCACCCCCACATCCCCCCATCACCCCTCCCCCAGCCCTATCACCCCCTCCCCCCATTTCCCCCACCCCCTCCCCCTCCCCTCCCCGTCCCCTCCCCACCCCCCCATCCCCCCCAATCACCCCTCCCCCATTCCCCCATCCCCTCCCCCACCCCCACATCCCCCCATCACCCCTCCCCCAGCCCTATCACCCCCTCCCCCCCATTTCCCCCACCCCCTCCCCCTCCCCTCCCCCGTCCTCTCCCCACCCCCCATCCCCCCCAATCACTCCTCCCCCATTCCCCCATCCCCTCCCCCCACCCCCCTCCCCCGTCCCCCCTCCCCCCCCATCCCCCTGCCCACCTTGCCCCGTCGCCCTGCCCCCCGGTTGGCCTCCGCCCTCCTCCTCCTCCTCCTCCTCCCCCCCACCCCTCCCCATCCCCCATATCGCCCCCATCACCCCTCCCCCAGCCCTATCACCCCCTCCCCATCCCCCCCCCCCACATCCCCCTCATTGCCCCCATCACCCCTCCCCCAGCCCTATCATCCCCTCCCCCATCCTTATCACCCCCTCCCCCCATTTCCCCCATCCCCCACCCCCTCCCCTCCCCCATCCCCTCCCCATCCCCCATATCCCCCCATCACCCCTCCCCCAGCCCTATCACCCCCTCCCCGCATCACCCCTCCCCCAGCCACCCCCTCTCTCCCCTCCTCCATCCCTATCACCCCCTCCCCCCATTTCCCCCAGCCGCCATCCCCTCCCCCACCCCCCCCCCATCCCTGTCACCCCCTCCCCCTCCCCCTCCCCTGCCCCATCCCCCTGCCCACCTTGCCCCGTCGCCCCGCCCCCCGGTTGGCCTCCCCCTCCTCCTCCTCCTCCTCCTCCACCCCCCATCCCCTCCCCATCCCCCATATCCCCCCCATCACCCCCTCCCCCAGCCCTATCACCCCCTCCCCCATCCTTATCACCCCCTCCCCCCATTTCCCCCATCCCCCACCCCCTCCCCATCCCCATCCCCTCTCCCACCCCCTCCCATCACCCCTCCTCCATCCCTATCACCCCCTCCCCCATCCCCCCCCCGTCCCCCACATCCCCCTCATTGCCCCCATCACCCCTCCCCCATCCCTATCACCCCCTCCCCCCATTTCCCCCACCCCCTCCCCCTCCCCTCCCCATCCCCTCCCCATCCCCCATATCCCCCCCATCACCCCTCCCCCAGCCCTATCACCCCCTCCCCCCATTTCCCCCAGCCCCCATCCCCTCCCCCACCCCCCCCCATCCCTGTCACCCCCTCCCCCTCCCCCCTCCCCTGCCCCATCCCCCTGCCCACCTTGCCCCGTCGCCCTGCCCCCCGGTTGGCCTCCCCCCTCCTCCTCCTCCTCCTCCTCCTCCTCCTCCTCCTCCACCCCCCATCCCCTCCCCCCACCCCCCATCCCCCCAATCACCCCTCCCCCATTCCCCCATCCCCTCCCCCTCCCCCCTCCCCACCCCCCTCCCCTCCCCCATCCCCCTGCCCACCTTGCCCCGTCGCCCTGCCCCCCGGTTGGCCTCCCCTCCTCCTCCTCCTCCTCCTCCTCCTCCTCCTCCTCCTCCACCCCCCATCCCCTCCCCCACCCCCCATCCCCCCCAATCACCCCTCCCCCATTCCCCCATCCCCATCCCCTCCCCCCTCCCCCCTCCCCACCCCCCTCCCCTCCCCCATCCCCCTGCCCACCTTGCCCCGTCGCCCCGCCCCCCGGTTGGCCTCCCCCTCCTCCTCCTCCTCCTCCTCCTCCTCCTCCTCCACCCCCCCATCCCCTCCCCCACCCCCCTCCCCACGGCCGCTCGCGCCGCCACGGCCACGGCCAAGGCCACGCTGATGACGCCGCACACGACGTAAGCCGTGCTGCCCGGCACCGCCCCCTCCCCCCCGCCGTGACGTCACGGGCGGCCGGGGAGGGTTGTGGGGGGCCGGGGGGAACCGGGGGGCCCAACCGGGGCTGGGCAGGTTCGAGCAGCGCCGTTGCTCCAGCCGCCGCCCCCGGTGCTCGCAGCAGAACCGGTACTGGCACGTGCCGCAGCAGAACCGGAAGGCGCCGGTCGAGCAGTTGAAGGCGGCGTCGTACTGCCCCATGACGTCATAGTAGCCCTGGCACAGCTCGGCCGCCGGGGAGGAGGGGGAGGGGGAGGGGAAGGGGGTTTGGGGGCCGCCGGGGGAAAGGGCGGCGGGGGGGGAAGGGGAGGGGGAGGGGAAAGGGGACGGGGAAGGGGGGTGGGGGAGGTGGGGGAGGGGAGGGAGGCCAGGGTGGCGAAGAGGAGGGGGGAGGGCGGGGTGCATGGTGAGGGGTGGGGGGGGGGAGGGGGATGGGATGGGATGGGATGGGGGGATGGGGAGGGGTTTGATATGGGGGAGGGGTCTGTTATGGGGGATGGGGAGGGGTGTGATATGGGGGAGGGGATTGGTATGGGGGGAGGGGTCTGCTGTGGGGGAGGGGTCTGCTATGGGGGGATGGGGAGGGGTGTGATATGGGGGAGGGGATTGGTATGGGGGAGGGGTCGGCTAGGGGGAAGGGTCTGTTATGGGGGAGGGGTCTGCTGTGGGGGGATGGGGAGGGGTGTGATATGGGGGAGGGGATTGGTATGGGGGGAGGGGTCGGCTAGGGGAGGGGTCTGCTATGGGGGGGATGGGGAGGGGATTGATAAGGGGGGAGGGGTCGGCTAGGGGGAAGGGTCTGTTATGGGGGAGGGGTCTGCTGTGGGGGGATGGGGAGGGGATTGATAAGGGGGGAGGGGGTCTGCTGTGGGGGGAGGGGATTGATATGGGGGAGGGGTCTGATATGGGGGGAGGGGTCCACGATGGGGGGGATTGGGAGGGGTTTGATATGGGGGGAGGGGGTTGGGGGGTGGGGGGTGTCTGGGATGGGATGTGGGGGATGGGGAGGGGTCCCCTAGGGGGGAGGGGTCTGCTATTGAGGGAAGGGTCCGCGATGGGGGAGGGGTCTAAGGTGGGGTGGGGGGGTTGGGGAGGGATCTGATTTGGGGGGAGGGGTCCGAGATGGGGGAGGGGTGGGAGCTCCGAGGGGGGTTTCCCGATGGGGGGAGGGGCTGGTTAGGGGGTGAGTGGGGGAGGGGAATGGAGGGGGGTTGTCCCTGATTGGGGGAGGGGCTGATGGGGGTGCTGGATGAGGGGGGAGGGGCGAGCCTGGGGGCGGGGAGGTTAATTAGAGGAGGGGGAAGGGGATGGGGGATGGGGGAGGGGATGGAGAAGGGGGATGGGGCGAGGGGGGGGGGTCACCCCGTTACCCAGAGTGCTTTGCGCCCCCTCCATCCCCCTCCCCCGCTCCCGGGTGCTCCCCGTCGCCACGGCAGCATCCGTGTCACCATGGCAACGGGCCGTAGCAACCGCGCCCCTCCCCCACCCATCACATCCCCCCCATCAGCGTGTGACACGTGCACGGCGCCACCGGCCCCGTGTCCCCAGGACCCCCCACGGCTCCCCCCGACCCCCCCGGATCCCCCCTGACCCCCCAACCCCCCCCCCCAGTCCCCCCTGGGTCGCACACGCGTGTCACACGCAGGCGCTGATGATGTCACACACTCGGTGATGATGTCACAGTCACTGATGATGTCACACGCTCGCTGATGATGTCACAGGCTCGTTGATGATGTCACACACTCACTGATGATGTCACACTCCCCACTCACACTCCCCCCCCCCCAGTCCCTCTGTCGCTGCCCCCTCCCCCAATCCCCCCCCCTCAAATCACTGTCACGCGCTCCCCATCCCCTGTTGCCATGGCAACCGCACGGAGAAGGGGGGTCTCCCCCAGCCCCCCCCCCCCAGCACGCGCCGCTGCCACTTACCGGAGCCGAACCGGGGGGGGGGTCCGGGGGGTCCCTGATCCGGAGGGGGAGGGGGGAGGGATGCCCGGGGCGGGGGTCCCCGATCCGGGGCGGGGGATGCCCGGGGGAGGGGGGTCCGGGGGGGTCCCGGTGCCCGGGGGGGTCCCGGGGGGTCCCGGTGCCGGCGCGGAGCCCCCGCAGGACTCAGCCCCCGGCGGGATCCGGCGGCAGCTCCCGGGGGGGGGGGGGATGGAGCTGGGGGGGGGGGGGGAGGGGGTGGTCCAGGGGTGGGCGGGGCGAGATGCCGGTGGGCGCATCGGATTGGCTGAGCGCAGCCAATGGGGGCGCGGGGGCGGGGCCTGCGCCCCCTCGCGCAGCCCCCCCCCGGCTCCATTAAGAAAAGGGCTGGGATGGGGGGAGGGGCGAGGGGGTGTCAATCAGAGGGGGGCGGGGCTAACGGGGGACACGCCCCCCCGGTATGCTGTGGCGTGGAGGGGGGATTCCCCCTCCCCCCACTTTGGGGAACCCCCCTGGACCCCTCCCCCCACCCCTCAAACACCGGCCGGGCTCGGGGGGGGGAGGGGAGCAGCGTTTATTGGGGGGGTCGGGGGGGATGGGGAGTACGGGGGGGTCAGGGGGTCAAGGGGGAGGGGATGGGGGTTCGGGGGGTGGGAGGGATGGGGGGTTGGGGGGCTCAGGGGGTGGGGGTTGGGGGATGGGGGGGTCAGGGGGTTTAGGGGGAGGGGGATGGGGGGATGGGGGGGTTAGGGGGAGGGGGGTTGGGGGGATGGGGGGGTCAGGAGGAGGGGGGTTGGGAACAGGGGGTCAGGGGTCACTCAGACACCCCCCCCCCAGGCTCAGCCCCCCAGCAGCGGCAGCAGCCCCGAGTCTGGCGCCGGCTCCTTGATCAGCGGCAGCACCTGGGGGGGGGGGAGGGCGGCGCTAATGAGCCCGGGGTAATTAACGCCTGAGGGACCCCATGACCGGCTAACGAGCCCGGGGTAATTAACCCCCAGTGAACTGCTAACGAGCCCCGAGGGAACCCCCAATGTATCCCCAATGACCCCCTAACGACCCCCAATGAACCCCTAATGAACCCCTAACGACCCCCTAATGAACACCTAATGAACCCCTAATGAACCCCCTAATGAACCCCTAACAACCCCCTAATTAACCCCTAATGAACCCCTAACGACCCCCTAATGAATCCCTAATGAACCCCTAATGACCCCCTAATGAACCCCTAATGAACCCCTAACGAAGCCCTAACGAAGCCCTAATGACCCCCTAATGAGCCCCCAGATAACCCCTAATTAATCCCCTCATTAAACCCCCTACCAACCCCTAATTAAGCAGCTAACGAACCCCTCATTAAGCCCCTCATGAGCCCCCAATGAACCCCAAACGACCCCCTAATTAAGCCCCTAATGAACCCCTAATTAAACTCCTATTGAGCCCCCGATAGCCCCCTAATTAAACCCTAATTAACCCCCTAATTAAACCCTAATTAAGCCCCTAACAACCCCCTAATTAAACTCCTATTGAGCCCCCAATAACCCCCTAATTAACCCCTAATTAAGCCCCTAACGAACCGCCAAAGAACAAACCCCCGCCCCCCAACGGGGAGGGGGCGTGGTCTGGCGGGAGGGGGCGTGGTCAGGGAAAGGGCGGGATCGAGGCAGTGGGCGGGGTTTGCCCGCCTGGTGGGCGTGGCCAGACCCCTGCGTGGGCGTGGCCAGCGGCGCCAGGGGAGTGAATGGGGCGTGGGCGGGGACAGGCGTGGGTGGGGCCGGGGGGGGGGGGCGTGGCCAGGCGTGGGCGTGGCCATGCGGGGCGTGTCGCGCACCTGCCGGAAGGCCGGGTGGGCGGCGTCGCGCAGCAGGAGGAGGAGGAGGCTCTCGCTGGTGGTGAGGAAGGCGCCGCTCTGCCGCAGCCGCTCCAGGGCCACCCGGCGGTCAACCTGGCTGGGGGGGGGTCAGGGACCCCCAGGGACCCCCAGGGACCCCCAGGGACCCCCAGGGACCCACAGAGACACCCAGGGCCCCCCAGGGACACTAAGGGACCCTTAGGGACACCCAGGGACACCCAGACACCCCCCAGGGACACCCAGAGACCACCAGGGACCCCCAGAGACACCCAGGGACCCTCAGGGACCCCCCAGAGACACCCATACACACCCCTGGGACCCCCCAGAGACACCCAGGGCCCCCCCAGGGACACTCAGGGACCCTTAGGGACACCCAGGGACACCCAGGGACCACCAGGGACCCCCCTCCGAGACACCCAGGGACCCTCAGGGACCCCCCAGAGACACCCAGGGCCCCCCCAGAGACATTCAGGGACTCTTAGGGACACCCAGGGACACCCAGAGACACCCAGGGAACCTCAGGGACCCCCCCAGGACCCTCAAGAACCCCCAGAAACCTCCCACAGGACCCTCAGGGACCCCGCAGGGACCCCCCTGCCCCACACGTTGCCCCCCAGCCCTTCATTACCCTCCCCAGGGTCCCCCCAAATGCCCCCCCATGGCCCCCCCCCAGCCCCCACATTACCGCCCAGCCCCTCATTGACCCCTCAGCCCCCCCCAACTGCCCCCCATGGCCCCCCCCAGCCCCCACATTACCGCCCAGCCCCTCATTACCCTCCCCAGACCCCCCCAGCTGCCCCCCATGCCCCCCCCCAGCCCCCACCTGCGGGAGGAGCAGGCGTCCACCACCACGTGCACGCCGAGCCCCCGCTCCAGCAGATCCAGCGCCGTTTGCTGGGGGGGGGGGGTCAGCACCCACCTTTCACACCCCCCCCCAGATTGCTGGAACCCCCCAAGCCCCCCCACCCCCCCAGTCCCCACAGACCCATCCAGCCCCCCAGACACCTGGGAATCCCCCAGACGCCCCCCCCCCCAGTAACCATGGACCCCAACACCCCCCAGACCCCAGGACCCTTCCAGACCCCTGGGACCCCCCCAGATCCTTGGGACCCCCCCAGATCCTCCCCAGTCACCATGGCCTCCCAACCCCCAGACCCTTGGGGCCACCCTCAGACCCCTAGACCCCTTCCCAAGACGCTGGGCACCCCCTCAGACCCCTGGCACCCCCTCAGACCCTTGGGACCCCCAAGTCCTTGGGACCCTCTTGGATCCCCCCGATCACCGGGACCCCCGATATTTCAGAACCCTGGGACTCCCCCAGCCCCCAGCACCCCCCCAGCCCCCCCAGCCCCCAGGGTGCCCCCACCAGCACGCAGGCCTGGGTCTCGATGCCGCAGAGGATGGCGGCGCTGAGGTGGGGGCGTGCCCGCAGCTCGGCCTCCACGGCCGGGACCACCATGCTGAAGCAGGTTTTGGGGTGCTTGGGGAGGTCCTGCGCCCCCAGCTCGGGCACCGTGGGCCCCAGCACCCGCGGGTGCTGCTCCGTCACCACCACCGGCACCCCCAGCACCCGGCACCCCTGGGGAAGGGGGGATGTCAGGGGGACCCAGGGGGGTCTGTGGGGTCAGGGCAGGGGGGGTCACAGGGGGTTGGGGGGCAGGTGGAGGGGGTCAGTGGGGGGGGGTGTGTTTGGGGTCGGGTCATGGGGTCACAGGGGGTTGGGGGGCAGATGGAGGGGGTCTGTGTCGGAGAGTGGGGTCGGATCAGGGGGTCACAGGGCGTTGGGGGGCAGGTGGAAGGGGTCAGTGTGTGGGGGGGTGTTTGGGGTCAGGTCACAGGGGGTCACAGGGGGTTGGGGGGCAGACGGAGGGGGTCAGTGGGGGGGGTGTTTAGGGTCAGGTCACAGGGGGTCACAGGGGGTTGGGGGGCAGGTGGAGGGGGTCAGTGTGGGGGGGGTGTTTGGGGTCGGGATGGAGGGGGTCAGTGGGGGGGGTGTTTAGGGTCAGGTCACAGGGGGTCGCAGGGCGCTGGGGGGCAGATGGAAGGGGATTGGGGGGGTGTCACAAAGTGGGGGTGCCACGGGTGGGGGGCGGGGGGATGGGTGGGACCCAGGGCCTCGCGGAGGTGGGGGGATCCCAGGGGGTCTCAGGGGGTGCCAGGGGGGGCGGTACCTGCAGGACCCGCGCGGCGACGGCCACGACCTGGGGGAAGAAGGCGACGGAGGCGCGGAAGCGTTCCTGGAGGTCACACAGGAGGAGGATGGAGGCGGCCGGGGACACGCGGCCCAGGCGCCGGGCGGCCATGGGCACCTGGGGGGGGAGGGGAAGGGGGGAGGACAGGACACCGGGTGACGTCACAGGGCGCGGGGGGGTGGGGTGGGTGTGACGTCACCGGGTCCGACGATGACATGCGGCTGAGAGGTCGGTGTGAGGTCAGGGGGTGGTGACGTCAGACAACACCCATCCCCCACCCATCCCCCACCCACCCACCCCCCCCCCCCCCCCGCCCCGCGCGAGCGAGGTCACGGGGAGGTCGCCGTGACGTCACGGGGAGCGAAGAGCCGCGCCTGACGTCACCCGCCGCGATGACGTGCCCGGTGACGTCGCTTCTCGGGGTGCGGGGGTGGGGGTGGGGGGGGTGTTTCACGCCCCCTCCTCCTCCCTCCTCGCGCGTGCGAGCTCACCGAGGTCACGTGGTCACTCGCACACACCCCCGCGCGCTTCCGCCCCCGCTTCAGCCAATCAGCGGCCGCGCCTCCACACCGCCCCCTCCCCCCACTCCCCGCCCCCTTCTCCCACAACCAATCGCCTTCTCCCGCAGCGTCGGACCAATGAGAAGCGAGGGGCGGCGCTCGCGAGCCTCCTCGGCCTCTTCCAGCCAATCACAAGCTTCCAGCCCGCCCCCGGGACCTCTCCAGCCAATCAGAGTAAAGCAGCGGAGTCTCCGCCCCCTTCCCCCGCCCTCGAGACACACCCACAGGCGCTGACCAATCAGAGACAGGGTGGGGCGCGTGGCTTCGCATCGGGGTTCCCCATTGGGGTGTGGTTTGCTGTGGGCGTGGCTCCCGGAGGGGCCGCCGCGCGCCCACCGGCCCCGCCCCCTCTTAAAGGAGCCGCAGCCCCGCGGACGCTCCGGGACCTTCGGGGGGGTCACGGGGGGTCGCGGGGGGGCCGGAGGGGTCTGGAGGGGCACGAGGGGCGGGGGGGGCTCCCAGAGGGGCTCGGGGGGAGGGGGGTCCCTTCGGGCTCCGCCCCGGGGAAGCCCCCGTAGAGCCGACCCCCTCCCTGCGGGCGGCCGCGGGCTCCTAGAGAGGGGGGCGGGGGGGGGGGCGGAAATAACCAGACGTGGGGCTGTTTGTCCTCCCCTGACCTTTATTTGGGGGGCAGATACACACCCCACCCTCCCACCCCAGGCACAACCACCCCTCCACGTGCCTCATAGTGCCGGGGGGAAACTGAGGCACAGGGGAAACTGAGGCACGGAGGGGGAACCTGAGGCACGGGGGGGAAACTGAGGCACGGAGGGGGAAACTGAGGCACGGGGTGAGGCTCATGGGGGGTCCCCGCTCTCAGGCCGCCCCTTCCAGCCCCCGCGGGCGCTGGTTGGCGGGCAGGGAGCCCTGCTCCAGGTCCCAGAGCAGGCGGCGCAGGCGGCACAGGGGCCGCAGCAGCCCCTCGGCGCTCACGGGCTCCCCCAGGCGCAGCACGAAGCCATCGCTGGGCAGCAGCAGCGGCGGGTGCTCCGAGAAGCTCTCGAAGATGTCACCTGGGGGGGGGGACGACACACGGGTCAGGGGGGGACACGGGCCGGGGGGGGGGGAAACACACGGGTCAGGGGGGTTGGACAGGATAGGGGGGCCCGAGGGGGGTCAGGGAGGGTGGAGAGGATGGGAGGGGCACGGGGGGGGGCACAGGATAGGGAGGAGACACACGGGTCAGGGGGGGACACAGGATGGGGGGACACGGGGGGGGGGGACACGGGTCAGGGAGGGTGCAGGGGGGACATGGGTCGGGGGTGGGGACACGGGTGAGGGGGGACATGGGGGGGGGAACACGGGTCAGGGAGGTGGACAGGTTGGGGGGCTGATGGGGGGATATGGGTCGGGGGGGGGGGCGGGGGGGGGGGGGGGGGGGCACAGGATGGGGGGGGCACAGGATGGGGGGGGACACACGGGTCGGGGGAGCCCGAGGGGGGGGCTTAGGATGGGGGGGGGGGGGGTCGGAGGGGAAACTGGTCGGGGGGGGGGGTGTGCAGGATGGGGGTGCCCAGCCCAGCCCCCCGGGGAGGTGATGATGTCACTGCCCGCCCGTGACGTCACTGACCCGAGGCCACCTGGTCGCGCTCCTCGGGGGGGGGCTCCAGGCGGGGGGGGCGGCCGGCCCAGCCCCAGCTGATAATGGCTCAGGACGTGGTGGAGCTGAGCCGGGCTCAGCGCGGGGAACTCGGCCCGGAGCCGCGCCCAGGTGGCCTGGGGGGGACAGGGGGGACGGGGGACGGGGGGACAGGGGGGACATGAGCGGACACAGCCCCCCTGGTGTCCGCAGACCCCCCTCAGTGACCCCAACCCCTTCCCCCCCGTGCCCCCCCCGGCCCCCCCAGAATGCCCCCCCAGGCTGCCCCCCCACGGTGCCCCCTCCGGCCCTCCCAGAGTACCCCCCCCCAGGGTGCGCCCCCCCACACCCCCCAGGGTGCCCCCCTAAAACCCCTCCAGAGTCTCTCCGCCCCTTCCCCCACCGTGCCCCCCCCGGCCCCCCCCCCGGTGCCCTCCCGTGCCCCCCCCGCCCCCCCCCCCAGGCTGCGTCCACCCCCACGCCCCAGACCCCCCAGGGTTCCCCCCTAAAACCGCTCCCAGAGTCCCCCCGCCCCTTCCCCCCCCGTGCCCCCCTGGACCCCCAGGGTGCCCCCCTGGTGCCCCCCGGGCCCCCCGGGCCCCCCCGGGCCCCCAGGCTGCACCCACCCCCACACCCCCTAGACCCCCCAGAGTCTCCCTGCCCCTTCCCCCCCGTGTCCCCCACGGTGCCCCCCCAGAGTACCCCCCACACACCCCCCAGGGTGCCCCCTAAAACCTCTCCAGAGTCCCCCCGCCCGTGCCCCCTCCGGCCCTCCCAGAGTACCCCCCCGGCCCCCCAGGGTGCCCCCCAAGGTGCCCCCCTGGCCCCTCCAGGGTGACCCTCACTGTGCCCCCCAGGGTGCCCCCCCCAGCCCGCGCCCACCCTCACCCCCCAGCCCCCCCAGGGTGCCCCCGCCCCTTCCCCCCCGTTCCCCCCCGGCCCCCCCAGGGTGCCCCCTAAAACCTCTCCAGAGTCCCCCCGCCCGTGCCCCCTCCGGCCCCCCCAGAGTACCCCCCGGCCCCCCCAGGGTGCCCCCCAAGGTGCCCCCTGGCCCCTCCAGGGTGACCCTCACTGTGCCCCCCCAGGGTGCCCCCCCAGCCCCCCCAGCCCGCGCCCACCCTCACCCCCCAGACCCCCCAGGGTGCCCCCGCCCCTTCCCCCCCGGCCCCCCCGGCCCCCCCAGGGTGCCCCCTAAAACCTCTCCAGAGTCCCCCCGCCCGTGCCCCCTCCGGCCCCCCCAGAGTACCCCCCGGCCCCCCCAGGGTGCCCCCCCGGTGCCCCCCCGGGCCCCCCAGGCTACACCCACCCCCACCCCCCCCAGACCCCCCCAGACCCCCCAGAGTCCCCCCGCCCCTTCCCCCCCGGCCCCCCCCGGGTGCCCCCCCGGTGCCCCCCCCGGTCCCCCCCGCACCGCGCCCAGGCAGCCGCGGGGGGTGCAGAGCAGGTTGGCGGTGGCCGAGAGCTTGCGGAAGAACTCGCCCGCGATGTCGCCCAGCCCCAGCGCCGTCAGCCCGTCCAGCACCGCGTCCAGGTTGGTGCGGACGCGCACCCCCCGCCACCACTGGAAGAACGGCCCCGCGCTGCCTGGGGGGCAAAGGGGGGTCATGGGGGGCAGAGGGGTCCTACAGACCCCCCCCCACAGCCACAGCCACAAACACCCCCAAACACACAGCCCCAGCCCCCCCAAACCCCCCCCCCAAATCCAGCCACAGACCCCCCAAACCCCCCTGGCACCATTGGAGAACGGCCCCGCGCTGCCTGGGGGGGGCACGGGGGGTCAGGGGGATCAGGGGGTCCTACAGACCCCCCCCCACAGCCACAGCCACAAACACCCCCAAACACACAGCCCCAGCCCCCCCAAAACCCCCCCAAACACAGCCCCAGACCCCCCAAACCCCCCTGGCACCATTGGAGAACGGCCCCGTGCTGCCTGGGGGGGGCACGAGGGGGTCAGGGGGGGTCAGGGGGTCCTACAGACCCCCCCCCACAGCCACAGCCACAAACACCCCCAAACACACAGCCCCAGCCCCCCCAAAACCCCCCCAAACACAGCCACAGACCCCCCAAACCCCCCTGGCACCATTGGAGAACGGCCCCGTGCTGCCTGGGAGGGGCACGGGGGGGTCAGGGGGGGTCGGGGGGTCCCTACAGACCCCCCCCCACAGCCACAGCCACAAACACCCCCAAACACACAGCCCCAGCCCCCCCAAAACCCCCCCAAACACAGCCACAGACCCCCCAAACCCCCCCCAAATCCAGCCACAGACCCCCCAAATCCCCCTGGCACCATTGGAGAACGGCCCCGCGCTGCCTGGGGGGGCACGGGGGGGTCAGGGGGATCAGGGGGTCCTACAGACCCCCCCCCACAGCCACAGCCACAAACACCCCCAAACACACAGCCCCAGCCCCCCCAAAACCCCCCCAAACACAGCCACAGACCCCCCAAACCCCCCGCCACCACTGGAAGAACGGCCCCGCGCTGCCTGGGGGGGCAAAGGGGGTCATGGGGGGGCAGAGGGGTCCTACAGACCCCCCCCCACAGCCACAGCCACAAACACCCCCAAACACACAGCCCCAGCCCCCCCAAAACCCCCCCCAAACACAGCCACAGACCCCCCAAACCCCCCGCCACCACTGGAAGAACGGCCCCGCGCTGCCTGGGGGGGCAAAGGGGGGTCATGGGGGGGCAGAGGGGTCCTACAGACCCCCCCCACAGCCACAGCCACAAACACCCCCAAACACCCCAAAAAACACAGCCCCAGCCCCCCCAAACCCCCCCCAAATCCAGCCCCAGCCCCCCAAACCCCCCCAAATCCAGCCACAGACCCCCCAAATCCCCCCTGGCACCATTGGAAGAACGGCCCCGTGCTGCCTGGGGGGGCACAGGGGGGTCAGGGGGGTCGGGGGGTCCTACAGACCCCCCCCCACAGCCACAGCCACAAACACCCCCAAACACACAGCCCCAGCCCCCCCAAAACCCCCCCAAACACAGCCCCAGACCCCCCAAACCCCCCTGGCACCATTGGAGAACGGCCCCGTGCTGCCTGGGGGGGCACGGGGGGTCAGGGGGGTCAGGGGGGGTCAAGGGGTCCTACAGACCCCCCCCCTTCCTGCGCTCGAGGAAGCGGCTCTTCCTGCAGCTCCCAGTGGGACAATGGGAGGAAACTGGGAGCTGATGGGTCAGACCCACCGCCCCTCCCCCCGCGCAGGGACACCCCCTCCCAAACCCCCTGACCAGCCCCCCAGGGTCCCCCCCAACCCCCAGGGATACTCACAGCCCCCCAACCCCTCCAGCGACCCCCCCAAACCCCCTCCCCAACCCCTAGGGATACTCAGAGCCCCCCCAAACCCCCTCCCCAACCCCCAGGGAGACTCACAGCCCCCCAAACCCCCTCCCCAACCCCCAGGGAGACTCACAGCCCCCCCAGACCTCCTCCCCAACCCCCCAGGGATAATCAGAGCCCCCCCAACCCCTCCAACAACCCCCCCAAACCCCCTCCCCACCCCCCCAGAGAGACTCAGAGCCCCCTCAATCCCCCTCAGGGCTCCCCCAAACCCCCTCCCCAACCCCTCAGGGATACTCAGAGCCCCCCCAACCCCTCCAGCAACCCCCCCAAACCCACTTCCCAACCCCCAGGGATACTCACAGCCCCCCCAAACCTCCTCCCCAGCCCCCCAGGGAGACTCAGAGCCCCCCAAACCCCCTTCCCAACCCCCAGGGATACTCAGAGTCCCCCCAAGACCCCTCCCCCAGCCCCCCAGGATACTCAGACCCCCCCCAAACCCCCTCCCCAACCCTCCAGGGGTATTCACAGGCCCCCCAAACCCCCTCCCCAGCCCCCCAGGGAGACTCAGAGCCCCCTCGATCCCCCCAGGACTCCCCCAAACCCCCTCCCCAACCCCCAGGGACACTCAGAGCCCCCCAAACCCCCCCCCAGCCCCCCCCCCTCACCTTTCTCCATGAGGGTGTTGAAGAGGGAGGCGTTGGAGAAGAAGAAGAGGTACCCGAAGGTTTGGGAGACGAGGGCGGGGTGCAGCTGGCACCCCCGGCCCAGCTCCAGCGCCGCCCGGTACACGGCCAGCGCCGGGCGCACCCCCTCGGGCACGCTGCCGGGGTCCTGAGCCCCCCCCCCCGGCTCCCCGCACCCCGAAAACGGGTTACTGTCCAGCAGAGCCGGCAGCGCCGAGTACAGGGTCTGGGGGGGGGGAAAAGGGGGGCAGAGAGACTCATTGAGGGGGGTTGGGGGTGGGTGCCCCGTGGCAGTTTGGGGGGGGCACAGGGGGTGTTTGGGGGCCCCATGGCAGAACATGGGGTGTAGGGGGGTTGGGGGCCCCGTGGCAGTTTGAGGGGGCACAGGGGGTGTTAGGGAGCCCCATGGTAGATCATGGGGTGTAGGGGGGTCTGGGGGCCCCGTGGCAGTTTGGGGGGTACGTGGGGGGTCTGGGGGCCCCATGGCGGTTTGGGGGGCACAGGGGTGTTAGGGAGCCCCGTGGTAGATCATGGGGTGTAGGGGGTTGGGGGCCCCATGGCGGTTTGGGGGGCACAGGGGGTGTTTGGGGGCCCCATGGCAGAACATGGGGTGTAGGGGGGTTTGGGGGCACAGGGGGGTCTGGGGGTCCCCGTGGCAGTTTGGGGGGGTCCGGGGGGGTCTCACCTTGGTCAGGTAGTAGACAGACTGCTGGAAGGTAGACATGATGACCTCGTCCAGCACGGCCAAGGCCTCGTCACAGGCCTCCAGGTCCCCGGTCAGCTCCTGGCAGGGCCCTGGGGGGGCACAGGGGGGTCGGGGGGGTGCCGGGGGGCTTCTCCCCCCCAGGGAGACCCCCAGACTCACCCTGCAGGTCCAGGTCCCGCTCCAGCTCCAGGACTCGGCTCTGGGCCAGGCCCAGCAGCTCCGTGGCGTTGGCCAACCAGAGCAGCAGCGGCCGCAGGTCGGAGGCCACGGCCTCGGGGCTGGGGGCTGGGGGGGTCTGCGTGCCTGGGGGGGGCACAGGGGGGGTCAGGGCCTCGGGGCTGGGGGCTAGGGGGGGTCTGCGTGCCTGGGGGGGCACAGGGGGGGTCAGGGCCTCGGGGCTGGGGGCTGGGGGGGGTCTGCGTGCCTGGGGGGGGCACAGGGGGGTCAGGGCCTCGGGGCTGGGGGCTGGGGGGTCTGCGTGCCTGGGGGGGCACAGGGGGGTCAGGGCCTCGGGGCTGGGGGCTAGGGGGGGTCTGCGTGCCTGGGGGGGCACAGGGGGGTCAGGGCCTCGGGGCTGGGGGCTGGGGGGGGGTCTGCGTGCCTGGGGGGGGCACAGGGGGGGTCAGGGCCTCGGGGCTGGGGGCTGGGGGGGTCTGCGTGCCTGGGGGGGCACAGGGGGGTCAGGGCCTCGGGGCTGGGGGCTGGGGGGGGGTCTGCGTGCCTGGGGGGGCACAGGGGGGTCAGGGCCTCGGGGCTGGGGGCTGGGGGGGGTCTGCGTGCCTGGGGGGGGCACAGGGGGGGTCAGGGCCTCGGGGCTGGGGGCTGGGGGGGGTCTGCGTGCCTGGGGGGGCACAGGGGGGGTCAGGGCCTCGGGGCTGGGGGCTGGGGGGGTCTGCGTGCCTGGGGGGGCACAGGGGGGCACAGGGGGGTCAGGGCCTCGGGGCTGGGGGCTGGGGGGGTCTGCGTGCCTGGGGGGGCACAGGGGGGTCAGGGCCTCGGGGCTGGGGGCTGGGGGGGGTCTGCGTGCCTGGGGGGCACAGGGGGCACAGGGGGGTCAGGGCCTCGGGGCTGGGGGCTGGGGGGGTCTGCGTGCCTGGGGGGGCACAGGGGGGTCAGGGCCTCGGGGCTGGGGGCTGGGGGGGGGTCTGCGTGCCTGGGGGGGCACAGGGGGGGTCAGGGCCTCGGGGCTGGGGGCTGGGGGGGGTCTGCGTGCCTGGGGGGGCACAGGGGGGTCAGGGCCTCGGGGCTGGGGGCTGGGGGGGGTCTGCGTGCCTGGGGGGGGCACAGGGGGGGTCAGGGCCTCGGGGCTGGGGGCTGGGGGGGGTCTGCGTGCCTGGGGGGCACAGGGGGGCACAGGGGGGTCAGGGCCTCGGGGCTGGGGGCTGGGGGGGGGTCTGCGTGCCTGGGGGGGCACAGGGGGTCACCCCAGGGGCTGGGGGGGCACGGGGGGGGGGCACTCACTCCTCTGGCTGCCGCTCCCCAATCTCCTTGATCTTCTCCTGCCAAGAGACCCCCCCCATCAGCACCCCCAGACCCCCCAGTGACCCCCAAATGCCCCATAGCCCCCCAAATCCCCCTAAACCCCCCAGCTCCCCCAAATCCCTCTCCCAGCACCCCTAAACCCCCCCAGTACCCCCCCAAACTTCCCTGAGCCCCCTCAAATCGCCCCAAAACCCCTCCCAGCGCCCCATAACCGCTCCCTAACCCCCCCAAACCCCCTCTGAGCCCCCCCAAACCCCCTGAACCCCCCAAATCCTCCTAGCACCCCCCAAATCCCCCTCCCAGCACCCCTAAACCCCCCAGTACCCCCCCAAACTTCCCTGAGCCCCCCCAAATCACCCCAAAACCCCTCCCAGCACCCTGCAAATCCCTCCCAGCGCCCCATAACCGCTCCCTAACCCCCCCAAACCCCCTCTGAGCCCCCCAAACCCCCCCCCCGACCCCCCCAACCTTACCCAGACGCTCTCCTTGACGAGCAGGGCCATGCGTGCCAGGGTCTGGGGGAAGCGCTCGGGGGGAAGGCGCGGGCGGCGTGCTCCAGGCACAGCCCCAGGAGGAAAGCGGGGGCCAGCACCCCAATATCCCCCCCCCGGGCGCTGAGGAAGGGGCGGGGGGCTCCCCTTTGTCGGGTAACCCCACGATCTCCCGCAGGAGGAACTCCTCGTCCTGGGGTCGGTACCTCAATTCGGGGAGGGGGCTGTCCAGGTAAGAGCGCAGGGTCTCCTGGCGCTCCTGGGGGGAGCGGCCGCAGGAGGGGCACCCCAAAACCCCCCCATCCCCAGGGAAGGGGCGTTTTGGGGGAGCCAAGGGGGCGTTGGGGAGAAGACCCCCCCTCATCCCGGCGGGGGTCTTTGTAGAGGAGGAGGAAGTGCTGCCCCAGCCCCAGGAGGTCCCCGGGGTGCAGGGGGGCCGCCCGCAGAAGGGGGTCCCGTTGTGGGTGACGGGGGCCCCCGAAAAGGCCGGACGGTGGCCGGGGGGGTAGGGGGGATTCGGGGTGTCGGTGGCCCCCCCAGCCCCCCTTCCTGCACCATGCAGTGGCGGGGGAGGATGTCGGGGGCGTTGAGGAAGGTGTCGACCAGGAGCCCCCCTCCCCCCGCCGGGGGCTTTCGGGGCCCCCCGGCGCTCGGGGCGCCCGAAGATGTGCTGGGGGCGCGTCATGACGTAGATGACGAAGTCCTGGGGGGGGGGAGAGGGTCAGGGGGGGCGTGGGGGGCCAGGGAGAGGGTCAGGGGGGCGTGGGGGGCCAGGGAGAGGGTCAGGGGGGCGTGGGGGGGCAGGGAGAGGGTCAGGGGGGGCTTGGGGGGGGGTTGGGGGTGAAGGGGGGATTGGAGGGGTTTTGGGGATGAGGGGGATTAGGGGGGTGGGGGGGTTGAGGGGGGGACTGGAGGTGTGTGTGGGGGAATTGGGGGTGTGGGGAGGGAATTGGGGGGCGGAATTGGGGGGGAATTGGGGGAGTGGGGGGGGAATTGGGGGGCCACACTCTCTTTGGGGGGGGGATTTGGGGGGGCCACACTCTCTTTGGGAGGGGGTGAGTAAAGGGGTTGGGGGGGGATTTTGGGGAGGGGGGCCACACTCTCTTTGGGGGGGTGAGGAATTGGGGGGTTGGGGGGGGATTTGGGGAGGGGGTCACACTCTCTTTGGGGGGGTGAGGAAAGGGGGGTTGGGGGGGGATTTGGGGAGGGGGGTCACACTCTCTTCGGGGGGGGTGGGGAAAGGGGGTTGGGGGGGATTTGGGGGGGGGCACACTCTCTTTGGGGGGGGTGAGTGAAGGGATTTGGGGGGGATTTGGGGGGGGGGGCCGCCACACTCTCTTTGGGGGGGTGAGGAAAGGGGGTTTGGGGGGGGATTTGTGGGGGCACACTCTCTTTGGGGGGGTGAGGGAAGGGGTTTGGGGGGGGGATTTGGGGGGGGCACACTCTCTTTGGGGGGGTGAGTGAAGGGATTTGGGGGGGATTGGGGGGGGGGGGCGCCACACTCTCTTTGGGGGGGTGAGGAAAGGGGGTTTGGGGGGGGATTTGTGGGGGCACACTCTCTTTGGGGGGGTGAGGGAAGGGGTTTGGGGGGGGGATTTGGGGGGGGCACACTCTCTTCGGGGGGGGTGAGGGAAGGGGTTCAGGGGGGATTTGGGGAGGGGGGTCCACACTCTCTTCGGGGGGGGGGGGGTCCCCCACCTGCCGCCCGTAGCCCTGCAGCAGCAGGAAGTAGGGGTGATGCTGGGGGGGCTGGATGAGGCACTGCGAGAGCTGCTCCAGGGCCCCCCCGCCTCTTCCTCCTCCTCCTCCTCCTCCTCCTCCTCCTCCTCCCCTCCTTCTCCCGGGCCGGGGCGGGGGGGATGCGGCGGCGGCGGCGGGGGGGGGGGTCGGCGGTGCCGGTGGGTGGTCGTGGGGTGCCGGGGGGGTCGGGCTGGGGGGCGGCCATGCTGAGCACTGCCCGGCGCCCCCCGCCGCCTCGTGCTCAGGTTCATCTCGCTGATGCTGCGGCGCAGGGACGGGTTGTCCGCGCGCTCCCGGGGGGGGCGGCACCGGCCCCCCGATGCTGCCCGGGAACGGCGGCGGGGGAGGCGGCGGGCCGGGGGGAGCGCCTGCGGGGGGGGAGGGATGGGGAGGGGAGGATGGGGAGGGGAGGATGGGAGGGGGGAATTGGGGGGGGGATGGGGAGAGGAGGGGGGAGGGGGAATTGGGGGGGATGGGGAGGGGGGGGGGGTGGGGGGGGGGGGGAGAGGAGGATGGGGGGGAATTGGGGGGGGGGGATGGGGGGAGGGGGAGTGGGGGGGTGGGGAGAGGAGGATGGGGGGGGGGAGTGTGGGGGGGATGGGGAGAGGAGGGTGGGGGGGGGGGTGGGGGGGGATGGGGAGAGGAGGATGGGGGGGGGTGTGGGGGGGGGGATGGGGGGAGGGGGAATTGGGGGGGTGGGGAGAGGAGGATGGGGGGGGAATTGGGGGGGATGGGGAGAGGAGGATGGGGGGGGAATGTGGGGGGGATGGGGAGAGGAGGATGGGGGGAATTGGGGGGGGGATGGGGGGAGGGGGAGTTGGGGGGGGGATGGGGGGGAGGGGGAGTTGGGGGGGTGGGGAGAGGAGGATGGGGGGGGGGTTGGGGGGGGGATGGGGAGAGGAGGGGGGAGGGGGAATTGGGGGGGTGGGGAGAGGAGGGGGGAAATTGGGGGGGGGGGATGGGGAGAGACAGACACACAGACAGTTAGACAGACAGTCGGGCAGACAGGCAGACAGATACACAGGCAGACAGACAGGCAGACAGACAGACAGATGGGCGGGCAGACAGACAGACAGACAGTCAGACAGACAGTCAGACAGACAGTCAGACAGGCAGGCAGACAGACACAGGCAGACAGACACACACACAGAGTCAGACACACAGTCAGACAGTCAGACTCCCACAGACAGTCAGACAGTCAGACAGACAGACACCCACAGTCAGACAGACAGACACACAGTCAGACAGACAGACACACAGTCAGACAGTCAGACACAGACAGTCAGACAGACAGACACAGTCAGACAGACACAGTCAGACAGACACAGTCAGACAGACAGTCAGTCAGACAGTCAGTCAGACAGTCAGTCAGACAGACACCCACAGACAATCAGTCAGACAGACAGTCAGACACAGTCAGACACGGTCAGACAGACACAGTCAGACAGACACAGTCAGACAGACAGTCAGTCAGACAGACACCCACAGACAATCAGTCAGACAGACGGTCAGACACAGTCAGACACGGTCAGACAGACACAGTCAGACAGACACAGTCAGACAGACAGTCAGACAGACACAGTCAGACAGACACAGTCAGACAGACAGTCAGTCAGACAGTCAGTCAGACAGACACCCACAGACAATCAGTCAGACAGTCAGACACAGTCAGACACGGTCAGACAGACACAGTCAGACAGACAGTCAGTCAGACAGACACCCACAGACAATCAGTCAGACAGATGGTCAGACACAGTCAGACACGGTCAGACACAGTCAGTCAGACACAGTCAGACAGTCAGTCAGACAGACACCCACAGACAATCAGTCAGACAGTCAGACACGGTCAGACACAGTCAGACAGACACAGTCAGGCACAGTCAGTCAGACAGCCGTCCCCCTGCGCGGCCCCGCTCACCGCCGGGCTCGGCGGCCTCGTCGCGCTGCACCTCGTGCCGCCGGCGGATCTCGAAGCGCCGCGAGCAGCCGGCCTTGGGCCGCCACACGTCCTGCAGCACCAGGGGCCGCTCGGCGTCGCCCAGGGGCCTGCAGGTGTTCCACCTGCCAGCCCCCCGGCCCCGGCGCGCCCCACCACGTCGCAGAGCGCGAAGGCCCGGCCGTCCTCCCCCGCCAGCCCGTAGCGCTCCAGCGCCTCGCGCACCAGCTGCCGCGCCGTGGAGCCCCGCGTCGCCAGCACGCTCTTGTAGTTGGCCCCCAGGGAAAGGTCCCCCCCAAAAATCTTTAGGATGCTGGGGAGCTGGTGCTGCCCTGGGGGGTGTTCAGCACCATCCCCACCACCCCCGGCACCCCCGGCACCCCCGGCCAGGAGTTGGGGAACGGGGTCGATCAGCTCCGAGAGCTTCTTCTCGCTGGCCCAGCGGCCGGTGGGGTGGGGGGCAGGGGGGTGGGACCCCCCCAGCACGGTGGAAGAGGTTGGAGAGGCGCTTGTGGCGCGAGGGTTTGGCCTTGCCGGGGGGGCGAAGCTCCACCGTCTCGCTGCCGCGGCTGGCCGTGTCCGAGGAGGTGGATCTGGGGAAGGGGGGAGTGGGGAGGGGGGTTTAGGGGGTGTTGGGAGGGGTTGGGGGGCACTGGGAGGGGTTTGGGGGGATTTGGGGGAGGCTGGGGGGATTTAAGGGGGGTTGGGGGCCACTGGGAGGGGTTTGGGGGGATTTGGGGGAGTCTGGGGGGATTTAAGGGGGTTGGGGGCCGCTGGGAGGGGTTTGGGGGGGATTTGGGGAGGCTGGGAGGGATTGGGGGGATCTGGGGGGGATTTAAGGGGTGTTGGAAGGGGTTGGGGGGCGCTGGGAGGGGTTTGGGGGGGATTTGGGGGAGTCTGGGGGGATTTAAGGGGGGTTGGGGGCCGCTGGGAGGGGTTTGGGGGGGATTTGAGGGAGTCTGGGAGGGATTGGGAGGGATTTAAGGGGTGTTGGGGGGCGCTGGGAGGGGTTTGGGGGGATTTGGGGGGTGCTGGGGGGGTTTGGGGGTGCTGGGGGGGGATTTGGGGGGATTTGGGGAAGGCTGGGAGGGATTGGGTGGGATCTGGGGGGATTTAAGGGGTGTTGGGGGCGCTGGGAGGGGTTTGGGGAGGATTTAAGGGGTGTTGGGAGGGGTTGGGGGCCGCTGGGAGGGGTTTGGGGGGATTTGAGGGAGTCTGGGAGGGATTGGGGGGGAATCTGGGGGGGATTTAAGGGGTGCTGGGGGGCGTTGGGGGGCGCTGGGAGGGATTTGGGGAAGGCTGGGGGGTGCTGGGGGGGTTTGGGGATGCTGGGGGGATTTGGGGGGATTTGGGAAAGACTGAGGGGATTTGGGGGTTGCTGGGGGGGATTTGGGGGTGCTGGTGGGGGTTTGGGGAGGATTTGGGGGGTGACTGTGGGGATTTGGGGGTGCTGACGTGTGTGGGGGGGTGTCTCTTGTCAGGAGAAGATGGAGGAGATGGAGGAGCAGCAGCCAGAGGAGCGAGTGACCCCCCCAAGATGAGCCCCCCCCGAAATCAGCCCCCGGGGGAGACGGGCTACGGGATGAGAGGGGCTATGGGGGGGTTGGGGGTGGGAGTTGGGGTGCAGGGGGGGCCCTGACCTGACGGAGCCGGCGCTGGGCCACCGGCGGCTCATCTTGGCCAGGCGCTTCTTGGGCGAGTTGATCCAGAGCCCCACGGGGAAGTGGAGCTTCCCGAACCGGGGGCTGCCCTCCTTGCGCTCCTCCGGCAGCATGGCGGCGGCCTGCGGGGCACCGGGACCCCCCCTGGCACCCCAGCACCCCCACGGCCAGGGGGAGGGACCCCCTCACACCCCATCCCCCTCCATCCCCCCCCATGGGCAGGGGAAGGATCCTTGCTGCACCCCCTTGCACCCCCTCCCTCTCCATCCCCCCCAGGGGCAGGGGGAGGGACCCCCCTGCACCCCATCCCCCTCTATCCCCCCTCACGGGCAGGGGAAGGGACCCCCTTGCACCCCCTGACCCCCCCTGCACCCCCTCCCCCCAGCACCACCCACGGGCAGTGGGGAGGACCCCCCCTGTACCCCCTTGCACCCCATCCCCCCCCATGGGCAGGGGAAGAGACCCCCGCTGCACCCCCTTGCACCCCCTCCCTCTCCATCCCCCCCCACAGGCAGGGGGAGGGACCCGCAGGGACCCCAACTGCACCCCCTCACACCCCATCCCCCTCCATCCCCCCCCACGGGCAGGGGGAGGGACCCCTGCTGCACCCTCTCCCCCCGCCCCGCATCTCTAGCACCCCCAACGGGCAGGGGGAGGGACCCCCCGGGCAGGGGGAGGGACCCCCCTTGCACCCCCTCACACCCCAGCACCCCCCATGGGCAGGGGGAAGGACCCCCCCTGCACCCCCTCCCTCTCCATCCCTCCCACAGGCAGGGGGAGGGACCCCCAGGGACCCTCCTGAACCCCCTCACACCCCATCCCCCCCACGGGCAGGGGAAGAGACCCCCTGCTGCACCCCGTCCACCCCATCCCCCCCCATGGGCAGGGGGAGGGACCCCCAGGGACCCCCCTGAACCCCCTCACACCCCTTCCCCCCCACGGGCAGGGGGTGGGAGGACACCCCCCCTTGCACCCTCTCCTCCCCCCCCCCAGCACCTTCACCACCCCCCACAAGCAGGGGGGAACCCCCCCTCCCCAAAATCACAGCCAGTGGTTGGGGAGCATCGTCCCTCCTGCTCACCTCAGCTCAGCGCCCCGTCCTCATGTCCCACGTCCGTCCCTCTGTCCCTCTGTCTGTCCCTCTGTCCGTGTGTCCCCCCCACACCTCAACCTTTGTCTGGCTGCGTCCGGCGCGGGCGCCTGGAAAGGGGGGACAGGAAAGGGCGAGTCAGGCCAGGAAACCGGGATGGGGGGTGGGACGGGATGGGGGGCTGGGATGGGATGGGGGGGGGGGTGTGGGGAGGGATGGGGGGGTAGGATGGGATGGGGGGATGGGACAGGATGGGGGAGGTAGGAGGAGATGTGGGGGTAGGATGGGATTGGGGGGTAGGATGGGATGGGGGGGTGGGACGGGATGGGGGGGTAGGATGGGATGGGGGGGTGTGGGGTGGGATGGGGGGGGTAGGATGGGATGGGGGGAGTGGGACGGGATGGGGGGTAGGATGGGATGGGGGTGTGGGGTGGGATGGGGGGGGTAGGATGGGATGGGGGGAGTGGGACGGGATGGGGGGGGTAGGATGGGATGGGGGGGTGTGGGGTGGGATGGGGGGGTAGGATGGGATGGGGGAGTGGGACGGGATGGGGGGTAGGATGGGATGGGGGGTGTGGGGTGGGATGGGGGGGTAGGATGGGATGGGGGGAGTGGGACGGGATGGGGGGTAGGATGGGATGGGGGGGTTGTGACGGGATGGGGGGTAGGATGGGATGAGGGGGTAGGATGGGATGGGGGGGTGTGGGGTGGGATGGGGGGGTAGGATGGGATGAGGGGGCTGGGACGGGATGGGGGGATAGGATGGGATGGGGGGGTAGGATGGGATGAGGGGGGTAGGATGGGATGGGGGGGTGTGGGGTGGGATGGGGGGGTAGGATGGGATGGGGGGCTGGGACGGGATGGGGGGGGTAGGATGGGATGGGGGGTTGGGACGGGATGGGGGGGCTGGGGAAGGAAGTGAGGGCACTGGTGGGACGAGCAGCAGGGCAGCGCTGGGGTCACCATGCTGCTTCCCCCCTCCCTGGCCCCGGCTCTGGCCCACCCGAACCAGCGTGGGGTGCCCAGAGCTGCCCCCCAGGCCCAGCCTCCCCCGGGATGGGGTGTGGGGGTGTCCAGCCGCTGTCGGGGTGGCGAAGGTTCCTGCTCTGGGAAGGGGGGCTGCTGCTCTGGGGGGGGGATGGGTGCTGTGGGGCTGGGGCGGCCTTGAGCAGGGCTGGGCCTGCTTTGGGGGGGGGGGTGCACAAGCTGGGCCTGGTCACTGCCCCATGGGGCTGGGGGGCCACAGGCCGGGCCAGGGGGACTGGGGGGCCACAGGCCAGGCCAGGCCTGGGACTGGGGGGCCACAGGCCGGGCCAGGGGGACTGGGGGGGCCACAGGCCAGGCCAGGCCTGGGACTGGGGGACTGGGGGGCCACAGGCCAGGCCAGGCCTGGGACTGGGGGGGCCACAGGCCGGGCCAGGGGGACTGGGGGGGCCACAGGCCGGGCCAGGCCTGGGACTGGGGGACTGGGGGGGCCACAGGCCGGGCTGAGCCGCAGCCCCACAGGATGGGGGGTCACAGGCCAGGCCGGGGCAGCCCTAAGCCGGGCCCGGAGCCCCCCAGCCCCCGGCAGCCGCCGTCAGACCCCCCCGGCCCCCCCCCTCCCCCCGCGCTGCCCGACCCGGCCGCCACCCCCCCTCCCGTGGCTCCTCCCCGCCATCACACGCGCCCGCCCTTCCCGCGCTCAGCTCCCATTGGTCGAGCTTCTCCCGCTGCGGGCCAATGAGATGGCAAAGCGCCGCCCGCGCGCCGCTGCCGGGGGAGGAGGGGGGAGAGGGAGTTTCGGCGGGAAGAGCGGCAGCCAATGGGAAGGGGGGAGGGAGGGCTGGAGACGCCCCCTCGGCTAAGCCACGCCTCTCCCAATGAGGGGCAGCTGCGTACGCCAAGCCACGCCCCCAGCCACGCCCCTGCCCACAAGCCACGCCCCCAACAGGCAAGCACCCGTAGACCACGCCTCCTCGCTGTCAGCCACACCCCCAGTGCCATCACCTGACCGTAAGCCACGCCCATATAGGGGCAAGTCACGCCCCCTCACCACAAGCCACGCCCCTCCGGCAGGCCTTTACTTACCTGTAAGTCATGCCCCCTCCACTAGTCCTGTGCATAAGCCACGCCCCCCCGTTTACAAGCCACGCCCACCACAGGTCATACCTGCCCACAAGCCACGCCCCCTCCCATAGAGGTATACTACCTGTAAGCCACGCCCCCTCCAGCAGACATCCTACCCATAAGCCACGCCCTCTGTCCCTAAGCCACACCCCCACAGGTCATACCTGCTCACAAACCACACCCCCTTCCCTTAAGCCACGCCCCACAGGTAATACCTGCTCACAAGCCACGCCCCCTCCCCTTAAGCCACGCCCCACAGGTAATACCTGCTCACAAGCCACGCCCCCTTCCCTTAAGCCACGCCCTGTCCCACGCGTGACCATGAGCCCGGGTGGGTGTCACGGGGACACGCCCCCTCCCTGCGCTGCGTGTGACGTCATCAGCGCTGCGTGACATCACCGGGGGGCGAGGGGGGGCACACAAGTCCCAGCACACACCTGGCTGGGGGGTGGGGGGTGGGGGAGGGGTGCTTTGGGGGGAAGGGGGTGTGTGTGTGTGTGTGTGTATGTATACACACGGCCGCACACGGCCGGACAGACAGACAGACAGACAGACAGACACACACTGCCCGCTCCCCCCACCCCCACCCCACACCCCCCTCGGCGTCACCGCCGGCCGCTCCTGACGCACGTCGCGGCTGCCGCCCCCTCGGGCGCCGACGCAGCGCCGACCGCGGCTGATGGATGGACAGACGGAGCCGGACGACCACCCAGCCCGTTCCCCCCTCCACACACACACCTCATCCCCCACCCCCCCATCCCCTCCTCCCCAATCCCCCCTCTCTCCTCCCCCCATTCCCCCCCCTCACCCCGTCTGGCCCGACGCCCCCGCGGCGCCGCGCCAAGGCCGCAGCCACGTGCCGCCACAGGCCGCGAGGGCAGGGGCACGGGGAAGGGGGGTTGGGGGGGGATAGGATGGGATGGGGGGGGGTGAGGAGCCCCCCCAACCCTCTCCCCTACCAGCCCCCCCCCTCCGGCTTCCCCGCCGTCACCTGGCAGCGAAATATTTACCGCGCCGGGTGTTTGGGTTAGCAAGGCCCCGCCGCCGCCACCGCCACCGCCATGTCCTCACACGTCCAGCCCCACACACAGCCTGCCCCACGGCAGCGCGGGGGGCTGCGGGGGGTCAGGCAGGGCTGGGGGGCTGGGGGGTGCTGGGGGGTCAGGTAGGGCTAGGGGGCTGGGGGGGCTGGGGGTCAGGCAGGGATGGAGGGCTGGGGAGCTGGGGGGTCAGGCAGGGCTGGGGGGTTAGGGGGGCTGGGGGGTCAGGCAGGGCTGGGGGCCTGGGGGGCTGGGGATCAGGCAGGGCTGGGGTGCTGGGGAGCTGGGGGTCAGGCAGGGCTGGGGGCCTAGGGGGGCTGGGGGACTGGGGGGTCAGGCAGGGCTGGGGGCTGGGAGGATCAGACAAGGCGGGGGCTAGGTGGGGGCTGGGGGCTGGGGGTCAGGCAGGGCTGGGGTCTGGGGGGGTCAGACAAGGCGGGGGGGCTGGGGGGTCAGGCAGGTCTGGGGGGCTGGGGGAGGGCTGGGGGGTCAGGCAGGGATGGAGGGCTGGGGAGCTGGGGGGTCAGGCAGGGCTGGGGGGTTAGGGGGGCTGGGGGGTCAGGCAGGGCTGGGGGCCTGGGGGAGGGCTGGGGGATCAGGCAGGGCTGGGGTGCTGGGGAGCTGGGGGGTCAGGCAGGGCTGGGGGCCTAGGGGGGCTGGGGGACTGGGGGGGTCAGGCAGGGCTGGGGGGCTGGGAGGATCAGACAAGGCGGGGGCTAGGTGGGGGCTGGGGGCTGGGAGGGTCAGGCAGGGCCGGGGGCTGGGAGGGAGCTGGGGGCTGGGGGGTCATGGCTGTGGGGCTGGGGTCCTCACACGTCCAGCCACACACACAGCCTGCCCCACGGCAGCACAGGGGGGCTGGGGGGTCTTGGCTGGAGATGGGGGGCAGTGGCTCTGTCTATGGGGCAGGGACCATGTCTATGGGGCAGGATCCCCTGTCTATGGGGCAGGGACCCTTGTCTATGGGGCAGGATCCCCTGTCTATGGGGCAGTGACCATGTCTATGGGGCAGGATCCCCTGTCTATGGGGCAGGGGCCGTGTCTATGGGGCAGGATCCCCTGTCTATGGGGCAGTGACCATGTCTATGGGGCAGGATCCCATGTCTATGGGGCAGGGGCCGTGTCTATGGGGCAGGGACCCTTGTCTATGGGGCAGGATCCCCTGTCTATGGGGCAGGGGCCGTGTCTATGGGGCAGGATCCCCTGTCTATGGGGCAGGGGCCGTGTCTATGGGGCAGGGACCCTTGTCTATGGGGCAGGGGCCGTTCCTGTGGGTCAGCCCGGTGCCGCGGGGCAGCCGGGGGGGCCGTGGGGGGGGGTCGATGTGGGGGGTGCGGGGTGGCCGCTGCCTGCGGCCGCTGCCCGCGGCTCCGGGGTTTCCGCCGCTGCCGGCGCTGACGTCATCGGGCCCCCACCCCCCCACCCCCCACCCCCCCCCGCCCGGCATTGCCCAACGCGCCCCCCCTCCCCTCTCCCCCCCGGGATGGGGCGATGGGGGGTTGGGGGGGCTAGGGGGGGATGCTCAGGGTGGGGGGGGGTCTCTCGGCTCCCCTCCCCCCGCCAGGGTGTCCCCGCGCGTGACGCCCCCACGGCCGGGGCATCCCCGCGCCGCCCCCACGCGCGCTGGCCCCGCCCCCCCCCTCGTGCCCCCCCCGCCCCGCGCCGGCCGGTGCCGCCGCCCGCAGCCCCACGGGGGGTCCCGGCGTTGACGCGCGTGGCGCGGCCGGGGGGGCGGTGAGACATCGCCGGGGGGCTGCGGCCGGTGAGGGGGGGGGGGAGGGACCGGGGGGAGGGGGCTGAGTCAGAGCGGGGGGAGGAGGGGGGAGGAACCGGGACCGGGACAAACCGGGCCGGCACCGGGATAAGCGGGTCCCGGTGGGGAGACGGGTCCCGGTCCAAACCGGTCCCGGTCCCGGTATAACCGGGTCCCGGTGTAGGGACCGGGACTGGTTCCAGTGGGGCCGGTACCGGGACAAGTGGACCCCGGTATAGGGACAGGTCCGGGTCCAAACGGGTCCCGGTCCCGGTATAAGCGGGTCCCGGTCCCGGTATAACCGGGTCTCGGTGTAGGGACCGGGACTGGTCCCAGTGGGGCCGGTACCGGGACAAGTGGACCCCGGTATAGGGACAGGTCCGGGTCCAAACGGGTCCCGGTCCCGGTATAAGCGGGTCCCGGTCCCGGTATAACCGGGTCCCGGTGTAGGGACCGGGACTTGTCCCAGTGGGGCCGGTACCGGGACAAGTGGACCCCGGTATAGGGACAGGTCCGGGTCCAAACGGGTCCCGGTCCCGGTATAACCGGGTCTCGGTGTAGGGACCGGGACTGGTCCCAGTGGGGCCGGTACCGGGACAAGTGGACCCCGGTATAGGGACAGGTCCGGGTCCAAACGGGTCCCGGTCCCGGTATAAGCGGGTCCCGGTCCCGGTATAACCGGGTCTCGGTGTAGGGACCGGGACTGGTCCCAGTGGGGCCGGTACCGGGACAAGTGGACCCCGGTATAGGGACAGGTCCGGGTCCAAACGGGTCCCAGGTCTAAGCTAGTCCCGGTCCCGGTATAAGCGGGTCCCGGTACCGGGACAAACGGTTCCAGGTCCAAACGGGTCCCGGTGCAGGGATGGGTCCCGGTCCAAGTGGGGCCGGTACCGGGACAAGCGGGTCCCGGTATAGAGATAGGTTCCGGTCCCGGTGAGGGTCCCGGTCCCGGTCCAAGCAGGTCCCGGTGCGGGGTCGGTACCGGTACAAGTGGATCCCGCTGTTGGGACGGGTCCCGGTCCAAACGGGTCCCGGTCCAAATGGGTCCCGGTATAAGCGGGTCCTGGTACCCGTCCGAGCCCGGTATAGGGACGGGTCCCGAACCAAATGGGGCCGGTACCGGGACAAATAGTTCCCGGTGTAGAGGCCGGTCCCGGTCCAAACGGATCCCGGTATAGGGATGCCTCCCGGTCCAAGCGGGTCCCGGTGTGGGTCCCGGTTCCGGTAGAAGCGGGTCCCGGTCCAAGCGGGTCCCGGTCCAAACGGGTCCCGGTCCAGGTAGAAGCGGGTCCCGGTATAGGGACGGGTCCCGGTCCAAGCGGCTCCCGGTCCCGGTGCCCGGTCCCGGTGTGCGTGCCCCCCCTCACCCCCTGCCCCCCACCCAGAGCATCCCCCTCGGGGCCCGATCCCCGGTGGGGGGGGGGGTATGTGTTGGGGGGGGGGGAGTTGGTTGATGAGTTACCCCGGGGTGCGCGTGGGGAGTGTCCCGGTGTGTCCCGCCGCCCCGGGGGGGGGGGGTGTGTGATGGGGGGTGGGGGGGGGATGTAGGGCTGGGGGGGGGTTTCTCCCCCCGGTGCGTTGCTGAATGGAAAAGCCGTGACTCACGCGTGTGTCATCGCGGCCGGCGGCAGCCGCGCGGTATAAAGGGGGCGGCGCGGTACCGGGGCGTCACGCGGGGACACACGGACACGGCGGCGGCTCCCACTCGTGTTGAAGGGGGGGGGGGGGTGTGGTGTGTGGGGAGCACATACAGACACACCGACAGACAGACACACGGCCGGGAGGGAGGGGAGGGGCGGAGCCGGCCGGGGGGGGGGGGTTCTCCCTCCAGTTCCCGTCGGTTGGGGGGGGGGTGGGGGGGGGTGAGAGGAGAAGGGGAGGGGGGGTATTAGTGGGTGCGGGGGTATCACGGAGAGTGGGGGGGGGGTGTGTGTTGGGGGGGGGGTCCCGAGGAGGTGCTGTGAGAGCGGTGAGTGGGAAAGGGAAAGGGGGGGGTGGTGTGAAAGTGAGAGTGAGGAGTGGGTTGGGGTGGGGTTTATTTTGGGGGGGGGTCACGCCGAGTGGGAGCGGGACGGACCCGAGTGGGAGCGTGTCCCCGTGGCCGTGGGACCGTTGCACGGGCAGAAGGACAGCCCCCTCCCCACCACCACCACCCCCGTACCCCACCCCCCCCAAAAAAACCCCACCCCACCCCCCACCCCACGGTGCCGGCCCCGTCGCGGGTGGGTGCGAAGGGCCCCATCCCGCCCCGTGGGGACCCGGGGAAGGACCCCCCCCACCCCGCCATGACAAGTAAGTGTCGCCTCGTCTCGGTTGGGGGGGGGGAATTAGGGGAATGGGGGGGGGGAGAGAAACGGGACGGACACGCGTGGGGAGGGTGGGTGACCCCCCGAGTCACCGTGCCCGGGTGTCTCCATCACCCCCCCACCCCCGGGAGGGATGAAGGGGTGTCCGTGGGTATCCTGTATGTCTGACCCCCCCCCCCAACTCCCGTCCCGTCCCCTCCAAGCCCAACCCCCCTTCCTCCCCCCCCCCCATCCCTCACAAACACTCACCCACCCCACGGCCGCGGCGGGACCGGGCGCGTCCATCCCCGTGGCCTCGGGGCGCGGGCAGCTGCCGCCGCGCCTCAAACCGCAACCGGCCCCGACGCACCTGCCCGCCCGCGGCGGCCGCTCCTCCGGGGGAAGGGGGGGAAGGTGTTGTGGGGAGGGGGTGGGTTTGGGGTGGGGGGCTGGGGAGCGTGGAGGTGTGAAAACACGCGTGGGGAGGGTCCCGCTTAGGGGATGGGGGGGGTTCCGGCACCCTCAGGGGGTGCTGCGCGCACACCCCCCCCCCCCTCCATCCGTGCGGGTGGCCCCCTCCCCCCCTCCCCTCGCACACCCCCCCCACCCCCCCCCACTCGCGGGGGCTCCCCAGGTGCCGCCCCTGACTCAGCCCGCATCACTCTTTCCAGCCCGGACCGCACAGGGCGCCGCCGCCCCCCGGCCCCCCCGGGACGGGACGGGACGGGACGGGCATCCCCGGCTCCCGCTGCACTGGGAGGACAGAGAGCCCCCAGCCCCGGGACCCCCATTCCCGGGAGAAACGGGAGCCCCCAGCCCCGGGACCCCCGCATTCCCTGGAGAAACGGGAGCCCCCAGCCCCGGGACCCCCGCATTCCCGGGAACTCCCCGCCTCGGGAGTGCCGGGGGTCGGGAGAACCGGGAGCCCCCAGCCCCTGGATCTCCCATTCCCGGGAGAAACGGGAGCCCCCAGCCCAGGGACTCCCCATTCCCGGGAATTCCCAGCCCCGGGAATACCGGGAGTTGGGAGTACCGGGAGCCCCCAGCCCACGGATCCCCCTTCCCGGGAGTACCGGGAGCTTCCAGCCCCGGGACCCCCGATTCCCTGCAACTCCCATTCCCGAGAGTCCCGGGAGCCCCCATTCCCGGGAGCCCCCCGATTCCCTGTCCCCAGGAACACCGGGATGTTCCATCCCGGGAGCCCCCGGATCCCGCAGCCCCGATCGTACCGGGAGTCCCATTCCCGGGACGCCCCCTGTCCCGGGAACCCCAAGAGCCCCCGGCCCCGGGAGCACCGAGATCATCCATCCCCGGCATCCCTCATCCCCAGGACAACCGGGAATCCCCAGTCCCCAGGAGCTCCGGGATCCCGCAGCTCTGGGATTACCGGGAGTCCCCATCCCCGGGAGCACCGGGCGGGACCACCTGGATCCCGCAGCCCCGGGAATACCGGGATCTCCCGGCCCTGGGATCTTGGAGCTCCCGGAGCCCCCAGCCCCGGGAACACCGGGATTCCCCAGTCCCGGGAGCTCCGGGATCTTCCATCCCGGGACCACCGGGAGCCCCCTCCCTGGGATCCTACAGCCCCGGGACTACCGGGAGAGAGCCCCAGGATCCCGAAGCCCCGGGAATACCGGACCTCCCCAGCCCCGGGAGCCCCATTCCCGGGAGCTCCGTGATCTTCCAACCCCGGGAACACCGGGATTTCCCGGCCCCGGGATCTCCGGTAGCCCCGAGATCCCCCCGCCCGGCATCCTTGGGAGCCCCGGTCCTGACAGCCCCGGGATCCCGAAGCGCCGGGATCTCTCCTGACCTCGGGATCTGCCAGCACCGGGACTCTCAGCTCCGGGATCCCCGTGATCCCCGGGAACCCGCCCCCCAAATCCCGAGCTCCGGGATCCCCCGGATCCCTGGGACCCCCCCCCAAAATCCCCAGCTCCTGGAACTCCGTGATCCCCGAGAGCTCCCAGATCCCCTGCCCCGGGAGTCCCGACGTTCCCCCGGTCCCGGTAGATCCGGTAGCCCCGGGACTCCCATGATCTCTGGGACCCCCCCCAAATCCCCAGCTCCGGGATCCCCGGGAACCCCCCCAAAATCCCCAGCGCCGGGAGCCCTCTGAACCCCGGGACCCCCCTCAAATCCCCATCTCCAGGACCCCCCCCAATGCCCCATCCCCAGATCCCTCCGGGTAGGTGGTGTGGGAGCTTTGGCCCCCTCACCCCCCTCCCTCCCACCCCCAACCCCCCCGTGTCTGTGCCCCCCAGGCGCTCCGTGGCGGGCGCTGCTGGCGCTGCTGGGGCTGTGGCCGGGGCTGTGGCTGGGGGTGGCGGCCGCCCCCCAACGCCTGCGCCCCCCGGACCCCCGCGCTGACCTCGACAGCGTCATCAGCCTGGCCAAGGCCCTGCTCAGCGACACCAAAGCGTTCCTCGCGCTCCTCGTGGGTACCCACTTTCCCCCCCAACGTCTCCCCGACATCCATCCCGCCCCCCCCACGCCATGCGCCCCCTCCCCCCAGCTTCGCTTCACCCCCCAACCCCCCGGCTCAGCCTCTTCTCCCCTTTCCCCCTCCACAAATCCCCCCCCCCCATCGTGGTGGGGGGTCCCGCGTGGGCTGGGGGGGGGTCCCCGCTGGGCTGACCCCCCCTCCGTGTCCCACAGAAGTCGCGGTTCCCGGCGGAGGGGGAGCACAAGCTGGACTCGCTGCCCGTCCTCTCCATGAGCGCCCCGGAGCTGGCCAACATCCAGGTGGGGAGTGGGGGGGGTCACGGACACGCGGGGGGGTGTGGGGGGGCTGTGGGAGGAGGTTGGGGCGCTGGGGATGGCGGGGGGCTGCGGGTGGAGGGGGAAGGTGGGAGTGGGTGTCCCATGGGGGTGGGACCCTTTTGGGAGAGCATCTCTCGTGGGTGCGGGGTTCCCCACGGAGGGGGGTGTCAGTGGGTTCCTCGTGGGTGTGGGGTGACTCAGTGGGTGCCGGTTCCCCCCGAGGGTTCGGTCCCCCCGAGGGTCTGATCCCCCCAGTGGGTCCGATCCCCCCTTTGGGTGCCGGTCCCCCCGTGGGTTCGGTTCCCCCGAGGGTCTGATCCCCCCAGTGGGTCCGATCCCCACTTCGGGTGTCGGTTCCCCCCGTGGGATCGGTTCCCCCGTGGGTGCCGGTCTACTCCGGGTGCCCGTTCCCCCGTTCGGTTCCCCCGTGGGTCCGATCCCTCCGTGGGTTCGGTTCCCCCGAGGGTCCGATCCCCCAGTGGGCCCGATCCCCACTTCGGGTGCCGGTTCCCCGTGGGTCCGATCCCTCCGTGGGTTCGGTTCCCCCGAGGATCTGATGCCCCCAGTGGGTCCGATCCCCCCTTTGGGTGCCGGTTCCCCGTGGGTCCGATCCCTCCGTGGGTTCGGTTCCCCCCGAGGGTCCGATCCCCCCGTGGGTTCGGTCCCCCCGAGGGTTCGGTCCCCCCGTGGGTCGGTCGGTGGGTCCCGGTGCCCCCCGCCCGGTGTGACGCCCGGTGTGCGCAGGCGGCGGGGGCGCTGGGCCGGCTGAGCGGGGACCTGCAGCGGTACCGGCGGCACCTGGAGTGGCTGCGGCGGGCGGGGCCGGCGCTGCGGCCGCTGGACGCGGAGCTGGCGGCGCTGCAGGCGCGGCTGGAGCGGCTGCTGCGGCGGCTCGAGAGCATGGTGGGCGGGGCTTGGGGGTGGGCGGGGCTAGGGGATGGGGCGGGGCCTGAGGGGGCGGGGTCCTGAGGGGGCGGGGCCCGAGGGGCACCGGGGCGAATGGGCAGCGGGGAAGGGAGCCGAGGAGGGGGCGTGGCTGTAGGAGAGGGGGCGTGGTTTGTGGGAAGAGGGGCGTGGTTTATGCTAATGAGGCGGGCGCTGCTGGCAGGGGGCGGGGCTGCCTGCACGTGTAGGGAGAGGGCGGGGCTGGGAGGGGCGGGGTTTGGGGAGGGTGTGTCTGGAGGGGCGTGGCTTGCTTGTGGGGGCGGGGCTTGGGATGAGGGTGTGGCTGGGAGGGCGGGGCGCGGGTTCCCTTTCTTCCCTCCCCCCCCCGACGGCTCCCCCTCCCTGCCCCCACGTGTGTCCCCCGCCCCCACCCCCCTCCCATCCCATGTGTCCCCACAACGTCCTCAGCCCCCCCCCAAGTCCCCCTCCCCACCCCCCATGTGCCCCCCATCCCCCACACGCCCTCTCCCTCCACCTCCACGTGCCCCTCATCCCCCCACATCCCTCCCCATCCCCCCACATCCTCCTTCTCACCCCCATATGCCCCCCATCCCCCACCCCCATGTGCCCCCCCCCAACCCCTCTCCACACCCCATGTGCCCCACACGTCCCCCTCCACGTGCCCCTCATCCCCCCCATCCCCCTCTCCCCACTCCATGTCCCCCCCCCACCCCCACCCCCCATCCCCCCCAACACATCCCCCCAACTCCACGCGCCCCCCATCCCGGCCACATCCCCCTCCTCACCCCATGGTCCGCCCCCCTCCCCCATCCTCCCAACCCCCTCCCCACCCCCACGTGCCCCCTATCCCCTTCCCCACCTCCACGTGCCCCTCACCCCCCCCTCATCCCTCCCCACCCCCACGTGCCCCCCATCCCCTTCCCCACCTCCATGCACCCCCCATGTCCCCCCCCCCCACATCTCTCCCCCCCACACGTGCCCCCCATCCCCTTCCCCACCTCCACGTGCCCCCCATGTCCCCCTCCGAGTACCCCCCATCCCCTTCCCCATTCCTCCCCCCCATCCCTCCCCCCCATTACCCCCCACCCACCCCCCCCCCTCCCTCCCCCCTTCCCCACACCACTCCCCCCTTGCCCCATCCCAACCCCCCGCCCCCCTGACCCGTACCCCCCCTCCCCCGCAGCTGTCCCGCCGGGGGGTCCCGCGTCCCAGCGCCCCGCAGCCGGCGCTGCCCCCCCCGGCTCGGCGTGGGGCGCGGTGCGGGCGGGACACGCGGTGCTGCAGAGTCTCCATCTCTACCTGGACTGGGCGGCGCGGGCGCTGCTGCTGCTGCGCGACCGCCTCTGACCCCCCCCCAAACCCCCATCCCCCCACCCCCCCACTAAGTTATTCTTATTTATTCCCCCCAGTAATTATTATTAATTATTATTGTTAATTAATCCCCCCAGCAGCCGCCCTCCGGGGTCCCCATCCCCCCCACTCCCCAATTCCCACCCCCTCCCCCCAGCAGCCGCCCTCCGGGCTCCCCATCCCCCCCCCCATCTCCATCCCCCTCCCCCATTAGCCGCCCTGGGGGCTCCCCGTGCCCATCCCCCCCCCCCAATCCCAATCCCCATCCCCCCCAATCAGCCGCCCTCTGGGCTCCCCATCCCCCCCCCATCTCCATCCCCCCCCATCAGGCGCCCTCTGGGTTCCCCCCCGCCCCCCCAAAATCCCCATCACCCCTCCCCTCATCAGCCACCCTGGGGGCTCCCCATCGCCCCCCCTCAATCCCCATCACCTCTCTCCTCATCAGCCATCCTGGGGGCTCCCCATCCCCCCCAGTCAGCCACCCTCGGGACCCCCCATCCCCCCCATCCCCATCACCATCACCCCCCCATCACCTGTCCTGGGGGCTCCCCATGCCCATCCTCCCCCCCCAGTCCCCATCCCCCCTCATCAGCCGCCCCCCGGGCTCCCCATCCCCCCCATCCCCATCCCCCCCCATCAGCCACCCTTGGGGACCCCGGCTCCCCCTCCCCCCATCCCCTCTGATGTAATTTATTGGGGAGGGGTCCTCAGTGGGCCCCCCCACCCCTTTTAACACCCCCCCACCCCCCACTTGTGAAGTGTTGGGGGTCGCGGGGGGGCAACTGGAATTAAAAGTTGGTTTGGGAAGGAATTGGGTGGATTAAAAGGGGGGGAGGGGAGGGGGCTGGGGGGGCTGGGGGGGGCAGAAGGGGCTGAGGGGGGCAAAAGGGGATGGGGGGCAAAGGGGAGGGGTGCTGAGGGGCAAAGGGGGGTCAGAAGGAAGTGGGGGGGCAAAGAGGGCTCAGGGTGACTCAGTGTCCCCCCTTCTCTCTGCACCCCACGTCACTGGGGGGTTTGGGGGGCAGGACCCCCCCGGATGCTGTTTGGGGGGACATTGAGATCATGAAAACCCAGAGGAAGAAACCCAAACTGGGGGGTCTGGGGGGGCCTGAGGGGGCAGGGGGGGCACACGATGGGCCCCCAGGACTCCCCCCCCAAAAGAGCAGCTTTATTGAGACACCAACCATGACACCCCCCCCAAATCCTGGGGGGCCCCCGCTGTAACCACCCCCCACTCCTTGGTTGGGGGGGACACCCCCCCCCCCCCTCCCAGCATCGCTCAGGGGTCAGCGGGGGGCTGGGGGGGTCAGGCGGGGGGTCAGGGTGAGGGGATCCGGGGGGAGGGTCCTGGGGGTGCGGGGGGGGTCTCTTCCTCCTCCTTCCCCTCCTGCCCCGCGGGGGGGGCTGCGGGGGGGGTCCCAGGGGAAGGTGACCCCCAGCCCGGCCGTGCGCTCCCGGTACACCCGGTCGAACCGGGCGCTTTGCTCGGGCGTCAGGTGGTTCTTCCAGTCCCCGGAGATGCCTGGGTGGGGGGGACACGTCACCCCAGACACCCCACAATACCCCCCAGACACCCCACAATACCCCCCGGACATCCTCCCAGACACCCCCCCGACATCCCCCCAATACCCCCCGGACACCCCCCAATACCCCCCGGACATCCCAATACCCCCGGACATCCCCCTACCCCCCGGACACCCCCATACCCCCCGACATCCTCCCAGACACCCCCCGGACATCCCCCCAATACCCCCCCAGACACCCCCCAATACCTCCCAGACACCCCCCCCCCGGACATCCTCCCAGACACCCCCAGACACCCCCCCGGTACCCCGATCCCCCCGATACCCCCTGACCCCCCAATACCCCCGGACACTCCCAATACCCCCAGACACCCCCAGACACCCCCAATACCTCCCCAGACACCCCCCAATACCCCCCGGACATCCCCCCTGACACCCCCAGACATCCCCCCCGATACCCCCCAGACACCCCCCTGGATATCCCCCTGATGCCCCCCAGATACCCCCTGGATACCCTCCCAATACCCCCCAGACACCCCCCTGGATATCCCCCCAATACCCCCTGGACACCCCCCGGGACACCCCCCCCAACACCCTCCAGACCCCCTGGATACCCCCAGACATCCCCATCCCCCCATCCACATCCCCACCCCTGACCCCCTGTCCCCATCCCCCTATCCATGGTCTCCATCCCCATGTCCATCTGTCCCCACCCCTGTCCCCCTGTCCCCGGTCTCCATCCCCATGTCCATCTGTCCCTGTCCCCATCCCAATGTCCCCATCCCCACATCCTCCCGTCCATCCCCCTGTCCCCTGTGTCCCCTGTCCCCTGTCCCCTGTCCCCTGTCCCCTGTCCCCTGTCCCCTGTCCCCTGTCCCCTGTCCCCTGTCCCCTGTCCCCTGTCCCCCCCTTGCGCAGGAAGGGTCCCCTGTCCCCTGTTCCTGTCCCCCCTGTCCCCCCACCCTTGCGCAGGAAGGGTCTCCTGTCCCCCCTGTCCCCGTGTCCCCTGTCCCTGTCCCCCCTGTCCCCCCTGTCCCCGTGTCCCCTGTCCCCCCTGTCCCTGTCTCCTGTCCCCCCTGTCCCCTCCCTGTCCCTGTCCCCCCATGCTTGCGCAGGAAGGGTCCCCTGTCCCCCCTGTCCCCTGTCCCCCCTGTCCCTGTCCCCTGTCCCCTGTCCCCTGTCCCCTGTCCCCTGTCCCCTGTCCCCCCCTTGCGCAGGAAGGGTCCCCTGTCCCCCCCGTCCCCCCTGTCCCTGTCCCCCCTGTCCCTGTCCCCTGTCCCTGTCCCCCCTGTCCCCACCCTTGTGCAGGAAGGGTCCCCTGTCCCCCCCGTCCCCCCTGTCCCCTGTCCCTGTCCCCCTGTCCCTGTCCCCTGTCCCTGTCCCCCCCATCCCCCCTGTCCCTGTCCCCCCTGTCCCCACCCTTGCGCAGGAAGGGTCCCCTGTCCCCCCTGTCCCCTGTCCCTGTCCCCCCTGTCCCCTGTCCCCCCGTCCCTGTTCCCTGTCCCTGTCCCCCCTGTCCCCACCCTTGTGCAGGAAGGGTCCCCTGTCCCCCCCGTCCCCCCTGTCCCCTGTCCCTGTCCCCCTGTCCCTGTCCCCTGTCCCTGTCCCCCCCGTCCCCCCTGTCCCTGTCCCCACCCTTGCGCAGGAAGGGTCCCCTGTCCCCCCTGTCCCCTGTCCCTGTCCCCCCTGTCCCCACCCTTGCACAGGAAGGGTCCCCTGTCCCCCCTGTCCCCTGTCCCTGTCCCCCCTGTCCCCACCCTTGCGCAGGAAGGGTCCCCTGTCCCCTGTCCCCTCTGTCCCCCCTGTCCCTGTCCCCCCTGTCCCCACCCTTGCGCAGGAAGGGTCCCCTGTCCCCCCGTCCCCCTGTCCCCCCTGTCCCCACCCTTGCGCAGGAAGGGTCCCCTGTCCCCCCGTCCCCCCTGTCCCCCCTGTCCCCACCCTTGCGCAGGAAGGGTCCCCTGTCCCCTGTCCCCTCTGTCCCCCTGTCCCTGTCCCCCCTGTCCCCACCCTTGCGCAGGAAGGGTCCCCCTGTCCCCCCTGTCCCCCCTGTCCCTGTCCCCCCTGTCCCCACCCCCTTGCGCAGGAAGGGTCCCCTGTCCCCCCGTCCCCCCTGTCCCCCCTGTCCCCACCCTTGCGCAGGAAGGGTCCCTCTGTCCCCCCGTCCCCCCTGTCCCCCCTGTCCCCACCCTTGCGCAGGAAGGGTCCCCTGTCCCCCCTGTCCCCCCTGTCCCCCCTGTCCCCACCCTTGCGCAGGAAGGGTCCCCTGTCCCCCCGTCCCCCCTGTCCCCCCGCCCCTGTCCCCCTGTCCCCCCTGTCCCCCTGCCAGGTGTCCCCCCGTCCCCCTGTCCCTGTCCCCACCCTTGCGCAGGAAGGTCCTGTCCCCCTGTCCCCCTGTCCCCCTGTCCCCCCTGTCCTCCCCTGTCCCCCCTGTCCCCACCCTTGCGCAGGAAGGGTCTGTCCCCCCTGTCCCCCCCGTCCCCCCCGTCCCCCCTGTCCCCACCCTTGCGCAGGAAGGGTCCCCTGTCCCCCCGTCCCCCCTGTCCCCCCTGTCCCCACCCTTGCGCAGGAAGGGTCCCCTGTCCCCCCTGTCCCCCCTGTCCCCCCCCTTGCGCAGGAAGGGTCCCCTGTCCCCCTGTCCCCCCTGTCCCCACCCTTGCGCAGGAAGGGTCCCCTGTCCCCCCGTCCCCCCTGTCCCCCCTGTCCCCACCCTTGCGCAGGAAGGGTCCCCTGTCCCCCCGTCCCCCCTGTCCCCCCCTGTCCCCCCCTGTCCCCACCCTTGCGCAGGAAGGGTCCCCGCCGCAGGTCGAGGATGAAGAGGGGCGAGAGGCTGAAGTTGCTCATGCGGTTGCGGCTCATGGCGGAGAAGGAGGCGTTGGCCACCACCGCGTCCAGCGCCGCCGCGCTCAGCGCCCGGCCCAGGAACCCGCAGAGCCGCTGGACGCTGCCCCGCAGGTCCTGGGGGGCACGGGGGGTCAGGGGGCATTGGGGGGCACCGGGGGACAGGGGGTCAGGGGGTCAGGGGGCACGGGGGGCACGGGGACAGGGGGGCACGGGGGGACAGGGAGGGTCAGGGGGTGCAGAGCCGCTGGACGCTGCCCCGCAGGTCCTGGGGGGCACCGGGGGACAGGGGGTCAGGGGGTCAGGGGCACGGGGGGCACGGGGACAGGGGGGCACGGGGGACAGGGGGCACGGGGGGCACGGGGACAGGGGGCACGGGGGGACAGGGAGGGTCAGGGGGTGCAGAGCCGCTGGACGCTGCCCCGCAGGTCCTGGGGGGCACAGGGGACAGGGGGGACAGGGGGGTCAGGGGGCACAGGGGGGCACGGGGACAGGGGGGCACGGGGGGACAGGGGGACAGGGGGTCGGGGGGGACAGGAGGGTCAGGGGGTGCAGAGCCGCTGGACGCTGCCCCACAGGTCCTGGGGGGCACGGGGGACACGGGGGGACAGGGGGGTCAGGGGGTCAGGGGGCACGGGGGGCACGGGGACAGGGGGGCACGGGGGGACAGGGGGTCAGGGGGGACAGGGAGGGTCAGGGGGTGCAGAGCCGCTGGACGCTGCCCCGCAGGTCCTGGGGGGCACAGGGGACAGGGGGGACAGGGGGGTCAGCGGGGTCAGGGGGCACGGGGGGGCACGGGGACAGGGGGGCACGGGGGGACAGGGGGCACGGGGGGTCAGGGGGGGACAGGGGGGACAGGGGGTCGGGGGGGACAGGGGGGTCAGGGGGTGCAGAGCCGCTGGACGCTGCCCCGCAGGTCCTGGGGGGCACGGGGGGTCAGGGGGGACAGGGGGGCACCGGGGGACAGGGGGTCAGGGGGCATTGGGGAGGTCAGGGGGCATTGGGCGGTCGGGGGGTCAGGGGGCAGGGGGGAACAGGGGAGGCAGGGTGGGACAGGGGGCATTGGGGGGTCAGGGGGCATTGGGGGGTCAGGAGGTCAGGGGGCAGGGGGGACAGGGGAGTCAGGGTGGGACAGGGGGCATTGGGGGGGTCAGGGGGCATTGGGGGTCAGGAGGTCAGGGGGCAGGGGGGACAGGGGAGTCAGGGTGGGACAGGGGGCATTGGGGGTCAGGAGGTCAGGGGGGCAGGGGGGACAGGGGGGATCAGGGGAACAGGGGGCACAGAGCCGCTGGACGCTGCCCCGCAGGTCCTGGGGCACCGGGGTACAGGGGGTCAGGGGGACAGGGGGGTCAGGGGGCATTGGGGGGTCAGGGGGGTCAGGGGGCATTGGGGAGTCAGGAGGTCACGGGGGCATTGGGGGGTCAGGAGGGCATTGGGAGGTCAGGGGGCACGGGGGTTCGGAGGGGCAGGGGGTAAAGGGATGTCGGGAGGGCCGGGGGGCTGTGGGGGGGCAGTGGTGGGGCAGTGGGGTTGTGGGGGGCTGTGGGGGGCTGTGGGGGGCTGTGGGGGGCTGTGGGGGGCTGTGGGGGGCTGTGGGGGGCTGTGGGGGGCTGTGGGGGGCTGTGGGGGGCTGTGGGGGGATCGGGGGGCTGTGGAGGGTTGTGGGGAGGCTGTGGGGGGGTCGGGGGGCTGTGGAGGGCTGTGGGGGGGCTGTGGAGGGCAGTGGGGGGCAGTGGGGGGCAGTGGGGGGTACCTGCTGCAGCTCCTCGTAGCTGATGCAGAAGAAGTTGTCGCGGCCGCGCAGCTCCAGCCACCCCCGGACGTGGTCGAACCAGGAGCCGAAGGGCACTGGGGGGGCGGGGGGGAATTGGGGGGGCTGGGACCCGCGGGGGGGGCCACACACAGCCCCCCTCAGCCCCCACACATCGCTCCCTTCCCCAGCCCCCCCATTGCCCCCGCCAAGCCCCTCATCAATCTCCTCCTGGCCCCCCCAATCTCCCCTGCCCCCCAGCCCCCCCACCCCAGCCCTCCCATTGCCCCCCCAATCGCCCTCCCCAGCCCCCCAGCCCCCCAAATCCTACCCCACATCCCCCCCAAGCCCCCTGAATCCCCCTCCCCAGCCACCCATATCCCTCCCCACAGCCCTTCCATTGCCCCCACCCAGCCTCCCCAATCCCCCTCCCCAGCCCCCAGCCCCCCAGCCCCCCCACAGCCCCCCTCCCCCCAGCCCCCCAGCCCCCCCATTGCTTCCCCCAGCCCCCCGAATGCCGCCCCCCAGCTCCCCCAAGCCCCCCCAATCCCCCTCCCATTGCCCCCCAGCCCCCCCAATCCCCCTCCCCAGCTCCCCAGCCCCCCCACTGCTTCCCCCAGCCCCCCGAATGCCGCCCCCCAGCTCCCCCAAGCCCCCCAATCCCCCTCCCCAGCCCCCCAGCCCCCCCAGCCCCCCCTCACCGTCCCCCTCCAGGAACTTGTCCAGGAACTGCTCCAGGCTGCCGGGGTCCTTGTAGGGCCGGAAGATGCGGGCGAAGTGGTACAGAGACACCAGCACGTCCTTGGGGTTCCGCACCGTGTAGATCACCTGGGGGGGCAAGGGGGGCTCACGAGGACCCCGGGAGCCCCCCGAACCTGGAGGGAAGGGCACAGACCCCCGGGAACCCCCCGAATTTGGGGGGAAGGGCACAGACCCCTAAGAGCCCCCTGAATTTGGGGGGAAGGGCAAAGACTGCCCCCCCCCCCCCCCCAGGGCACCCCCCTGAATTTAAGGTGATGAATAAAGCCCCCCCAACCCCCCCACCTTGGCTTTGGAGCTGAAGAACAAAGCCCCCACCCCAGGACCCCCAACCCCTCCCCAGTCCTCCAGACCCCCCCCTCCCCACAAGCCCCACCCCGCCCCTCAGGACCCCCCTCCCCAGCCCCCCACCTTGGCCTTAGAGCTGAAGAACAAAGCTCCCCAGCCCCCAGGACCCTCCCCAAGGCCCCCCCGGCCCCACCTTGGCCTTGGAGCTGAAGAACAAAGCCCCCCCAGGAACCCCCCAGCCCTTCCCAAGCCCCCCAGGCCCCACCCAGCCCCCAGCCCCCACCCCAGGCCCTCCCCAGGCCCCCCCCAGGTCCCACCCCAGGCCCTCTCCAGGGCCCCCCCAGCCCCCGGCCCCACCTTGGCCTTGGAGCTGAAGAACAAAGCCCCCCCAGGACCCCCCAGCCCTTCCCAAGCCCCCCAGGCCCCACCCAGCCCCCCAGCTCCCCCCAGTCCCCCCAGGTCTCACCCCAGGCCCTCCCCAGCCCCCCAGGACACCCCCCCCAGCCCCCCGGCCCCACCCAGCCCCCCAGCTCCCCCCAGGCCCCCCAGGTCTCACCCCAGGCCCTCCTCAGCCCCCCAGGACCCACCCCCCCAGCCCCCCGGCCCCACCTTGGCCTTGGAGCTGAAGAAGGCGGTGGGGAAGAGCTGCACCGGGAGGTGGGAGCTGATGAGCCGGGGCCGGGGGTTGCCCCGCGCCCGCCGCAGCCCCAGCACCGTCTCCAGCCACGGGCCCCGGTCCCAGTTGGGCACCGAGCGGCACCAGTGCGGGTCCCCGTCACTGCGGATCAGGCTCAGGATCTCCAGCATCCACACCGTGCCTGAGGGGGGCGGGGGGGGGCAAAGGGGGGTTAGGAGCCTTTGGGGGGCTTGGGGATCCTTTGGGGGGCACTTTAGGGGTATCTGGGAGCCCTAGGGACCCTTTGGGGGGACCTGGAGGCCCTGAGGCCTACCTGGGGGTACCTGAGGCCTACCTGGGGGTACCTGGGGGTACCTGGGGCCCTTTGGGGGCACTCTAGGGGGCCTGGGGGCCTTTGGGGGGACCTGGAGGCCCTGAGGCCTACCTGGGGGTACCTGGGGCCCTTTGGGGGCACTCTAGGGGGTCTGGGGGCCTTTGGGGGGACCTGGAGGCCCTGAGGCCTACCTGGGGGTACCTGGGGGCCCTTTGGGGGCACTCTAGGGGGACCTGGGGGCCCTTTGGGGGTCACTTTAGGGGTATCTGGGAGCCCTGGGGGGTCCTGAGGCCTACCTGGGGGTACCTGGGGGTTCTTTGGGGGCACTCTGTGGGGGCCTGGGGGTACCCATCCCGGGCTGCCCCACCCTTACTACCCTACCCAACCCTGGGGTGCCCCCCCAATTCCTGAGGTACCCCCCGGCCCTGGGCTGCCCCACCCTTACCCCCTACCCAACTCCTGGGTCCCCCCAGTCCCATCCAGGGGTGCTCCCTCAACTTCAGGGTGCCACCTCCAATCCCGGGGTGCCCCCCAATTCCTGGGGTGCCCCCCCCCGTCCCCGGGTGCCCCACCCTTACCCCCCTCCATACCCAACTCCAAGATCCCCCCTGCCCCATCCAGGGGTGCCCCCCCAATTCCTGGGGTTCCCCCCCAATCCCGGGCTGCCCCCCCAATTCCTGGGGTGCCCCCCTTCAATCCCAGGGTGCCCCCCCCTTACCCCCCTTTACCCCCCTCCATACCCAGCTCCGGGATCCCCCTCGCCCCATCCCAGGGTGACCCCCCCAATCCCAGGGTGCCCCCCCCAATCCCGGGGTGCCCCCCCACCCGATTTCTGGTAGGTGACGTTGAAGACGTCATCATCCTCCACGGGGAAGTCGCGCGCGGCCTCGAGCCCGCGGGGGGAATACAGGAGCCCCGGGAAGGTGATGCCGCCGTGCTGGAAGTACCCCCGCGCCATGGGGGGGGACACCGGGACCGGGGGGGGCACCGGGACCGGGGAGGGACACCGGGACCTGGGCAGGGGCACAAGGGACCTGGGGAGAGGGGTGGGAGGGGGAGTTTGGGGGGGGCAGGATCGGCCCCGGAGGTCCTAAACACCTCCCCCCCCCCCTCACCTCACCCCATCTCCCCCCTCCCCCTCCCCCCGTGAGTCCCGGGAGCCCCACGCGGTGCCGCGGCAACCGGCCCCGGGGGGGGGAGGGGGTGGGGAGGGAGGGAGGGAGGCAGCAGGGATTGGGGGGGGTGGGGAGCGGCCCCACACCCCGCAATGGGGGGGGGGAAGGGGGAAGGGGACAGGGTGCAACACCCCCCCACACCCCCAGTCCCAGCCTCACACGGGGGGGGTTTAAACCCACATCCCCCCCCCCCCCAGCAGAGCTCTGAAGGGGGAGGGGCTGTGCGTGCCCCCCCAGATTTCATCCGGGGTGTAGCACCCCAACACCCCCTCCCCAAAATCCCCCCTCCCCCGAGCTCTGAAGGGGAGGGGCTGTGCGTGCCCCCCCCCCAGATTTCATCCGGGGTGTAGCACCCCAACACCCCCTCCCCAAAATCCCCCCCTCCCCCGAGCTCTGAAGGGGAGGGGCTGTGCGTGCCCCCCTCCCCCATCCCTTCCCCTCCCCAAAGAGATCCCAGCCCCTGCCCCCCCCCCTCCCCAAAATCCCCCCCTCCCCCTCCCCCGGCCGCACCTGGCGGAGCCGCCGCGATCGCACCGAGCCGGTCCGGGGCGGGCGGGGCCACGCGTGCCCCCCCCCCCCCGCCCCATACCCCCCCGCCCCTCCCTCCACCGCACCCGCGGGGGGGCCCCGCCCCGGCCACGCCTTGCGCAACACCCCCCCGACCGGTTCCTTCCCCTTCCCACCCCCCCCCCACGAGTGGGAGCACCCCTAAACCCCGCGGGGGGGGCACACCCACCCCAAAACCCGGGGGGAGAAGTGGGGGGGGGGCAGAGGATAAAGACCCCCCCACCCGAATGTGATGGTAAGGGGGGCCCCCCAGTATTTGAGGGGGGAGAAGGGAGGGGGCAGGTTGGGGAGCTGGGGGGGGGTTCCCCGAGATCAGACAGGGATTGGGGGGGTTTGGGGGGGTCCCTAAAGTCAGGCAGTGATGGAAGGGGGGTTGGGGGGGGGAGTTGTGAGGTCAAACAGTGATTGGTGGGGGGGTGTGGAGGGATCCCCAAGTTTCAAGGGGGGACCCCAATACCAGGGAGGAGACAAGGGGGGTAGCCCCAAGGTGAAAGGGGGGGTGTGCCCAAAGGGATGGGGGGGGGGGGGCTCCTGGGGGTCCCCAAAGGCATGGGGGTATTGGGGGGGGTCCCCAAAGGGATGGGGGTGTTGGGGGGGGTCCCCAAAGGGATGGGGGTGTGGGATGTGGGTGTGGGTCCCCAAAGGGAGGTGGGGGGCTCAGGGGGGTCCCCAAAGGGAGGTGGGGGGCTCGGGGGGGTCCCCAAGAGCAGGCAGTGACACGGGGGGGGGTCAGAGGCTTTATTTCAGTTCTTGTAGCCGCGGCTGGCCCGGCGCCCGCGGGCGCGCTCGAACTTCCGGCCCTTGGAGCGCACGTAAGGCCTGGGGGGCACGGGGGGGGGTCAGGGGGGCACCCCCATACCCCACAACCCTCCCTCCCCCCAACCGGGACACCCCCGTACCCCATCATTCTCCCTCCTCAAACCAAACACCCCCCCCCAGCAGCCAAGACACCCCCGTACCCCATGATCCTCCCCCCCTCAAATAAACCCCCTACCAGCAGCCCCCAGCTCCCACCCCCCAAAATCCACCCCAAAGCGCCCCCCCCAACACCCACACATGCTGTAGCCCCCCCCAGACCCCCTCAAGACCCCCCTAACCCCCCTCAAAACCCCCAATCCCCCGACACCTCCAAACTGCACCCTGACCCACCCTACCCCCAAGACCCCCCCCCCCAAGACCTCCAAACCCCCCTCAGACCCCCTTAACGCCTCAAGCCCCCCAACGCCCCCCTCCCCGACCCTTTCGACCCCCCAAATCCCTCCCCCGACCCCCCCCAATCCCCCCCCCCACTCACTTGGTGTGGCTGTGGGGGGTCCCGGGCGCTTTCCCAAAGTGCCGATAAACCTCCCGAGCCTTGCGGGGTCCTGGGGTGGGGGGAGCACAAAGAGGGGGTCACCCCACAGCCCTGGGGGGCGGGGGGTCACCCCCATCCCCGGGGTTGGGGGGGGTCCCAGGACTCACCGGAGAGCAGCACGGTGCCCTTGCCCTTGGGGGAGGCCATGGCCAGCTGGTCGAAGGTGAGGATGGTGCCCCCCGCCCGCAGGATGCGGGTGCGAGCCCCCGCGTCACCCGCAGGGCGCAGAGCTGAGGGGGAGAGGGGGGGACATGAAGGGGAGGGTGAGAGGTGGGGAGGGGGGAGCACAGGGTGCCCCCCAACCCCCCCAAAACCAGCCCCAGCCCCCCCCCCAAACACACCCACCTTGAGCTTGGGCACGTCCTGGATGCGGATGTCGTCGGTCACCGTGCCAACCACCACGGCCGTCTTGTCCTCGCGCCCCGGGCGCTTCATCATCCGGATCTTGGGGGGACACGACACGGGGGGGCTGGGGATGGGCTGCCATCCCCCAAAACCCCCCCATGGGATGGGCTGCCACCCCCAAACCCCCCTGGGGATGGGCTGCCACCCCCCAAAACCCCCCATGGGATGGGCTGCCACCCCCCAAAACCCCCCTGGGGATGGGCTGCCACCCCCCAAAACCCCCCATGAGGATGGGCTGCAACCCCCCCAAAACCCCCCCATGGGATGGGCTGCCACCCCCCAAAACTCCCCCTGGGGATGGGCTGCCACCCCCCAAAACCCCCCTTGGGGATGGGCTGCCACCCCCCCAAAACCCCCCTTGGGGATGGGCTGCCACCCCCCAAAACCCCCCCATGGGATGGGCTGCCACCCCCCAAAACCCCCCTGGGGATGGGCTGCCACCCCCCCAAACCCCCCTGGGGATGGGCTGCCACCCCCCCAAACCCCCCCATAGGATGGGCTGCCACCCCCCCAAACCCCCCCGGGGATGGGCTGCCACCCCCCAAACTCCCCCTGGGGATGGGCTGCCACCCCCCCAAACCCCCCTGGGGATGGGCTGCCACCGCCCCCAAAACCCCCCTGGGGACGGGCCATGACCCCCGGGGAGGGCTGTGACACACCCCTCCCCCCCCCCAAAGAGGGCCCCCCGGGGGGATTCCGGGGTACGGCTGCACCCCCCAATTTACCCCCAGGAATTCCAGGGTCTGGGTGAACCCCACTAACACCCGCCCAGGGGATCCTGGGGTCCAACTACTCCCCCCAGGGTCCGGCTGTGCCCCCCAGACCCCCCCGGGGAGGATCCTCCGGGGATCCTGGGGTCCGGCTGCCCCCCAACACACCCCTGGGGGTCCGGCTGTGCCCCCCAGACCCCCCTGGGGAGAGTCCTCTGGTGGATCCCGGAGTCCAGCTGCCCCCCAACACCCCCCAGCACCCCCCAACACCCCCTCGAAGCCCGGCTGCGCCCCCAGACCCCCCTGAGGAAGATCCTCCGGGGATCCCGGGATCCAGCTGCCCCCCAACATCCCCCTGGGAGTCTGGCTGTGCCCCCCAGAACCCCCTGGGGAGGATCCTCCGGGGATCCCGGGGTCCAGCTGCCCCCCAGACCCCCCTGGGGAGGATCCTCCGGGGATCCCGGGGTCCAGCTGCCCCCCAACATCCCCCTGGGAGTCTGGCTGTGCCCCCCAGACCCTTCCAGTGCCCCCCAGCCCCCCTGGGGAGGATCCTCCGGGGATCCCGGGGTCCAGCTGCCCCCCAACACCCCTCGCCCGCCCCCGGGCCCGGCGGGACTCACCATGCGGGACAGGGAGAGGGGCGGCCGGTTGGTGCGGCTCATGAAGAGCCGCTTCAGCACCACCTTGTTGAAAGCCGAGTTGGTCCGACGGGCCAGGAACCGGTACAGCTACGGGAGGGGGGCACCGGGACCGGGTCAGCACCGGCGGGAGGCCCCCGAGCCTCCTACCCCTCCAGGGCCGGGGCAGCACCGGCGGGAACCCCCGGCCGGATAGGCACCGGCGGGAGCCCCCAGGCCGGCTAGGCACCGGCGGGAGCTCCCCCCACCCAGGGCCGGGGCAGCACCGGCGGGAGCCCCCCAGCCGCCCCCCGGGCGCGCACCTTGACCAGCAGCCGCAGGTAGATGTCCTGGCTCTTGGGCTCCCGGCGCCGAACCTTCCGGTCCCGGTTGTGCCGGATATCGATACCCTGCGGGCGGCACGGCCGGGCCCAGGCCGCCGGTTAGGCCTCAGGCTACCGGCAGCGCCCCGCAGCCCCATCACCGGCGCCATACCGCCGCCGGCCCGGCCCTCCAACCCCCTCCTGCCTCCCCGCGCAGCGCCGGGGGCGCATCGGGCTCCGGCGGCGGCGGATGGCGGCGGATACGCGGCTCCCCCTCCCCGTCCCGCCCCCCGGTGCGGACCCACCATGGCGGCTGCGGCAGATGCAGGCAGAGGAGAGGCGGGAGCTCGGCGCGGAGGCTTATGGGAAGAACGGCGTTACTTCCGGTCGGCTACCGGAAATAGGGGTGTGGGGCCGCGCTGCTCGGCTCGGTGGTGCTGGAGGACCGCGGCGTCCAATGGGTGAGGGGAGAGGCGGAGACGGGGGCAATTTGCGGTTAATTAGCGTTGTTAATGAAGGCAGCAGGCGGCGGGAGGATGGGAGCGGCCACCCGCACCGCAGACCCGCCGGCCGCGCCCTGTCCCATTAACCCCGGGGATCTTTTCCGCGGAAAACCGGGCCCTGCCCACATCAAAGATGGCCGCCATGGCCTCGCTCCCACGCCACCGTTGTCATGGTTCCCCCGCTCTGCTATTGGCTGAGGCGGTGGCCCCGCCCACGCCGGTGGCTGTAACCCCGCCTGACCCTCACCGCCCTCAATAAACATGGCGCTGTCCCGCATCACCGCGCCTTTCTCCCCACGGCGCCGCCGCCGCCGCCCTCAATCGACATGTCGACGGGGCGGAGCGAGCCCATTGGCTGCCGGCGAAGGGGCTCGGCGGCTCCCCATTGGCGGAGCGGAAGGGAGGTGGGGAAGCGCTTCCGGGGCGGAGGGCAAGGCGACTGGAGGGGAGAGAGGGCGACGGCGGCACCGGCGCCCGGGGGGGGACGCGGGCCCGGGGGGGCCGCCCCGGGGCCCTCCCCGGTACGGGGCGTCCGTGAAGGGGTGGGGGGGGCCGGGGGGTGGTTATAACGTCCCGGTACGGGGAATACCGGCCTCGGGGGGGCTGTACCGGGCCTGGGGCGGGGGGAACAACGGGCCCGGGGGGCGGGGAACAGGCCCCGGGGGGTGACACGGGCCCCGGGGGGTGACACGGGCCCCGGGGGGATGATACCGGCCCCGGGGGATCAAGGGGTTCGGGGGAGACACTCCCCCGGCGGCTCTGCCACCTCCGGTCCCTCCCCGGTTCCCCCCCACCCCCCCGCTGCCCCGCCCCCAGTTCGTGTCCCCCTCCCGCAGCTCTGTCCAGCCCCCGGTTCCCCCCTTCCCCCGGTTCCCCCCTTCCCCCGGTTCCCCCCACCCCCGGTGTCCCCCCGGCCCCGGTTCCCCCCACCCCCGGTTCCCCCCTTCCCCCGGTTCCCCCCACCCCCGGTGTCCCCCCACCCCCGGTTCCCCCCGCCCCCCGGTGTCCCCCCGCCCCCGGTTCCCCCCGCCCCGCCCCCGGTCCCGTCCCCCCCACCTCCCCAAGGTGTCGGGTGAGGAGACCGGGTCGGGCACCCTGAGCAGGTTGGGGCGGGCACCGGGGACTGGGGGGGTGCCCCATTCCCACCACCCCCCCCATCTCACCCTCCCCCCTTTTTGCAGCCCCTGGCCGAGCCGCGCCCCCCCCCAGCCCCGATGGCCGAAGAGGAGCTGCTGCTGGAAGGGGATTTTGGGGGCCCCCCAGGTACGGGGGGGCCCCCGCTTCCACCTTCGCTTAACCCGCTCGGAGCTACAAATCCAGGGGGGCCCCCCGGGGATGGGGGGGTCCTTCGCATGGCGGACGTGGTGGGGTGCCACACGCTGCGGGCCCCCTCCCTCCCCGCCGCCGCCTTCTTCGCCGTCTACGCCTACCCCCCCGCTGCCGGGGGGGTTCGGGGGGGCCCCGGCGCCGCCGTAGAGCCCCCACTTTTCGGGTGGACGCTGCCCCCCACTACGAAGGGAACCGGGAGACGGCCGAACGTTGGGCACGGGTCATCCGCTGCCTCGTGAGGGGGCTCCCCCTCCCCCCTGGCCGGTAAGGGGGGCAGGGGGGGCACAAGGGACCCCCAGGTGTTGGGGGACTATAGGAGGGGGGGAAGCATGAGGTTTGGGGAACCCCAGGATTTGGGGGGAGGAATTTGAGGGGGTAGGAATATTGGGGGGCAGGAATTGGGGGACCCCCCCTCAGCCACAGGGAGGGGTTGAATAATTTGGGGGACCCCCTCCCAAGTTGTTTGGGGGTCTATAGGAATAAAGTGAGGGGGGGGAACGTGAGGTTTGGGGAACCCCAGGATTTGGGGGGGGGAGGAATTTGAGGGGGTAGGAATATTGGGGGGCAGGAATTGGGGGACCCTTAAGAGTTGAGGGGGGGAATTGGGGAAACCCCCCAGCCACAGGGAGGGGCCTGAATAATTGGGGACACCCCCCCCCCCAAATTGTTTGGGGGTCTATAGGAATAAAGGAGGGGGGGAAGCGTGAGGTTTGGGGAACCCCAGGATTTTGGGGGGAGGGGGAGGATTGGGAGAGCTTCAGAAATTGGGGGGGTGGGCTGAGGAATTGAGGGGGGGAACAGGAGTTGGGGGGGTGTCAGGAATTGGGGGACCCCCCTCAGGCATGAGGAGGGGGTCTGAAGAATTGGGGGGACCCCCCCCAGGAGTTTAGGGGAATTTGGGGGGAGGGGGAGAGGAATTTGAGGGGGTAGGGATATTGGGGGGCCCTCAAGAGTTGGGGGGAATTGGGGACCCCCCCCAGCCACAGGGAGGAGCCTGAACAATTGGGGACCCCCCCAGGTGTTGGGGGGGGCAGGCGGCCGGGGTGTCCCCACCCCCCCCGAGGGGACCCTCCCCCCACCCGCGGGGCCGGTCCCGGCAGTGGAACGGGTCCGGCTCCAGCCCGGCGCCCGCGGGAGGTTTTGGGGGGGCCGGGGGGGGGGCCACGCCCGGGCCGCGGCTTCCCTCAGGGTTTGGGGGGGCGGGATGGGGACTCAGAACTGGGGGGCAGGATGGGGACCTAGATTTGGGGGGGCAGGATGGGGACACGAGGATTTGGGGGGCAGGATGGGGACACAGATTTGGGGGGGCAGGATGGGGACCTGGGGATTGGGGGGGCAGGATGGGGACCCAGATTTGGGGGGGCAGGATGGGGACCTGGAGATTTGGGGGGGCAGGATGGGGACCTGGGGACTGGGAGGTTTGGGGGGTCCCTGGGTATGGGGATGCCCAGTTTGGGAGTCCCAGTTTGGGGGTGCTGCTTGGGGGTGCTTGTTGGAGGTCCCAGTTTGGGAGTCCCCAGATTTTGGGGTCCCAGTTTGGGGGTGCTGGTTTGGGGTGCCGGTTAGGGGTCCCCAGGTTTAGGGGTCCAAGTTTGGAGGTCCCAGTCCAGGGGTCCCAGTTCGGGGGTCTCAGTTTGGGAGTGCCAGTTGGGGGTCCCAATTAGGGGTCCCCAGGTTTAGGGGTCCCAGTTTGGGGGTGCCAGTTGGAAGTCCTGGTTTGGGGTTCCCCAGGTTTGGGAGTCCCAGTTTGGGGGTCCCAGTTTGGGAGTGCCAGTTGGGGGTCCCAATTAGGGGTCCCCAGATTTTGGGGTCCCAGTTTGGGAGTGCCAGTTGGGGGTCCCAATTAGGGGTCCCCAGATTTTGGGGTCCCAGTTTGGGGGTGCTGGTTTGGGGGTGCCCAGGTTTGGGGGTCCCAGTTTGGGGGTCCCAGTTTGGGGTGCTGGTCTGGGGGTGCCCAGTCTGGGGGTGCCCAGTCTGGGGGTCCCAGTTTGGGGGTCCCAGCCTCGCTGTCCCCAGGGGTCCCCCCGGAGCCGCGGCGCCGGCGGCTGCTGCTGCTGCTGAACCCGTTTGGGGGCCGAGGCCAAGCGCTGAGCTGGTGCCAGAGCCACGTGCTGCCCATGATCACCGAGGCTGGCATCAGCTTCAACCTCATCCAGACCGGTGAGGGGGGTCCTGGGGGGGTCTGGGGGGGCTGGGAGGGGTTTTGGGGGGGCCCTGGGGGACTGGGAAGGGGTTTTGGGGGGGTTTTGGGGGGCTGGTGCCACGTGCTGCCCATGATCACCGAGGCTGGCATCAGCTTCAACCTCATCCAGACCGGTGAGGGGGGTCTGGGGGGGCCCTGGGGGGTTTGGGGGCCCTGGGGGGGTTTGGGGGGGCCCTGGGAGGGGTTTGGGGGGGGCCCTGGGGGGCTGGGAGGGGTTTTGGGGGGGATTTGGGGGGCTGGTGCCACGTGCTGCCCATGATCACCGAGGCTGGCATCAGCTTCAACCTCATCCAGACCGGTGAGGGGGGTCTGGGGGGCCCTGGGGGGGTTTGGGGGCCCTGGGGGGTTTGGGGGGCCCTGGGAGGGGTTTGGGGGGGGCCCTGGGGGGCTGGGAGGGGTTTTGGGGGGATTTGGGGGGCTGGTGCCACGTGCTGCCCATGATCACCGAGGCTGGCATCAGCTTCAACCTCATCCAGACCGGTGAGGGGGGTCCTGGGGGGGTTTGGGGGGCTGGGAGGGGGTTGGGGGGGGGTCCGGGGTCCCATCGGGGGAGTCCCGGGATTTTGGGGGGGTCCCGGGGTGGTGACCCCCCTTTGCCCCCCCAGAGCGAGCCAACCACGCCCGGGAGCTGGTGACGGGCATCAGCCTGGAGGAGTGGGACGGCATCGTCACCGTCTCGGGGGACGGGCTCCTCTACGAGGTACCCCCCCCCCGGGCTGGGGGGCACGGGGGGGGCGGGCAGGACCCCCTCCCCTCCAGCACCCCCTCCCGGGGGGCTTTGGGGGGCTGGGGGGGGTCCCAGGGACTGGAGGGGGATGCCCAGGCATTGCGATGGGGTGGGGGGATATGGACATGGGGGGGTAGCCCTGGGTTTTGGGGGGGGTCCCAGGTGTCAGGGGGCGTCTAGGGTGTTGGGGGGGGGTCCCAGGTTTTGGGGGGGGTCTCAGGTTTTGGGGGGGTGTCCCAGAGTGTCGGGAGGGGGGCGCTGAGGGGGTCCCAGGGACTGCAGAGGGGATGCCCAGGCATCGCGATGGGGTGTGTGGGGACGACACAGGGGGGTCCCCTGGGTTTTGGGGGTTCTAGGGTGTTGGGGGGGGTCCCAAATTTTGGGGGGGGGTCCCAGGTGCTGGGGGGGCGTCCCCCAGGGTGTTGTGGGGGGTGGGGGGGGTCCCAGGGACTGCAGAGGGGTGGGGGATATGGACATGGAGGGGTAGCCCTGGGATTTGGGGGGGGGGGGGGCAGGTTTTGGGGGGGGGTCCCAGGTTTCGGGGGGGGTCCCAGGTTTTGAGGGGGGGTCCCAGGCCGGTGTCTCCCCCCTCAGGTGGTGAACGGGCTGATGGACCGGCCTGACTGGGCTGCGGCGCTGCGGATGCCGCTGGGGATCCTGCCCTGCGGGTCGGGCAACGCGCTGGCGGCCGCCATCAACTGCCACGCCGGGTACGGGGGGACGGGGGGGACAGGGGGGCAGGGGGGGACAGGGGGGACACGGGGGGGCGGTGGGTGGTCTCTGTGCCCTGTCTTTGTGCTGTGTCACCGTGGGTGCCACATCCGTGTGCCGTGTCCCTGCGTGCCACCTCCTGGGACCCCCCTGTCCCCCCAGTGTGCCACCCCCTGTGACCCCCCTGTCCCCCCAGTGTGCCACCCCCCTGTGACCCCCCTGTCCCCCCTGTGTGCCACCCCGTGACCCCCCTGTCCCCCCAGTGTGCCACCCCCCTGTGACCCCCCTGTCCCCCCTAGCGTGCCACCCCCCAGACCCCCTTGTCCCCCCTGTGTGCCACCCCCCGTGACCCCCCTGTCCCCCCTGTGTGCCACCCCGTGACCCCCCTGTCCCCCCCGTGTGCCACCCCCCGGTCTCCCCCGTGTGCCACCCCGTGACCCCCCTGTCCCCCGTGACCCCCTTATCCCCCCCGTGTGCCACCCCTGTGACCCCCCTGTCCCCTGTGACCCCCCTGTCCACCCAGCATGCCACCCCCCCATCCCCCCGTGTGCCACCCCGTGACCCCCCTGTCCCCCCCCATGTGCCACCCCCCATGACCCCCATGACCCCCCTGTCCCCCCCCATGTGCCACCCCCTGTGACCCCCCGTGACCCCCCTGTCCCCTGTGACCCCCGTGACCCCCCTGTCCCCCCCCATGTGCCACCCCCTGTGACCCCCCGTGACCCCCCTGTCCCCTGTGACCCCCGTGACCCCCCTGTCCCCCCCATGTGCCACCCCCCATGACCCCCCTGTCCCCCCTGTGTGCCACCCCCTGTGACCCCCCGTGACCCCCCTGTCCCCTGTGACCCCCGTGACCCCCCTGTCCCCCCCATGTGCCACCCCCCATGACCCCCCTGTCCCCTGTGACCCCCGTGACCCCCCTGTCCCCCCCATGTGCCACCCCCCGTGACCCCCCTGTCCCCCCCCATGTGCCACCCCCCATGACCCCCCTGTCCCCCCCCAGGCTGGCGCCGGCGCTGGGCCTGTCCCTGCTGCAGAACTGCTCGGTGCTGCTGTGCCGGGGGGGTTCCCCGTCCCCCCTGGACCTGGTGTCGGTGACCACGGCGTCGGGGACGCGCGTCTTCTCCTTCCTGAGCGTGGCCTGGGGGCTGGTGGCCGACGTGGACGTGGAGAGCGAGCGGCTGCGGCGCCTGGGCCCGGCCCGCTTCGCCCTGGGGGCGGCCCTGCGCCTCCTGGCCCTGCACACCTACCGCGGCCGCCTCTCCTACCTGCCCGCCGTCCCCCGCAGCGTCACCCACGGGGCCGCCGTGCCCGGGGGGCCCACGGCGGCTGTGACACCCACGGTGGCCGTGGCACCCACGGAGGCCATGACAGCAATGGCGGCCATGAGAGTGGTGGCCGCCATGACAGCAATGGCGGCCGTAACACTGGTGGCGGCCATGACAGCAATGGCGGCCGTAACACTGGTGGCGGCCATGACAGCAATGGCGGCCATGACAATGGTGGCGGCCATGACAGCCGCGCCGCCCCGGCCCTGCCTCGGGCCTTCTCTGACCTGGGGCTCTGCCCCTGCACCCCCGAAGGAGATTGGGGGGACACCCCGGAGCTGGGGGATGTCCCCAAACTTGGGGACACCCTGGCAATGGGGGGTGAGATGGTTTTTAGGGAGACTCTGGTGATGGGGGATGGGACAGAGGTTGGGGGCACCCTGAAACCTGGGGAGAGGCCGGAGTCTGGGGGTGACCACAAGTTGGGGGGCACCCTGGGGATTGGGGACACCCCTGAGCCTGGAGACACCCCAGGGCTGGGTGATGCCCTAAAACTTGCAGATACCCCAAAACCCGGGGACACCCCTGAGCCTGGGGAAACCCCCAAGCTTGGAGACACCCCAAAACTCGGTGTGGCTGACACCCTAAAGCCTGGAGACCCCTTAGAGCTCGGGGACACCCCAAAACCTGAACCCCCCTCAGAGCTTGAAGACCCTTTAGAACTCATGGACACCCCAGGGCTGGACACCCCAGGGCTGGGCCGCACCCCTAGGCTGGTCCCCACCCCCAGGCAGGGCCACACCCCGCATCTTGGGGCCCCCCCAACATCTGGGGACCCCCCGTGGGCTAAGAAGGGCGGCGCAACACCCGCAGGAAGCCTCACCCCACCTCGGCGGGACCCCAAAGGACTCGCCCCCCCCCAGCTTCAAGGGTCCCCGTTAAACCACGACCCCCCCAAACCCCTTCCCCCCCCAGCGCCGCGGCCCAGTGGACGATTTGCTGGCGCCGCTGGGCCAGCCGGTGCCCCCCGGGTGGGTGACGCTGGAGGGGGACTTCGTGCTGGTGCTGGCCCTGTCCCAGTCCCACCTGGGGGCCGAGCTGGTGGCCGCCCCCGGGCCCGGCCGGACGATGGGTTGATCCACCTGTGTTACGTGAGGGGGGGGTGTCGAGGGGGGCCCTGCTGCGCGCGCTCCTGGCCATGACCAGGCCCGGGGGTTGGGGGGATGAGGTGGGGGGACCCCCGTGTCCCGCGTGCCCGCCCGCGCCTTCCGGCTCGAGCCGCTGACCCCCCGCGGGGTGCTGACGGTGGACGGGGAGCGCGTGGAGTACGGCCCGGTGCAGGGGCAGGTGCACCGCGGGCTCGCGCGGCTCCTCACCCCCCCGCGCCCTGAATTGGGGGGGGGGGGGGCACCCCTGGAATGGGCATGGGGGGGGGCACCCCTGGAATGGGCATGGGGGGGGCTGGGGGGGCTCCTCACCTCTGGGATGGGCGTGGGGGGGGGGCACCCCTGGGTTGGGCATGGGGGGGGGGGCACCTCTGGAATGGGCATGGGGGGGGGCACCCCTGGAATGGGCATGGGGGGGCGGGGGGGCTCCTCACCCCTGGGATGGGCATGGGGCGGGGGCACCCCTGGAATGGATATTGGGGGGGCACCCCTGGAATGGGCATGGGGGGGCTGGGGGGGCTCCTCACCTCTGGGATGGGCGTGGGGGGGGGGCACCCCTGGGTTGGGCATGGGGGGGACTGGGGGGGGCTCCTCACCCCTGGAATAGGCATGGGGGGGGCACCCCTGGAATGGGCATGGGGGGGCTGGGGGGACTCCTCACCCCCCCGCACCCTGAATTGGGTGGGGGCACCCTTGGAATGGGCATGGAGGGGCTGGGGGGCTCCTCACCCCTGGAATGGGCATGGGGGGGCTGGGGAGGATGGGGAGTGAAAGGGGGGTACTGAGGGGATGGGATGGGGGGGGTCCCTGAGGGGAGTCGGGGGGGTCCCCAAAAGGTCAGGAGGGGCACCTGCGGCATTTAGGGGGCAGCCAGGAGGGTCCCAGATGTTGGGGGGGGGCCTAGGGGGGGACCTCCCTCCCCCACGGTGGGGGGGGGGACACCCACCCACCTACCACCCCCTCCCCCCAAACAAGGGGTGACCCCCAAACTGGGGGGACCTGGGTTGTGTCCCCCCCACCCCCAGGTCCCCTCTGAGGGGGGGTGTCCTGGTAAACCCCCCCAAATCCCCCCCCCCCCCCCCATGACCTATGCAATAAAGCCCAACCGAGGAGTCGGCTCAGTCCTTGGGGGGGGCGGGGGGGGTCCCCGAGGGTGGGGGGGGTCCTGGCTCTTGTACCACCCCCTCCCCCATCCCAGTGCTCCCAGTTCAAGCTGCGACCAGCAGCGGGGTCAGAGGTTTATTCTGTACAAAAAGCCCCCCTCCCCCCTCCCCACGCCCCTCCCCCTTTGGGGGGGGGTGGGGGTCGCGACCCCCAAAACCCGCGTGCGGGGGGTGGGGGAGGGGCAGTAAAGTGGTCAAAGTGCCGGGGGGGGGGGAAGGGGTGGGACACCTGGGGGGGGGTGTATTTTGGGGGGTGGGGGTTGGGGGGGGGGGGGGGGGTGATGTGCTGGCTTCAGTCCCAGGTGTTTTGGGGTACCCCCCCCCCCATCCCCTCTCCCAGTAACGCTACTGGCCTTAACTGGAAATGGGTCACTGGGAGGGGGAGGGGGTGTCTCAGGTGTGGCCCCCCCCCAAACCTGGGGGACGCCTGGGGCCTCATTTTGGGGGGTCTGGGGGGTGCGGGGGGGGTAGGGGGGAGGGCACCTCTATACTTGCCCCCCCCCCCCCCGTGTTGTGCTTTGAACCAGCCCAGGGGCTGGGGAATAAATATGGGGGGGGGGGAGACCCCCCCAGGAGAGGGGACCCTGGGGCTGGGGGATCAGTCTGTCTTGGGGACCCCCAAACTGGGGGGGCTGGTGTCCCCTCCCTGGATCCGGATCCTGGGGCTGGGGGGGGAGATCCTCTGGGGCTGGATCCTGATGCCAGATCCTGGTGCTGGATCCCGGTGCTGGATCCCAGGGCCCGATCCCAGTGTCAGATCCCAGCGCTGGGTCTTGTTTCCAACTCCTGGATCCCATCACCAGATCCCATTGCTGAATCCTGAGGCCAGATCCCAGGGCCAGATCCTGGCGCCCGATCCTGGTGTTGGATCCCAGTGCCAGATCCCACTGCTGGATCCCAAGAGCAGATCCCGGTGCTGGATCCCATTGCTGGATAGCGCTGCTGGGTCTTGTTGCCAACTCCTGGGTCCCATCACCAGATCCCATCACCAGATCCCAGTGCTGGATCCCAGCCCCATTTCCAGGCTGATCCCCACCCTTCGCATCTGGATCCCGACTCCTGACGGGCGCTGGGCTGGGTGGATCCCTGCAGGGATCCGGGCTGGGCTGGGCTGGGCGGATCTGGGCTGGGCTGGGTGGATCCCTGCAGGGATCTGGGCTGGGCTGGGCTGGGTGGATCCAGGCTGGGCCGGGTGGATCCCTGCAGGGATCTGGGCCGGGCTGGCTCAGTGCTGGGCTGGATCCGTGTCGGGGCGGGTGGATCGAGGCCGGTGCCGGGGTCCCGTGGAGCTGCCGTGTTCTCCGCAGGGCGCCGAGCCATGGTGGGGGTCCCGTGGGGCGCCGAGCCATGGTGGGGGGCTGTGGGGCGCCAGGGGTCCCATGGGGTGCCGAGCCATGGTGGGGGGTCCCGTCGGGGGCGCCGAGCCATGGTGGGGGGCTGTGGGGCGCCAGGGGTCCCATGGGGTGCCGAGCCATGGTGGGGGTCCCGTGGGGCGCCGAGCCATGGTGGGGGGCTGTGGGGCGCCAGGGGTCCCATGGGGTGCCGAGCCATGGTGGGGGGCTGTGGGGCGCCGAGCCATGGTGGGGGTCCCGTGGGGTGCCGGGGGTCCCGTGGGGCGCCGAGCCATGGTGGGGGGCTGTGGGGCGCCCATACCGGGGTCCTACAGGGCATCAGGCCGAGATGAGGGTCCTGTGGGGCAGACACGGCGCTGTGACACCCCTACGGGGCACTGGGCCATACTGGGATGCTGTACTGCATTCCTATGGGGCACTGGGCCATACTGGGACGCCACACTGGGCTCCCCATGGGGCACTGGGCTGTACTGAGCCGCCACAGTGGGGCCCTATGGGGCACTGGGCCATACTGGGGCCCTATAGGGTACTGGGCCATACTGGGCTGCCACACTGGGGCCCTATGGGGCACTGGGCCATACTGGGCTGCTACACTGGGACCTACGGGGCACTGGCCACAATGGGGCCCTATAGGGTACTGGGCCAAACTGGGCCGCCACACTGGGGCCCTATGGGGCACTGGGCCATACTGGGGCCCTACGGGGCACTGGGCCATACTGGGCCGCCACACTGGGGCGCTACGGGGCACTGGGCCGTACTGGGGCCCTACGGGGCACTGGGCCATACTGGGCCAGCACACTGAGGCCCTATGGGGCACTGGGCCACACTGGGGCCCTATGGGGCACTGGGCCATACTGGGGCCCCATAGGGTACTGGGCCATACTGTGATGCCACACTGGGGCGCTATGGGGCACTGGGCCACAATGGGGCCCTATGGGGCACTGGGCTGTACTGAGCCACCACACTGGGGCCCTATGGGGCACTGGGCCATACTGGGCCAGCACACTGAGGCCTTATGGGGCACTGGGCCATACTGGGGCCCTACGGGGCACTGGGCTGTACTGGGGCCCTACAGGGCACTGGGCCATACTGGGCCAGCACACTGAGGCCCTATGGGGCACTGGGCCATACTGGGGCCCTATGGGGCACTGGGCCATACTGGGCCGCCACACCCCGTCCCCACAGGCGAGCGCTGCTGCCGTACCGGGTGCGCGGGGCCTGGCGAGGCCTGGTGAGGCCTACAGGGCGCCATGTCGGGCCTCGTAGCGCGCCAGCACGGCGCGGAAGCGGGCGAGCTCCCGGCGGGCGGCCGCCACCTCCTGCCGCAGCGCCGCGTTCTCCCGCTCCAGGAAGGCCGCCCGCACCGAGATCTGGTTCTCCTTCAGCCGCCGCGCGTCCCGCGAGCGCTTGGCCGCCGCGTTGTTCTTGCTGCGCCGGCTCCAGTACTTCTCGTCCTGGGGGGAAGGGGGGAACAGGCCGTGGGGCACCCCGAGGCCTTGGGAGCTGGGAACCCCTGAGGACCCAACACCCGCCCCCCCAAGGACCCCCAGTCCCAGACCCCTGGGACCCCACAAAGCCTGGAGCCCCGGGCCCCCCCCAAACCCTTGGCACCCATCCCCAGAGCCTTGGGACCCCCCAAACCTCTGGCACCCATTTCCAGAGACTTGGGACCCCCCAAAGCCTGGAGCCCTGGGACCGCCCCCTAAACCCTTGGCACCCATCCCCAGAGCCCTGGGACTCCCCCAAACCCCTGGCACCCATCCCCACAGCCTTGGGACCCCCCAAAGCCTGGAGCCCTGGGACCCCCCCCAAACCTCTGGCACCCATCACCAGAGCCTTGGGACCCCCCCAAAGCCTGGAGCCCTGGGACCCTCCCCAGACCCCTGGGACCCCCCAAACCCCTGGGACCCCCCCAAACCCCTGGGACCCCCCAGACCCCTGGGACCCCCATAAAGCCTGGAGCCCTGGGACCCTCCCGAGACCCCTGGGACCCTCCCCAGGCCCCTGGGACCCTCCCGAGACCCCTGGGACCCTCCCCAGACCCCTGGGACCCCCAAACCCCTGGGACCCCCAGACCCCTGGGACCTCCATAAAGCCTGGAGCCCTGGGACCCTCCCCAGACCCCTGGGACCCTCCCCAGCCCCTCTGACCCCCGCCCCAGCCCCCACCTTCTGCTCCTCGGGCACGTGCACCTTGCGGGCCTTGCGGGCGATGGGCTGAGGCCGCAGCTCGTCCTGGGAGAACCGGAGCCTCCGGGGGTCGAACGGGCCCCCCCCGACCCCCCCAGCGCCTCCGCCTCCAGCGCCGCCTCCCCCGGCACCGGGGGGCTCGGGGGACCCCGGGGGGACCGGGAGCTGCGGGGGAAGAGGAGGGGGAGGGGAGCACCGGGACATCAGCATCGCACCACGGGGCGGGGGGGTGGGTGTGGGAGAGGTGACTGTCGCGATAGAGAGGGGGACTGTCGCGATAGAGGGACGTACTGTCGCGATAGAAGGGCCCTATCGCACCTTGAAGGGATCCTTTAGTGATGGGGGGTGGGAGTATGGGGAGGGGAGGGACTTGGGGGGGGGGGGGGAGGCAGGGGGTGTGTGTCTCTATCGCGATAGGGATGCCCACTCGTGTCGTGTGGCGGTGGTGTCGCCCCCCGCGGCACGTGGCTGCGCGGGTGACCCGAGATCCCGACACACGTGAGAGGGGGCGGGGGAAGGGATGGGGAGGGGGGAGGGGCGGGGTGTCGTGCTCCTCCCCACGCGTGTCGGTGCCCGTGCCCCCCCCTCCCCCACTCACCGGCCGGTCTCTCGTGGGCGGGGGGGCTCGGGGCTGGGGGGCAGCCCGTGTTCCCGCAGGAATTCATCCAGATCCACGTATTCCAGTTCCCCTCCCCCCCCCCGGGGCTCCGGGACGTTCCCACGGGGGGGGGGACCCCCGAAACCCCCGCGGCACCCGCCCGCCTCCTCCATCCTGCGGGACCCACGGACACGCGTCACGGGGGGGGCGGGGGGGGGAGATACCGCCCCCCGTGGCCCTGCCCCCCCCCCCCCCCCCCCCCGCAGTTGTCCGTGACCCCCCCCCAGTGTCCCATCCCCCCGCCCCCGGTGCCCCCCCCCCCGTGTCCTCCCCCCGGTGTCCCTTCCCCCTCCCCCCCCTCACGCGTGGGGGCCACGGGACACGCGCGGGCTGCGGGGGGTGGGGAGGGGGCGGGGGGAGGCGCACGTGCGGCGCTCACGTGGGAGCTCCCTCCCTCCCCCACGTGCGCCGTCACCTCGGGCGACCCCGGGAAAACAACAACCCCCCCTCCCCCCCCCAGCACCCCCAAAACCCCCCCCCAACCCCCCCTCCCCCCGAACCCCCATCCCTCCCCCGCCTCCCGCCGCTACCGGGGAGTCCCCGGGCTGGGTGGGGGTGGGGGGAAGGGGAGTAGGGGGGTCCCCAAAATCCCGGGGGGCCCCCGCGTGCCCTCCGCCTGCCCACGGGACGGGTCACGCCGCGCTGCCCCCCCGTCCACCCCGGACCCCCCGGTACCGGTTCCCCCCGCCCCATCCCCCTCCCCTCCCGGGGTCCCCCGGTCCCGGGGTCCCTCAAGCGCCGCCGCCCCCCCCCAGCAGCCCCCGGCCGTGCCCGGCCCCCGCTGCCCTCGTCCCCCTCGGTGCCGCTGTCCCCCCCCGCCCCCGGTGCCGGTGCCGGTACCGACCTGCCGCCCCGCGCCCCGCCGTGCCCTCGGCATGAACCGCCCCCCTGAGGGGCGTGTCCCGACCGAGCCACGCCCCCTCCCCTCCGCCCAGCCAATCGCCGCTCGGCTCGCGGGCGAGCCACGCCCCGCTGCCCCCGCCCACAGGCGTGTCGCTCGCTCAAGCCCCGCCCCCGCGGGCGCACGTTGCGCTCTCCTCATTGGTTTCTGCCCCGGCCAATCTCCGCCCCCGCTGCAGGGGTCGCCACGCCCACACACCGCAAAAGGGCGGGGCTCCGCCCCCTTGCGCATACCACTCCCCTTAACGGCGCGCTGTAGCCAATGAGAGCGCGGTGGGCGGGGCTCAGCAGTCACGCGGCGAGGCCATGGGGCGGGAAGGCGCGGCGGAGGGTGGGCGGGGCTGACCTAGATTTAACCAATGGGGACGCGCGCGGCGGGCGGGGCCTGACCCAGTTTTAACCAATGGGGCGGGCGAGGCCTTGAGGGGCCGCGAGCACGCGGGGCCGCACGTGCCGGGCGGGGCGGGGCGGGGGCAGCTCTTAAAGGCGCCGCGCTCCTTCGGACGGGCCGTGCCCGGTAGCGGCGGCGCTTAGAGATCCCCCCGCGCGCTTCCCCGCGACAACGGGGCCTCGCGATTCCCCATCCTCCCCTCCCTTTCTTCCCCCTCCCCCACCCCGGTGTCCCGGTCTTCACGGCTCCCCTCGGCGCGTGTCGTCACTTCCGCCTTCCCCCCCGCCCCGAACCCGTGCCTTTGATTGGCTGCGCCACCCCCACACTCCCCTCGCCATATTTGAAGCGGGCGCTGAGGGCGAGCGCCGCCATGTTGCCTGCGGGCCCCACAGCCGGCGCCTTCTTGGCTTCGCTGCCCCATTGAGCCCCCGGCGGCGCCATCTTTACTGTGGGCAACACCCCCCCAGCCCAATCCCTGCCCCCCTGCGCCGCGCTCGGGAGCTGAGGGGGTTGTGAGGGGCTGAGGGGGGTCTCTCCGGGCCCCGTTTGGGGTCCGGGAGTCCCGGGGGGGGGGGGCGGTGTCCCCCTTCGCTCTCCGCCGCGCCGCAAAGGCTCGTGGGGGAGGAAATGAGAGCGGGAGGGGGTGGGGGCGTGGCTTCGATCACGTGCCCCGAGGTTCCGGTTCCGGTCCCGGCGGGGGGAGGCGCGTCCGGCCAGGCCCGTCCGTGCGGGGCTCCCGCAGCCCGGGACCCGCAGCCCGGGACCCGCCGCCGGCCCGGACACCGCCCCTCCCCCCCCCCTTCCCCTCCCCCTTCCCCCGGCCCCGGGCCCCGCTCGTCCCCAGGTGAGTGACCCCCCCCGGGGCCGGGCTGTGCCGGGACCCCCCGCCAGGCCGCGGCGTCCCCGGGACAGGCCCGGCCCGGCCCCCCCCAGCCCCAGGACCCCCCTACTCAGCCTCCTCGTCGTCCCCGGAGCCTCCCCATCCCCTTCCCCCCCCCCCCCCCAAATCAGGCCCGGGCTCCCCATCTCCCTCCTCTCCCCCTCCCCCTCCCTACAACCCCCATCCTCACCCCCGTCCCCTAGGCCCAGGACCCCCATTCCCCCTCCCCAAGCCCAGGCTCCCCCTCCTCTCCCCCTCTCCCCTCCCTACAACCCCCATTCCCATCCCCTCCCCCAGGCCCAGGACCCCCATTCCCCTCCCCAAGCCCAGGCTCCCCCTTCTCTCCCCCTCTCCCTCCCTACAACCCCCATCCCCACCCCCTCCCCTTAGGCCCAGGACCCCCCTTCCCCTCCCCCCAAGCCCAGGACCCCCTTCCCCCTCCTCTCCCCCCGCCTCTCTCCATCCCCAGGCCCCCCAAGCCCAGCCCCTGCCTTTCCCCATCCCCAAGCTCCCCTTTCCTTTCCCCCTCCCCCATCCCTAAGCCCTTCCCCCTCCCCCATTTTTCACCCTCCCCCCAAGGTTGCAGCCCAACCCCCCCTCTCCCCTCCCCCTTCACCCCCCACCCCCTCACCCCCCCCAGCTGGAGATGGAAGCCAACGTCAGCGAGGAGAGCGTCCACTTCCAGAGCTACCCCTTCGACTTCCTCGAGTTCCTCAACCACCAGCGCTTCGAGCCCATGGAGCCCTACGGCCACGAGCACCCCAAGCCCCTCCCCACCCTCCCCTGCCCCCAACCCCCCTTCGAATACCCCCCCCCGCCGGGGGCGCCGCCCCCTTCGACCGCCCCCTCCGCCAAGCACAAGGATTTCAAGGCTGAAAGCGGCGCCGCTTCCTCTTCCTCCTCCTCTTCCTCTTCCTCTTCCTCCTCCTCCTCCTCCCAGCCTAAGAAAGCAGAGGGCGCCGTGGGGGTACAACCAGCGGCCCCCCCTACCCCAACCCCCCCGTCCCACCCCCCCCCAACCCCTCTTCGACGCCGCCGGCGCTTTCAACCCCCCCCAATGGGGCATCGTCGACCTCTCGAGCCACCAGCACCTTTTCGGGGGGCTGAAACGGGGCGGGACGGTGACGGTGACGGGCGGGGGGACCCCGGCGCCCCCCTCCACCCCCCCGGCCCCCCAGGAAGTGACGTCAAAAGAAGAGAAGAGCTACTTCCGGCGGCTGAAGTACCTGATGGAGCGGCGCTTCCCCTGCGGCGTGTGCCACAAGGCCTTCAAGCAGTCGTCCCACCTGGTGCAGCACATGCTGGTGCACAGCGGCGAGCGGCCCTACGAGTGCGGCACCTGCGGCCGCACCTACAACCACGTCTCCAGCCTCATCCGCCACCGGCGCTGCCACAAGGACACGGCCCAGGACGCCGCCGCCGCCGCCGCCGCGCTACCCGACGCCGCCGGGGTGGGGCCGGTGGCTAACGGAGCCGCTGGCGGCGTGTTGGTGGCGCCCAACGGGGTCAACGCCTTGGCTGGGGTCAGCGCGGCGCCCAACGGGGTCACCGCGGCGGGGAGCGGCGTCACCGCGGCGCCCAACGGCGTCACCGCGGCGCCCAACGGCGTCACCGCGGCCTTGAGCGGCGTCATCCCGGCGGCGCCCAACGGGGTCAACGCCACCTTGAGCGGCGTCATCCCAGCTCCCGGCGGCGTCATCCCAACGCCCGGCGGCGTCATCCTGGCTCCCGGCGGCGTCATCCCGGCTCCTGGCGGGGTCCCTTGCCGACGCCGCCCGGCGCCGAGGGGCCCTTCACCTGCTCGCTGTGCTGGAAGGTGTTCAAGAAGCCCAGTCACCTCCACCAGCACCAGATCATCCACACCGGTGAGAAGCCCTTCAGCTGCTCCGTCTGCGCCAAGAGCTTCAACCGCCGCGAGAGCCTCACCCGCCACGTCAAGACGCACTCGGGGCTGCTGCGGGTGCCGTGCGCCGTCTGCGGCAAGGAGTTCCGGGATCCGGCCTACCTCCTGCGCCACCAGGCCGCCCACACCGGCCAGCGCCCGGACTACAAGTGTGAGGTGTGTGGCAAGGCCTACGCGGCGCCACAGAGCCTCTTACGGCACCGCCAGGTCCACGCCGGGCCCAAGGCGGCGGCGGCGGCGGCGCCGTATCACGGCGGCACCAAGGCGGCGGTTGGGTTCCCCGGCGCGTACGCCACGGCGGACGGCGACGCGAAGGCGACCGCTGGCGCCGCCGCAGCGGGGGTTCCTCTCTCCTCCTCCTCCTCCTCCTCCTCTTCCTCTTCCTCCCGCGGCGGGGAGGAGCTTCGTGTGCGGGCTGTGCGGCCGCGGCTTCGGGCGCCGGGAGACGCTGAAGCGCCACGAGCGCATCCACACCGGGGAGAAGCCCCACCAGTGCGCCGCAACTGTGCGGGAAGCGCTTCCGCGAGTCCTTCCACCTCAGCAAGCACCACGTGGTGCACACCCGCGAGCGGCCCTACAAGTGCGAGCTGTGCGGCAAGGCCTTCGGCTACCCCCAGAGCCTCACCCGCCACAAGCAGATCCACCGCCTCCCCCTGCCCTGCGGCCTGGGCGCCGCCAACCCCGCCGCCGCCCCAACCACCCACCACCACCCCCACCCCGAAGCGCTGAGCTACGGCTGCGGCGAGTGCGGCGAGCGCTTCCCCGACCTCTTCCGCGCCGTCAACCACAAGGAAGCCCACGCCGGGGAGAAGCCCTACGGCTGCGACGCCTGCGGCAAGGCCTTTGGCTTCATTGAGAACCTCATGTGGCACAAGCTGGTTCACCAGGCCGCCCCGGAGCGCTTGCTGCCTGAGACGGCGGCGGCGACGGCGGCGGCGGTGGCACCGGAGAGCGCGTCGGCGCAGCTCCCCGAGGAGCACCCGGTGGTGCCGAGCGGCGAGCGCTTCACCTGCGGCACGTGCGGCCAGAGCTTCAAGCATTTCCTGGCCCTGGTGACCCATAAATACGTCCACCTGGTGCGGCGGACGCTGGCGTGCGGCGTGTGCGGCCAGAGCTTCGCCGGCGCTTACGACCTGTTGCTGCACCGGCGGCGCCACCTCCAGAAGAGGCACTTTGGCTGCTCGGTGTGCGGGAAGAGGTTCTGGGCGGCGGCGCTGCTGATGAGGCACCAGCGCTGCCACACCGAGGAGCGGCCTTACCGCTGCGCCGTCTGCGGCCGCGGCTTCCTGCGCTCCTGGTACCTGCGGCAGCACAAGGTGGTGCACACCGGCGAGCGCGCCTACAAGTGCGCCCTGTGCAACAAGCGCTTCGCCCAGTCCTCCAGCCTGGCCGAGCACCAGCGGCTCCACGTGGTCGCCAGGCCCCAACGCTGCCAGACCTGCGGCAAGACCTTCCGCTACCGCTCCAACCTCCTGGAGCACCGGCGGGTCCACCTGGGGGAGAAGGTGTACCGCTGCGAGCTCTGCGGCAAGAGCTTCTTCTACCTGTCGTCCATCCTGCGGCACCAGCGCGCCCACGACGCCCGGCGCGACCTGCGCTGCTCCGCCTGCCTCAAGCTCTTCAAGGACCCCAAGTACTTCAGCAAACACCTCCAGACCCACCAAGGGGGAGGCCCTTCAAGTGCAGCACCTGCGGGGAGGCTTTCGGCAACACCTACGGCCTCAAGAAGCACCGGCACCGGCACCGGCTGGAGATGGAGAGGATGGCGGCCGGCGCCGCCAAGGAGGCCTGAGGCAGGGGGAGGAGGAGGAGGAGGAGGAGGAGGAAGAGAAGAGGAGGAGGAGGAGGAAGAGGAGGAGGAGAGGACGTGGAGGAGTGCAGGAGAGGGAGAAGAGGAGGAGGAGAAGAGGAGGAGAGGAGCAGGAGGAAGAGGAGGAGAAGGTGGAGGAGTGCAGAAGGAGAAGGAGGAGGAGGATGAGGAAGAGGAGAAGGTGGAGGAGTGCAGGAGGAGGAGAAGGAGAAGAGGAGGAGAGGAGCAGGAGGAAGAGGAGGAGGAGAGGAGCAAGAGGAAGAGGAGGAGAAGGTGGAGGAGTGCAGAAGGAGGAGGAGGAGAGCAGGAGGAAGAGGAGGAGGAGAGGAGGATGAGGAAGAGGAGAAGGTGGAGGAGTGCAGAAGGAGAAGGAGAAGATGAGGAGGAGAAGAGGAGGAGAGGAGCAGGAGGAAGATGAGAAGGTGGAGGAAGAGAAGGAGAAGAGGAAGAGGAGGAGGATGAGGAAAGGAGGGGGAGGAGAAGAAGAGGAAGAGGAAAAAAAGAGGAGGAAGGGGAGAAGGAGAGGAAGAGGAGGAAGAAGAAGAGGAGGAGGAGGAAGAGGAGGAGGAGGAGGAAGAGGAGGAGGAGGAGGAAGAGGAGCAGGAGGAAGAGGAGGAGGTCTCTGCGGGGTGGGGTTGGCGCCGGCCCCGCTGGGCTCAGCCCCCCCCCATGTAAATTAATGCAAATAGAAATCTCTATATAAAGTATCTATGGGGGGATTGCCCCGCCCCCTGCCCCGCCCCCTGCCCCGCCCTGCGAGGGGGGAGGGGCTCGGTGTGGGCGGGGCCCTTGTACAGCCCCGGGTGTCATTAAACTGTGATGTGAGTGTGGGGGCGGCTCCTTCCGGATCGTTCCGCCCACAGGGGGAGGGGAGGGGGTGTTAATGAGCCAGGTGGTTAATGAGCAGGATGGTTAATGAGCAGGATGGTTAATGAGCCAGGTGGTTAATGAGCAGGTTGGTTAATGAGCAGCATGGTTAATGGGTTGGTTAATGAGAGTGATGGTTGGTTAATGAGATGGTTGGTTAATGGGTTGGTTAATGAGAGGGATGGTTGATTAGTGGGTTGGTTAATGAGCAGGGCAGATAATGAACAGGTTGGTTAATGAGCCAGAAGGTTGGTTAATGAGCAGGGCAGTTGGTTAATGGCTTGGTTAATGAGAAGGATGGTTGATTAATGAGTAGGTTGGTTAATGAGAGTGATGGTTAATGAGCGGGGTGGTTGGTTAACGGGTTGGTTAATGAGAGGGATGGTTGGTTAGTGGGTTGGTTAATGAGCAGGGCAGATAACGAACAGGTTGGTTAATGAGCAGGACAGTTGGTTAATGGCTTGGTTAATGAGAAGGATGGTTGATTAATGAGTAGGTTGATTAATGAGAGGGATGGTTAATGAGTGGGATGGTTGATTAATGAGTAGGTTGGTTAATGAGAAGGATGGTTGATTAATGAGTAGGTTGGTTAACGAGTGGGATGGTTGATTAATGAGCAGAATGGTTGGTTAGTGGGTTGGTTAATGAGTGGGGTGGATAATGAGCGGGATAGTTAATGAGCAAGATGGTTGGTTGGATAATGAGTTGGTTAATGAGTGGGTTCGTGGGGTGATGGGCTCATTAGTTAATGGGCTCATTAGTTAATGGGCTCATTAGTTAATGGGTTCATTAGTTAATGGGGTCGATGGGTCCTTGGGTCAGGTCTTGGCCGGTCTGTTGGGGGAGGGGCCGGGGGGTCGGCTGAGGGGCTCGGGGGGGGGTGGGTTGGTTTGGGGGGAGGGGTTGGCCATTGGCCACTGGGTTTCAGGGTCCCCCACCCCCTGCCCCTCCCCTGCCCCTCCCCCTCCCCCCCCCCGTGAGAATCGGGAGCGATGGAAAAACCAAAAAAAGCACTTTTTAATAATTAAAAAACCAACAACAACATCGAGGGGGAGGGGCTGGGGGGAGGGGCTGGGGGGGGTCATGGGGGGCTGGGGGCAGCAGCTTCCCAGGGGGATCGGGCAGCACAGACCCACAGCATCTCCATCCCGAGCCCCACGGCCCCCACCCCTCTGCACCCCCACCCCAGGGCCACCGCCCCTCCCCCACAGCACCCAGGGTCCCCTCTGGACCTCCAGCTCTCCTGACGAGCTCTGTGGGCACCACCTCTCCCCATCCCCCCCCCAGGGCCACCATCACCAGCCCCAGGACCCCCAGGACCCCCAGGACCCCCCTCTGGTCATGCACGAGCTCCATGGCCACGTCCCCACCCCCAGGACCCTCCCCCTCCATGACAAGACCCGGGACCTCCACCTCTCCATGGTGAGCTCCACGGCCACGTCCCCACCACGTCCCCACCCCCAGGACCCTCCCCCTCCATGACAAGACCCGGGACCTCCACCTCTCCATGGTGAGCTCCATGGCCACGTCCCCACCACGTCCCCACCCCCAGGACCCTCCCCCTCCATGACAAGACCCGGGACCTCCACCTCTCCATGATGAGCTCCATGGCCACGTCCCCACCCCCAGGACCCTCCCCCTCCATGACAAGACCCGGGACCTCCACCTCTCCATGGTGAGCTCCACGGCCACGTCCCCACCACATCCCCACCCCCAGGACCCTCCCCCTCCATGACAAGACCCGGGACCTCCACCTCTCCATGATGAGCTCCATGGCCACGTCCCCACCCCCAGGACCCTCCCCCTCCATGACAAGACCCGGGACCTCCACCTCTCCATGGTGAGCTCCACGGCCACGTCCCCACCACATCCCCACCCCCACGCCCCTCACCCCTCCACGCCCCCCTTCCTCAGCCACCACCCATCCCCAACTCCCACCCTACCCCCCCAACCCCCCAACCCCTTCCCCACCCCACCCCACCCCCCTCTCCCCATCAGGGCGCCGGCGGGCGAGGCAGGTGCTTGCGCCGGACGTGCCTCTGGAGCGTGTTCCTCTCCCCGAAGCGCTGGTGGCAGTGGGGGCACTGGAAGGGCCTCTCCCCGGTGTGAACCCGCTGGTGGTGAGCCAGCTCCCCGGAGTCCCGGAAGCGGCGCGGGCAGAGGGGGCAGGCGTGGGGCTTGCGCCCGGCGTGGGTGTACTTGTGGCGCTCCAGGTGGGACGTCCTCTTGAAGGCCTTGCCGCAGGCCCGGCACACGTGGGGCTTGTGCTCCGAGTGGGTGATGCTGTGGCGCTGCAGGTACGACAGGTACTCGAAGGAGCGGCCGCACACCGGGCACGAGAAGGCCCGGCGAAGGGGGGACCCCCACCGGGACCCCCCGGGACCCCCAGCCTCCGCCACCAGCACCGTGTAGGGAAGCCCTTGGTTGTCGATCAGGAGGTAGCGACCCCCAGCCGGGGGGCTGGACCCGCGGAGGGAGCTGGAGGAGGAAGAAGGGGGAGGGTCTGGAGGGGGGAAGGAGGGGGGTTGAGGGAGAGGGGGGTGGTGGTGGTGGGGGGAGGGGAGAAGGGGAGGGGGAGGTGGTGGGCGGCGGCTGGAGGTCTCGGTGTGGCTGTGGGGAGAGGAGAATAAGGAAGGGGGGGTTAGGGGGAGGGGTGGGGATAGGGGGGGTCTCAAGGGATGGGGAAAGGGAAAATGGGGGTCCTAGGGGATGGGGGAAGGGGGAATGGGGGTCCCAAGGGGGTGGGGAAATGGGGGTTCCCAGGGATGGGGAAGGGGATATGGGGGTTCCCAAGGAAGGGGGAATGGGGGTCCCAGGGGGTGGGGAAGGGGATATAGGGGTCCCAAGGGATGGGGAAATGGGGGTCCCAGGAGATGGGGAGGGGGGAAATGGGGGGTCCCAGGAGATGTTGGGGGGAGGGAATAGGAGTCCCCATGGCCAGGGACCCCCCCCTCGGGGATCCGGACCCCTGACTCCCCGGGGATGCGGGGTGGGGGGTGTGGGGGGGGCTCAGGCAGCGCCGTCCCCAGGGCTGTGGGACAGACCCGGGGGTCCCGGCTGCCGCCCCCCAGCCCCTTTCCCGGGCCCGTGTCCCCCCCCCCGCCCCCGCCCGTTACCTCCCGGCGGCTCCGCGCCCCGGGCCCCACCTCGGGCCCTTCATGGGGCCCCGCTCAGGCCGCGGCGTCTCCGATCGGCACCGACCCCGGTTCGACGCCCGGGGCGGGGGGGACGGGGGACGTCCGGGGCCGCCGCATCGGGGTCCCCGGGCCCCGCGGGGCGGGAGGGGGCGCCCGGTGGGGGGAAGGGGGGGGGGATGGTGGGGGAAGGGGAGGGGGGGGGGGGGCTCGGCTCGCTCGGGTGTCGCAGCGTTTGATGTCCGGGTGGAAACGCGGCGCGGAGCCGAGTTCCTACCCCTGACCCCCCCCCAAATCCCCCCCTCCGCCGGTGGGTGTGGGGAGGGGGCGGGGGGGGACACGGGACGGCGACGCTTGTGCATTCTGACCCCTCCCCCCCCCGGCACACCCGCGCGTGTCCGTGCACAGCGGGACGGGGGGAAGGGCGGGGGTCTCCCGTGCGTGACCGTGCGCACCCCACACCGGCGGAACCGGAGACACCCCCCCACCCCCACCTCCCCCCCCCGCCGCCGGGGATGTTTTTCGCCTGCGCTCAGGGGCTGCTCTTTCGCGACGCTCCCTAACCCACCCCCCGCCATCGCTTTTCGCCCGGGGCCGCGCTCGGAATTTTGCCCCGATCCCTGCGCGGGCGGCGGGGGCGGGAGCCGGCCTAGGGAGCGTCGCGAAAGAGCCGCGCCCGAACCGAGACGAAAAACGGTCCCTGAGGGATGGGGATGGAGGGGGACGGGGGGAGAAGGGGCGGACGGGGAGGGGGCTGATAGGGGAGCGCCCAGCCGGGCCCTGCGCCCACCCACCCCCCACGTTGTCGTGGTGTCTGTGTGTGTCGTGTAACACCCCCCTCCCCGCCCCCCGCGGCGGCGTCTTTCGGCGTCGCTCCCCGGCGGCTCTTTGCAGACGGTCCCTGCCCGGGCGGCGGCGGCCGGGTGGATGCGGAGCGGGGTGAGCGCGCGGATCGGCCGGGACCCCCCCCCCCCAAAAGCGGGACCCCCCCCCCAAACCGGGAGACCCCCCCCAAACCGAGACCCCCCTCAAAACCGGGAAACCCCCCCCCAAACTGGGACACCCCCCCAAACCAGGACCCCCCCTCAAAACCGGACCCCTCCCCCAAAACAAGGACCCCCCCCCAAATATCCGGACCCCCCCCCAATACGGGACCCCCCCCAAATAAACCGGGACCCCCCCCCCAAACCGGGGGTGGGTCCCTATGTGGGGGTCCCGGTTTGGGGGTACCCCCATGGAGGGGGTCCCGGGGTATTTGGGGAGGGGGCGGTCCCGGTTTGGGGGGGGTCTCGGTGGGGAGGGGGGGTAACACCCAGTTTGGGGGGTGTCCACGGGGTAGGGAGATGCTCAGGGTGGGGGGGCAGCGGTTTTGGGGGGGGTAGGTCCCTTGTTTGGGGGGGTCGCGGTTTTTTGGGTCCCCTTTTTTTGGGGGGGGGGTCCCCGGTTCTTTTTCGGGGGGGGGGAGGGGCAGGGCTCGGTTTGGGGGTTCTCGATGGGGAGGGGGGGAGAGACCCAGTTTTGGGGGGGGGGTTCCACGTGGGAGGGGGATGCTCGGTGTGGAGGGGCAGTTTTGGGGGGGGGGGCCCAGGTTTGGGGGGGGCTGTCTCGGTGACACCCCCCCTCTCCCCCCACAGCGTCCCGCCGAGGTGCCCGGAGGCAGCGGGGGGGGCGGGGGGTCCCCGCCATGGCCGAGCGCCGCCGCCGACCCGGTACGGGGAGGGGGGTGGATTTTGCGGGCGGGGGGGGCGCGCAGCGGCTTCATTTGGGGGGGTCACAGCCCCCCGGGGGGGCGGGGGGAGGGCAGAGACCCCTGGGGATGATGGTGGGGGGAGGTGTCAGGGTGCCCTGGGGGGTCAGGGGTGCCCTGGGGGGGGTGTGGGGGTGTTTTGGGGGGGGGGGTCGTGCAGGTGACACCCCCTCCCCCCATGACCCCCCCCCAGTGAAGAAGGACGAGGAGGCGTTTGAGATCTCGGTGCCCTTGGAGGAGCCCCCCCACGTGGAGCCCCCCTCTTCTACAGCCTCAGCCCCCCCGGGCGGCTTTGAAGGTGGGGGAGGGGCTGGGGGAGGGGAGCCCCAAAGCCCCCGCCGGTTTGGGGGGGGGTGGGGGGTGTCTCTAAGCAGGAGGGGTGGGTCCCAGATGAGGGTCTGGGGGGGGGTGTTGGGGGGTGTTATGGGGGAGGGGGTGTTGTACCAGCCCCATCCTGAGGGGCCCCCCCAAGACCCCGGTATCTTGGAGGGGGGGGGTGTCCCAGTCCTCAGCCCCCCCAGGACCCCGAGGTTTGGGGGGGTGTCCCAGCTCCTGAGCTTCATCTACACCCTGGTTTTTTGGGGGGGTCCCATTCCCCCTGGCCCCCTGCCCAGCTCCAGCCCCCCCCGTGCCCCCCCAGCTGCAGCTGGCCCTGGAGTGCATGGCCTGGGCCTGGGCCTGGCTGCCCCCCCAGCCCCCCTGTGCCCCCCAGCCCCTCCCAGCCCCCCTGTGCCCCCCCAGCCCCCCCAGCTGCAGCTGGCCCTGGAGCGCACGGCCTAGGCCTGGGCCTGGCTGCCCCCCCAGCCCCCTGTGCCCCCCCAGCCCCTCCCAGCCCCCCTGTGCCCCCCCAGCCCCCCCAGCTGCAGCTGGCCCTGGAGCGCACGGCCTAGGCCTGGGCCTGGCTGCCCCCCCAGCCCCCTGTGCCCCCCCAGCCCCCCTGTGCCCCTCCAGCCCCCCTGTGCCCCCCCAGCCCCTCCCAGCCCCCCTGTGCCCCCCCAGCCCCCCCAGCTGCAGCTGGCCCTGGAGCGCACGGCCTAGGCCTGGGCCTGGCTGCCCCCCCAGCCCCCCTGTGCCCCCCCAGCCCCTCCCAGCCCCCCTGTGCCCCCCCAGCCCCCCCAGCTGCAGCTGGCCCTGGAGCGCACGGCCTAGGCCTGGGCCTGGCTGCCCCCCCAGCCCCCCTGTGCCCCCCCAGCCCCTCCCAGCCCCCCTGTGCCCCCCAGCCCCCCCAGCTGCAGCTGGCCCTGGAGCGCACGGCCTAGGCCTGGGCCTGGCTGCCCCCCAGCCCCCTGTGCCCCCCAGCCCCCCTGTGCCCCTCCAGCCCCCCTGTGCCCCCCAGCCCCTCCCAGCCCCCCTGTGCCCCCCCAGCCCCCCCAGCTGCAGCTGGCCCTGGAGCGCACGGCCTAGGCCTGGGCCTGGCTGCCCCCCAGCCCCCTGTGCCCCCCAGCCCCCCCTGTGCCCCTCCAGCCCCCCTGTGCCCCCCAGCCCCTCCCAGCCCCCCTGTGCCCCCCAGCCCCCCCAGCTGCAGCTGGCCCTGGAGCGCACGGCCTAGGCCTGGGCCTGGCTGCCCCCCAGCCCCCCTGTGCCCCCCAGCCCCCCTGTGCCCCCCAGCCCCTCCCAGCCCCCCTGTGCCCCCCAGCCCCCCCAGCTGCAGCTGGCCCTGGAGCGCACGGCCTGGCTGCAGAAGCGCATCCAGGACCTGGAGGAGGAGCGGGATTTCCTGCGCCGGCAGCTCGACAAGTTCATCTCGGCGGCCAGAGGCGACGGTGAGGGGCGGGGGGGCACGGGGGGGCTCGGGGGGGGCACGGGGGGCGGCAGGGGGCAGGGGGGCGGGGGACAGGGGAGATATGGAGGGGGGATGCTCAGGGAGGGTATGGGGGGGTGCTCGGGGGGGGAATGGGGGGATGGTGAGGGGTGGGGGGGCATGGGGGGGGCAAGAGGGGGCACCAGGGGGTGGGGGGGCATGGGGGGTGGGGGACAGGGAGACGTGGAGGGGGGATGCTCAGGGAGGGTACCAGGGGGGTGGGGGGATGCTCGGGGGGGGATGCTGAGGGGCGGGGGGGCAAGGGGGGGACACGGGGGGCATGGGGGGTGGGGGACAGGGGAGATATGGAGGGGGGATGCTCAGGGAGGGTATGGGGGGGGGGATGCTCGGGGGGGGGCACTGGTTGGGGGGGGTTGCTGGGAGAGACTGGACAGGGGAGAGGTGGGGGGGTGTTTGGGGGTGTCACGATTGCCACATGGGCTTGGGGGGGGGGGGTCTCTGCCTTTTGGGGGGGTGTCTGTTTTTAGGGGGGTTTCTTTTGTGGGGGTGTCTCTGCTTTTTAGGGGGTGTCTCTGTTTTGGGGGGGTCTCTGTTTTTAGGGGGGTGTCTCTGTTTTGGGGGGGGTCTCTGTTTTGGGGGGGGTCTCCATTTTTAGGGGGGTCTCTTTTGGGGGGGTCTCTGTTTTTAGGGGGTGTCTCTGTTTTGGGGGGGTGTCTCTGTTTTTTGGGGGGGGTGTGGCTGAGCCCTGCCCCCCTTGCCCCCCCATCCCCCCCACCCAGAGGAGCCCGGCCGCGGGAAGGCGCCGGTGCGGCGGGGGCCAGGGGGGGCCCATGACCCCCACGACGGGGGGGGGACGGACAACGACAGCGGCACCTCCTGCCCCTCCGAGGACGGCGGCTCCGAGCGGCGGCGCCACAAGGCCCGGCCGGGGGGGGGCGGCGGCGCGGCAAGGCCCGGACCCGCGAGCGGCAGCGCGGTGAGACCCCGGCACCCCCCCGGCACCCCCGGGACCCCTGGGAACCCCCCGTGCCCCCATCCCCCACCCCCCCACCCCATAACCTCCCCCCATCCCCTCCCTCACCCCATCCCCTTTCCCCTCCACCCCCCCGTGCCCCCATCCCCCCTCCCCGTGCCCCCCCCATCCCCTCCCTCACCCCATCCCCCTTCCCCTCCCCCCTCCCCGTGCCCCCATCCCCCCTCCCCGTGCCCCCCCACCCCATAGCCGCCCCCCATCCCCTCCCTTACCACATCCCCCTTCCCTTCCCTCCCTCCCCCTCCCCCCATCCCCTCCCCTCCCTCCATAACCCCCCCATCCCCCCACCCCTCCCCCTCCGCCCATAACCCCCCCATCCCCCTCCCCGTGCCCCCCCCCATTCCCTCCCTCACCCCATCCCTCTTCCCATCCCCCTTCCCCCCTCCCGTGCCCCCACTCCCTCCCCTCCCCCCATCCCACTACCCATCCCCCCTCCCCCTCCCCCCATAACCCCCCCATCCCCCCTCCCCGTGCCCCCCCATCCCCTCCCTCACCCCATCCCCCTTCCCCTTCCCCCTCCCGTGCCCCCACCCCCTCCCCCTCCCCCCATCCCACTACCCATCCCCCCTCCCCCCCTCCCCTCCCCCCATAACCCCCCTTCCCCCCTCCCCCCATCCCACTACCCATCCCCCCCCCCCCCCTCCCCTCCCCCCATAACCCCCCACCCCCTCCCCCTCCCCCCATCCCACTACCCATCCCCCTCCCCCCACCCTCCCCTCCCCCCATAACCCCCCTCCCCCCCAGTGAAGGACGCGGACGGGGTGCTGTCCCGCTACAAGAAGATCCTGACGACGTTCCAGCGGCTCAAGAGCATGAGCCGGGCGTTCGAGCACCACCGGGTGGACCGGAACACGGTGGCGCTGACCACGCCGATCGCCGAGCTGCTGCTGGTGGCGCCCGAGAAGCTGGCGGAGGTCGGCGAGTTCGACCCGGCCAAGGAGCGGCTGCTCGAGTACTCGCGGCGCTGCTTCCTGGCGCTCGACCCGGCCACGCTGCAGAAGGTGCAGGCGCTCAAGAAGAGCAAGCTGCTGCTGCCCATCACCTACCGCTTCAAGCGCTGAGGGGGGTACGGGGGGGCTACAGCCTGGGGGGCTGCTGCTGCCCATCACCTACCGCTTCAAGCGCTGAGGGGGGGGTACGGGGGGGCTACAGCCTGGGGGGGCTGCTGCTGCCCATCACCTACCGCTTCAAGCGCTGAGGGGGGGTACGGGGGGGCTACGGGATGGGGGGCAATGGGGGGCTGCTGCTGCCCATCACCTACCGCTTCAAGCGCTGAGGGGGGGGTACGGGGGGGCTATGGGATGGGGGGGCAATGGGGGGGCTGCTGCTGCCCATCACCTACCGCTTCAAGCGCTGAGGGGGGGGGAAAGGGGGGCTACGGGATGGGGGGGCAATGGGGGGCTGCTGCTGCCCATCACCTACCGCTTCAAGCGCTGAGGGGGGGAAAGGGGGGCTACGGGATGGGGGGGCAATGGGGGGGCTGCTGCTGCCCATCACCTACCGCTTCAAGCGCTGAGGGGGGGTACGGGGGGGCTATGGGATGGGGGGGCAATGGGGGGGCTGCTGCTGCCCATCACCTACCGCTTCAAGCGCTGAGGGGGGGAAAGGGGGGGCACAGCCTGGGGGGGCTGCTGCTGCCCATCACCTACCGCTTCAAGCGCTGAGGGGGGGAAAGGGGGGGCTACAGCCTGGGGGGGCTGCTGCTGCCCATCACCTACCGCTTCAAGCGCTGAGGGGGGGGAAAGGGGGGCTACGGGATGGGGGGGCTGCTGCTGCCCATCACCTACCGCTTCAAGCGCTGAGGGGGGGTACGGGGGGGCTACAGCCTGGGGGGGCTGCTGCTGCCCATCACCTACCGCTTCAAGCGCTGAGGGGGGGAAGGGGGGGCTACGGGATGGGGGGGCAATGGGGGGGCTGCTGCTGCCCATCACCTACCGCTTCAAGCGCTGAGGGGGGGAAAGGGGGCTACGGGATGGGGGGGCAATGGGGGGGCTGCTGCTGCCCATCACCTACCGCTTCAAGCGCTGAGGGGGGGGGGTACGGGGGGGGCTACAGCCTGGGGGGGCAATGGGGGGGCTGCTGCTGCCCATCACCTACCGCTTCAAGCGCTGAGGGGGGGTACGGGGGGCTACGGGATGGGGGGGCAATGGGGGGGCTGCTGCTGCCCATCACCTACCGCTTCAAGCGCTGAGGGGGGGGACAGGGGGGCTATGGGATGGGGGGGCAATGGGGGGGCTGCTGCTGCCCATCACCTACCGCTTCAAGCGCTGAGGGGGGGGAAGGGGGGGCTATGGGATGGGGGGGCAATGGGGGGCTGCTGCTGCCCATCACCTACCGCTTCAAGCGCTGAGGGGGGAAAGGGGGGGCACAGCCTGGGGGGGCTGCTGCTGCCCATCACCTACCGCTTCAAGCGCTGAGGGGGGGTACGGGGGGGCTATGGGATGGGGGGGCAATGGGGGGCTGCTGCTGCCCATCACCTACCGCTTCAAGCGCTGAGGGGGGGTACAGGGGGGGCTACAGCCTGGGGGGCAATGGGGGGGCTGCTGCTGCCCATCACCTACCGCTTCAAGCGCTGAGGGGGGGAAAGGGGGGCTATGGGATGGGGGGGCAATGGGGGGGCTGCTGCTGCCCATCACCTACCGCTTCAAGCGCTGAGGGGGGGAAGGGGGGGCTACGGGATGGGGGGGCAATGGGGGGGCTGCTGCTGCCCATCACCTACCGCTTCAAGCGCTGAGGGGGGGCTGGGGGGCCATGGGGGGGCTACAGCCTGGGGGGCAATGGGGGCTGCTGCTGCCCATCACCTACCGCTTCAAGCGCTGAGGGGGGGAAAGGGGGGCTATGGGATGGGGGCAATGGGGGGCTGCTGCTGCCCATCACCTACCGCTTCAAGCGCTGAGGGGGGGGTACGGGGGGGCTACAGCCTGGGGGGGCAATGGGGGCTGCTGCTGCCCATCACCTACCGCTTCAAGCGCTGAGGGGGGGGAAAGGGGGGGCTATGGGATGGGGGGGCAATGGGGGGGCTGCTGCTGCCCATCACCTACCGCTTCAAGCGCTGAGGGGGGAAAGGGGGGCTACGGGATGGGGGGGCAATGGGGGGGCTGCTGCTGCCCATCACCTACCGCTTCAAGCGCTGAGGGGGGCTGGGGGGGCCATGGGGGGGGCTACGGCCTGGGGGGGCAATGGGGGGGCTGCTGCTGCCCATCACCTACCGCTTCAAGCGCTGAGGGGGGGGAAAGGGGGGGCTACGGGATGGGGGGCAATGGGGGGCTGCTGCTGCCCATCACCTACCGCTTCAAGCGCTGAGGGGGGCTGGGGGGCCATGGGGGGGGCAATGGGATGGGGGGCAATGGGGGCTGCTGCTGCCCATCACCTACCGCTTCAAGCGCTGAGGGGGGGAAAGGGGGGCTACGGGATGGGGGGCAATGGGGGGGCTGCTGCTGCCCATCACCTACCGCTTCAAGCGCTGAGGGGGGCTGGGGGGCCATGGGGGGGCTACAGCCTGGGGGGCAATGGGGGGGCTGCTGCTGCCCATCACCTACCGCTTCAAGCGCTGAGGGGGGGTACGGGGGGGGCACAGCCTGGGGGGGCTGCTGCTGCCCATCACCTACCGCTTCAAGCGCTGAGGGGGGCTGGGGGGGCCATGGGGGGGGGGGTACGGGATGGGGGGGCAATGGGGGGGCTGCTGCTGCCCATCACCTACCGCTTCAAGCGCTGAGGGGGGGTACAGGGCTGGGGGGGGCTACGGGGGGGTGTGTTGAACCAGGGGGGTTGGACACAGGGAGAATCCCATGGCGGGGGGAGGGGTTTGGGGGGGGGTGGGATATGGGATGAGACCCCCTCCAGGGCTGCCCTCCCCCCCCCCAACCCCCAATGGGGTGGGACACCCCCCCCCCCGCCAGCAGGATGGGACCGTCCTGGGGGGGCAGGACAACCCCCCCCCCCCCCATTCCCCAACAGGATGGGACCCTCTCAGCAGGACGGGACCCCCCCCAACCGGAACAGGACCCCACCCCCCCACCGGGACAGGATCCCACCCCCCCAGGCTCCCCCCCCCCCCCCCGGGAAAGGAGCCCCCCCCCACCCGGGACAGGAGCCCCCCCCGGGAGCCCGGCCCCCTTTGGAGTAGATGGGGGAAGTCCCGGAGGGAACCCCCCCCCAAACCCCCCTTGGCCCCCCCGGGTGGTGCCCGGGGCCTCCCCGCCCCCCTCCCCCCCGCGGGTAACGGAGAAACCCCGGTTAAACCCGCCCCATCCCCCCCCCCGGTAACGGAACGCGGCGAATAAACGTGAGAACGAGGCTGGTTTGCGTCACGGCGCGTGGCGGGGTCAGGGGTCATCGGAGGGGGGGAGCGGGGAACGGGGACGGTACCGGTAGCACCGGGGAAGGGGACGGGCCTGGCTAGGCAGCCACTTCCGGCGCGGCGTGACGACACTTCCGGTAGCAGACCGGAAGTGCTCGCTCGGGGGAAGGGGAGGCGGGGAAGGGAGGCGGAAAGCGGCGAAGCGGAGGGGTAGCGGGGAGGGCGGGCGGAGGCAGCCGGGAGGAAGAGAAGACGAGCGGCCAATCGCGGTTCTACCGGGAACCTGCCGGTACCGAGCGGCCGAGGATCGGGAGTCGCCGAGGCTCCTCCCCGCCCGCCCCTTCCCTGTCGCCTCACTTCCGCCGGAAGTAGCGGCGCGGCGTGGCGGGGAGCCGAGCGACGCCGGAAGGAGCCGAGCGGCGCCGGAAATAGACGAGAGACGCCGAAAAGAGCCGAGCGACGCCGGGAAGAGCCGAGCGTCATCCCGAAGAGCTCCGAGCGGCGGCCGGAAGCTGCCGAGCGCGGGGCCGGAAGTTGCCGAGCGTTGTGGGGGGGGGGGGTGGGAAACCACGGTGCCGCCGCGGCCTGCGCGGGGTCGGGGCCTGGAGCGGGGCCGGGGCCGAGCCGGGAGCCGGGGCCGAGCCGGGAGCCGGGGCCGCCGTTGCCGCTGATCCTATCGCCGCCTCCGCCGCCGCCATGTCGGATTTCGACGAGTTCGAGCGGCAGCTCAACGAGAACAAACAAGGTACCGGCGGGGGGGGGAGGGGCCCCGCCCCCACCGGGCCGCGCCGGGAGGGGGAGGGGCGGGGGCTGGGGGGGGGCGCTGGGTGTCCTCCCGGGGGCTGCCCCGGGCCCTACAGACCCCGCCGGGGGTCTCTGAGCCCCTCACCCGCCGGTGAGGCCTACCTGTCGCCCCCCCCCCGCCAGGCTCTGCCCCTTTTGGGGGGGGGGGGTCTGTGCCCCCCCTCCCTCTCCCGGGCTCTGCTCCCCACCTCCCCCCAGCTCTGCTACTTTTGGGGGGGGGTGTGTTTCCTGGCCCCCCCTCACCCCCCCTGAGCTCTGACCCCCCTCAGTGGGATGCTCCCCCCTCCCCGAACCCTCCTTCTCCCCCTCCCCCCACTACAGCGCCACGGGGGGGCGGGGGGTCTCCATCCCCCCCCCCCCCAAACCCAGGCCCTCCCCTCGAGATTCCTCCTCTCCACGTGCTGCCCCCCCCAACGAGAGTCCCCCCCTCCCGGGGCCCTACAGCGGCGGGGGGGGCGGGGCACATGCGGGATGCGCGTTACCCGGGGAGGGTTTTGGGGGGGGTAGGGGGTGGTTGGTGCCCCCCCTCACCCGGTGCCCCCCCAGAGCGGGACAAGGAGAACCGGCACCGGAAGCGCAGCCACAGCCGTTCCCGCAGCCGGGACCGGAAGCGCCGCAGCCGCAGCCGGGACCGGAGGAACCGGGACCAGCGCAGCGTCTCCCGCGACCGCCGGCGGCGCCGGTACCGGGGGAGGGAGGGGAGGGAACAGCCGGTACCGGGGGAGGGGGAGGGGGAAGAGCCGGTACGGGGGGAGGGGGCGGGGGGAAGGGGGTATTGGGGGTGGGAAGGGTTTGGGGGGGTTATATGGGGTGAAGGGGGGTGATGGGAGGGGGGTAAATGGGGGGGGGGGTTAAAGGGGCTGCGGGGGGTGATGGGGGGGCGATGGGGGGGGGGTTAAATGGGGGTGGGGGGGTCTAATGGGGGGGATGGGTGGGGGATTAAATGGAGGGGGGTGTGATGGGGAGGGTGGGGGGTGATGGGTGGGGGGGTTAAATGGGGGGTAGGGGGGTTGAAGGGGGTGGGGGGGGTTGAAGGGGGGTGGGGGCTGATGGGGGGGTTAAATGGGGGGGGTTGAAGGGGGGCCTGTGATGGGAAAGGTGGGGGGTGATGGGTGGGGGGGGTGGTGTTTAAATGAGGGGGGGGTGTCACCCTGGGGCACAGACTTATGGGGTCTCTTCTCCTTCTCCCCCCTCCCCTCAGGTCGCCTTTGAGCCTTTCGGGACCCCTGAGGTGAGTCTGGGGGGGGTCCTGTGAGGTTGGGGGGGGCTGTGAGGTTGGGGGGGGCTGTGAGCCCGGAGGGGGGGGCTCATAGCCATGGGGGGGGTTGTTGGGGGGGTGGGGGGTGTCTGTGAGCCCTGAGGGGGTTCTCTGCAACCTGGGGGGGTTCTCTGGGGTTGGGGGGTTCTGTAGGGGTGGGGGGGCTGTGAGCCCTGCGGGGGGGATCCCCCCAGCCTGTCCCTGACCCCCCTCCCCATTTGCCCCCCCCCCAGCCGCTCCCCCCGTCATGAGAAGAAGAAGAAGATCCGCAAGTACTGGGACGTGCCCCCCCCGGCTTCGAGCACATCACCCCCATGCAGTACAAAGCCATGCAAGGTGCCCCCCGGGGACCCCCAGAGCCCCCCCAGACCCCCAACCCCCCTGTGCCCCCCCAAACCCCCCTGTGCCCCCCCCCCCGGCTTCGAGCACATCACCCCCATGCAGTACAAAGCCATGCAAGGTGCCCCCCGGGGACCCCCAGAGCCCCCTGTGCCCCCCCAGACCCCCAACCCCCGTACCCCCCCCAGACCCCCAACCCCCCTGTGCCCCCCCAAACCCCCCTGTGCCCCCCCCCCCGGCTTCGAGCACATCACCCCCATGCAGTACAAAGCCATGCAAGGTGCCCCCCGGGGACCCCCAGAGCCCCCCTGTGCCCCCCCCAGACCCCCCAACCCCCCCGTACCCCCCCCAGACCCCCAACCCCCCCTGTGCCCCCCCAAACCCCCCTGTGCCCCCCCCCCGGCTTCGAGCACATCACCCCCATGCAGTACAAAGCCATGCAAGGTGTCCCCCCAGGGACCCCCAGACCCCCCCAGACCCCCAACCCCCCTGTGACCCCCCCCCCAGACCCCCAACCCCCCCTGTGACCCCCCCAGCCCCCTCCCCAGCCCCCCCCCCAGCCGCGGGGCAGATCCCAGCCACGGCTCTGCTGCCCACCATGACCCCCGACGGGCTGGCCGTCACCCCAGCCCCTCCCCAGCCCCCTCCCCAGCCCCCTAACCCCTCCAGTGCCCCCCCCAGCCCCCCCCCAGCCCCCCCCCCTAACCCCCCCTGTGCCCCCCCCCAGCCGCGGGGCAGATCCCAGCCACGGCTCTGCTGCCCACCATGACCCCCGACGGGCTGGCCGTCACCCCCACGCCGGTGCCGGTGGTCGGCAGCCAGATGACACGCCAGGCCCGGCGCCTCTACGTGGGCAACATCCCCTTTGGCATCACTGAGGTACCACGGGGGGCTGGGGGGGTGGGGGCTGCTTTTGGGGGGGTCACCCCCTCATCACACCCCCCCACCCCCCGTTTCCCCTCGATTCCCCCTTTACCCCTCATTTCCCCCTCACAGCACCATTTCCCCCCCCAAACTCCCTCTTTGAGGGGTGTGATGGGGTAAACCCCCCCCCCTTCACTGTTTAACCCCCCTTATTTTTGGGGTGCCCCCCCTCTGTTTTAGGAAGCCATGATGGATTTCTTCAACGCCCAGATGCGCCTGGGGGGGCTGACGCAGGCGCCGGGTAACCCAGTCCTGGCTGTGCAGATCAACCAGGACAAGAACTTCGCCTTCCTGGAGGTAAGAAAGAGTTTTGGGGGGGGGTCCCCACACCTTTGGGGGGTCTTATTAATTGGGGACCCCCCTCACCCCCCCCAGTTCCGCTCTGTGGATGAGACCACTCAGGCCATGGCGTTCGACGGGATCATCTTCCAAGGGCAATCCCTCAAGATCCGGCGCCCCCACGACTACCAGCCCCTCCCAGGGATGTCTGAGAACCCCTCAGTCTATGTGCCTGGTGAGTTTTGGGGGGTGGGGGGCCAAACACCCCCCCCAACCCCGAGAAGGGGGTCCCAAATCCCCCCCACCCCCCCTCTCCTTCTCCTCCCTCCCTCTGCCGCCTCCTTCCTCCTCCCGCTGCCTCAGGGGGGTTATTAGGGGGCTGGGAGGGGTGGGTTTTGCTTTGGGGGGGGGCATAGGAAGGGTTGGGGGGGTGTAAAAGGGGGTGACCCCCCCCCAACGTGTGTTTTCAGCCCCCCTGTGTGTTTTTGGGGTGCTGATCCCCCTGCTTTGTGCCCCCCTCCCCCAGGAGTCATCTCCACAGTGATTGAGGTGTGGGGTTTACTTTTGGGGGGGCACAGGAGGGGTGTAAAAGGGGGTGAGCCTCCCCCCCAGTGTGTTTTGACCCCCCCCAGTGTGTTTTGACCCCCCCAGTGTGTTTTAAGCCCCCCCATATACTTTTGGGGTGCTCACCCCCCTTGTTTTGTGGCCCCCTCTCCCCAGGATCCATCTCCATTGTGGCTTAGGGGGGTTTTACTTTGGGGGGGTGCAGACAGGGATGGGGGTGTGTGAAAGGGGGTGTGCCCCCCCAGTGTGTGTTTTGAGCCCCCCCTTGTGTTTTTGGGGTGCTCACCCCCCTGTTCTGTCCCCCCTCCCTCCCCAGGAGTGGTCTCCACGGTGGTTCCTGACTCGGCTCACAAGCTGTTTATTGGGGGCTCCCCAACTACCTGAACGACGACCAGGTCAGTTTTGGGGGGGGAAACACCCCTCAGACCCCCCCCCACAACCCCACAGTGGGGGGGATCCCTGTGGGAGGAGGGGGAAAACAAAGGGACACCCCCTTTCCCCTCCCCCCCTTCCTTCTCCCCGCGGCGCTGAGGGTGGGATGGCTGGGCTGGGTGGGTGAGTTTGGGGGGGATCGTGGGGTACGTGGGGGTGCTGGGGGGGGCTCAGGGTGCTGCCACGCCCCCCACACCCCCTGTGCTGTGGCCCCCCCAGGTGAAGGAGCTGCTGACGTCGTTTGGGCCCCTGAAGGCCTTTAACCTGGTGAAGGACAGCGCCACCGGGCTGTCCAAGGGCTACGCCTTCTGCGAGTACGTGGACATCAACGTCACCGACCAGGTACCCCAAAGCACCCCTGGGACCCCCAGCCTCCTTAGCACCCACCCTGGGACCCCCACGGGACCCCCAGCCTCCTTAGCACCCACCCTGGGACCCCCATGGCACCCCCACGGGACCCCCAGCCTCCTTAGCACCCACCCTGGGACCCCATGGCACCCCCACGGGACCCCCAGCCTCCTTAGCACCCACCCTGGGACCCCCTGGGACCCCCACGGGACCCCCAGCCTCCTTAGCACCCACCCTGGGACCCCATGGCACCCCCACGGGACCCCCAGCCTCCTTAGCACCCACCCTGGGACCCCCATGGCACCCCCACGGGACCCCCAGCCTCCTTAGCACCCACCCTGGGACCCCCATGGCACCCCCACGGGACCCCCAGCCTCCTTAGCACCCACCCTGGGACCCCCATGGCACCCCCACGGGACCCCCAGCCTCCTTAGCACCCACCCTGGGACCCCCATGGCACCCCCACGGGACCCCCAGCCTCCTTAGCACCCACCCTGGGACCCCCATGGCACCCCCACGGGACCCCCAGCCTCCTTAGCACCCACCCTGGGACCCCCATGGCACCCCCACGGGACCCCCAGCCTCCTTAGCACCCACCCTGGGACCCCCACGGGACCCCCAGCCTCCTTAGCACCCACCCTGGGACCCCCATGGCACCCCCACGGGACCCCCAGCCTCCTTAGCACCCACCCTGGGACCCCCACAGCACCCCCAGTCTCCTTAGGGCCCACCCTGGCACCCCTGAACCCACCAGGGACCCACTCGGACCCCAACAACCCACCCAGGAGCCACCCAGACCCCCAAAACCTCCTTAGGACCCCCCTGGGACCCCCCAAACCTCCTTAGGACCCCCACGGGACCCCCAACCTCCTTAGGACCCACCCTGGGACCCCTGGGACCCCCACGGGACCCCCAGCCTCCTTAGGGCCCACCCTGGGACCCCCTGGGACCCCCACGGGACCGCCAGCCTCCTTAGCACCCACCCTGGGACCCCCCAACCTCCTTAGGACTCACCCTGGGACCCCCTGGGACCCACCCTGAGACCCCCCAACCTCCTTAGGACCCACCCTGGGACCCCCCAAACCCCCGGGACCCACTGGGACCCCAGCAACCCACCCAGGAGCCACCCAGACCCCCCAAACCTCTTTAGGACCCACCTGGGACCCACCCTGGGACCCCCCCAAACCTCCTTAGGTCCCCCAAACCTCTCAATACACCCCCAAACCCCTCGGTGCCCCCCAGAGCCCCCCCAGCCCCCTCTAACCCCCCTTGCACCCCCCAGGCCATTGCAGGGCTGAACGGGATGCAGCTCGGGGACAAGAAGCTGCTGGTGCAGAGGGCGAGTGTGGGGGCCAAGAACGCCACCCTGGTGAGTGGGGCCGGGCCTGGGGGGGGCACGGGGGGGCTGGGGGTCTTTGGGGGGTTGGGAGGAGGATTTGAGGGTCTTTGGGGGGCTCTGAGGGGCTGGGTTGGGGGGAGCTGGGGATGTGGCTGTAGCGAGCTTGGGGGGGGGGGGGGAAGGATCTCAGGGATTATTTGGGGGGGTAGGACCCCAGGAATTTGGGGAGGGGGGTCAGGAATTAGGTTGGGGGGGAGCAGGACCCCAGGGATTATTTTGGGGGGCAGGATCCCTTAGATTATGGGGGGAGGGGCAAAACCCCAGGGATTTGGGGGGGGCAGGATATTAGGAACAGGGCTTTTGGGGGGGATCCCCCCTTTTCTGGGGTGTTTTAATGTTGGGGGGTGGAGGTTTTGGGGGTGGGGTGCACCCTCTTTATCCAAGAGGTGCCCCCTGTTTCCAGCCAGGATTGGGGGGAGGGTGCAGGTGTAAGGGGGGATTAATGAGGGGCTGGGCTAATGAGGGGATATGGGGGGCAGGGACCAGGGGGGATAATGGGGGGGGGGGACGACAAGGGGGGATGAGGGGCAGGGTTAAGGGGGGCAGGGATGATGGGGGGGACAATGGGGGGTGGGGATAAGGGGGGATAGTGAGGGGGGGTGGGGATAACAAGAAGGGGGGTGGGGGGGTGATGGGGGGCTGGGCTTGGGTGAGAGGAATGGGGGGGTGATGTGGGGGGGGCAGGGCTTGGGGGAGGGGAATGGGGGGGTGATGTGGGGGGCAGGGCAAGTGGGAGGGGGATGGGGATGGGGGGCAATAAGGGGGCAGGGCTTAGGGGAGGGTGCTGGGGGGGTTCATGGGGGGAGTGGGCTGGGGGGGTGATGTGGGGGGCAGGGCTTGGGGGAGGGTGCTGGGGGGGTGCTGGGGGTAGGGGGCTGGGGGGGTGATGTGGGGGGCAGGGCTTGGGGGAGAGGGCTGTGGGGGGGTGATGTTGGGGGGGCAGGGCTTATGGGAGGGCAATGTGGAAGCTGACAAGGGGGTGGGGGGGTGGGGGTAGGAGTAGGGGGGTGGGGGTAGGGATGGGGATGGGGAGGGTAGGGGTGGGGAGGGTGGGGGTAGGGGTGGGAGGGCTAGGGATGGGGGGTAGGGGTAGGGATGGGGAGGGTGGGGATAGGGATGGGGGGTAGGGATGGGGGGTGAGGGTAGGGGTGGAGGGGATGGGGTGGGGGGTAGGGATGGTGGGGGTGGGGGTAGGGATGGGGGGTAGGGGTAGGGGTGGGGGTAGGGATGGGGGGGTAGGGGTAGGGGTGGAGGGGATGGAGTGGGGGGTAGGGATGGTGGGGGTGGGGGGTAGGGATGGGGGGTAGGGGTAGGGGTGGGGGTAGGGATGGGGGGGTAGGGGTAGGGGTGGGGGGTCGGGGGTGGGGGTAGGGATGGGGGGGTAGGGGTAGGGGTGGGGGTAGGGATGGGGGGTAGGGGTAGGGAGGGTGGGGGTGGGGGGTCGGGGTGGGGGTAGGGATGGGGGGGTAGGGGTGGGGGTGGGGGTAGGGATGAGGGGTAGGGGTAGGGATGGTGGGGGTGGGGGGTCGGGGTGGGGGTAGGGATGGGGGGTAGGGGTAGGGGTGGGGGTAGGGATGAGGGGTAGGGGTAGGGAGGGTGGGGGTGGGGGGTCGGGGTGGGGGTAGGGATGGGGGGTAGGGCTAGAGGCGGTGGGGGCGGTCTGGCTGTTTTCCCAGCTCCTCCCCCTAACCCCCCCGCTGTCGTGTGTGTGCCCTCCCCCTCCCTTCCCCCTTCCCTTCCCCTCCCTCCCCCTTTCCCCCTTTCCCCCTTCCCCTCTCCCTTCCCCCCACCCTCCCCACCCCCCCGGCCCCCCCCCCCCCCCCCAATCCTCAGAGCACGATAAACCAGACCCCGGTGACGCTGCAGGTGCCGGGGCTGGTGAGCTCGCAGGTGCAGGTGGGGGGGCACCCCACGGAGGTGCTGTGCCTCATGAACATGGTGCTGCCCGAGGAGCTGCTGGACGACGAGGAGTACGAGGAGATCGTGGAGGACGTCAGGGACGAGTGCGGCAAGTACGGCGCCGTCAAGAGCATCGAGATCCCCCGGCCCGTCGACGGCGTCGAGGTGCCGGGCTGCGGCAAGGTGAGGGGAGCTGGGGGTGCTGGGACAGACTGGGAGCACTGGGAGGGGCGCTGGGAGCACTGGGAGGGGCGCTGGGACAGACTGGGAGGGGACTGGGAGCAATGGGCAGGGCACTGGGACAGACTGGGAGCACTGGGAGGGGACTGGGAGTACTGGGAGGGGCGCTGGGAGCACTGGGAGGGGCGCTGGGACAGACTGGGAGGGGACTGGGAGCAATGGGCAGGGCACTGGGACAGACTGGGAGCACTGGGAGGGGCGCTGGGACAGACTGGGAGGGGACTGGGAGCAATGGGCAGGGCACTGGGACAGACTGGGAGCACTGGGAGGGGACTGGGAGTACTGGGAGGGGCGCTGGGAGCACTGGGAGGGGCGCTGGGACAGACTGGGAGGGGACTGGGAGCAATGGGCAGGGCACTGGGACAGACTGGGAGCACTGGGAGGGGCGCTGGGAGCACTGGGAGGGGCGCTGGGACAGACTGGGAGGGGACTGGGAGCAATGGGCAGGGCACTGGGACAGACTGGGAGCACTGGGAGGGGCGCTGGGAGCAATGGGAGGGGCGCTGGGACAGACTGGGAGGGGACTGGGAGCAATGGGCAGGGCACTGGGACAGACTGGGAGCACTGGGACAGGGACAGACTGGGAGCACTGGGAGGGGCGCTGGGAGCACTGGGAGGGGCGCTGGGAGCAATGGGAGGGGCGCTGGGACAGACTGGGAGGGGACTGGGAGCAATGGGCAGGGCACTGGGACAGACTGGGAGCACTGGGAGGGGCGCTGGGAGCACTGGGAGGGGCGCTGGGACAGACTGGGAGGGGACTGGGAGCAATGGGCAGGGCACTGGGACAGACTGGGAGCACTGGGAGGGGCGCTGGGACAGACTGGGAGGGGACTGGGAGCAATGGGCAGGGCACTGGGACAGACTGGGAGCACTGGGACAGGGACAGACTGGGAGCACTGGGAGGGGCGCTGGGAGCACTGGGAGGGGCGCTGGGACAGACTGGGAGGGGACTGGGAGCAATGGGCAGGGCACTGGGACAGACTGGGAGCACTGGGAGGGGCGCTGGGAGCAATGGGAGGGGCGCTGGGACAGACTGGGAGGGGACTGGGAGCAATGGGCAGGGCACTGGGACAGACTGGGAGCACTGGGACAGGGACAGACTGGGAGCACTGGGAGGGGCGCTGGGAGCACTGGGAGGGGCGCTGGGAGCAATGGGAGGGGCGCTGGGACAGACTGGGAGGGGACTGGGAGCAATGGGCAGGGCACTGGGACAGACTGGGAGCACTGGGGGCACTGGGACAGACTGGGAGCACTGGGCAGGGCACTGGGACAGACTGGGAGCACTAGGAAGGGCATTGAGACAGACTGGGGGCACTGGGCGGGGCACTGGGAGCACTAGGAAGGGCACTGGGAGCACTGGGCAGGGCACTGGGACAGACTGGGAGCACTGGGAAGGGCACTGGGAGCACTGGGCGCGGCACTGTGACAGACTGGGAGCACTGGGAAGGGCACTGGGAGCACTGGGAGCACTGGGACAGACTGGGAGCACTATGAAGGGCACTGGGACAGACTGGGAGCACTGGGCGGGGCACTGGGAGCACTGGGAGGCACTGGGAGCACTGGGAGGGCACTGGGAGTGTCGAGGTGCCCGGCTGCGGAAAGGTGAGGGGCGCTGGGACAGACTGGGAGCACTGGGCGGGGCACTGGGCGGGGCACTGGGAGCACTGGGAGAGACTGGGAGCACTGGGAGAGGCACTGGGAGCATTGGGCAGGGCACTGGGACAGACTGGGAGCACTGGGAGGGGACTGGGACAGACTGGAAGCACTGGGCAGGGCACTGGGAGCACTGGGCAGGGCACTGGGACAGACTGGGAGCACTGGGCGGGGCACTGAGAGTGTTGAGGTGCCCGGCTGCAGGAAGGTGAGGGGTGCTGGGAGTACTGGGACAGACTGGGAGCACTGGGAAGGGCACTGGGACAGACTGGGAGCACTGGGAAGGGCACTGGGACAGACTGGGAGCACTGGGCGGGGCACTGGGACAGACTGGGAGCACTGGGAAGGGCACTGGGACAGACTGGGAGCACTGGGCGGGGCACTGGGACAGACTGGGAGCACTGGGAGGGGCACTGGGAGCACTGGGAGGGGCACTGGGACAGACTGGGAGCACTGGGAAGGGCACTGGGACAGACTGGGAGCACTGGGAGGGGCGCTGGGAGCACTGGGACCTGTGTGATGGGGGCATCCCCAGTGTGCGAGGGGCTGGTACTGGGAGCACTGGGGTGTGACTGGGCTGGGGGCAGCCCGGGACCCCTGTAACTGCTTCTGCCCCCCCGCCCCATCGCCCCCCATCTGCCCCCCCTTGTGTCCCCCTTTTGCCCCCCTTTCTGCCCCCATCCCCTTTTTGCCCCCCTGTTCCCCCCTTTCCTCCCCCCATTGCCCCCCTTTTGGCCCCCCCCATACCCCCCTTTTTGCCCCCCCCGTTTTGCCCCCCCTTTTTGCCCCCTTTTCGACCCCCTTTTCGGCCCCCCCTTTGCCCCCTATTCCCCCATCTGCCCCCCCCTTTGCCCCCTTTTTGCCCCCCCACCCCCCTTTTCTCCCCCCTTTCCTTCCCCCCTCATTCCCCCATCTGCCCCCCTCCCCCTTTTTGCCCCCCTTCCCCCTGTTCCCTCCTTTCCTCCCCCCTTTTCGCCCCTCTTTTTGCCCCCTCTTTGCCCCCCCATTCCCCTTTTTGCCCCCCTTTTGCCCCCTGTTCCCCCTTTTGCCCCCCTTCCCCCTTGTTCCCCCCCTTTTTGCCCCCCCTTTGCCCCCTCCTTTGCCCCCTTTTTTGCCCCCCTTCCCCCCTGTTCCCCCCTTTTTTGCCCCCCTTCCCCCTGTTCCCCCCTTTTGCCCCCCTTCCCCCCTGTTCCCCCCTTTTTGCCCCCCTTCCCCCCTGTTCCCCCCTTTTGCCCCCCTTTCCCCCTGTTCCCCCTTTCTTTCCCCCCCTTTGCCCCCCTCCCCCTTTTTCCCCCCTTTGCCCCCCTCCCCCTTTTTGCCCCCCTCCCCCTTTTTGCCCCCCTTTCCCCCCTGTTCCCCCCTTTCTTTTCCCCCCTTTGCCCCCCTCCCCCTTTTTCCCCCCCTTTGCCCCCCTCCCCCTTTTTGCCCCCCTCCCCCTTTTTGCCCCCCTTTCCCCCCTGTTCCCCCCCTCTTTGCCCCCCCATTCCCCTTTTTGCCCCCCTTTTTGCCCCCTGTTCCCCCCCTTTGCCCCCCCCCTTTGCCCCCCTGTTCCCCCCTTTTGCCCCCCTTCCCCCCTGTTCCCCCCTTTTGCCCCCCTTCCCCCCTGTTCCCCCCCCTTTGCCCCCCTGCCCCCCTTCTTGCCCCCCCTTTGCCCCCCCATCCCCATTTTGCCTCTCCTTTTTGCCCCCTTTCCCCCTTGTTCCCCCCTTTCCTCCCCCCTTTTTGCCCCCCTTTCCCCCTGTTCCCCCCTTTGCCCCCCCCCCTTTTGCCCCCCCTGCCCCCCTTCTTGCCCCCCTGCCCCCCCCTTTGCCCCCCTGCCCCCCTTCTTGCCCCCCCTTTGCCCCCCCATCCCCATTTTGCCTCTCCTTTTGCCCCCCTTCCCCCTTGTTCCCCCCTTTCCTCCCCCCTTTTTGCCCCCCCTTCCCCCCTGTTCCCCCCTTTGCCCCCCCCCTTTTTGCCCCCCTGCCCCCCTTCTTGCCCCCCCTGCCCCCCCTTTGCCCCCCCTGCCCCCCCAGATCTTCGTGGAGTTCACCTCGGTGTTCGACTGCCAGAAGGCCATGCAGGGGCTGACGGGCCGCAAGTTCGCCAACAGAGTGGTGGTCACCAAGTACTGCGACCCCGACTCCTACCACCGGCGGGACTTCTGGTAGCCACGGGGGGGGGCGCGACCCCCCTCGGCCCCCGGACCCCCCAGGCAGACCCCGGACCCCCCCCAGCCCCCCAAAACCCCCCTCACCCCACCCCCCCCCCCAGACCAGCCCCTTCCCCTGTGCTACCAGCCCGACTCCGGCCACTGCTGGGACTCCTGGAAGCTATGGGGGGTTTGGGGGGCCTGAGGGGGCACACCAGCCCCCGACCCCCCCAGACCCCCTCAGCACCCCCCACCCCCCAAAACCCCCCAGCCCCCAAAACCCCCCCCCCCCCAGACCCAACCCCTCCCCTGCACTACCAGCCTGACTCCGGCCACTGCTGGGACTCCTGGAAGCTATGGGGGGTTTGGGGCCTGAGGGGGCACACCCAGCCCCCCGACCCCCCAGACCTCCTCACCCCCCAAGCACCCCTCACCCCCCAAACCCTCCTCACCCCCCCAGACCAGCCCCTTCCCCTGTGCTACCAGCCCGACTCCGGCCACTGCTGGGACTCCTGGAAGCTATGGGGGGGTTTGGGGGGCCTGAGGGGGCACACCCAGCCCCCCGACCCCCCCAGACCTCCTCACCCCCCCAAGCACCCCTCACCCCCCCCAAAACCCTCCTCACCCCCCCCCAGACCAGCCCCTTCCCCTGTGCTACCAGCCCGACTCCGGCCACTGCTGGGACTCCTGGAAGCTATGGGGGGGTTTGGGGGGCCTGAGGGGGGCACACCCCGCCCCCGACCCCACCCAGACCCCCCCAAACACACCCTGGACCCCCCCAAACCCCCCAGCCCAGCCCCCTGCACACCCCCCCCCCCCCATTACAGCCACCCCAACTCCTGCCACTGCTGGGACTCCTGGAAGCTCAAGGGGGGTTTGGGGGGCCTGAGGGGGGCACACCCAGCCCCTGCCCCCCCAGACCCCCCCAAACACCCCCTGGACCCCCCCAGCCCCCCCCCCCCAGCACTGCAACCCCAACTCCTACCAGTGCCGGGACTCCTGGGGGGCACAACCCCTCGCCCCCCTACCCCAAGACACCCCCCCCCCTACTCTGCCCCTCCCCCATCACCCCCCCCCCCTTTGGCTCCTCTTGGTTTATTCTGCCCCTCCCCCCACCGGGGTTTGGCTTTTGGGGGGGGTGTGTCTCCCCCTCGGTTCAGCAGTGTGTCCTCCCCCCCCTCCCCCCATCACCCCCTCCCCCCCCCCAAGTGCTGGTCTCTTCGTTGTAGCGCCCCTCCCCCCTCCCCCCACCCCTCCCCCATCCCCCCCGCCCCTCCCCCCCCCCGCCCCTCCCCCCCTTTGTGGCGTTTCATATCGGCGGAAAACAAACCGGGGCCCCTCCCCCCCTCGCCCCTCCCCCCTCCCCCTCTCCTCCCCCCGCCCCTCCCCCCCTCCCAATTAAACGATTTTTCCAATGAGCCGGAGTCGTGTCTTTTGGGGGGGGGAGGGGCGGAATCCACCCCCCCTCCCCAGCCCCCAATCTTCCCCTGACCCCCCCCCACCCCCATTTCCCCCCCCGACCCCCCCCCCAATTTCACCATCTGAGTGACACACGTTTATTCCCCGCCCCTCCCCCCTTGTGGTTAATTGGGGGGGGGGGGGGCACAGGGCAGCACGCGCAGGGCTGGGGGAGGGGTGGGTGGGGGGAGGGGCCCTGGGGGTGGAGGTCGGTGGGTGGGGGGAGGGGTCCCGGGAGGGGAGGGTCGGGGGGGGGGTCACAGGGCTGGGGGGAGGGGTCGGTGGGGGAGGGGTCGGTGGGGGGTGTGGGTGGGGGGAGGGGTCAGGGGAGGTCACAGGGCTGGGGGGAGGGGTCGGGGGGCTGTGTGTGTCGGTGGGGGGAGGGGTCGGTGAGGGAGGAGGGGGGTGTGGGTGGGGGTCGGGGTCAGGGGGGCCGCAGCGCGCGCAGCACGCGCAGCGCGAGGGGCCGCAGGTGGGGGCGGGGCGCGCGCGGCGGCAGCAGCAGCAGCAGCAGCTCCTCGCGCAGCGGCAGCGCGAGCCCGCAGTGGGTGGGCCGAGCCACGTACCGCAGCGCGAGGGGGGCGGGGCCTGGGGGGGCGGGGTCAACACCGGCACCCCCGAAACCCCACCGACCCCTCCCGCACCACCCCCTCCCCGCTCCCCCCGACCCCCAGCTGGCCCCCCTGACCCCCAACTGACCCCCCCGACCCCCAGCTGACCCCCCCCCCAGACCCTCAGCCGACCCCCCCCCGACCCCCAACTGCTCCCCCCGACCCCCAGCTGACCCCCCCAGACCCCCAACTGACCCCCCAGACCCATAACTGGCACCTCCAGACCCCCAACTGACCCCCCCCTGCACCCAACTGACCCCCCCAGACCCCTAAATGACCCCCTGACCCCCCTGACTCCCAACTGACCCCCCCGCCCCCCAACTGACCCCCCCAGACCCCCAAATGACCCCCCCTGACCCCCAGCTGACCCCCCCAGACCCCCAAGTGCCCCTCACCCCCCCCCAAAAACCCCTCCAGACCTCAAACTACCCCCCTGAACCCCCAAATGCCCCCCCAGACCCCCAATTGCCCCTCACCCCCCGCCCCCAAACCCCCTCCAGACCCCCAAGTGACCCCCCCGACCCCAAACTAACCCCCTTGGAGCCCCAAATGCCCCCTTCCCCCAATCACCCCCCCCAATCACACGGGGGGTCCCCCCAGCTCCTCCCCCCTCACCTGGGGGTGCCCCCCTCCTGGGGGCAGCACTGGGGCCCCAGTAGCTCGTAGAGGTGCTGCAGGGCGGCCCCGCGGCGCTGGGGGGGCAGGACCCCGTCTGGGGGGGGGCAGGAGGGAAAAGGGGGGTCAGGGGAGTTTTGGGGGGCTGGGGGGCTGGGGGGAGGGGTCACACACCTACCCTGGGCCCCCCCGGGGCGATGCCGCTCTGGGTCTGGCCGTGCTGGTGGTGGATCAGCAGGTACCTTGGGGGGGGGGGGTGTCACCCCAAAAGGGGTCAGGACCCCCCTGAAAAGGGGGTGACCCCCCCCCAGAGGAGCAGGACCCCCCCCAAAAGGGATCCAGCCCCACCAAAAGGGCTCACAGGCCCCCCCACACCCCCCCCGCGGGTCTCATACCCCCCAAAAAGGGGCTGAGCCCCCCCCAATAGACCAGACCCCCCCTCCACCCCAAATAGGGGGTGACCCCTTCCCCCGCCCCTCCCCCACTCACGCCAGCACCCCGGGGGGCAGCGGGGGGTGGGGGATGGGCCAGACGCCGCAGCTGCTCCAGGACGGGACCCCAAAACCGGGGCACGAGCTGGGGGGGGAGGGGGATAAGGGGGTGTCATGGGGGTGGGGGGAGGGGAGCTCCCCCAGCCCCTCCCCCTCCCGCCCCTCCCCCTCCCCCTGCCCTCACTTGGGTCTGGATGAGCTGCAGGGGGGGAGGGGCCGCAGAGCAGCGCGACCCCCACCCCCGGCACGAGCTGGAGCACGAGGAGCCGGTGGGGGACCTGGGGGGGAGGGGGGAGGGGAGAGGTCAGGGTGGGGGAGGGGGGAAGGGGGTGGGGGAGGGGTCATTGGGGAAGGGGGGGTAGATGGGATGGGGAGGGGTCAGTGGGGGGGAGGGGTCTGTGGGGGAGGGGCAACCAGTGTGGGGGAGGGGTGGTGGGGGAGGGGTTGGGGTATAGGGGTGGGGGAGGGGGTGTAAGGGGTGGGGGAGGGGGTGGGGGTGGGGAGGGGTGTAAGGGGTGGGGAGGGGATATGGGGTGGGGGGTATAAGGGGTGGGGAGGGGTATCAAGGGTGGGGGAGGGGTATATGGGGTGGGGAGGGGTCAGTGGATGGAGAGCTCAATGGGGGAGGGGCATGAGGAGCTGGGGGAGGGGCAATGAGCCTGGGGGCGGGGCATGAAGTTGGGGGGAGGGGCTCCAATCCCCCTCCCCCCGCCCCTCCCCCACTCACCGTGGGGCTGCTGTGGGGCAGGTAGACAGGCAGGTCCCGAGCTGTGGGGCCGGGGGGGTGGGGTCTGCCCCTCCCCCTTCCCCCCCCATATCACCCCCCCAGCAGCGCCGTGTCGGGGGGGGGCAGCCCCCACCACGGGGGGTCGCCAGCAGCACCCGGCCCCCCCAGCAGCCCCCCCAACCCCGTCTGCGCCGCCCCCGCGAACTGCTCCAGCCGCTCCTGGGGGGGGAGGGGAAAAAGGGGGTTCAGGGCACCCTGCCCCCCCCCCAAAAACACCCTGAAACCCCCCCCCACTCGAGAGGGGTGGGGGAGGGGATTTGGGGGGGGAGGGTGGGTTTTGAGGGGGGGAGGGGATTTTTGGGGGGGGTTGGTACCTGAAGTGCATCACGGGGGGGTCCTGGGGGGAGGGGGCAGGAGGGGGGCCCAAACCCAGCCCCCCCAGCCCCCCCAGGAGGCCAATAAGGCATCGATCAGCCCGAAGCAGCTCTGGGGGGGGGGGAGGGGGGTTAAACCTGACCCCAACCCCCCCAGGACCCCCCCAAACCCCCTCAGGACCCACCCCAGCCCCCCCAGCCCCCCCATACCCTCAGGTCCCGCTTGAGCCGCTCCACGTTGCGGATGGGCACCAGTTCGTCCAGTCCCAGCACCAGCACCTGCGGCAATGGGAGGGACTGGGAGCACTGGGGGGAGGTGGGGGGGGCACGGGGATGGACTGGGAACACTGGGAGGGGCAATACAGAGGGACTGGGAGAACTGGGGGGGGCAGTGGGATGGACTGGGTGGGAACTGGGATGGACTGGGAGCACTGGGAAGGGGTCTGGGTGGGAACTGGGATAGACTGGGAGCACTAGGGGGGCACTGGGATGGACTGGGAGCACTGGGAAGGGGTCTAGGTGGGAACTGGGATGGACTGGGAGCACTGGAAAGGGGTCTGGGTGGGAATTGGGATAGACTGGGAGTACTGGGAGCACTGGGATGGACTGGGAGCACTGGGAAGGGGTCTGGGTGGGAACTGGGATGGACTGGATGCACTGGGAAGGGGTCTGGGTGGGAACTGGGATAGACTGGGATTACTGGGAGGGCACTGGGATGGACTGGGAGCACTGGGAAGGGGTCTGGGTGGGGACTGGGATAGACTGGGAGTACTGGGAGGGCACTGGGATGGACTGGGAGCTCTGGGGTCGCAGGGGCTGGCCCACACTGGTCCATACTGGTCCATACTGGTGCCATGTGGGGGGAGGGGACTCACCATGGCGCTGAAGGCGGAGTCCAGGAGGGGCCGCAGGGCGGGGCCGGGGGCGGGGCCAAGAGCGATCAGGGTGATGCTGGGGCGGGGCAGGGTCAGGAAGCCCCGCCCACTGCCACAAAGCTCCGCCCACCACTAAGAGCCCACCCACCTCCAAGTCCCACCCCCAACCCCCACCCAAGCCCCGCCCCCTCCACAAGCCCCACCCACCAACAGCCCCACCCACCTCAAAAACCCCACCCCAAAGCCCCACCCTGCGCAAGCCCCGCCCGCCTCCACAAGCCCCGCCCACTAACAGCCCCACCCACCTCAAAAGCCCCACCCCAAAGCCCCACCCTGCTCAACCCCCGCCCAACCCAAGCCCCCCCAAGCCACACCCACTCCCAAAGCCCCACCCCCAGCCCAAAGCCCCGCCCCCCTCAGGCCCCGCCCACCTGTGCCCGTAGCCGGCCCAGGCCAGGCGCGTGGTGGGCGTGGCCGCCGCGCGCAGCCCCACCCCCGCCCCCGCCCCGAACATGTGGACGCCGTTCAGGGACCCGATGAGGGGGAAGGGCAGCTGCGGGGGCAGAGGTCAGAGGTCAGCGCTGGGGTCAGGGGTCACCCTTCCCCCCAACCCCCCTGGGGGGCGGGGCCTCACCTGGGGGCGGGGCCGGCCCCCCGCACGCGGCAGAAGAGCGGCAGCCCGCTGCCCGCAGCCAGGCAGAGCAGGCACAGGGCCCCGCCCTCCGCCATGGACACGCCCCCTCGGCAAAGACACGCCCCCCTCAGCTCCAAGCCACGCCCCCCTTCCAGGCAAGCGGCCAGCCAATCGCCTTCAGCCCCTGGCAGCCTTTAGGCCCCGCCCACGCCTTCAAAGCCCCGCCCCGAGGCCCCGCCCCCACAAGGAGGGGTTAGAGAAGCCCCGCCCATGCCATCAGACCACGCCCACTCGCCTGCAGGACACACCCCCAACCTTGCAAAGCCCCGCCCACAACTCAAGCCCCGCCCACACGCCTCAGACCCCGCCTGTCCCTCTCTGACCCCCCGCCCCCCTCAGGCCCCGCCCACAGCTTTAAACCCCGCCCCCGGTCCTCAGGCCCCGCCCCCGCCTCAAATCACACCTAGCTAGGCCCGCCCACTGCTCTCAGGCCCCGCCCCTGCTCTCAGGCCCCACCCACTGCACTCTCAGGCCCCGCCCACAGCCCTCTCAGGCCCCACCCACTGCACTCTCAGGCCCCGCCCACAGCCCTCTCAGGCCCCGCCCACACCCTCCAGCCCCCCGCTCTCAGGCCCCGCCCAGAGCCCTCTCAGGCCCCACCCACTGGCCTCTCAGCCCCGCCCACTCCTGCTCAGGCCCCGCCCGCGCCCTCCAGCCCCACCCCAGGCCCCGCCCCCGCTCTCAGGCCCCGCCCCCTCTCTCCCCTCTCTCTCTCTCCCGCCCTCCCCCGTCCCCGCGCTCGCGCTCAGCTCCCTCCCGCCGCCATTTCCAACCCCCTCCCCCCGCCGCGCTGCACGCCGGGAGCGCCGCGCGCGGTTGCCAAGGCGCCGCTTCCCGAGGGCGGGATTGCGTGCGTGCGAGCGGAACTTCCGGGGCGGGACTTCCGGTGGAGGTGGTGGAGCAGGGGGAGCAGTTCCGGGTTGTCCGGGCCCCGTCGCCGCCGCCGGTAGCGGGGTCCCTGGGCCGCCCCCCGGCCCCGCCATGGTGGTGCCGGCCCTGGAGCCCCCGGCCCGCTCGGGGCCATGGTGGCCGACGTGGTGTTCGTCATCGAGGGCACGGCCAACCTGGGGCCCTACTTCGAGGCGCTGCGCAAGCACTACCTGCTGCCCGCCATCGAGTGAGCGCGCGGACACCGGGACCCCCTGGCACCCCCCGGGACCCCCTGGCACCCCCCGGGACCCCCTGGCACCCCCCGGGACCCCCCGGGACCCCCCCGGGACCCCCCCGGGACCCCCTGGGACCCCCTGGCACCCCCCGGGACCCCCGGGACCCCCCGGGACACCTTGGGACCTCCTGGGACCCCCTGGGACCTCCCCGAGACCCCCCGGGACCCCCTGGGACCACCCCAGGACCCCCCGGGACCCTCCCGGGATCCCCCGGGACCCCCCCCCGGGCCTCCCCGGACCCCCTGAGACCACCCGGGACCCCCTGGCACCCCCTTTGGACCCCCCCGGACCCCCCGGGACGCCTCCGAAACCCCCTGGGACCCTCGGGACCACCCCAGGACTCCCCAGACCCCCCCCCCCCCGGCACCCCCTGGGAACCCCCGGGACCCCCTGAGACCCCCTGGGACCCCCCCCCCGGGACCATCCCAGGACCCTCCCAGGACCCCTCCCGGGATCCCCCTGGCACCCCCTGAGACCACCCGGTACCCCCTGGGACCTCCTGGGACCCCCCTGGCACCCCCCGGGACCCCCTGGGACCCCCCCAGACCCCCTGAGACCACCCGGAACCTCCCTCCGGAACCTCCCGGGACCCCCCCGGCACCCCTTGGGACCCCCCGGGCCCCCCGTGCCCCCTGAGACCACCCGGCACCCCCTGGGACCCTCCCCCGGGACCCCCTGGGACCCCTTGAGATACCCCGGGACCCACAGACCCCACTGGGACCCCCCCGGGCCCCCTCGGGACCTCCCCATGGGACCCCCGGGATCCACAGGGACCCTCCCCGGACCCAAAGACACCCCCCCCCAGGACCCCCTGAGACCCACAGACCCCCCGGGATTCCCCAGCGCCCCCCCAACTCCCCCCCTCACCCCCCATCCCCCCCCCAGGTACTTCAACGGGGGCCCCCCGCAGAGACCGACTTCGGAGGCGACGTGGGTACCCCGGGGACCCCCCCGGGGGCGGGGGGGGCAGGGGGGTCGTTGGGTACTTACCGGCCCCCCTTGCCCCTCCCCAGTTTGGGGGTACCCAGTACAGCCTGGGGGTGTCCAGGGCGGGCAGTGGGGGGCACTGGGGTGACCTGGGGATGCGGTGGGGTGTCCTGGGGGTGCAGTGGGGGGCCAGGGGGGGCAGTGGGGGGTCGTTGGGTACTGACCGGCCCCCCTTGCCCCCCCCCAGTTTGGGGGTACCCAGTACAGCCTGGGGGTGTCCAGGGGGGCAATGGGGTGACCTGGGGATGCAGTGAGGTGTCGTGGGGATGCAGTGGGGTGTCCTGGGGGTGCAGTGGGGGGCAGGGGGGGCGCAGGGGGCGGGGGGGTCGTTGGGTACTGACCGGCCCCTCTTGCCCCCCCCCCAGTTTGGGGGTACCCAGTACAGCCTGGTGGTGTTCAACACCGTGGACTGTGCCCCCGAGTCGTACGTCCAGTGCCACGCGCCCACCAGCAGCGCCTGGGAGTTCCTCACCTGGCTGGACAGCATCCAGTGAGGGGGGCGGGGGGGGGCATGGGGGGGCCGGGGGGGGGCGATTTGGGGGGGGGGGAATCCCGAGGGAGGGGGTTCATCTGGGGAGGGGGGAGCTGGGGAAACAAGCCCAGGGATGGGGAGGGGGATTGAGGGGGGGGACTGGGAAGAGTGGGGGGAAAGGGGGGGGAACCCTGGGGGAGGTGGTTTTGGACCCTGGGTGGGCTTTTGGGGGGGGGGTAATTTGGGGGGTATTTAAGGGGGTATTTAATTGGGGGGGTGTTAATCTGGGGAGGGGGAGCTGGGGAAACAAGCCCAGGGCTGGGGAGGGGGATTGGGGGGGCTGGGAGGAGTGGGGGGAAGGGGGGGGCACCCTGGGGTGGGCTTTTGGGGGGGGGGTTAATTTGGGGGGCTGATTATAATTGGGGGGGCTGATTATAATTGGGGGGACTGGTTTAATTTGGGGGGGCTGATTATAATTGGGGGGGCTGGTTTAATTTGGGGAGCTAGTTTAATTTTGGGGGGGGCTGATTATAATTGGGGGGGGGGGAACATGGGGGGAGGGGAACCTCCAGGATGCTTTGGGGGGGGTGGGGGTGGGGGTGTTTTTTGGGGAGAAAAGAGGGTTGCTCCCCCCAAAATAAAATGGGGGGGGGGGTTGGGGGAGGGGGGGTTGGGGCACTTAAGTGTCCCCCCCCAAAAATTGAGGTGGGGGGGACACACACTTGGGGAAAGACCCCATCTCTGTGTGTCCCCTCAAAACAACCCCCTCCCCCCAAAAAAATCCGGCCCCCCCATAAAAAATCCCCCCCCCCGTGTTAAAATCCAGCCCCCCCCCCTAAAAAGCCCCCCCTGCCCCCCCAGGTTCGTGGGGGGGCGGGGAGAGCTGCAGCCTGATCGCCGAGGGGCTCAGCACCGCCCTGCAGCTCTTCGACGACTTCAAGAAGATGAGGGAGCAGATGTGAGGCGGGGGGGGGCACCCCCAAATCCTTCCTGGACCCCCCACACCCCCCCACACCCCCTCCCCTTCATGGGTGCACACACCCCCCCCCCCCCACCTCCTCCCCTGGGGTTCCCCAAAATCACACATCCCTCCTCTCCCCCCCCCCCCAACTTGGTTCCTGGGTGGCCCCCCCCCCGATTTTGGGGTGCCCCCCCGATTTTGGGGTGCCCCCCCCGATTTTGGGGTGCCCCCCCGATTTTGGGGTGCCACCCCCTCCGATTCCGGTTCCCTCCCCCCTTGGTTCCTGGGTGTCCCCCCTCATTTCAGGGTGTCCCCCCCTTGATTCCTGTGTCCCCCCCTTGGTTCCTGGGTGCCCCCCCCCCAATTTTGGGGTGCCCCCCAGCCTCATTTCAGGGTACCCCCCCTTTTGATTCCTGTTCCCCCCTTGGTTCCTGGGTCCCCCCTTGATTCCTGGGTGTCTCCCCCAATTCCTGGGTGCCCCCTCATTTCAGGGTGCCCCCCCAATTCCTGGGCCCCCCCCCGATGGGTGGCCCCCGCCTTGATGGATGCCCCCCACTAATTCCTGGGCCCCTCCCCTTGATGGGTACCCCCTTGATGTGTGCCCCCTCCTTGATTTCTGCCCCCCCCAAATTCCTGGGCCCCCCCAACTCCTGCCCCCCCCTAATTCCTGGGACCCCCCCAATTCCTGGGTGCCCCCCCACAATTCCTGGGTCCCCTCCCCTTGATGTGTGCCCCCTCCTTGATTTCTGGGTCCCCCCAATTCCTGGCCCTCACCCCCACTCCTGCCCCCTCCCCCACTCCCTGGGGCCCCCCTACTCCCTGCCCCCCCCCACTCCTGGGGACCCCCCTACCGGGTGCCCCCCCCGCAGCGGCCAGACCCACAAGGTGTGTGTGCTGATCTGTAACTCCCCCCTACCTGCTGCCGGCCGTGGAGAGCACCACCTACTCTGGGTACAGCACAGACAGCCTGGTGCAGCGCATTGGAGAGGTGGGGGGCTTTAAATTGGGGGGGGCTTCGATTGGGGGGGTCTTTATGGGGGAACTCCTGGGGGGGCTTTAATTGGGGAGGGGGCTGTGTTTGGGGGGCTTTCTGGGGGCACCACCTACTCTGGGTACAGCACAGACAGCCTGGTGCAGCGCATTGGAGAGGTGGGGGGGCTTTAAATTGGGGGGGGCTTCGATTGGGGGGGTCTTTATGGGGGGAACCCCGGGGGGAGCTTTAATTGGGGAGGGGGCTGTGTTTGGGGGGCTTTCTTGGGGGCACCACCTACTCTGGGTACAGCACAGACAGCCTGGTGCAGCGCATTGGAGAGGTGGGGGGCTTTAAATTGGGGGGGGGCTTCGATTGGGGGGGGTCTTTAAGGTGGGAGCCCTGGGGGGGCTTTAATTGGGGAGGGGGCTGTGTTTGGGGGGCTTTCTTGGGGGCACCACCTACTCTGGGTACAGCACAGACAGCCTGGTGCAGCGCATTGGAGAGGTGGGGGGGCTTTAAATTGGGGGGGGGCTTCGATTGGGGGGGGTCTTTATGGGGGGAACCCCGGGGGGGCTTTAATTGGGGAGGGGGCTGTGTTTGGGGGGCTTTCTTGGGGGCACCACCTACTCTGGGTACAGCACAGACAGCCTGGTGCAGCGCATTGGAGAGGTGGGGGGGCTTTAAATTGGGGGGGGGGGCTTCGGATTGGGGGGGTCTTTAAGGTGGGAGCCCTGGGGGGGCTTTAATTGGGGAGGGGGCTGTGTTTGGGGGCTTTCTTGGGGGCACCACCTACTCTGGGTACAGCACAGACAGCCTGGTGCAGCGCATTGGAGAGGTGGGGGGGCTTTAAATTGGGGGGGGGGCTTCGATTGGGGGGGGTCTTTATGGGGGGAACCCCGGGGGGGCTTTAATTGGGGAGGGGGCTGTGTTTGGGGGGCTTTCTTGGGGGCACCACCTACTCTGGGTACAGCACAGACAGCCTGGTGCAGCGCATTGGAGAGGTGGGGGGCTTTAAATTGGGGGGGGGCTTCGATTGGGGGGGGTCTTTATGGGGGGAACCCCGGGGGGGGCTTTAATTGGGGAGGGGGCTGTGTTTGGGGGGCTTTCTTGGGGGCACCACCTACTCTGGGTACAGCACAGACAGCCTGGTGCAGCGCATCGGAGAGGTGGGGGGCTCTAAATTGGGGGGGCTTGATGGGGGGGGCTTTAAATTGGGGGGGGGGCTTCGATTGGGGGGGGCTTTATGGGGGGAGCCCCAGGGGGGGCTTTAATTGTGGGGGGAGGCTCTTATTGGGGAGTGACCCTTTGGAAGGGGGTGGGTATTTCTTTGGGGGGGTCCCTTTCGGGGGTCCTTTTTGGGGGGTGTCCAAGGGCGTCCCTCTTTGGGGGGCTCCCTTTCGGGGGTCCCTTTCAGGGGGTCCCTTTGTGGGGTGTCTTTTGGGGAGGGTCCCTTTTGGGGGGTGTCCAAGAGGGTCCCTTTCAGCGGGTCCCTTTGTGGGGTGTGTTTTCGGGGGGTCCCTTTTGGGGGGTGTCCAAGGGGGTCCCTTTGGGAGGTATCCCTTTTGGGGTGTCCCTTTTGGGGGGTGTCCAAGGGGGTCCCTTTCAGAGGGTCCCTTTTTGGGGTGTCCAAAAGGGGGGTCTTTGGGGAGGGTCGGTGTGTGTCTCTTTGGAGGGGGTCCCTTTTGAGGGGCTGTCTTTTCGGGGGGGGGGTGTCCCCTTTTTTGGGGGGTGCTGACACCCCCCCCCCCCTCAGCGGGGGATCCACTTCTCCGTGGTGGCCCCCCGCAAGCTGCCGGCGCTGCGGGCGCTGTTCGAGAAGGCGGCCCCCCCGGGGCGCTGGAGCCCCCCCCAAGGAGTGCTGGCAGGACCCCCGCCACATGGTGCTGGTGCGCGGCGTCGCCCTGCCCGGTACGGGGGGGTCTGGGGGGCTGGGGGGGTCGGGGGGGGCTGGGGGGGGCACTGGAGGGGCTGGGGAGGGGGCTGAGGGCGCTGGAGCCCCCCCACAAGGGGTGCTGGCAGGACCCCCCCCACATGGTGCTGGTGTGCGGCGTCGCCCTGCCCGGTACGGGGGGGTCTGGGGGGCTGGGGGGGTCGGGGGGGCTGGGGGGGCACTGGAGGGGCTGGGGAGGGGGCTGAGGGCGCTGGAGCCCCCCACAAGGGGTGCTGGCAGGACCCCCCCACATGGTGCTGGTGTGCGGCGTCGCCCTGCCCGGTACGGGGGGCTGGGGGCTGGGGGTCGGGGGCTGGGGGGGCACTGGAGGGGCTGGGGGGGGGCTGAGGGCGCTGGAGCCCCCCCAAGGAGTGCTGGCAGGACCCCCGCCACATGGTGCTGGTGCGCGGCGTCGCCCTGCCCGGTACGGGGGGGTCTGGGGGCTGGGGGGTCGGGGGGGCTGGGGGGCACTGGAGGGGCTGGGGAGGGGGCTGAGGGCGCTGGAGCCCCCCCCAAGGGGTGCTGGCAGGACCCCCCCCCATATGGTGCTGGTGCGCGGCGTCGCCCTGCCCGGTACGGGGGGGCTGGGGGCTGGGGGGTCGGGGGGGCTGGGGGGCACTGGAGGGGCTGGGGAGGGGGCTGAGGGCGCTGGAGCCCCCCCCAGGGGTGCTGGCAGGACCCCCCCATATGGTGCTGGTGCGCGGCATCGCCCTGCCCGGTACGGGGGGTCTGGGGGGCTGGGGGGTCGGGGGGCTGGGGGGGCACTGGAGGGGCTGGGGAGGGGGCTGAGGGCGCTGGAGCCCCCCCACAAGGGGTGCTGGCAGGACCCCCCCCCCTATATGGTGCTGGTGTGCGGCGTCGCCCTGCCCGGTACGGGGGGTCTGGGGGGCTGGGGGGGTCGGGGGGGCCGGGGGGGCTGGGGGGTCATAGGGGAGCTGGGGGGGCACTGTGAGGGGCTGAAGAGGCTGGGGGGCACTGAGGGGCACGGGTGGGGGGCTCTTGGGGAGCTGGGGGGTCCTGGGGGGGCACTGGGGGTCCTGGGGGGGCACTTAGGGGACACTGGGAGGGGGTTATGGGGGGCAGTGGGGGGGTCAGGGGAAGCACTGGAGGGGGTCATGAGCGGGCTGGGGTCACTGTGGGGGGGTCAATGGGGGGGGCACTGGGGGTCAGGGGGGTCCCCAGGACTGTTCCTCACTGACTCTGTTCCCCCCCCCCCATTTTGTGCCCCCCCTCAGGAAGCGCCGCCGCCTCCAGCTCCATCCAGCCCAAGCCCAACGTGGCCCCCCCAGCTGCCCCCCGCCCCCCCCCAACTACCACCAGCCCCCCCAGCCCCCCCAGCCCCCCCCAGCCCTACCAGGTACCTCTATGGGGGGGGGGGGGGCAGGGAAAAGGGGGTCAAACACCCCTTTTCAAGGCGGGGGCTGGGTGTTTTGAGGGGGGGTGGTAGCCCTCACCCCACCCTGTGCTCCCCCACCCCGTGCCCCCCCCAGGTGCCCCCCCCAGCTCCCTGAACGCCGCCCAAGCTGCTGCCCAGTCGGCCGTGGAGGCGGCCAAGAGCCAGAAGAGCCTGGCTGCCCGCTGTGAGTGGGGGGCACGGGGGGACCCCCCCCAAATATGGGGGGGGGTAAGGGGAGGGGGCCAGGGTGAGAAATGGGGGGAGGGATGTGGGGATGGGGGTGTTTGGGGGGGGATTTGAGGGGGGGAAATCTGGGGGGAGGATTTGGGGGGAGGATTTGGGGGGGTCTTTGGGGAGGGGGAATTTATGGGGGTCTTGGGGGGGCAAGGATTTGGGGGGGTCTTGGGGGAGGGGGAATTTGGGGGGTGCAAGGATTTGGGGGGGTCTTGGGGGGCAAGGATTTGGGGGTCTTTGGGGAGGGGGAATTTATGGGGGTCTTGGGGGGCAAGGATTTGGGGGTCTTTGGGGAGGGGGAATTTGGGGGGTGCAAGGATTTGGGGGGGTCTTGGGGGGCAAGGATTTGGGGGTCTTTGGGGAGGGGGAATTTGGGGGGTCTTAGGGGGGCAAGGATTTGGGGAGGTCTTTGGGGAGGGGGAATTTATGGGGGTCTTGGGGGCAAGGATTTGGGGAGGTCTTTGGGGAGGGGGAATTTGGGGGGGTCTTGGGGGGCAATTTAAGGGGGGTCAGGGGCTGCAGCACCCCCCTGACCCCCCCTTGTGCCTCCCCCCCCAGTCCCCTCGCTGCCCCCCTGCAGCCCCCCTTCAGCCAGGCCCCCGCCCAGCCCCTGCCCGCCGGCCCCATCTCCTCCCTGGCCCCCAAACTGCCCCCCCCAGCCAGGCCGGGCCCCCCCCCAGCGCTGGCCTCCTGCCCCCCAACCCCGGGCAGCCCCCCCCAGCCTGGTGCCCCCCCCATGGTACGTATGGTGGGGGGAGGGCAATGAGGGGGTCTGGGGGCATTGGGGGTGTCGTGGGGGGTTTGGGGGGCACTGGGGGGTAATGGGGGGTCTGGGGGCATTGGGGGGGTCATGGGGGTTTGGGGTGGGCACTGGGGGGATCGTGGGGGGGCAATAGGGGGGATCTGGGGGCACTGGGGGGGTCGTGGGGGGGCTGGGGATATGGAGGGGGGGCACTGAGGGGGGTGTCATAGGGTACTGGGGGGGGGTCATGGGGGGTTATGGGGGGGGCACTGGGGGGTCGGGGGGTGGGGGGCCGTCAATGGGGGGCATTGGGGGGGGGTCCTGGGGGGGCACTGGGGGTATTGGTGGGTGCAGTGGGGGTGGTTATGGGATACTGGGGGGGGGGGCCTGGGGAGGGGGGAAGGGGTCAGTGGGGGGTCCTGGGGTACTGAGGGGGGGGGTCAGTGGGGGGGTCCTGATGGGGGGGAGGGGTCGGGGGGGGTGTGCGGTCCTGGAGGGGGGAACAAAACCTGACACACACACCCCCCCCCCCCAAATTTTTGTGTCCCCCTCCCCCAGGCCAGCGGGGCCCCCCCAGCACCGTGCCCCCCCCCAACCCACTGCCCCCCCTGGGCAGCGCCCCCTCCCCGGCCCCCAGCAGTCAGTCAACAACAAGGTGCTGGCCTGGAGCGGGGTGCTGGAGTGGCAGGAGGTGAGGGGGGGGCATTTGGGGGGCTGGGGGGATTTGGGGGGCAGGAGGGGTTTGGGGGGCAGGAAGGGTCCTAGAGACCCTTCCTGCCCCCCAAACTCCCCCTACCCCCCCGATTTCTGGGACCCCCCCTTTGGTTTCTGGCTGCCCCCTCCCCCCAATCCCTGGGTCTCCCCCCATTGATTCCTGAGTGTCCCCCCCAATTTTGGGGTGCCCCCCTTAATTCCTGGATCCCCCCCCCCCAACTCCTGGGTCCCCCCCCAACTCCTGGGTGCCCCCCAACTCCTCGGTCCACCTCCCCCCATTGAGTCCTGGGTGTCCCCCCCGATTTTGGGTGTCCCCCCCATTTCAGGGTTCCCCCCTTAATTTCGGGGTGCCCCCCTGGTTTTGGGGTGCCCCCCTTGATTCCTGGGTCCCCCCCCCAACTCCTTGGTGCCCCCCCAACTCCTCAGTCCACCTCCCCCCATTGAGTCCTGGGTGTCCCCCCCGATTTTGGGGGTCCCCTCCATTTCAGGGTTCCCCCCTTAATTTCGGGGTGCCCCCCGGTTTTGGGGTGCCCCCTTAACTCCTTGGTCCCCCCCAACTCCTGGGTGCTCCCCCAACTCCTCGGTCCACCTCCCCCCATTGAGTCCTGGGTGTCCCCCCCGATTTCGAGGTTCCTCCCCTTAATTTCAGGGTGCCCCCTGGTTTTGGGGTCCCCCCCCAACTCCTGGGTCCCCCCCCAACTCCTGGGTCCCCCCCCAACTCCTTGGTGCCCCCCCAACTCCTGGGTCCACCTCCCCCCATTGAATCCTGGGTGTCCCCCCGATTTTGGGGTGCCCCCCCATGATTTCGGGGTGCCCCCCTTGATTTTGGGGTGCCCCCCCCCCCCCAGAAACCCAAGCCAGCCTCTGTGGACTCCAGCACGAAGCTGACGCGGTCGCTGCCCTGCCAGGTCTATGTCAACGCTGGGGAGAACCTGTGAGCGCTTTGGGGGGGCCCAGGGGGGGTCACAAGGCTGGGGAAGGCTTTTGGGGACCCCCCTCACCCCTTTTTCCCTCCCCCCACCCCAGTAAAACAGACCAGTGGCCCCAGAAGCTGATCATGCAGCTGATCCCACAGCAGCTCCTGGTGAGTAGAGGGGGGGCACCCCTTGATTTGGGGGTTCACTGGAAGGGGGGGGGAATGAGGAGGTTTTGGGGTTCACCAAGTTGGGGGGGGGCGCTGAAGGGGTTTTAGCCCCCCCCTCGTTTAATTTGGGGGGAGGGGGGAATCCCATGGGGGGGGTGGGGGTGAGTTTGGGGGCTGTTCAGACCCGTTGGTGAGCAGGTAGGTTTTTGGGGGGCTGGGGGTTGTGTGGAGCTTTGGGGGTACCCCTGGTTTGGGGGTGCCCCCCCTGAGGGTCCCGGTGCTCCCCCCAGACCACGCTGGGGCCCCTGTTCCGGAACTCCCGCATGGTCCAGTTCCACTTCACCAACAAGGACCTGGAGTCGCTCAAGGGGCTCTACCGCATCATGGGCAACGGCTTCGTAAGGACCCCCCGGACCCCCCGGGACCCCCGGGACCCCCTGGGCACCCCTGACACCCCCTGACACCCCCTGGGACCCCCCTGGGACCCCCTGGCACCCCCCGGGACCCCCGGGACCCCCTGGGACCCCCCGGGACCCCCCTGGGACCCCCCTGGGACCCCCTGGGCACCCTGACACCCCCCTGACACCCCCCGACACCCCCTGGGACCCCCTGACACCCCCCGGGACCCCCTGGGACCCCCGGGGACCCCTGGGCACCCTGACACCCCCCAGACACCGCCGTGACACCCCCCCGGGACCCCCCTGGGACCCCCCTGGGCTGGCTGTGTGACACCCCCTGACACCCCCCAGGACCCGCTGTGCCCCTGACCCCCCCCGGACCCCCTGGGCACCCTGAGATCCCGCTGGGACCCCCCGGGGCACCTGACACCCCCCAGGGACCCCCCAGGGACCCCCTGGACCCCCTGGGACCCCCCTGGGACCCCCTGGGCACCCTGACACCCCCTGACACCCCCGGGACCCCCTGGGCACCCTGAGACCCCCAGAGACCCCCGCGAGGACCCTGTGACCCCCTGTGCCCCCCCAGGCCGGCTGTGTGACCCCCCCGACCCCCCCTGCCCCCCCAGGCTGGCTGTGTGACCCCCCCTGTGCCCCCCAGGCCGGCTGTGTGCCCCCCCTGACCCCCCCTGACCCCCCCAGGCTGGCTGTGTGACCCCCCTGGCCCCCTTGCCCCCCAGGCTGGCTGTGTGACCCCCCTGACCCCCCTGACCCCCCCCAGGCTGGCTGTGTGACCCCCCTGGCCCCCCTGCCCCCCAGGCTGGCTGTGTGCCCCTCCCTGACCCCCCTGTGCCCCCCCAGGCTGGCTGTGTGACCCCCCTGGCCCCCCTGCCCCCCAGGCTGGCTGTGTGACCCCCCTGGCCCCCCTGCCCCCCCAGGCTGGCTGTGTGCCCCCCCGACCCCCCTGACCCCCCCCAGGCTGGCTGTGTGACCCCCCTGTGCCCCCTGTGCCCCCCCAGGCTGGCTGTGTGACCCCCCTGGCCCCCCTGCCCCCCCAGGCTGGCTGTGTGACCCCCCTGTGCCCCCCCAGGCCGGCTGTGTGCACTTCCCCCACTCTGCCCCCTGCGAGGTGCGGGTGCTGATGCTGTGTGCCCCCTGTGCCCCCCCAGGCTGGCTCCCTGACCCCCCCTGACCCCCAGGCTGCGTGTGACCCCCCTGACCCCCCTGCCCCCCCAGGCCGGCTGTGTGACCCCCCTGTGCCCCCCCAGGCCGGCTGTGTGCACTTCCCCCACTCTGCCCCCTGCGAGGTGCGGGTGCTGATGCTGCGTGCCCCTGCTCCTCCAAGAAGAAGATCTTCATGGGCCGCTCATTCCCCTGACGACCAGGGCGGCTTCTGTGCCCCGGCAGTCCGACAGTGTGCACTTCACCACTCTACCACCAGCAGGTGCAGGCAGCAGAAGCTGTGTGCCACTGGGCACCCCCAGGCTAGCTCCTGACCCCCACAAACCCTGACCCCCCCGACCAAACCCTGTGCCCCCCCGGCCAGCTGTGTGCACCTCCTCCGAACCCTGACCCCCTGCGCAGGCGCGGGCGCTGATGCTGTGTGCCCCCATGTGCACCCCCCAGGCCCTGACCTCCCCGACGGGCACCCTGACCCCCCAGGCTGGCTGTGTGACCCCCTGCCCCCCACGGCTGGACCGCTGCGAACCCCCTGACCCCCTCCAGGCCGGCACCTGTGCACTCCCCCCACTGGGCACCCCTGCGAGATCCTGGCGCTGCTGCTGCGGGCACCCTGTGCCCCCCCAGGCGGGCACCCTGACCCCCCCACGGGGACCCCCACAAACCCCCTGACCCCCTGCCCCTACAGGCCAGCCGCGTGACCCCCTGTGCCCCCCAGGCCGGCTGTGTGCACTCCTCCGAACCCTGACCCCCTGCACAGGCGCGCGTGGCTGATGCCCTGTGTGCACCCTGACCCCCCCAGGCTGGCTACTCTGACCCAAACCCTGACCCCCCCAGGCTGGGCACCCTGACCCACCTATGGGGACCCCCCAGACCCTGTACCCCCCCTACAGGCACCCTGTACCCCCCCGCCACGGCGTGACCCCTCCGAACCCTGACCCCCTGCGCAGGTGCGGGTGCTGATGCTGTGTGCCCCCTGTGCCCCCCCAGGCTGGCTCCCTGACCCCCCTGACCCCCCTGACCGCCCTGCCCCCCAGGCCGGCTGTGTGACCCCCCATGTGCACCCCCCAGGCCGGCTGTGCACCTCCCCCACTCTGCACCCCTGCGAAGTGCGGGTGCTGATGCTGCTCTACTCCTCCAAGAAGCAGATCCTCATGGGGCTCATTCCCTACAGACCAGGGCGGCCTCGTCCACAGGCATCCTGACAGGTCATCACCAACCACAAGCAGGTGCAGCAGCAGAAGGTGGGTGACGGCACCCTCCACAGGCGCCCCTGACCAGCCCACAAACCCTGACCCCCCCACAAACCCTGACCTCCCCCACGGGCACCCTGACCCCCCCACGGGCACCCTGACCCCCCCCACGGGGACCCCCCACAAACCCTGACCCCCCCCACAGGCACCCTGACCCCCCCCACGGGGACCCCTCCGAACCCTGACCCCCTCCACAGGCGCCCCTGGCCAGCCCTGGGCACCCTGACCCCCCCACAGCCACTCCCCCAAACCCTGACCCCCCCATGGGCACCCTGACCCACCTATGGGGACCCCCACAAACCCTGACCCCCCCATGGGCACCCCAGGGCACCCCTGGGCACCCTGACCCCCCCCCCACAGGCACCCCCACAAACCCTGACCCCCTCAAACCCTGACCCCCCCCACGGGCACCCCAGGGCACCCCTGGGCACCCTGACCCCCCCCCCCACAGGCACCCCCACAAACCCTGACCCCCTCAAACCCTGACCCCCCCACGGGCACCCCCCGAACCCTGACCCCCTCCACAGGCACCCCAGGACAGCCCAGGGCAGCCCTGGGCACCCTGACCCCCCACAGGTACCCCCTAAACCCTGACCCCCCTCACAGGCACCCTGACCCCCCCAAACCCTGACCCCCCCCACAGGGACCCCTGGGCACCCTGACGCCCCCCGCAGCCACCCCCCCAAATTCTGACCCTCCCCACAGGCACCCCTCCAAACCCTGCCCCCCCCCAGGTACCCCCAGACCCCCCTCAGGAACCCTCAGACCCCCTGGGCACCCCAACCCACCCCTGCACCCCCAGACCCCCCCAGCCCCCCCAGTGTGCCCCAGGAACCCTGAGCCCCCCATAGGGCACCCTGAGCCCCCCTCACACCCTTCCCCCCAACCCAGGGCCCCCTATTTTTCCTGCCCCCCACCCCCTCTTTTTTTTGGGGGGAGGGTGCTGTTGTGCCCCCCCCCCCCCCAAAAGCCCTCCCCCTCTCCCCACAGCTGGGGGCTCAGCCCCCGTGCCTGGCCCCCCTCCTTCCTCCCCAAACAGCCAGGGACCCTCCCGGTGACCTCAGGGGTGCAGCCACAGGTGAGGGGGGTGCTGAGGTTTTGGGGGGTGGGGGGGGGTCCTGGGCCCCCTGCTCACCCCTGGGTACCCTGTGTCCCCCCCCAGATGACGGGGCAGCAGGTGAGCCCCGGGCTGGGCATCATGGAGGAGCAGCAGCGGCAGCAGAGCCTGGTCTGGGGGGGCTGGGGGGCTGGGGGGGTCCGGGGGGCTCCTGGGGGGGTTTAGGGGGTCTGGAGGGGGTTTGGGGGGTCTGGGGGAGTTTTGGGGTCTGTTGGGGGGTTCTGGGGGGAATTACGGGGTCCTGGGGGGGCTGGGGGGGTTTTGGGGTCCATGGGGGGGCTTCTGGGAGGAATTTAGGGGTCCTGGGGGGGCAGGGGGCTTTTGGGGGAGTCCTGGGGGGGCTAGGGGGTCCTGGAGGGGGTTTGGGGGGGTCTGAGGGGGTTTTGGGGTCCATGGGGGGAGTTGGGGGCGGTTCTGGGGGAGTTTAGGGGTCCTTGGGGGGGGTCCCTGGGGGGCAGGGGGCTTTTGGGGGGGTCGGGGGGGCTGGGGAGGGTTTGGGGGGGTCCTGGTGGGGGTCCTGGGGAATCTGGGGATGGGGGATCCAGAGGGGTCCTGGGGGGGCCAAGGAGGGATTTGGGGGGGTTGTCCTGGGGTGGGGGGTCCCTTGAGTCTGGGGGGGCACCCTGGGGTACTTTGGGGAGGGGGTTGTTCCTGGGATATTGGGGGGGCAAAGGACCCTATTTGGGGGGTGGGGGGCATTTTAGGGGTCACCCTGGGGGGGGGATTTTGGGGGGGGGGCAGGAGGAGGGTGACCCCCCCCCCACTCCCCCCCCCCAGTTACAGCTCCGAGCTCAGCAACAAGCAGCCGCCACCCAACAGGCAGCACAACCCCCCGCCCCCCCCCCAACCTCTGCCCCCCCCCACAGCCCCCCCAGCTCCGGGACCCCCCCAAACAGGACCCCCCCTCAAACTAACCCCAGCGGGGGGGCTGGGGGGGCCCCTTATTGCGCCCCCAAAACCCAGGGGCCAACCCCCAGCTGCGCAGCCTCCTGCTCAGTCAGCAGCCGGTGAGTGGGGGGGAGGGGGGCCCCCAAAAAATGGGGGGGGGGGGAGGATTAGGACCCCCCCCAAAAATTAGGGGGGGTAAGGGGGGCACTGACCCCCCATGGGATGGATTTGAGGGGGTGGGAGAAGGGGGGAGGTGTCCCCTGATTTGGGGGGGGGATATTTGGGGGGGGGGGCGGATTTTTGGGGGGGGGATCTTTTGAGGGGGGATTTTGGGGGGATTATTTGGGGGGGGTTGGGGGGGATTTTTGGGGGGGATTTTTGGAGGGGGGAGGATTTTTTGGGGGGATCTTTTGAGGGGGGGATTTTGGGGGGGATTATTTGGGGGGGATTTTTTGGGGGGGATATTTTGGGGGGAGGGGGATATTTGGGGGGGCACCCTAGATTTTGGGGGGGGGCAGTTTTGGGGTGACCCATGGAAGGGGGAATTTTGGGGGGGGGGGGGGCTCTGTTTCTCTCCCCCCACCCCCCCCCTAGTGGTTGTGGGGATTTTGGGGGGGGGGCACCCCGGGGTTTGGGGGGTTCTGAGGAATTTGGGGGGGGGCTCAGTGCTGGGGGCCCCCCCAATAATTTGGGGGGGGGTGTGTGTGAGCTGGGGGGGGGCACTCTGGGATTGGGGGGGGGGCATTAAACCCTATGGTGGGGGGGGATTGGGGGGGCTCTGAAGACTTTGGGGGGGGGGGTAAGTTGCAGCCCCCCCCCCCCAATTTTAACACCCCCCCCCCATCTTTTGGCAGCCCCAAGGGGGGTCCCGCCCCCCCCGCGCAGCCCCTGCACCACCTGCAGCCCCCCCCACCCAGCCGCTCCTCCCCCACCAGGCCCTGGGCCAGGGGCAGCTGCCCCCCCCTCCTGCACCCCCCTCCTGGAGCCCCCCCCGGGCCAGGCCTGGCCGGGGCAGCTGGGACCCCCCGCGCCCCCTCCCAGGTGAGGAGCTGGGGGGAGTTGGGGGGGGGGGTAAATAAGGGATGGGACCCCCCAAATCACTGCTCCTGGGACCCCCCCCCAAAATCACTGCCCTGGGGGGGGAGAGGGGGGCTAAAGGGTTTGTGCCCCCCCATGACCCCCCCCCCCCAAAAGCCCCCTCATAGCACCCCTGTGCCCCCCCCCGGGCTCCTCTCCTGCCCCCCCCAGACCCCCCCCCCAAGCCCAGTGCCCCCCGACCCCCCTCACAGCCCCCTTGGCCCCCCCTTCATGCCCCCCCACCCTGTGCCCCCCTCATGCCCCCCCAGACCCCTGTGCCCCTCCCCCCAGGCCAGCTGCTACTGACCCCTGACCCCCCCCCCATGCCCCCTAATCCCCCCCCCAGCCCCCCTGACCCTGTGCCCCCCCGTGCCCCCCCGGCCCCCTCATGCCCCTCTGACCCCCCTCTGGCCCCCCCTGACCCTGTCCCCCCTGTGCCCCCCCCCAGCCCCCCCAGACCCTGTGCCCCCCCACGTGCCCCCCCCCCGGCCAGCTGCTGCTGCCCCCTGAGACCCCCCGGCCCTCCCCATGCCCCTCTGACCCCCCCCAGCCCCCCAGACCCTGTGCCCCCCGTGCCCCCCAGGCCAGCTGCTGCTGCCCCTGAGACCCCCCGGCCCTCCCCATGCCCCTCTGACCCCCCCCAGCCCCCCTGACCCTGTGCCCCCCGTGCCCCCCAGGCCAGCTGCTGCTGCCCCTGAGACCCCCCGGCCCTCCCCATGCCCCTCTGACCCCCCCCCCAGCCCCCCTGACCCTGTGCCCCCCCGTGCCCCCCCAGCCCAGCTGCTGCTGCCCCCCGGCCCCCGCGGCCCCGTCCCCCCGGGGGGCTGCAGCCGGTGCAGGGCGCCCAGCGTGATGGAGGGAGGGACATCCTGATGGACCTCATCTAGGGACCCCCCCCAAATGGGGCTGGGGCACGGGGGGCACAGGGGGCTGAGGGGGGACATCCTGATGGACCTCATCTAGGGACCCCCCAAATGGGGCTGGGGGAGCACGGGGGGCTGAGGGGGGACATCCTGATGGACCTCATCTAGGGACCCCCCAAATGGGGCTGGGGGGCACGGGGGGCACAGGGGGCTGAGGGGGGGACATCCTGATGGACCTCATCTAGGGACCCCCCCAAATGGGGCTGGGGGGGCACGGGGGGCAAGGGGGCTGAGGGGGGGACACATCCTGATGGACCTCATCTAGGGACCCCCCCCAAATGGGGCTGGGGGGCACGGGGGGGCACAGGGGGGCTGAGGGGGGGACATCCTGATGGACCTCATCTAGGGACCCCCCCAAATGGGGCTGGGGGGGGCACGGGGGGGGACATCCTGATGGACCTCATCTAGGGACCCCCCCCAAAATGGGGCTGGGGGAGGGGGCACTGGGACCCCCAGGGCTGGTGGGGGAGGGTGTGTGGGGCAGGGGGGGTGACCCCCCAGGGGATTTGGGGTGGGGGGGGGGTCCTTGGTTGGGTCTTTGAAGGGTGATTGGGGGGGGACACTGGGTTCTGGGGGGGTTACTGGGGGGAACTGGGATCTGGGGGGGGGAACTGGGGGAAACTGGGATCTGGGGGGGGAACTGGGACCTTGAGGGGGGGATCTTTGGGGGCGAAGGGATTGGGGGGGAACTGTGGGGGGTCAGGGAAATAATGTGGGGGGGGAAACTGGGAGATACTGGGAGATACTGGGGAGCTCCAAGCAGGGGGAGGGGGGATCCGGGGTGAGGGAAGGGATCTTGGGGGGGGGGGGATCCCCAGCCTCGTTCCCGCCCCTGATGAATATTCACAGCGATAATAAACCCTCATTTGCATAAAGACTCGTTAAGGACACGCGCCCCTCCCCCACCCCCCGGCCTGACCCCCCCAGTCCCCCCTCCCCCTCCCCCGTGGGGTCCCGGGGATCCCAGTATCGGGGTGATGGATGGGTCTCCCAAGGGCTCCAGCCAATGGCGGGGTGGATCTCCCAAGGGATCCCAAGGGATCCAGCCAATGGCAGGCCGGATCTCCCAAGGGATCCAACCCGCCACTGGATCTGACCCGCCACTGGTTGGATCTCCCTGGGGATCCAAAGGGATCTAGCCTGTCACTGGTTGGGTCTCCCAAGGGATCCAGCCAATGGCGGTCTGGATCTCCCAAGGGATCCCAAAGGATCAGGCCTGCCATTGGTTGGGTCTCCCAGGGGATCCCATGGGATCCAACCCTGGACCTGACCTGCCACTGGTTGGGTCTCCTAAGGGATCCGGCCAATGGCAGTTGGATCTCCCAAGGGATCCCAAGGGATCTGACCTGCCATTGGCTGGATCTCCCAGGAGATCCCAAGGGACCCAACCCCATTGGCCGTGGGGCGGGGCCACCGGGAGCAGCCAATGAATGGAGAGAGCAGCAGAGGTTGGGGGCGGGGTGGGGGTGTGAGGGGGGTCCCCAAGGTGGGGGGTCCCCGAGGTTGGGGGTCCCCGAGATTGGGGGGGTCCCTGAGGTTCGGGGGTCCCCGAAGTTGGGGGGTCCCCAAGGTTGGGGGGGTCCCCAAAGTTGGGGGGTCCCCGAGATTGGGGGGGGTCCCCAAAGTTGGGGCTTCTGGGCAGAGGGGAGGGAGGGTTTTTGGGGGGATCCCAGGGTGGGGGAGGGGCGGGGGGCGTGGCCAAGGGAAGAGGCGGAGCCAGGGGGCGGGTCCTTTATTGCGTCACTTCCAGCGGCCGCCCACGCGGCCCTTCCCCACCTTCTTGCTGTGGGGGAGGGGCGGGCAGGGGTCACCCCACAGCGACCCCCCCCCCCCGCGCCCAGACCCCTCCCCCGCTGCCCCACTGACCCCCCCATTGCCCCCTCCCATCGCCCCTCCCCCACCACCCCTCACCCCTCCCCCCATCATCCCTCCCCCCATCGCCCCTCCCCCACCACCCCTCCCCCACCACCCCTCACCCCTCCCCCCATCACCCCTCCCCCATCCCCCCTCCCCCCATTCTCCTTGCCCCTCATCACCCCCTCCCCCCAATTGTCCCCTCCCCCACCCCCCAGCCCATCACCTCCCCCCACTGCCCCCCTTCACCCCCTCCCCCCACTGCCCCTCCCCCCCTTACAATTTCTGGGCGTGGCTGATGCGGTTGTACAGGACATTGATCTGGGGGGGTGGAGGGGGGATGTGAGACCCACACTTGGGGGTCCCAGCCCCACACTTGGGGGTCCCAGCCCCATATCTCAGGTCCCAGCCCCACACTTGGGGGTCCCAGCCCCACACTTGGGGGTCCCAGCCCCATATCTCAGGTCCCAGCCCCACACTTGGGGGTCCCAGCCCCACACTTGGGGGTCCCAGCCCCATATCTCAGGTCCCAGCCCCACACTTGGGGGTCCCAGCCCCACACTTGGGGGTCCCAGCCCCATATCTCAGGTCCCAGCCCCACACTTGGGGGTCCCAGCCCCACACTTGGGGGTCCCAGCCCCATATCTCAGGTCCCAGCCCCACACTTGGGGGTCCCAGCCCCATATCTCAGGTCCCAGCCCCACACTTGGGGGTCCCAGCCCCATATCTCAGGTCCCAGCCCCACACTTGGGGGTCCCAGCCCCATATCTCAGGTCCCAGCCCCACACTTGGGGGTCCCAGCCCCACACTTGGGGGTCCCAGCCCCATATCTCAGGTCCCAGCCCCACACTTGGGGGTCCCAGCCCCCCACCTCGTATTTCTGCTTCCGCAGCTTCTCCATCAGGTCGAACTTCTCAGACTCCAGCTGGTGGATCCAGTCGTGGAGCTCCTTGGCCTTGGCCCTGGGGGAGCAGGGGGGTTTGGGGGTCCCAGGGGGTTTTGGGGGGTAGGAGGCGGTTTGGGGGGGTCAGGGAGGGTCCCAGGGGGGTTTGGGGGGGTTGGGGAGGTCAGGGAGGGTCAGAGGGGTCCCGGGGGAGGTTGGGGTGGGGTGAGTCTGTGGGGGTTTGGGGGATCCCAGTGGGGTTTGGGGGGTCCGGTGGGGTTTTGGGGGGGGGTTCCAGGGTGGTTTGGGGGGTCCCAGGGGGTTTGGGGGGATTTGGGGGGTCCAGTGGGGTTTGAGGGGGTCTGGGGGGGTCCAGTGGGGTTTAGGGGGGTCCCAGGGGTGTTTGGGGGTCCAGGTGGGTTTGGGGGGATCCCAGTGGGGTTTGGGGGTCCCAGGGGGTTTGGGGTGATTTGGTGGGGTTTGGGGGGTCCGGTGGGGTTTAGGGGGGTCCCAGGAGGTCTGGTGGGGTTTGGGGGGTTCCCAGGGGGTTTGGGGGTCCGGTGGGGTTTGGGGGAGGTCCAGGGGGTCCAGTGGGGTTTGGGGAGGTCCCAGGGGGTCCGGTGGGGTTTGGGGGGTCCCAGGGGGTTTGGGGGGTCCGATGGGGTTTGGGGGGTTCCCAGGAGGTTTGGGGGTCCTGGGGGGATCCGGTGGGGTTTGGGGGGGTCCGGTGGGGTTTGGGGGGGTCCCAGGGGGTTTGGGTGGGTTTGGGGGGATCCGATGGGGTTTGGGGGTCCCACCTGAGCTCGTCCTCCCTCATGTGCTCGATGTCCAGCGGCCGCTTGCGCTCGGCCAGGATCCGCAGCTTCATCTCCCGGCCCGTCTGGCGCTTCCCCCGCTTCTGCTCCGCCTGGGGGGGATGGGGGGGGCTATGGGGGGGCTGGGGGGCAGGGGGATGGGGGGATGGGGGGGCTGGGGGGGCTATGGGACTGGGGGGCAGGGGGGATGGGGGGATGGGGGGGCTATGGGGCTGGGGGGGCTGGAGGAGGCTATGGGGCTGGGGGGATGGGGGGGGCTATGGGGCTGGGGTGGGCTGGGGGGCAGGGGGGATGGGGGCTGGGGGGCTGGGGGGCAGGGGGCTGGGGGGATAGGGGGGGCTATGGGGCTGGGGGGGCTGGGGGGGCTATGGGGCTGGGGGGGCTGGAGGAGGCTATGGGGCTGGGGGATGGGGGGATGGAGGGGGCTATGGGGCTGGGGGGCAGGGGGATGGGGGGGCTATGGGGCTGGGGGGCAGGGGGGATGGGGGGATGGGGGGGCTATGGGGCTGGGGGATGGGGGGATAGGGGGGGCTGGGGGGGCTATGGGGCTGGAGGGTCTATGGGGATGGGGGGGCTATGGGGGGCAGGGGGATGGGGGGATGGGGGGCTGGGGGGGCTATGGGGCTGGGGGGTATGGGGGGCTGGGGGGCAGGGGGATGGGGGGATGGGGGGCAGGGGGATGAGGGGGCTATGGGGCTGGCTGGGGGGTTCGGGGGGGTCCCACCTTGGCCAGGTACCCCCTGAAGTGGAGTTATGGGGGGTCTGGGGGGGCTATGGGGGAGTTATGGGGGTCTGGGGGATCAGGGGGGGCTATGGGGGGGTCTGGGGGGCCTGGGGGGCTATGAGGGGTCCGGGGGGCCGTGGGGAGGTTCCGGGGGCTGTGGGGGTCTGGGGGGTCCCACCTTGGCCAGGTACCCCCGAAGTGGAGTTATGGGGGGTTTGTGGGGCTATGGGGGGGTCTGGGGGATATTGGGGGGGTTATGGGGGTCTGGGGGGGCTATGGGGGGGTCTGTGGGTCCGGGGGCTGTGAGGGGGTTCCGGGGGCTGTGGGGGGTCTGGGGGGCTGTGGGGGGTCTGGGGGGCTATGGGGGGGTTATGGGGGTCTGGGGGGTCTGGGGGTTCTATGGGGGGGTCTATGGGGGTTCCGGGGGGCTGTGGGGGGTCCGGGGGGCTGTGGGGGGGTCTGGGGGGTCCCACCTTGGCCAGGTACCCCCGAAGTGGGGGATGTTGGACAGAACCTTCTTCTTCTTGGCGTCGTCCTCAGCCCGTTTCTTGGCCTCCTCTTCCTCGCGCCGCAGCCGCTCCTCCTGGGGGGGTTATGGGGGGGCTCTGGGGGGCTGTAGGGGGGACTGGGGGGCTCTGGGGGGTCTTTGGGGGGGTTATGGGAGGGCTGGGAGGGGGGCTGTGGGAAGGGAAATAAGGGGGTGTGGGGGGGATTTGGAAGGATGGGGGGGGGGGGGGCTGGAAGGGGGGGTGTCCCGGGGGGGCTCTGGGGGGGTTATGGGGGGGCTGTGGGGCTGTTGGGGGGGCTGTGGGGGTCCTGGGGGGGCTGTGAGGCTCTGGGGGTCCCGGGGGGTCCCAGGAGGCTGTGGGGGGTCCCGGGGGGCTGTGGGGCTCTGGGGGGGTCCCGGGGGCTGCGGGGATCTCGGGGAACTGTGGGGGGGCTGTGGGGCTCTGGGGGCTCTGGGGGGGGTCCCGGGGGCTGTGGGGCTGGGGGGGGGCTGTGGGGTTCCTGGGGGGGCTGGGGGGCTCTGGGGGTCCTGAGGGGGCTCTGGGGTTCCCGGGGGGCTGTAGGGGGTCCCGGGGGGTTGTAGGGGGTCCTGGGGGGTCCTGGGGGGTCCCGGGGGCTGTGGGGGGCTGTGGGGGGCTGTGGGGGTCCTGGGGGGCAGTGGGGGGCAGTGGGGGTCCCGGGGGGCTGTGGGGGGCTGTGGGGGGCAGTAGGGGGCTGTGGGGGTCCCGGGGGGCAGTGGGGGGCAGTGGGGGTCCCGGGGGGCAGTGGGGGGCAGTGGGGGGCTGTGGGTGTCCCGGGGGGCTGTGGGGGGCAGTGGGTGTCCCGGGGGGCTGTGGGGGGCTGTGGGGGGCTGTGGGTGTCCCGGGGGGCAGTGGGGGGCAGTGGGGGGCAGTGGGGGTCCCGGGGGGCAGTGGGGGGCTGTGGGGGTCCCGGGGGGCAGTGGGGGGCTGTGGGGGGGCTGTGGGGGTCCCGGGGGGCTGTGGGTGTCCCGGGGGGCAGTGGGGGGCAGTGGGGGGCCCCCTCACCGCCAGCCTGGCCTGTCTCTCCCGCTCCTTCTCCGTGCGGCTCCGCAGCTGCTCGTTGCGCTCGGCCCGGCGCCGCTCCTGGGGGGGGCGGGGGGGGGTCAGGGGGGGCGGGGGGGCACAGGGCCCGGGGAACCCCAGTGACCCCCCTCCCCCACCCCCCGTCACCCAGGGGCAGCCCCTGTGCCGTCCCCACCCCCCACCAGCCTGGACCCCCACCCCCATCCCCCCCCTCATTGCCCCCCCAGTGCCCCCCCCAGTCTGATCTGCTCCATCGGTGCTCCCAGCCCTTCTGCCCCCCATCCCCCCCCCCCTTACCGGTGCCCCCCATCCCCATGACCCCCCATCCCGGTGCCCCCCCATGTCCCCCCCCGCACTATCCGCTCCATCAGCGCCCCCATCCCCCCGTGCCCCCCCCCATGTCCCCCCCCATGTCCCCCCCCGCACTATCCGCTCCATCAGCCACCCCCCCATCCCGGTGCCCCCCGTGCCCCCCCATCCCGGTGCCCCCCCGCACTATCCGCTCCATCAGCCCCCCCATGCCCCCCCATGCCCCCCCCCATGTCCCCCCCCGCACTATCCGCTCCATCAGCCCCCCCATCCCGGTGCCCCCCCCCCGTGCCCCCCCCGCACTATCCGCTCCATCAGCGCCCCCATGCCCCCCCATGCCCCCCCCGTGCCCCCCCGCACTATCCGCTCCATCAGCCCCCCCATGCCCCCCCATGCCCCCCCATGCCCCCCCCCATGCCCCCCCCATGCCCCCCCCCATGTGTCCCCCCCCGCACTATCCGCTCCATCAGCCCCCCATGCCCCCCCATGCCCTCCCCATGCCCCCCCCGTGCCCCCCCCCCATGTCCCCCCCCGCACTATCCGCTCCATCAGCCCCCCATACCCCCCCATGCCCCCCCATGCCCCCCCCCATGTCCCCCCCCCGCACTATCCGCTCCATCAGCCCCCCCATACCCCCCCATGCCCCCCCATGCCCCCCCCATGCCCCCCCATGCCCCCCCGTGCCCCCCGTGCCCCCCCCCCCGCACTATCCGCTCCATCAGCCCCCCCATACCCCCCGTGCCCCCCGTGCCCCCCCGCACTATCCGCTCCATCAGCGCCCCCAGCTCGTTCTCCTCCCGCCGCCGCTGCTCCGAAGTGCGCGGCGATCAGAGCCTGGAGCTCCAGCAGGTCCTTCTCCAGCCGCTTGCGGTGGATGTCCTGGGGGGGCAAAGGGGGGGCAAAGGGGGGATATGGGGGGGCAAAGGGGGATGGGGGGCAAAGGGGGGGATATGGGGGGGCAAAGGGGGGGGCAAAGGGGGATGGGGGGCAAAGGGGGGGCAAAGGGGGGGGATATGGGGGGGCAAAGGGGGGATGGGGGGGCAAAGGGGGGGGATATGGGGGGGCAAAGGGGGGGGATATGGGGGGGCAAAGGGGGGATGGGGGGCAAAGGGGGGGGATATGGGGGGCAAAGGGGGGATGGGGGGCAAAGGGGGGGGCAAGGGGGGGGATATGGGGGGGGGATATGGGGGGCAAAGGGGGGGGCAAGGGGGGGGATATGGGGGGCAAAGGGGGGATGGGGGGCAAAGGGGGGGGGCAAAGGGGGGGGATATGGGGGGGGATATGGGGGGGCAAAGGGGGGATGGGGGGGCAAAGGGGGGGGGATATGGGGGGGCAAAGGGGGGATGGGGGGGCAAAGGGGGGGGGCAAAGGGGGGGGATATGGGGGGGGGATATGGGGGGGCAAAGGGGGGATGGGGGGGCAAAGGGGGGGGGATATGGGGGGGCAAAGGGGGGATGGGGGGCAAAGGGGGGGGGCAAGGGGGGGGATATGGGGGGGCAAAGGGGGGATGGGGGGCAAAGGGGGGGGGATATGGGGGGGGGATATGGGGGGGCAAAGGGGGGATGGGGGGCAAAGGGGGGGATATGGGGGGGATATGGGGGGCAAAGGGGGGGGCAAAGGGGGGGATATGGGGGGGCAAAGGGGGGATGGGGGGGCAAAGGGGGGGGATATGGGGGGGGGATATGGGGGGGCAAAGGGGGGATGGGGGGGCAAAGGGGGGGGGATATGGGGGGGGATATGGGGGGGCAAAGGGGGGGGCAAAGGGGGGGGATATGGGGGGGCAAAGGGGGGATGGGGGGCAAAGGGGGGGGATATGGGGGGGCAAAGGGGGGGGGATATGGGGGGGCAAAGGGGGGGATGGGGGGGCAAAGGGGGGGGATATGGGGGGGCAAAGGGGGGGGCAAGGGGGGGGGATATGGGGGGGGATATGGGGGGGCAAAGGGGGGATGGGGGGCAAAGGGGGGGGATATGGGGGGGCAAAGGGGGGATGGGGGGGCAAAGGGGGGGGATATGGGGGGGCAAAGGGGGGATGGGGGGCAAAGGGGGGGGATATGGGGGGGCAAAGGGGGGATGGGGGGCAAAGGGGGGGGGATATGGGGGGGCAAAGGGGGGATGGGGGGGCAAAGGGGGGGCAAAGGGGGGGGATGAGGGGATGGGGGATATGGGGGGGCAAAGGGGGGGATGGGGGGGCAGGGGGGAAGATGGGGGGGATGGGGGCATGGGGGGATGGGGGAGATGGGGGGATGGGGGATGAGGGGGCAAAGGGGGGATGGGGGATGAGTGGGGATGAGGGGATGGGGGAGATGGGGGGATCCAGGGGAGGAGATTGGGGGAGGGGCATCGGGGCCACGGGGGGGGCACAGGGGGTGGGGGGATGGGGGCGCGGGACGGGGGGGCATTGGGGGGAGGGATGGGGGGGCACACACACACCATCACCCACACGCACCCCCAGTGCCCCCCCCATCCCCCATCCCCCCCACCCCCCAAAGAGCCCCCCACCCCCACCGTGCCCCCCCCAAGTGACTGCCCCCCACCCCCCAGCCCCCCCCATAACCCCCTGCCCCCCCCCCGCCCGCCCCCCACCCCCACATTGACCCCCCCAATGACCCCCCCAATGACCCCCCCATCCCCCCCCCCGCCCCTCCCCCACTCACATCGAAGTCGACCCTCTCCCCCTCGGGGATCTTGGGGGGCGCCAGTTGGGGCACGACGGGGCTGGGGGGGGGGGGGGGGCCGGGGGCAGCAGGATGGGGGGGTCAGGGGGGGCTGAGGGGGCAACAGCCCCTCCCCACCCCCCAACCCCTCCCCCGCCGCTCACCGGGGCCGGGGCCGCTCTTCTTCTGGGGGGGGAGAGAAAAGGGGTTGGGGGGGGGGTCCTGGGGGGGGGGGGGGGGGGGGGGGGGGGGGGGGTCATGGGGGGGGTCCTGGGGGGGGGGTGGGGGTCGTACCTGGCTCCTCCGGTGGTTTGGGGGGTTCCGGCGCTGCGGGGGGGGGGGGGGGGCAGGGAGAAGGGGGAGGGGTGAGTGAGGGACCTCCAAACCCCCCTCCCCCCCCCCGAGAGATGGGGGGTCCCGGGGGGGGGGTCCCTTGTTTTCCCCCCCCCCGTCCCTCCCCCACTCACCTTCCTCCTCCTCTTCCTCCTCCGCCGGCTCCTCTGGGGGGGAGGGGGAGGTGGGGGGTGTCAGACCCCACCCCCCCATTGCCCCCCCCTTAATGGGGGTCACGGGGGGGTCACGGGGGGGTCACGGGGGGGTCACTCACCTTCCTGCTGCTCCCTGGGGGGGAGGGGAAGAAGAGGGGTTGGGGGGGGGGCCGGATTGGGGGGGCCCGTCCCGTGGAGGGGGGGTCTGGGGGATGGGGGGGGTTGGGGGGGCTGGGGGGGTGTCACTCACTCGTACTCCTCCTCTTCGGCCTCCGACATGGCTGGGGGGGCTGGGGGGGCGGGGGGTGTCAGGGGATTTGGGGGAGGGGGGGCTGTTCTCAATGTCGAGCCCCCTCCCCCAGAGCCCCCCACAGAGCCCCCCCAGACGCCCTCTCAGCCCCCCCAGCTCCCCCATAGAGCCCCCCCAGACCCCAGAGCCCCCCCAGACCCCGCCTCAGACCCCCCCAGACCCCCCATAGAGCCCCCCCAGACCCCAGAGCCCCCCAGCCCCCACATAGAGCCCCCCCAGCCCCCCTCAGACCCCCAGACCCCCCATAGAGCCCCCCAACCCCCCCATAGAACCCCCCCAGACCCCCCATAGAGCCCCCCCAGACCCCAGAGCCCCCCCAGACGCCCTCTCAGACCCCCCAACCCCCCCATAGAACCCCCCCAGACCCCAGAGCCCCCCCATAGAGCCCCCCAGACCCCACCTCAGCCCCCCAGCCCCCCCATAGAGCCCCCCCAGACCCCAGAGCCCCCCCAGCCCCCACATAGAGCCCCCCAGACCTCCTCTCAGATCCCCCAGTCCCCCCATAGAGCCCCCCAGAACCCCTCAGACCCCAGAGCCCCCCCATAGAGCCCCCTCAGACCACAGGGCCCCCCCATAGAGCCCCCCAGAGCCCCCCAGCCCCCACATAGAGCCCCCCCATAGAGCCCCCTCAGACCCCAGAGCCCCCCCCCATAGACACCCCCCCCAGACCCCAGCCCCCCTCCCCCCACCGGCGGGTCTCTCCCTCGGGCTCCGCTGGAGTCGCCCCCCCCAGTCCCGGGGTCCCTTTATCGGGGGCGGCCCCACCCCCAAATCCCCCCTCCCCCCCGCCCCTCCCCCCCATTGTTCCCCAGATGCCGCCGAAATGTCACGGGTACCGGACACCGGCAGCTGCCGGGGGGGGGGCGGGGGGGCCCGGGACATTTTGGGGATAACAAAGGCCGGGGGGGAGGGGGGCTATTCTCGTGCGCTGACGTCACCGCCCCGCCCCCCACCTGTCGGGCTCCTGCCCTTTGTCTGGGGAGGGGGGGGGGGTTGGGGGGTTCTGAGAGGGGGTCTGAGAGGGGGCTGGGGGCGCTCTAGGGGGGCTGGGGGTCTGAGTGGGGTCTGGGGTCTGGGGGGCTCTATGGGGGGTCTGAGGTGGGCTCTATGGGGGTTTGGGGGCCTATGGGGGCCCTGGGGGGGCTCTATGGGGGCTGGGGGGCCTCATGGGGGGCTGGGGGTCTGAGAGGGGTCTGGGGGGACTCTATGGGGGGGCTGGGGGGGCCCCATGGGGTGCTCTGGGGTCTGTGGGGGCTCTATGGGGGGCTCATTGGGGGGTCTGGGGGGGCTCTGGGGTCTGGGGGCTCTAGGGGGTCTGGAGGGTGCTCTATGGGGGTCTGGGGGGCTCTATGGGGGGGCTCATTGGGGGGCTGGGGGGCTCTATGGGGGCTCTGGGGTCTGAGGGGGGTCTGGGGGGACTCTGTGGGGGTCTGGGGGGCTCTATGGGGGGTCTGGGGTGGGCTCTATGGGGTCTGGGGCTCTATGGGGGCTCTGGGGTCTGAGGGGGCTCTATGGGGGGTCTGGGGGGGCTCTATGGGGGGTCTGAGGTGGGCTCTATGGGGGGTTTGGGGGGGCTCTATGGGGGGCCTCTGGAGGGGGCTCTATGGGGGGGCTGGGGGGGCCTCATGGGGGGGCTGGGGGGTCTGGAGAGGGGGTCTGTGGGGGGCTCTATGGGGGGTCTGAGAGGGGGTCTGGGGGGACTCTATGGGGGGGCTGGGGGGAGCCCCTATGGGGGTGCTCTGGGGTCTGTGGGGGCTCTATGGGGGGGCTCATTGGGGGGTCTGGGGGGGCTCTATGGGGGGACTCTGGGGTCTGGGGGGGCTCTAGGGGGGTCTGGAGGGTGCTCTATGGGGGGTCTGGGGGGCTCTATGGGGGGGCTCATTGGGGGGGCTGGGGGGGCTCTATGGGGGGGCTCTGGGGTCTGAGAGGGGGTCTGGGGGGACTCTGTGGGGGGTCTGGGGGGGCTCTATGGGGGGGTCTGGGGTGGGCTCTATGGGGGGTCTGGGGGGCTCTATGGGGGGGCTCTGGGGTCTGAGGGGGTCTGGGGGGGCTCTATGGGGGGGCTCTATGGGGGGGCTGGGGCTCTTGGGGGCTCTATGGGGGGGCTGGGGGGGCTCTATGGGGGGTCTGAGGTGGGGGGAGGGGGGTCGTGCCCCCCCCCCACGGACCCGCAGCCGCCGCTTTGTTCCAAGCGCCTTTATTCGGGTACAAAACGCGACCCCCCCCCCCGCCCCTCCCCCCCAGCCCCACAGCGCCCCTCCCCCCACCGGCCCCCTCCCCCCCCGAGCCATGGGGCTGCGGAGTGGGGGGTACAGGGAGGTGGGGGGAGTGGGCTGGGTGTGGGTGTCCCCCCTGCCCCCCAAGTGTGGGGCAGCCCCTGAGTGTGGCGCTGGGACCCCCAAGTGTGGGGCAGGATCCCCCCCAAATTGTGGGGTAGGACCCCTAAATGTGGATCAGGACCCCCCCCATCCCCCCCAGCATGGGGCACCCCACCCCGTTATGGGTCAGCCCCCCAAGTGAGGCTGAACCACCCAAATGTAGGGCACCCCCCAAGTGAGGCTGAGCCTCCCCAAGTGTGGGGCACCCTCCAAGTGTGGGGCGCCCCTCAATTGAGGCTGAGCCCCCCAAATGTGGGGCACCCCCTAAGTGTGGGGCACCCCTGAAGTGTGGGGCACCCCTCAATTGAGGCTGAGCCCCCCAAATGTGGGGCACCCCCCCAAGTGTGGGTCCCAATGGGGCCCCCCAAGTGTGGGTCAGCCCCCGTGCCCCTCCCCCCATCACGGGGAGGGGTCGGGCCCCACGTGCAGCGCGATGGCCCCGTGGGTCACCACGAGGCGCAGGCGGGGGGGGCTGCCCCCCTCCCCCTCCCCCTCCCCCTCCCCCTCCCCCTCCCCCTCCCCCCACCCCCAGCTTTGGGGGGGTCCCCGCGCCCCCCAACCCCCACCCCCTCCAAGCGCACGTGGGCGTACAGGGAGAGTTTGGGGTCGCTGCGGGGGGGTTGGGGGGGGGTGGGGGGGGGGGGGGGGGAGGGGGGGCGGCCCAGGCGCACGCGGGGCTCCCCCCGCAGCCGGCACCCCCCCGCACGAGACGCAGTCGTGGAGCGTCACGCGGGGCTGGGGGGGAGGGGGAGGGGCGGGGGGGGCGGGGGAGGGGGCGGCGGCGGCGGGGGGGCGGCGCGGGGGGCGGCGGCGGGAGAGGCGGGGGAGGGGCGACCCCTCCCCACCCCTCCCCCACCCCCCGCGGCGGAGGCGCCCGTAGGTCTCGCGCAGGTCGTACTTGGGGGGGGGGGGAGGGGGAGGGGTGGGGGGCGCTGCGCCCCTCCCCCGCTGCCGGAACGCGCCTTCGCCGCGTCTGGATGGGGGGAGGGGAGGAGGGGGAGGGGTCAGCACCCCCAGCCCCTCCCCCATTCCCCACCCCACACCCCCCCCAGGCTGCCCCCCAAGTGTGGGGCTGGGACCCCCCCCACCTGGAGCTGGGACCCCCCCTAATGTGGGGCTGAACCTCTGAACTCTGGGGGTCCCCACCCCAGCCCCCCACCCCCTCCAGGTGTGGGTCACCCCCAAGTATCCCCCAGCCCCCCAAGTGTGGGTCACCCCCCATGTGTTGGGACCCCCCCAATCAGTCACCCCTCGGTGTGGCTCCCCCCCCTCCCCCCCATGTGACCCCCCCCAATGTTTCAGCCCCCCAGGTGTGGGTCCCATCCCCCCCCCCCAACCATGGGTCCCAGCCCCCCATGTGTGGGTCGCCCCCCCCTCATTCTATGGGTCCCCCTCACCAGGCTGGGTCCCAGCCCCGCCCCCCGGTGGCCCCGCCCCCACGTGTCCCCACCCCCAGGTGTCCCCACCCCCAGATGGCCCCGCCCCCAGGTGTCCCCACCCCCAGGTATCCCCGCCCCCAGATGACCCCGCCCCCGGTGGCCCCATGCCCCAGGTGTCCCCGCCCCCGGCTGTCCCCGCCCCCGGCTGGCCCCGCCCCCAGGTGTCCCCACCCCCAGGTATCCCCGCCCCCAGATGGCCCCGCCCCCCAGTGACCCCGCCCCCGGTGTCCCCACGCCCCAGATGTCCCCGCCCCCGGCTGGCCCCGCCCCCCGGTGTCCCCGCCCCCAGTGACCCCGCCCCCCGGTGGCCCCATGCCCCAGGTGTCCCCGCCCCCGGCTGGCCCCGCCCCCCGGTGGCCCCGCCCACCTCTCGCACGTGCGGCACTCGCAGCGCTCGTTGTTGTCCCCGAAGAACCCGTCGCCATAGAAACACGTGATCTCGGCGCGCGGGGGGATGTCCCGCAGCGCCTGCACCCGCGCCGCGCGGCCCTCGGCTGCCACCAGCTGAGACCCCCGGAGACCCCCGGGTCAGAGACCCCCCGGAGACCCCCCCCAGAGACACCCCGGTCAGTGACCCCCCAGAGACCCCCCAGAGACCCCCGGAGACCCCCCCAGAGACACCCCGGTCAGTGACCCCCCAGAGACCCCCGGGTCAGAGACCCCCCGGTCAGAGACCCCCGGAGACCCCGGTCAGAGACCCCCGGAGACCCCCCAGAGACACCCCGGTCAGTGACCCCCCCAGAGACCCCGGGTCAGAGACCCCCGGTCAGAGACCCCCGGAGACCCCCGGGTCAGAGACCCCCCGGAGACCCCCCCCCAGAGACACCCCGGTCAGTGACCCCCCCAGAGACCCCCGGGTCAGAGACCCCCGTCAGAGACCCCCAGAGACCCCGGGTCAGAGACCCCCGGAGACCCCCCCAGAGACACCCCGGTCAGTGACCCCCCCAGAGACCCCCGGGTCAGAGACCCCCGGAGACCCCCCCAGAGACACCCCGGTCAGAGACCCCCGGAGACCCCCGGGTCAGTGACCCCCGGAGACCCCCCCCAGAGACCCCCGGCCCCCCAGAGACCCCCCCGGGTCAGTGACCCCGGAGACCCCCCCAGAGACCCCCGGTCAGTGACCCCCCAGAGACCCCCGGGTCAGTGACCCCCCAGAGACCCCCGGAACCCCGGGTCAGAGACCCCCGGAGACCCCCCAGAGACCCCCCAAGACCCCCGGGTCAGTGACCCCCCCAGAGACCCCCCGGTCAGAGACCCCCCGGAGACCCCCCCCAGAGACCCCCCCGGTCAGTGACCCCCCCAGAGACCCCCCGGGTCAGTGACCCCCCCGGAGACCCCCGGTCAGAGACCCCCGGAGACCCCCCCCAGAGACCCCCGGTCAGTGACCCCCCCAGAGACCCCCGGTCAGAGACCCCCCGGAGACCCCCCCCAGAGACCCCCCGGTCAGTGACCCCCCCTAGAGACCTCCCCCTGGTCAGAGACCCCCCCAGAGACCCCCCTGGTCAGTGACACCCCCCCAGACTCCCCCCAGACCCCCCCGGTCAGTGACCGCCCCAGAGACCCCCCCCGAGACCCCCCGGTCAGTGACACCCCCAGAGACTCCTCCCTGAGACCCCCCGGTCAGTGACCCCCCCGAGTCAGAGACCCCCCCTGAGACCCCCCGGTCAGTGACACCTCCAGAGACCCCCCCCCCAGAAGCCCCCCCCCAGAGACACCCCCCTCCAGAGACCTCCCGGGGACCCCCCAGTCAGTGACCCCCCCCAGAGACCCCCTCTGAGACCCTCCCGCCAAGACCCCCCCCAGAGACCCCCCGGTCAGTGACACCCCCCTGAAACCCCGCCCCGAGACCCCCTCTGAGCCCCACCCCCAAGCCCCCCCCGGTCAGTGACCCCCCTGAAACCCCCTCTGATCCCCCCCCAAGACCCCCCCAGGTCAGTGACCCCCCCCAGACAGACCCCCCCAGTCAGAGCCACTGGGGGGGGGTGTCTGGGATGCCCCCCAAGTGTGGTTCCCCCCCAAGTGGGGGGGGCAGGGACTCCCAAGTGAGGGGCTGACCCCCCCCCCATCACCCCCCAACCCCCCCCATGACCCCCCCACCCCCTGACCCCCCCACCCCCCAACGCCCCCCTCACCTTGCAGTTGGGCCGGCAGTCTGGGGTGGGGGGGTGGGGTGGGGGGAGAAACATCCCATCAGCAGCAGTTCAGGGGTGACCCCCGAGTTTTGGGGACCCCCCTGGATTCCCACCCCCCCGGGTATTTTACCCCCCCCCAGGGTTTTTTACCCCCCCCCCAACCCCCAGTGCCCCCCAATCCCCCCCATTGGGATCTCAGAGCATCCCTGGGTCCTCTTACCCCCTCCCCATGACTTTCCCTGCCCCCCATGGGTATTTTTTGCCCCCCTGGGTATTTTTTGCCCCCCCGGGTATTTTTTGCCCCCCCAGATACTTTCCTGTCCCCCCTCATTACTTTAACCTCCCCATTGCCATGGGTACCACCAGGACTTTGGGATCTCAGAGCATCCCTGGACCCTCTTACCCCCCGCCAATGACTTTCCCTGCCCCCCATGGGTATTTTTTGCCCCCCGGGTATTTTTCACCCCCCCAGATACTTTCCTGCCCCCCTCATTACTTTAACCTCCCCACTGCCACGGGTACCACCAGGACCTTGAGATCTCAGAGCATCCCTGGGTCCTCTTACCCCCTCCCCATGACTTTCCCTGCCCCCCATGGGTATTTCTTGCCCCCCCGGGGTATTTTTGCCCCCCCCAGCCCCACACCGTGGTTGATGAAGGCAGCAGGCCCCAGCCAGAGCTGCGCCCGGCGCCGGCGGGTCGAGTACATGACGCTGAAGTCGTTCTCCCCGTCCCTCAGCAGCCCCTGGTCGGGCGCCCGCAGCTCGGCCACGCAGCCCACCAGCAGCTCCAGCGTCTCGTGCTTCCTCCTGGGGGACCAGGGGGGTTAGGGGGGTTCTAGAGATGGTTGGGGGGGTCAGGAAGGGTTCTGGGGGAGTCCTGGGGGATTGGGGGTGGTCAGGGGGGTTCTAGAGATGGTTGGGGGGGTCAGGAGAGGGTTCTGGGGGGTCCTGGGGGACCAGGGGGGTTTAGGGGGTTCTAGAGATGGTTGGGGGGGTCAGGAAGGGTTCTGGGGGAGTCCTGGGGGATTGGGGGTGGTCAGGGGGGTTCTAGAGATGGTTGGGGGGGTCAGGAGGGGTTCTGGGGGAGTCCTGGGGGATTGGGGGTGGTCAGGGGGGTTCTAGAGATGGTTGGGGGGGTCAGGAAGGGTTCTGGGGGAGTCCTGGGGGATTGGGGGTGGTCAGGGGGGTTCTAGAGATGGTTGGGGGGGTCAGGAAGGGTTCTGGGGGGTCCTGGGGGACCAGGGGGTGGTCAGGGGGGTTCTAGAGATGGTTGGGGGGGTCAGGAAGGGTTCTGGGGGGTCCTGGGGGACCAGGGGGTGGTCAGGGGGTTCTAGAGATGGTTGGGGGGGTCAGGAAGGGTTCTGGGGGAGTCCTGGGGGATTGGGGGTGGTCAGGGGGGTTCTAGAGATGGTTGGGAGGGTCAGGAGGGGTTCTGGGGGAGTCCTGGGGGATTGGGGGTGGTCAGGGGGGTTCTAGAGATGGTTGGGGGGGTCAGGAAGGGTTCTGGGGGAGTCCTGGGGGATTGGGGGTGGTCAGGGGGGTTCTAGAGATGGTTGGGGGGGTCAGGAAGGGTTCTGGGGGAGTCCTGGGGGATTGGGGGTGGTCAGGGGGGTTCTAGAGATGGTTGGGGGGGTCAGGAAGGGTTCTGGGGGAGTCCTGGGGGATTGGGGGTGGTCAGGGGGGTTCTAGAGATGGTTGGGAGGGTCAGGAGGGGTTCTGGGGGAGTCCTGGGGGATTGGGGGTGGTCAGGGGGTTCTAGAGATGGTTGGGGGGGTCAGGAAGGGTTCTGGGGGAGTCCTGGGGGACCAGGGGGTGGTTAGGGGGGTTCTAGAGATGGTTGGGGGGGTCAGGAAGGGTTCTGGGGGGTCCTGGGGGACCAGGGGGTGGTCAGGGGGTTCTAGAGATGGTTGGGGGGTCAGGAAGGGTTCTGGGGGAGTCCTGGGGGATTGGGGGTGGTCAGGGGGGTTCTAGAGATGGTTGGGGGGGTCAGGAAGGGTTCTGGGGGAGTCCTGGGGGATTGGGGGTGGTCAGGGGGGTTCTAGAGATGGTTGGGAGGGTCAGGAGGGGTTCTGGGGGAGTCCTGGGGGATTGGGGGTGGTCAGGGGGGTTCTAGAGATGGTTGGGGGGGTCAGGAAGGGTTCTGGGGGAGTCCTGGGGGATTGGGGGTGGTCAGGGGGGTTCTAGAGATGGTTGGGAGGGTCAGGAGGGGTTCTAGGGGGGTCCTGGGGAAGGAGGAGGGTTTAGGGGGGTTCTAGAGATGGTTGGGGGGGTCAGGAAGGGTTCTAGGGGAGTCCTGGGGGATTGGGGGTGGTCAGAGGGGTTCTAGAGATGGTTGGGAGGGTCAGGAGGGGTTCTAGGGGGAGTCCTGGGGAATGGAGGAGTGGTTAGGGGGGTTCTAGAGATGGTGGGGGGTCAGGAAGAGTTCTAGGGGAGTCCTGGGGGATTAGGGGGGTCAGGGGGTTCTAGAGATGGTTGGGAGGGTCAGGAGGGGTTTAGGGGGGTCCTGGGGAAGGAGGAGGGTTTAGGGGGTTCTAGAGATGGGGGGGGGTCAGGAGGGGTTTAGGGGGGTCCTGGGGGATTAGGGGTGGTCAGGGGGGTTCTAGAGATGGTTGGGAGGGTCAGGAGGGGTTCTGGGGGGTCCTGGGGGACCAGGGGGTGGTTAGGGGGGTTCTAGAGATGGTTGGGGGGGTCAGGAAGGGTTCTGGGGGAGTCCTGGGGGATTGGGGGTGGTCAGGGGGGTTCTAGAGATGGTTGGGGGGGTCAGGAAGGGTTCTAGGGGGAGTCCTGGGGGGATTTAGGGGGTGGTCAGGAGGGGGTTCTAGAGATGGTTGGGAGGGTCAGGAGGGGTTTAGGGGGGTCCTGAGGAAGGAAGGTTAGGGGGGTTCTGAGATGGGGGGTTCTAGAGAGTTGGGGGTTGGGGGAGGGGGTCGAGGGGAGGTGGTTTAGGGGGGGTCCTGAGGAAGGAGGAGGGTTTAGGGGGTTCTAGAGATGGGGGGGGTCAGGGGAGGGGGTTGGGGGTAGGGGGGTTCTAGAGATGGTTGGGAGGGTCAGGAGGGGTTCTGGAGGGGTCCTGGGGAAGGAGAAGAGTTTAGGGGGTTCTAGAGATGGGGGGGGGGGTCAGGAGGGGTTTGTGGGGGTCCTGGGGGATTGGGGGGGTCCTGGGGGTCACCAGAGGCGCGTGGACACGACGCGGGCGCCGTGGGGCTCCCGGTAGCGGCTGCAGGGCTGGATGGAGAAGCCGCTCTCGGGGAGGAAGATGCGGAGGTACCGGAACACCTGGGGGGGGAGGGGGGTCAGGGACCCCCAAAACCCCAGGAGGGACCCCCAGACCCCTTACACCCCCCCAGACCCTTTATACTGCCCCCAAATCCCCATGACCCTTCCCCCTCCCCCCATAACGCCTCCCCCCATCCCCCCTCCCCCCATAACCCCTCCCCCCATCCCCCCCATAACCCCTCCCCCCATCCCATGACCCCTCCCCTCATTCCCCCCACCCTTCCATGACCCCTCCCCACTCTCCCCTTCCATGATCCCTCCACCCATGACCCCTCCCCCACCGCCCCACTCCCCTCTCCCCTTCTCCACCCCCCTCTCCCCTTCCATGACCCCTCCCCCACCCCCCACATCCCCTCCCCCACCCCCCACCCCCTTCCACGACCCCTCCCCCACCCCCCATGACCCCTCCCTCACCCCCTCCCCCCCTAACTCCTCCCCCCACCCCCCTCCCCTCCCCATCCATGACCCCTCCCCCCACCCCCCTCCCCCATCCCCATGACCCCTCCCTCACCCCCTCCCCCCCTCCCCCCAACCCCCTCCCCCACCCCCCCATATCCCCTCCCCCACCCCCCACCCCCTTCCACGACCCCCTCCCCCACCCCCCATGACCCCTCCCTCACCCCCTCCCCCCAACCCCCTTCCCCCCACCCCCCTCCCCTCCCCATCCATGACCCCTCCCCCCACCCCATGACCCCTCCCCCCTCCCCCCCCCCATGACCCCCTTCCCCCCCCCCCCCGCGCTCACGTGGCTCTTGAAGGCCGCGCGCTGCACGCGGCGGCGCCGCCGGAAGAAGGGCTCCGCCCAGGCCGCGCCCCCCAGCGCGCGCCACGCCCCCTCCAGGTCCCGGCGCCGCCGGAACCGCTCCACCGCCGCGCGCAGCACGTGCCGCCGCCGCGGGGGGGGGGAGGAGGGGGCTGAGACCACCAGAACCCCAGCTCCGTGCGGGGTCCCCACCGGGAACAACCACCCCCCCCCCCAACAACACCCTCCCCTCCCCTCATCCCCCCGGGACACCCCCCCCCCCCCAACTGGGACCCTCCCCCTCCCCCCACCCCCGGGACCACCCATCACCCCCCCCCCCACATCCTCCCGGGACCCCCTAACCGGGACCCCCCACCCGGGATTCCCCCCCCCCCCCCCCCATCGCCACCAGGAACCCCCCCGACACCCCCCATCACCCCGACACCCCCCAACCGGGACCCCCCCATCACCCCTCCCCCCTCGCCCCTCCCCCGACATCCCCCTATGGGACGCCCCCCCGGGACCCCCTCATCCCCCCACCCCCCATGACCACCGGGACCCCCCAACCGGGACCTCCCATCACCCCCCCGGTCCCCGGTTCCCCCCCCCAGTCCCGGTTCCCCTCCCCCGATCCCGGTTCCCCCCCGATCCCCGGTTCCCCCCCGGTCCCCGGTTCCCCCCGATCCCCGGTTCCTCCCCCGGTCCCCCGCTTCCCCCCCCCGATCCCCGGTCACCCCCCGGTCCCCGGTTCCCCCCCGGTCCCCGGTCCCCCGGCCGTACCTAACGCCCATCTTATGGGTGCGGAAGCCCAGCACGGAGTCCAGCACCAGGCTGGTGGCCAGGTCATCGTTCTCACACAGCTCCCGCGCCGTCACCCGCCGGGAGCCCATCGCCCGCCGCCGCTACCGGGAACCGGGAGTCACCGGGAGCCGGACAAAGAGCCCCGGGGGGGAAGGGGGAGGGAAGGGCGGGGAAAGGCCCGGCTGCTCCGGTTGCCCTGGGAACGGCCGTTACCGCGGCCGGGCCCGGCCCGGGCCCCGTTGCTACCGGTACCGGTACCGGGCCCGGGCCGCGCCCGCCCCGCGCTGCCCGCCGGCTGCCTCGCGCGCCGCTCCACCGCCCCCATTGGCCGAGCGCCCGCCGCTTCCGCGCCGCCATTGGTGGGAAGGCGCGCCGGTCACGGGGGAGGTGGGTCTTTTTGAACCCCCCGCCACGCTTCGAGCCTATTGGGTGGCCGTCCGACTGGGGGGCGGGGACTGGGTGGGTGATTGGGCCGGCACCGCTGACTCCGCCCACTTTGCCGCACCACCCCCACCCTCCCAGCTCTCCTTTCCATTGGGCGAGGGTGCCGTCGCTCACCGCGCCCGAGCCAATGAGCTTCTTGGGCACGCATCTTCTTCCGCCGGGGAGAGCACGCCGCTTCCGCTCTACGGGCAAAGATGGCGGCGCCCAGGGAAAGCGAGGGCTGGTAGCAGGTCTGAGGGGCGGGAGGGGCTCGGGGGGGGGGGGGCGGTCCCGAGGGGTGCTGGGGGTCTCTGGGGGGTCTAGGGAGAGCTGGGGGGTCCTGGGTGGCTGGGAGGTATCTGGGGGGGTCCCAGTGGTGCTGGGTGGGGGCTCCAGGGGGGTTCCGGGGGGCTGGGGGGGTTCCTGGGGCCTTGGGGGGGGTCCCGGGGCCTTGGGGGGGGTCATGGGGGTGCTCCCGGGGGGTCTGAGGGGGATCCCGGGGGTCCCGAGTGGGTCCGGAGCTCTGGGGGGGTCTTGGGGATGCGGCGGGGGGTCTGGGGAGGGGCCCATGGCCCGGGGGTTGGGGGGGGGTTGGGGGTCCCGGGGCCCCTGGGAGGATCCGGGGGGGTCATGGGGGTGCTCGCGGGGGGTCTGAGGGGGATCCCGGGGGGTCCCGAGGGCTTCCGGAGGTCCAAGAGGGTCCGGGGGGGGGTCTTGGGGATGCTCGGGGGGGGTCCTGGGGGCTGAAGCGGGGGGGGGCGGTGGTCCTGGGGGGGTCCCGCTGATCGTGTCCGTGTCAGGGCGATGGCGGCGGATGCGGGCGGCGGGGGGGGGCCCGGCGGGAGCCCCCCACACGCTGCAGGGGCTGCTGGAGCTGGCGGTGACGGCCGGGGATCCCCAAGCGCCGGCGCGGGCCCCGCTGGGGGAGGAGGTGAGGGGAGGGGGGCAAGGGGGGGCTCTGGGGGGTCTTTGGGGGGGCAATGGAGGAACTGGGAGGGCTCTGGGGGTCGGAGGGGGGCAATGGGGTGGCTCTGGGAGGTTGGGGGGGAAATGGGGGGGCTCTGGTGGTCCGAGGGGGGAACGGGGGGGGCTCTGAGGGGTCGGGGGGCCTGGGGGGGCAATGGGGGGGCTCTGGGGGTTTGGGGGGCAATGGGGGATCTGGGGAGGGGCTCTTGGAGTCTATGGGGGGGTGTCAACGGGAAGTGGGGGGGGTTGGGGGGTGAATTGGGGGCCTGGGGGGGGGGGGGTGGCTTTGGGGATCCAGGGGGGTCAATTAGAAGGGGTTGGGGTCTTGGGGGGGGGGGGCTTAGGATCCTGGAGGGTCAGTGGGGGGTTGAGGGGGGCTCTGAGTAAGCAGGGGGTTCAGTGGGGGGGTCGGAGGAGGGAATTTGGGGGGCTGGGGGGCTCTGGGGAAGTTGGGGGGGTCGGAGGGGGAATTTGGGGGGCTGGGGGGGCTCTGGGGAAGCAGGGGGGCTTTGGGGGGGGGTCAAGAGCAGTCAGTGGATGGGGGGAGGTTGGGGGGGGGTCCTGGTGGTCTGTGGATTTGGGGGGGCCCCCGTCTGCCCCCCTGTCCCCCCCCAGCAGCAGCAGTGGCTCCGGGCCGCCATGGGGGAGGCGCTGGGGGTGTCGGGGGGGCGCAGGTGGAGGAGCTGCGGCGCTGCCTGGGGGTGCTGGGGGCCCTGCCCCCCCCGGGGGGGACACGGCCCCCCAGGAGGCGGCACTGGAGGAACTGGGGGAGCTCTGCGAGGGGCTGGACTGCGCTGAGGGTGAGGGGGGGATTGGGGGGGCTGGGGGGCGCGGGGGAGGGAAAGGGGGGATTTGGGGGGCTGGGGGGCACGGGGGAGGGGAAGGGGGGATTGGGGGGCTGGGGGGAATTGGGGGTCGGGGGGGCTAAGAGATAAATTGAGGGGGCTGGGGGGTGGCAAAGGGGGGTTTGGGGGTGATTGGGGGGCAATTTGGGGGGCTGGGGGGCAGAGGGGGGTTGAGGAGGGGATGAGGGTCGTTGGGGGGGGGCTCTGGGTCACTGGGGGGCGATTTGGGGGTGCTGGGGGGAAGTTGGGGGGGTTGGGAGGTGAGGAGTGCTGGGGTCATCTGGGGGGGCTCTGGGAAATTGGGGGGGCCCAAAGGGATTTTTTGGGGGGGGGGGGCAAAGGGGGGGGAATGGGGGGGGGGGAATGGGGATCTTGGGGGGAGGGGTTGGTGGTCCGGCGGGGTTGTGGAGGGGTTTTTGGGGTGCTGCTCCCCCCTGACCCCTCCTTCTATTGCCCCCCCCCCAGCGTTCTGCTCCCTGGGGGGGCTGGAGGTGGTGGTGGGGCTGTTGGGGAGCCCCTGCCCCCCCCTGCGGGGGGGGCCGCCCGGCTGCTGGGGGTCTGTGCCCAAAACCTGCCGGGGGCCCAGAGCCGGGCGCTGGCCCTGGGGGCCCTGACCCCCCTTTGGGGGCCCTGAGGGGGGACCCCGACCCCAGCGTGCCCCCCCGCGCCCTCTATGCCATCTCCTGTGAGTGGGGGGGGGGATTTGGGGGGGCTAAGGGGGGTGTGAGCTGAGGGGGTTTGGGGGGGGCTAAGGGGGTTGGGGGTGGGGGTATGAGGGGTTTGGGGGGGCTAAGGGAGGGTACGAGGGGTTTGGGGCAGGGGGCTAAGGGGGGGTATAAGGGGTTTGGGGGGGTTGTGGGGGCTAAGGGGGGGTAAAAAGGGTTTGGGGGGGCTGCAAGGGGTTTGGGGGGGCTAAGGGGGGTAAAAAGGGGTTGGGGGGGAGCTGGGGGGGTATCCAAGGGTTTTGGGGGTGGGGAGGGGGTTGGGGGGGTTCCAGGGGGTATGTCGGGTTTGGGGGGGTTGGGGGGTTCCAGGAGGTGTGGGGGGGATTTGGGGGCCCCCTGTGACTCTCCCCCCACCCCCCCCACCCCCCAGGCCTGGTGCGGGGGCAGCCGGCGGGGCTGGAGCAGCTGGAGCAACTGGGGGGGCTGGAGGCGCTGGGGGGGCCCTGGGCAGCCCCCACCCCCCTCAGGGCCAGGGCAGCCTTTGTGCTGCACTGCCTGCTGCAGGAGCACCCCCCTGCGCGGTGAGACCCCCCCCCGGACCCCCCCAGACCCCCTGGGACCCCCCCAAACCCCCCCGGGACCCCCAGACCCACTGGGACCCCCCCAAACCCCCCTGGGACACTCCAGACCCCCTCCCCCCTGTGTGGTGAGATACCCCCCCTGCCCAACCCCACTGGGACCCCCAGGACCCCCCCATACACAAACACTGCCCCCCCTCGGCCCCCCATTACCCCCCAGACCCCCTGTGCTCGCTGGGGGCTGTGACCCCAGCCCCCGCTTTGCACCCCCTGCCCCCCAGAGCCCCCTGTTGCCCCCCCTTGCCCCCCCAGTCACCCTGTGCTCGCTGGGGGCTGTACCCCCTGCCCCCCCTTTGCCCCCCCTGACCCTCCCCTTGCCCCCAGACCCCCCCAATGCCCCCCAGCCCCCCTGTGCTCGCTGGGGCTCATACCCCCTGACCCCCCCCGACCCCCCGTGTCCCCCCTTGCCCCCCCAGCCCCCCTGTGCTCACTGGGGGCCATACCCCCTGACCCCCCTTGCCCCCGACCCCCCGTGTCCCCCCCAGCCCCCTGTGCCCGGGGGCTGTAACCCCCCCCCCACCCCCCGACCCCCCCCCCCCCCCCCCCACCCCCCCTGTGCTCGCTGGGGGCTGTACCCTGCCCCCCTTGCCCCCCTGCCCCCTGACCCCCTTGCCCCCCAGCCCCCCTGTGCTTGCTGGGGGCCGTCCCCTGACCCCCCGTCCCCTGACCCCCCTTGCCCCCAGCCCCCTGTGCTCGCTGGGGCTCATACCCCTGCCCCCTGCCCCCCCGTCCCCCCCCCCTGACCCCCCCCCCAGCCCCCCTGTGCTCACTGGGGGCTGTACCCCCTGACCCCCCTTGCCCCCTGACCCCCGTCCCCCCTGACCCCCCCTTGCCCCCCCAGCCCCCCTGTGCTCGCTGGGGGCCGTGCCCCTCCTGGGGGCCGTGCTGAGGACCCCCACGATGCAGCACACGAGCACGCGCTGGGGGCGCTCTGCAGGTGAGGGGGGGGCACGGGGGGGGGGGGGCATTTTGGGGTTGGGGGGGGGGCTGCACCCCTCTGGGGGGTGGGGAAGTGGGGTGGGGGGGATGTAAGGGGGTGGGGGTTGGGGGGTTTGGGGTGGGTGAGGGATGTTTGGAGGGTCTGGGGGGTCTTTACCCCCCCCACCCCGTGTCTCTGTGTTGCCCCCCCCCCCCCAGTTTGGCCACGGATTTCCCCGAGGGGGTGCGGGAGTGCCGGGCCCCCCCCTGGGGCTGCGGGAGCTGCTGCGGGACCGGCGGGAGCTGCTGCGGGGCCGGGAGGAGTTCCGGGTATGGGGGGGGCACGGGGGGTCCTGTGGGGGGGTCCTGGCGCTTTTGGGGGGGGGGGTGTGTCCTGGGGGGTCCCGGGACTGAGGGGAGGGGGGAGCTAGGGGGTGTCCTGGGGCTGGGGGAGGGTCCTGGGGGGGGGTCCCGGGAGGGGAGAGTTCCGGAGGGGGGTCCTGGGATGGGGGGGGAGGGTTTGGGGGGTGTGTCCTGGGGCTGGGGGAGGGTCCTGGGTGGGGTTCCTGGGAGGGGGGGTCCCAGGGCTGGGGGTGTGTCTTGGGGGTCCTGGGGCTGGGGTGGAGGGTCCCTGGGGGGCGGGGGGGGGCCTGGGGGTCTGGTCCTGTGCCTGGGGGAGGGGCCTGGGGGTCCCGTGGCTGGGGGGAGGGGTCCTGGGGGGAGGGTCCCAGCACTGACCCCACACCCCCCCCCCCCCAATTCCATTCCAGGAGGAGCTGGAGTTCTGCGAGCGGCTGCTGCAGCTCTGCTTCGAGCCCCCCGGAGGAGAGCGCCCGGGAGCGGTGACCCCCCCGGGGGGGACCCCCTGAATCCCCCTCCCCCCAAACCCCACCCCGGGGACCCCCAAACCCCCCTGGGGGCCTCCCAATACCCCTGGGGTCCCCCCAAGGGTCCCTCCAGGGCTGCCCCCCCCCCCCGGGCTAATAAAGGCTTGGCTCTCCCCTCCCCCCGCTGCCTTGTTTTGGGGGGGGGAGGCGATGATGTCATCCGTGACGTCAATTTTCAGCGCCCCCCGCCCCCCCCCCCAAACCCAGCGCTTGGGGCCCCTTGGGGCTGCATGGGGGCGTGGCCTAGGGCTCGGGGGCGTGGTTTGTGGCTCATGTGGGTGTGGTCTCCCGGCGGGGGGCGTGGCCTGGCTGGCGCGGGGCGTGGCTCCCGCCGCGGCCCCTCCACGTGCGGCGCGGGCCGTTGCCGCCTCGCGATAGGCCGTTAGCGCGCCGGGGGCGTGGCCTCGCGTTACCTTGGCGACCGCGTCCCTTCCCCAGCTGGCAGGGGGCGGGCTCAAGGCGCCGTTCTCGCCGCTCATTGGTCAGCTGCGCTCCCGGTACCGACGGCGGGAGGGGAGGGGGGAAGAGGAGCACGGCCCGGCCATGGAGGGGGTGGGCACCGTGAGCTGGTGGGGGCTGTCCCCGGCGCTCGACCTCCGCCAGCACCGTGAGACATCCCCCCCCCCCCGCACCTTCCCCCCAGATCCCCCCACCCAGATCCCCCCCCCCCGGTTCCCTCCCCGGTTCCGGTTCCTTCCCCGGTTCCCCCTCCTGGTTCCCTCCCCCCGGTTCCCCCCCCCCCCCCGGCTCCGGTTCCCCCCACCCCGCCCCCAGTTCCCCTTCCCATCCCCTATTCCCCCCCCCCCGCCCCTTCCCCCGGGTCTCCTCCCGGTTTCCCCCCATCCCCCCCCCCGGTGCTCCCGGTAACCCCCTCCCCCGCAGTGCCCCCGGACCTCGGCCCCGGGGAGGAGGCGGCGGTGCTGCTGGTGGGCGCGGCGGAGGGGCGGCACCTCCTGCTGACGGCGGCCCGGGCCCGGCGGGGACCCCCCGTAACATCACCGTACGGCACCGGGGGAGGGGGGCACCGGCGGGGGGGGGGCACCGGAGGGGTTGGGGGGATCCCGGACCCCCGGGGAGGGTGATTCCCCCTCCGGGGGTCCCTCCCCTGGGGGAGGGTGGCTGCCCCGGCGGTTCTTCCGGGGTGTTACCGGGGGGAGGGGGGTTGTCCCGGTATTACCGGGGGTTGTCCCGGTCTTACCGGGGGTTCCCCGCCCCCCCCAGCTGTTCGTGGCGGAGCAGCACCCCGAGGCGGTGGCGCGGCAGCTCCTCTTCCTCCTCCTGGCGCTTGAAGCCCCGGGAAGCACCGGGATGGCCGGTACGGACCGACACCCCCCCCCCGCCGCCGCCTCCCGGTTCCTCTCCCCCCATTACCGACCCCCGGTTACCGACACCCCCCCCCAGCTCGCGCCGCCGCCATCCTGGAGCTCGTGGGCTCCGTCCAGCTCCGCACCGGCACCGCCGCCGTGCTGGGGGGGCCGCCCGCCGCCTCCGCCGCTGGGTCACCGGGGACCGGGACCGGGAACCGGGGGGTTCGCTGACCTGGGGCTGATGAAGGTCAGAGCGGGGAGGGGGTCTGGGGGATGAGGGGGGGGGCGGGGAACTGGGCTGGCCGGTACCGGGAGGTGAGGGGGGATCCCGGAGCTGTCCGGTACCGGGAGGTGATGGGGGGTCCCGGGGCTGCCCGGTACCGGGGGTCCATGGGAGGGTCCTGGAGGTGAGGAGGGGGTCCCGGGGCTGCCCGGTACCGGGAGGTGATGGGGGGTCCCGGGGCTGTCGGTACCGGGAGGTGATGAGGGGTCCCGGGGCTGTCGGTACCGGGAGGTGATGGGGGGTCCCGGGGCTGCCCGGTACCGGGAGGTGATGAGGGGTCCCGGGGCTGTCGGTACCGGGAGGTGATGAGGGGTCCCGGGGCTGCCCGGTCCCGGGAGGTGATGAGGGGTCCCGGGAGGTGATGGGGGGTCCCGGGGCTGTCGGTACCAGGAGGTGATCGGGGGTCCCGGGGCTGCCCGGTCCCGGGAGGGGGGTCCCGGTGCCGTAGCTGGGGCCCCGCCGACAGTGCCGGGATCGGGACGCGCTGGAGGCCGTTCTGCGGCGCTGGGAGCGGCCGGTCCCGGTACCGGAGCCCCGGGGTTGGGACTGGCGGCTGCGGCGGAGCCTCGGGACGAGATACGGGGCGAGAGCGGCGGTGGCGGACTGGGACCTGCGGCTGCGGCTGCAGCCCCGGGGGGTAACGGGGGCAAACGGGGGCACCGGGGGGTAACGGGGGGACCGGGGGGTAACGGGGGGACCGGGGGGCTGCAGCCCCGGGGGGTTACGGGGGTACCGGGGGGATACCGGGGGCCACCCGGGGGGTATAACGGGGGTACCGGGGTGGTAACGGGAGGACCGGGGGAAGGACCTGGGGGTACGGGGATACCGGGGGACACGGGGGGGTAACGGGGGGAAACGGGGGTAACGGGGGGATACCGGGGGGAGGACCTGGGGGTACGGGGGGACCGGGGGGTAAACGGGGGGACCGGGGGCTGCAGCCCCGGGGGGTAACGGGGGGACCGGGGGGTAACGGGGGCACCGGGGGCTGCAGCTCTGGGGGGATACCAGGGGGGTCCCGGGGGGGTTCACCGGGGGGGTCCCGTGCAGCCTGTCCCCCACATCCCCCCCTTCTCCCTCCTCCCTCCCCCCCCCCCCAGGCCGCCGCCGTTTCCCCGGCCGAGTTCGGGCTGTGGCGCGAGAGCGGCGTCGCCTTCGTCCCGCGGGGGGGGGGGGCGACACCCCCAACCCCACCCTGCGCAGCGACCCCCGGCCCCGCGCCGTGAGTGGGGGAGGTGGGGGGGGGGGCACCGGAGGGGGGGTGGGGGAGGAAATCCTGGGCGGGGGGTGTCACACCGGCGGGGGGGAGGGGCAATACCGGGGGGCGTCACCGGGGACACACACACACACACCGGGGGGGGGTGTTTATGCACCGGGGGGGCCACACCGGAGCGGGAGGGGGGGAACACGGGGGCAGGGGGGGGTGTCCATGACCCTCCCTGCTCCCCCCCTAACTCCGGGTGTCCCCCCCTCCCCAGGACGGGGCGCTGGGACCCGACGCCGGGTACTGGGGGGACACCGTGAGCGGCCCCTTCCTCAGCTTCGGCCTCGGGCCCGGCCGGAGCCCCGGGGAGGTGAGGGGGGCTCGGGGGGGGGCTGGGGGGGTTGGGAGGGGGCTCAGGGTGCTTCTAACACCTCCCCCCCCCCCCCAAAAGACAGCCACCGAGATCTCCCTGGCCAACGTCACGGAGATGCTGGAAGAGCTGCTCACCGGGACCCCCCCAGGGAACCCCCCTGGAGACCCCCCTCCGGAGACCCCCCTCCGGAGATCGGGACCCCCCGGGGATCTAGCCCCCCCCTGTTGCAATAGTTACCCCCTGGGTGAGTGCCTGAGCCCACCCCCCCCCCCACCCCCTGACATCCCCCCCCCACCTTCTCGCAGCCCCCCCCTGACGCCCCCCCCCCCCCCAAATTCCCCGCAGGGCCCCTCCTTCCCCTCCCGGTCCGGATCCGGTACCTGCCGTTGGGGAGCCCCCCCGCGCCCCCCCCGCGCCCGCCTGGAGGGGACCTGCCGGCTGCTGGTGCTGGGATGGAGGTGGGGGGGGCGTGGGGGGGCGGGGGGGGGCCAAGGGATGGGGGAAGGAAGATGGGGGGGCAGCTGCAGATGGGGGGAGGGGAGGGATGCTGGGGAGGTGGGAGGCTGCTGGGGAGGGTCCTCATGTCCGGGCCCCCCAGTGACACCCCCTTCCCCCCCGTGACCCCCCTCAGGGCGCTGCAGGAGCTGAGCCCCGAGCTGGGGCGGCTGGCGGCCCCCGGGGCCACTCTGCTGGTGGAGCTGCCCACGTACGGAGCGGGACCCCCCCCAGGGACCCCCCCTCAAGGGAACCCCCAGGGACCCCCCCCAGGAAACCACCCAGGGACCCCCCCTCAAGGGAACCCCCAGGGACCCCCCCCAGGAAACCCCCCAGGGACCCCCCTCAAGGGAACCCCCAGGGACCCCCCCCAGGAAACCCCCCAGGGACCCCCCTAGGGAACCCCCAGGGACCCCCCCCAGGGACCCCCCACCCAGAGACCCCTCCCCTCAGGGACCCCCCCCCAGGGACCTCTCCCCCCAAGGGACCCCCTCTCCCCCCAGAAGCCACATCCCCCGGGACCCCCCCACCCCAGGGACCCCCCCCAGCACCCCACTTCCCCAGCAGCGACCCCATCCCCCCCCATCCCCCGAGACCCCCTCCCAACCCCATTCTCCCCCCCCCCCAAACCCCCCATCGGGGCCAGGGGGTGTCGTGTCCCCCCCCCGGATCCTCTGACCCCTGGGACCCCCCCCCCACCAGGAGCCCCCACTGCAGCTTCAGCCCCCCTGGGACCCCTATTTCCCCCCCCCCCCAAACCCCCTCAGCACCCCCAACCCCCCCGACCTCCTATTCCCCACCCCCCCCCCGGGACCCCCCATTTACCCCCCACCCCAGCCCCCCCACCCCCCCTGGGATCCCCTATTTACCCCCCCCCCAGCCCCCCCAGCCCCCCTGACCCCCCTCTCTCTCCCCCCCCCCCAGGTTCGTGCCCACCCTGCGCCCCCCCAGCTCGAGGCCGCCCGCGCGCAGGCGGCAGCACTGGCCGGCGCGAGCGGCTTCGAGCCCTGGGGGGGCCCGGGGAGCCCCCGCCTGCGCGCGCTTCCGGCGCCGGCCCTGACACCCCCCTCCCCCCAGCAACGCGCCCCCCCCCCCCAAAAAAACCCCTCCCCCAGCCCCTCCCCCTTCCCTGGACCCCCCCAAACACCCCCAACCCCCCACCCTGCTCTACAGGAGGGAGCCCCCCACCCCCCCCCAACCCGGACCCCCCCGACCTCCCCAAAAACACCCCCAGCCCCCCCAGTACCGGAGGGACCCCCCCCAAAACCCCTCCTGGAGTCCCCCTTCCCTGCACACCCCCCCTCAAAACACCCCCAACCCCCCTGTACAGGAGGGGCCCCCCCTTTCCCTCCCCTTCCCCCCCTATTCCCTAGACCCCCCCGAAACACCCCCAACCCCCCTGTACAGGAGGGACCCCCCCTTCACCCCCCGGCACCCCACCTTCGCCCCCCTGGTACCGGGCAGACCCCGCCCCAATTCCCATTCATGACCCGAAGCCCCGCCCCCTCGAGACCACGCCCCCCGGCACCGCCCCCTCCAGGCCCCGCCCCCTCCCATTCATAAGCCGCCCCCGCTGCGCTGCCCCCGCTCCGGCTGCGGCAGGTACCGGCCTGGGGGGGGGGTCCGGGGGGTGTCCCGGGACTGGGGGGTCCCCGGAGCTCTGGGGGTGTTTTTTTGGGGGGGGGGGGCGTCACTGGGCAGGGGATGAGGGTGCTGGGGGGGGCTGTCCCTGGGCTGGGGGGTCCCCGGAGGTTTGGGGGCCTTTGGGGGGGTGAGGGGGCATCATGGGGCAGGGGATGAGGGTCCCGGGGGGGTCCCGGGGGAGAAGGACGTGGGGGGGAAGTATGGGGGTCCCCAGAAGTCTGGGTGCCTTTTGGGGGGGGGGGGCATCATTGGGGGGTGCTGGGGGGGTGCCGGGGGGTCCCGGTTTTGGGGGGGGGGTGTCCCATGGCGAGGGGGGGGGGAGTTGGGGTGGGGGCAAAACCACCCCTCAGCCCCCAAAATGAGATGGGGGGGGGGGGGCTCGGGGGGGTCGCTCTTTGGGGGCTGGGGGGGGGGGTGTCCCCATGTCCCTGGGTCCCTGAGGGGGGGCAGGGGGGGGGTCACCGGGGTGACCGGGACAGGGTGCCCTTGGGGAGGGGGAGGGGAGGTGATGGGGTGGGGGGGGCAGGGCTGTCCGTGTGCCCCCCCCGCCCCCCCCGGGGGGGCGATAAGGGCTATTTTTAGCCGCCGTTATCAGCCCGGAGCCGCCGGGTCCTTGTAGGGGCAGCGCGAGGAGGGGGGGATGGGCTCCCGTGTGACCCCCCCACCCACCGTCTGACCCCTCCCCCCCCGTGTGACCCCTCCCCCCCCCAGCACCAGGACCAGCAGCATGGCTGAGGAGTGAGTGGGGGGGGCACTGGGGGGGGGGGGCAAAGGGGTGGGGGGAGGCAGGGGGGGCTGGGGGGGGGAAAGAGGTGGGGGGGCAAAAGGGGGGACGCTGGGGGGGCAAAGGGGGTGTTGGAGGCACTGGGCGGGGGGAGGAAAAGGGGGGCCGGGGGGAGGGAGGGTCTGGGAGGGGCCCAAGGGCGCCAGTGGGAGGGGGAGGGGGGGGGCAAGGGGCTGCTGCGGGGCAAAGGGGGTTTGGGGGGGGCGTGTGTGGGGGGGGTCTCATCATCCTCTGACCCCTCTGTTCCCCCCCTCCCCCCCCCCAGGCAGGACGTGCCGGTGAGTCGCTTCCCCCCACCCCCCCCCACCCCCTCCGTGTGTTCCCCACCCCCCCACTGACCCCCCCGCCTGCAGCGCTCCGAGGAGGAGGAGGAGGAGGAGGAAGCCCCCTCGGCCCCCCCGCGCCCCCCCCGCAGCCCCCCCCCTTGCGCCGCAAATCCTCAGCCAATTACCGAGCCTACGCGGTGGAGCCCCACGCCAAGGTGAGGGGGGCACGGGGGGGGGGGCAGGACCCCCACAGCACCCCCCGGCCCCTCCATCCCCCCCCATCCCCCCCATCCCGCTCCTCAACCCCCAGCCCCCCCGAACCCCTCCAACCCCCCCAGCCCCCTCTCACCCCCCCAATCCCCCTCCCCAAATCCCCATCCCCCCCCCAAACCCCCCAACCTCCCCTAACACCCACCCCCCCAAAAAGCCCCATCCCCCCCATAACCTGACCCCCCAGGCTCCCCTATGCCCCTCCCACCCCCTGAACATGACCCCCCCCATCAACTCCCAAAAAGCCCCCCCAGATCCCCCTGTGCCCCCCACCCTCCGGAACCTGCCCCCCATCCCCCCCTGCCCCCCTGTACAAGCTCCTGACCCCCCAAAAGCCCCCCCACCTCCATAGCCTGCCCCTCCAGCCCCCCAAAATCCCCCCACCCCCAGAACCTGCCCCCCAGCCCCCCAGAAAGCCCCCCCCCCCCATAACCTGCCCCCCCAACCCCCCTCACCCCCCCTTCCCCTCCCCCCCCCAGAGGAAGCCCAAGATCTCAGCATCCCGCAAGCTGCAGCTGAAGGTGAGGGGGGGTTCTGAGGGGGGGGGGAAAGGGGGTTTGGGGGGCTGTGGGGGGTCCCGCCCACCCCCCCGGGGGGGTCTCTGTGTGTGTCCCCCCCAGACGCTGCTGCTGCAGAGGGCGAAGCGGGAGCTGGAGCGGGAGGAGCAGGAGAGGGGGGAGAAGCTGCGGCTGCTGGGGGAGCTCTGCCCCCCCCGCGCTCGAGGGGCTCGGCCTGGCCCAGCTCCAGGTGGGGGGGGGCACGGGCGGGCGAGGTTATGGGGGTGGGGGGGAAATGGGGGGGCTGGGGGGCAGGTTATGGGGGTGGGAGGGGCAAAGGGGGGGCTGGGGGGGCAGGTTATGGGGGTGGGAGGGGCAAAGGGGGGCTGGGGGGCAGGTTATGGGGGTGGGAGGGGCAAGGTGGGGGCTGGGGGGGCAGGTTATGGGGATGGGGGGGCACAGGGGGGCAGGTTAAGGGGGGGACAGGGGATGATGGGGGCTGGTTCAGGGCGTGGGGGGGGCACAGGGGGAGCTGGGGGGGTGATGGGGGGATCAGGAGCTTGAGGGGCGGGGCACAGGGGTGATGGGGAGGGCGAAGGGGACTGGGGGGGTGCTCAGGGGGGTCATGGGGGGGAGCTAGGGGTGTTTTGTGGGGGGGTGCACAGGGGGGTCAGGGTCATGCCCCTCCCCCCCCCCCCAGGAGCTGTGCCGGGAGCTTCACGCCCGGGTGGGGCGGGTGGATGAGGAGAGGTACGACATGGGCACCCGCGTCAGCAAGAACATGGCCGAGGTGGGGACCCCCCTGACCCCCCCCAAACACCCCCAGACGCCCCCAACCCCCCAGATCCCCCCAGAGCCCCCCAGCATCCCTCAACCCCCCCAGCCCCCCTCAACCACCCCATGGGCACTCGCGTCAGCAAGAACGTGGCCGAGGTGGGGACCCCCCCTGACCCCCCCCCCCCAAACACCCCCAGACCCCCCAACCTCCCCATGGGCACCCGCGTCAGCAAGAACATGGCCCCCCAACACCCCCCCCATGGCCATGGGGTCCCCCCAGACCCCTCCAGGCCCCCTAACGCCCCCCCATGCCCTTGGGGCCCCCCAACACCCCCCCCAAGGTCTGTGGGGCCTCCCCAATGCCCCCTCCCGGGATCGTGGGGCCCCCCATTCCCCCCCCATGCCCATGGGGTCCCCCCAACGCCCCCCCAATGCCCCTGGGGTCCCCCCATTCCCCCCCCCCGCAGATGGAGGAGCTGCGTCGCCGCGTGGCCGGGGGCCGGTTCGTGCGGCCTGCGCTGCGCCGCGTGCGCCTGTCGGCCGACGCCATGATGGCGGCTCTGCTGGGCGCCCGGCAGCGCCTGGGCACCGACCTGCGGGCCGGGCTGCGCCAGGTGCGCAAGGACGAGGCCGAGAAGGTGCGTCAGGGGGGTGTGACGTCGTGGGGGAGGGGGTGACGTCACTGGGGTGACGTCATGGGGCGGGCGGCGTCATGGGGGAGGGGTGACATCATGGGGGTGATGTCATGGGGACGTGACCTCATGGGGGGTGACATCGCAGGGGGTGATGCAGTGGGGTGTGATGCCGTGGGGGTGATGTCATGGGTGGAGTGACAGCACTGGGGGTGATGTCACGAGGGCATATGACATCGTGGGATGTGTGACGTCATATAGACGTGATGTCATGGGTGTGGTGTAATGGGGTGTGTCCTCATGGGATGATGTCATGGGTGGAGTGACATCACGAGGGTGACGCATTGGGGTGTGACATCACGGAGGAGTGACATCACGGGATAGCATCGTAGGGGGTGACGTCATGGAGTGATGTCACGAGGCGGGTGACATCACGGGGCGGTAGCGTGGGGTTACGTTGTGATGACATCACTAGACACGGGGGTGATGTCATGGCGATGATGTGGCAGCGACATGGTGCTGACGTGGGGTGGAGGGGGAGGGGAGGGGAGGGGGGCATGGCGCGGTGCCCTGGCGATGACATCACGTGATGACATCACGTGCTGACGTCACGGCGCCCCAGGAGAGCCGCGAGGTCGGGGACTGGCGCAAGAAGGTGGAGTCGCTGAGCGGGATGCAGGGCCGCAAGAAGAAGTTCGAGGCGCCGGGGGGGCCCCGGCCTGAGGGTGAGGGGTGGCCCCTCCCACTCCCCCCCACCCCCCCACCAAATACCCCCTCCCCCACCCTCCCTTCTCGCCCCCCTTTATCTCCCGCAGGTGCTGTGACATCATCACCAGCAGCAGCACTTCCCACACCCCCCAGCACAACCCACCCTACTGCCCCCCTACCAAATACCATCCCCCCACCAAAAAACACCCCCCAAATAAACACCACCACCCCCAATAAACACGCATCCCCCCTCCAGCATTCCCCGTGTCCACCGTCTTTTGCCGGGGGCGGGGGGGGTGAGGGCGGGTGTGTGGGGAGCGCCCAGTGTGGAGGGGTTTGCGAACCCCCACAGTATGAGAAGGGGGAGGCGCAGGGACCCCTAAATCCCCTAATGCGACATACAGAGGCAATTTGGGAGGGCGGGGCGGCCTTCCAGTGCAACCATGCTGAACGTCCAGCAAGAGCTCCCAAACCAAAGCAGCCAGCACCAAAAGACATACATGGCCGGAAACCGCCCCATGGCACCTACAAGCAGCCCCTCTGACCCTGGGGCTCAGGGATAGCATCTCATTGGGGGACATTCTCATTTGGGGAGAGGCTGACGCAAGGGGTGGGGCTAGTCGCTAATGGGCTTATCAAGCTGCCTCTGATCTCACTACCCTCTCTCTCTCCCCTCTCTCCCCAGCTCCTCCCTCCCCCATCATGTCTGTTCCTGCTGCCCCTCCCCATCCGCTGGCCAGCCTCGATGCACCTCCCCCCATCCGCAGCAGTGGCCTTTGCTGGATGCTTCAGGACAGGGGAAGGTCGGGCGAGGATGGGCGAGGGTGTGTAGAATTTTTCAAATTTGGAAGGAATTTCCATATTTTATGAGGGAAAAGTTTAAAGTATTGGGGAAAAATTGAATTTTTGGGTGACATTTCATGAATTTTGTTAGAAATTTCAGAATTTTGCTAGAAAAATCAGAAAGTTTTCCCAAACTTTAAAATTTATGGGGTTCAGAATAAAATTGAGGAAATTACAATAAATTGTTTGAAATTTGAATGTTTTGTACTAAATGCAGAGGTTTTACAGGAAAAATAAAAATTTTGAGGAAATTTCAGAATTTTAATACAAAAGAAAAATATATGGTGTAATTTTTGAAATTTCTAACGGAAATTTTTTATTTTTTGAGTATTTTGGAAAAAGGTTGATTGAAAATGTAGAGGAAATATTGTATTTTGTGGGAACTTCAAGATTTTGGAGAAAATACTTAATTTTTATAGTAAAATGCTTGTATTTTTGAGGAAAATACTCATTTTTTAAAAAAAAATTCACATGTTTTAGAGGAAAATTTCTAATTTTTTTCAAAATCTCACATTTTGGTGAAATTTTAGAAATTTTAAAGAGAATTTCAGATTTTAGGGGAATGTTTAAATTGTGGAGGAAATTTTCAATATTTGGGTGGAAATTTCAGAATTTTCATTCAAATTTCAGTAATTTTAGGGGAAAAATTCCAAATTTTGGGGGAATTTTTTTGAAATTCTGGAGAATTCCTTGGAAATTTCTAAATTTTGTGTTAACTTTTCAGAAAATTTTTGGAGAAAAATTTTCAAAAAATTTTATGTGGAAAGTCAAATCTGGGGGAAAATAATCAGTTTTTCAGAAGAAATTTCAATATTTTCTTGGAAAATTTCTGAAATTTTAAGAGTAACATTCAAAATTTGGGGTGAAATTTCAAATATTTCAAGACACAGTTTTAGGGGAAATTTCCAATTCCTAAAAGAGAAATACTGACACTTTAGGGAAAATTTTGACATTTTGGGGGAATATGCCAACATTTCAGGTGGAAAATTCAATATTTTGGAGGAAAGTTTCAAAAATTTTACAAATTTTTAAAAATTTTGTGGAAAATTTAAACAAAATTCCCAAATTTCTGAGAATGTTCAAAACTGTCCTGAAATTTCAACCTTTAGGAGAAATTTTTTCATTTCCAGGTAAGAAAAGTGTTGCCTCTTTGAAAATTTCAAGAGAAATTCACAAGTTGTGGCAAAAATTTTTCAAGATTATGAAAAAATGGTGACATTTTTGGCCCAAACCCTGAATTTTGGGGGTAAAATACCTCAAGTTCTGAAGGTTTTTTAATATTAATTTCCTTTGGGTCCAAATGTCAAATATGAGTTTGAAAAAGTTTCAAAATTTGCTGCAAAATCTGAAAAATTTGGAGGAAAATTGAAAATTTAATGAAGAATTGCCAGATTTTTGACCAGAAATTTGAATTTCTGAGGTAAAATCCATCTAATTTGGAGGAGGATGGTGTTAAAAAATAAAAAAAAAATTTAAAAACCTTCACATGAAAAACTTTTTAAATTTAATTTTTAAAAAATCAAAATATTCACTTAATTTTTTAAAATAAAAATTTGGAAATTTGATCTTTTTAACAAAAAATTTTTAAAATTATAATCTAAAAATAAATTTTTGCAATATTTTTTACAATAAAAATGTTAAAATCTCGTTTTTTGAAACTAAAAATTTAATAATTTTTTTTTAATAATTTTTTTAAATTTTGGAGTGACTAAAACGGAACTGGGATTGAATGGAAGAAGACTGGGAGGGGTTGCGAGGGGCTGGGAGGAGAGTGGGAGGCACTGGGAGGGACTGGGAGACAATGCGATGCATTGGGAGGGACGGGGAGGCACTAGGAGGGGACTGGGAGGGACTGGGAGGGATTGGGTGGAACTGGGAGGGGACTTGGAGGCATTGGGAGGGACTGGGAGGGGACTGGGAGGGACTGGGAGGCACTGGGTGTGGACTGGGAGGGACTGGGAGGGGACTGGGAGGGGACTGGGAGGCACTGGGAGGCACTGGGAGACACTGGGTGGAGACCTGGAGGGACTGGGAGGGAACTGGAAGTCACTGGGAGGCACTGAGGGGCACTGGGAGGCTTTGAAAGTAGACTGGGAGGGACTGGGAGGGGACTGGGAGGGACTGGGATGGAACTGGGAGGGACTGGGAGGGGACTGGGAGGGACTGGGAGGGACTGGGAGGAGACTGAGAGGACCTGGGAGGCACTGGGAGGAGATTGGGAGGGACTGGGAGGCACTGGGAGTCGCTGGGAGGCACTGGGAGGCACTGGGGGGCACTGGGAGGCACTGAAATTAGACTGGGAGGGACTGGGAGGGGACTGGGAGGCACTGGGAGGAGACTGAGAGGACCTGGGAGGCACTGGGAGGAGATTGGGAGGCACTGGGAGGGAACTGGGTGGAACTGGGAGGGGACTGGGCGGCACTGGGAGGGGACTGGGCGGCACTGGGAGGGGACTGGGAGGGACTGGGAGGGACTGGGAGGCACTGGGAGGGGACTGGGAGGGACTGGGAGGGGACTGGGAGGCACTGGGAAGCACTGGGAGGGGACTGGGAGGCACTGGGAGGGGACTGGGAGGGACTGGGAGGGGCTTGAGGGTGCCCCTCCCCCACCCCCTGCCGCCCCTCCCTCCCCTGCTCTGATGTCGACCACAGGTTCTTAGGGGGGGGAGGGAGGGGCTATGGGGGGGTGGCGGTGGGGCCCCTATATGTGGGCCTGCAGCCGGCCCTGGCTCCCCAAGCAGCCCCCCGGCCCTGGCGCTCGGGCCTTTGCTCCTCGGTCAGGGAACCACCACGACCCCCCCTCGCTGCCCGTTATCCCCTTCCTCACCCCTCGGGGGCCCCCCCGGCTCTGCCCCAGCACCCCTCGCCGTGACCCCCCCAACCCCCCCAGCCCCAAAAACAACCCTCCATCCCCCCCATCCCCCCCCCCCCCAACACCCCTCAGCCCCCCCTCGTTTTTGGGCATTTCCCCAAAAATGCCTCCCCCTTCTGCGCTTTATCGGGGGGGGGGTTCTGGGGGGGGGGGGGGGGGGGGGTGTCACAGAGGATCTGTCCCAGGATTTGGGAGGGGCCTCGCCAAGATGTGGGAATGCCCCCCACCCCCACCCCCACCCCCTCGGAGGAATGTGAGGTGCCACTCAAGGGGTCCCCGTACCCCAAGGTTTGCTCCTCCAAGAGCAGAGGCAGCCCCAGCGCTGGGGCGAAGGGTTTTGGGGGGAGCACAAGGGGGAGGGGGGGGGGGGGCCCACTTTTAGTGAGGGGGGGAAGGGTGGGACCCCAAAAGGCAGTTTTCCCCCCCCAAAAAAAAAAAACCCTGTGGGGGTTATATCCCAGCCTCCCCCCTCCCAAACCCCATGGGGGTCAATTCGGGGTGCCAGGGCAAATTTGGGGTGCTCCCCCCCCCTTAGCCCTGCTAAGATACCTCAACGCTCAGGATCCCCGTGGCCAGGGGTCCCCAGGAGTGCCGCAGGACAACCCCGAGGTTGGGGGATGGGGGGTGGACCCCCCAAAGAGCAGCGTCAGCACCGAGAGAGCTGTTGGGGTGACTTTATTGCCCCCCGAACCCCCCGGGGCCCCGCAGAAGGCAGGGCCCAATCCTGCCACGGTGCAGTCGGCCGTGGCCATGGGGCAGCGGCCGCAGCGGCAGCCCAGCGCCACGGGGACGCTGACCCCGGGGTCGGTCCCGGGGGGCAGCCCCCAGCACCCACCGCTCGTAGCGCACCCCCAGGTAGGTGCAGGCTGACTGGGACGGGGCGCCCAGGGGGCTGCGGTACACCGGCTCCTTTTGGGGGGAGGGGGGGGGAGAGGGGGTCAGTCCACCCCTAAATACCCCCCAGCACCCCCAGATCCCCCCCCCCACAGGACCCTTAATTCTCTAGCCCCCCCAAATAACACCCCCAGACCCCCCAATACCCCCCAGCACCCCCAGATCCCCCCCCCCACAGGACCCTTAATTCTCTAGCCCCCCCAAATAACACCCCCAGACCCCCCAATACCCCCCAGCACCCCCAGATCCCCCCCCCCACCAGGACCCTTAATTCTCCAGCCCCCCCAAATAACACCCCCAGACCCCCCAGTACCCCCATGCACCCTCCAGACCCCCCAGCCCCCAGGACCCCCCAGCTCCCCAGCCCCACCAGCTCCCATGTCCCTCCAGACCCCCCAATACCCCCCAGCACCCCCAGATCCCCCATGTCCCCCCCAGGACCCCTAGCCCTCCAGCCCCCCCAGCACCCCCAGACCCCCCAGCCCCCATGTCCCTCCAGTCCCCCCTAGCCCCCCGGCCCCCCAGCCCCCCAGCCCCCCAGCCCCCATGTCCCTCCAGCCCCCCCCGGCCCCCCCCAGCCCCCCAGCCCCCATGTCCCTCCAGCCCCCCTAGCCCCCCGCGGCCCCCCAGCCCCCATGTCCCTCCAGCCCCCCTAGCCCCCCGGCCCCCCCGGCCCCCCAGCCCCCAGCCCCCATGTCCCCCCAGCCCCCCATAGCCCCCCAGCCTCCCTCAGCCTCCCATGTCCCCCCAGCCCCCCATAGCCCCCCCGACCACCCCCAGCCCCCCAACCCCCATGTCCCTCCAGCCCCCCATAGCCCCCGGCCCCCCCAGCCCCCCAGCCCCACCAGCCCCCATGTCCCTCCAGCCCCCCATAGCCCCCCGCGGCCCCCCCAGCCCCCATGTCCCTCCAGCCCCCCTAGCCCCGGCCCCCGGCCCCCCCCCCAGCCCCCATGTCCCCCCAGCCCCCCATAGCCCCCCCGACCACCCCCAGCCCCCAACCCCCATGTCCCCCCAGCCCCCCATAGCCCCCCCGACCACCCCCAGCCCCCCAACCCCCATGTCCCTCCAGCCCCCCTAGCCCCCCGGCCCCCCCCAGCCCCACCCCAGCCCCACCAGCCCCCATGTCCCTCCAGCCCCCCTAGCCCCCCGCAGCCCCCCAGCCCCCATGTCCCTCCAGCCCCCCTAGCCCCCCGGCCCCCCAGCCCCCAGCCCCCAGCCCCCATGTCCCTCCAGCCCCCCATAGCCCCCCGGCCCCCCCAGCCCCCATGTCCCTCCAGCCCCCCATAGCCCCCCAGCCCCACCAGCCCCCATGTCCCTCCAGCCCCCCATAGCCCCCCCGCCCCCAGCCCCCAGCCCCACCAGCCCCCATGTCCCTCCAGCCCCCCATAGCCCCCCGGCCCCCCAGCCCCCAGCCCCACCAGCCCCCATGTCCCTCCAGCCCCCCATAGCCCCCCCAGCCCCACCAGCCCCCATGTCCCTCCAGCCCCCCATAGCCCCCCCAGCCCCACCAGCCCCCATGTCCCTCCAGCCCCCCTAGCCCCCCGCGGCCCCCCCAGCCCCCATGTCCCTCCAGCCCCCCTAGCCCCCCGGCCCCCCCAGCCCCCCAGCCCCCAGCCCCCATGTCCCCCCAGCCCCCCATAGCCCCCCCAGCCTCCCTCAGCCTCCCATGTCCCCCCAGCCCCCCATAGCCCCCCCGACCACCCCCAGCCCCCCAGCCCCCATGTCCCTCCAGCCCCCCCATGCCCCCCGGCCCCCCCGGCCCCCCCAGCCCCCAGCCCCTACCCGCGTGCGGCAGTACCCCCCACACGCTGTGGTGGTCACGGCCAGGCACTGGGGACACTCGTCCTTCTCCACGGCCACCGTCACGTTGATGGGACGACACGGGGGGCGGACAGGACCCCCCCCACAAGAGGGAGCCCCCCACAACCGGGGGCCCCCCCACAACCAGGGGGTCCCCAATAAACAGGGGGTCCCCGACGGCTATGGGGGTCCCCACGGACAGGGGGGTCCCCAGCAGCATCACCAGGACCAGCAGCTGTGGGAGATGTGGGGCAGCCCCGGTGGGGGGGGGGGTCATCAAGGGTGCCCCCCCAGCCCTACAACTGCCCCGTGAGGGGGGGGGGGTCACCACAGGCCCCCACAAGTGCCCCATAGGATTTGGGGGGGTCCCATTGCCCCCACAGCCCCACAACTGCCCCATGCTGGGGGTCACCATGGGCACCCCCCGTCCCCCCAGCCCCTTAGCTGCCCCAAAATATTGGGGGGGGCGGGTAGTCCCCATGGCCCCCGAGCTCCTCAGCTGCCCCATGCCCCCCCCGCCCAGCCCCACAACTGCCCCACAACCCCCCTCACCTGCGCGCCCCCCATGGCGCCCTGGGGCCGGTTCCTCTGGGGGGTGGGTGCCGGCGCTGTCCCCCCTTTATCCTCCCCCCACCCCCAGTTCCCCCCCCCCACCCCCAAGGCTGCCCGGGGGGTGGGGGTGGGGGGCACAAGGCCACACAAGCGTCGGGGCCGCGTTGCCTGGTGACACCCCCCGCCCCCCCCCCCCAATGTCCTTCGTGCCCCCGCTTGTCCCTGAGCCCCGGGGGGGGCATGGGGGGGCAGCTTGGGCGGGGGGGGGCAGGTTGGGCGGGGGGGGGCGGGGCTTCCCATAACCCCCCGGGACAGCACATACACCCCCCCCCCCGGGGGGGCTATTTATAACCCTGGGGGGTGGATCCTTCCCCCCCCCTTTTTTTCCCCTAGTGGGGGGGTGCCCCCTAAGTGTGGGGCAAATGATGGGGGGGGGGCTATGCTGCCCCCCCCCCCAAGGGATTTTATACTGGGGGGTGGGGGGCTGATGGAGGTGGGGGTGGGGGGGTGTGGAGGGACGGGGGGACCCAGGCGTTGGGTGCTGCCAATCCCCCCCCCCTCCAGGGATCTATTTATAGTGGGGGGGTTGTGGGGCGGGGGGGGCCGGGGGGGCAGCTGGGGCCGTCACTCAGAGCCGCCGCCGCCGCCATGGCCGGGCCCTGGTCCCTGGGGCTGCTCCTGGGGCTGCTGCTGGTGTGGGCCCCCCCGGGGGGCAAGGGGGGGCCTCGGGGGTCTCCATGGCAACGAGGAGCATCCCCATCCCCATGGTAACGGCGGGGGGAGGGGGAGGAAGCCCGGGATCTTGGTTTTGGTGATGGGGAGGGGACCCCCCCGCGTCGTCATGGAGACGGGGAAGCCCATCGCCATCACCATGGCAACGGGGATCCCCATGGCCCCCACCTTAACGAGGAACCCCCCCACCTCCGGCGTTACCATGACGACGAGGCACACCCCCCCACCATCCCCTTGACCCCCCCGGCCGTTACCATGACGACGAGGAAGACCACGATGACGAAGGCGCCCCCCCTTTTACCCCAATGGTCAAAGCGATGGGGATCCCCCCGATCACCCCCCCGTCACGGGGACCCCCCCGCTGATGGGGACCCCCCCGGTGACCCTCCCGGTCACGGGGACCCCCCCAGCTCCGAGGAAGAGGAGGAGGAAGATGATGATGATGATGATGATGGTGACAGGGACAGCTCAGAGGAGGAAGAAGGTGGGTGTGGGGGGGAGGGGGCGAGTTTGGAGGGGGGAGCACGTGCAGGATGACCCCTCCTCATTCCGCCCCCCCCCGCGGTTGCAGGGAGCGAGGAGGAGGATGATGATGAGGAGGAGGAGGAGGATGAAGGCCGGTACCAGCCCGGCTCTATCTGCCGGTACTGCGCCCTCTGCAAGGTACCGGGGGGGGGGCGGGGGGGGTGGGGGGGTGTGGGGGGGTGGGGGGAGTGGCACGGGGAGGGGGAGCCACAGACAGAGCCCTGAACCGATACCTCCCCCCCCCACTAGGGGCAGCCACCCCCCGGGCTCCCCATGCCCCTCCCCCAGTTCAGGGACCCCCTTGGGACGCGCCCCCCCTCCCCGGGACACCTCGTGACCCCCCCATGAGGGACAAGGACCCCCCTGTGCCCCCCCCCCACGGGGATAGTGACCCCCCCCCCCATGACACGCCCTGTCCCCCCCCGGGGGTGCGGGGGGAATGTGTGTGTGTGGGTGTGGTGTGCTGCCCCCCCATGAGCCCCCCCCATGTGCCCCCCCCGAGCCCCCACATGAGCCCCCCCATTGTGCCCCCCGAGCCCCCCTGAGCCCCCCTGAGCCCCCCATTGTGCCCCCCGAGCCCCCCATGTGCCCCCCGAGCCCCCCTGAGGCCCCCCCTGAGGCCCCCCATTGTGCCCCCCGAGGCCCCCATGTGCCCCCCTGAGCCCCCCGAACCCCCCGAGCCCCCCTGAGCCCCCGAGCCCCCAGAGCCCCCCGAGCCCCCCTGAGCCCCCCTGAGCCCCCCCGAGGCCCCCATGTGCCCCCCCGAGCCCCCCTGAGCCCCCCATTGTGCCCCCCGAGCCCCCCCGAGCCCCCCTGAGCCCCCCGAGCCCCCCGAGCCCCCCAGAGCCCCCCTGAGCCCCCGAGGCCCCCCGAGCCCCCCCGAGCACCCCCGAGCCCCCCTGAGCCCCCCTGAGGCCCCCCAGAGCCCCCCATGTGCCCCCCGAGCCCCCCTGAGCCCCCCATTGTGCCCCCCGAGCCCCCCCGAGCCCCCCCGAGCCCCAGCCCCCATTGTGCCCCCCCGAGCCCCCCATGTGCCCCCCGAGCCCCCCCCGAGCCCCCCCGTGCCCCCCCATTGTGCCCCCCGAGCCCCCCCGAGCCCCCCTGAGCCCCCCCGAGCCCCCCCATTGTGCCCCCCCGAGCCCCCCATGTGCCCCCCGAGCCCCCCCGAGCCCCCCCGAGCCCCCCGTGCCCCCCAGCGCTGCCAGCTCTGCGCCCGCTGTCCCTGCGCCGAGGGTGACACCGCCGAGCACTGCGCCCACTGCCAGGTAACACCCCCCCCCCAACCCCGGGACCCCCCTACCCCGGGACCGGGACCCCCCCTCCCGGACCCCCCTTGACCCCTGTGCCCCCCCCCAGGGCTGCCAACTCTGCTACCTGTGTCCCCTCCTGTGTGACACCGCCTGCCAGCCTGGTGAGACCCCCCTCCCCCCCCCAACAAGCCCCCCCACCCCCCACCCCCCGGACCGCCCCCTCCCCCAATTCTCTCGACACCCCCCCATTACCCGTCCCCCCCGCCCCGAGAGACCCCCACTACCACCCCCCATCCCTCAGACCCCCCAATACCCCCACGACCCCTCTGAGACACCCCCCCCCCAAATCCCCTTCAGACCCCCAAATCCCTCCCCCAGCCCCATTTTGGGGGGGGGGGGGGGCGGGATTTGCCCCCCCCCCGACCCCCCCCCCCATTTCTTTCCAGGGAGCCTCGTGGACGAGCTCTCTGGGGCTTTACTCCAGTAAGTGCCCCCCCCCCAAATCTGGGGGGGGGATGGGGTGGGGGTGTCTCCACCCCTCCCCAGCACCCTGACCCCCCCCCCCTAATTTAACCTCCCCCCCCCAGGTCCCTCGCCAGCTTCTTCGAGGCGCCAGAGGCTTGAGTGGATTTGGGGGGGGGGATGATGGGGGCAATCGGGGGTCCCTCCCCCGTGACCCCCCCCCAGCTGCCCCCCCCCCCTTCAATTGTGTGTGTGCCCCCCCTCAGGGTGGGGGCGGGGGGGGGGGCTGGAAATAAAAGGCCTGGAACGCTGCTGGTGGGTTTGGGGGGGGGGGAGGTTGTGTTTGGGGGGGGGGTTTGGGGGGGAGGGGCACAAACTCCACATTCTCGGGGGGGTTTCCCCGGGTTTTAATTTTTTTCCATGCAAAACGACCCCCCCCCCCGCGCCCCTCCCCCCACCCCCCTCCCACCGAGGGAATTAAAAGGGGGGGGTCGCTGCGGTGGGGGGGGACACACAAGGCAAAAGGGGGGGGGAGAGACACCCCCCTCCCCAACCCCCCTCCCCCCTTTTTTAGCAGCAGAGAGAGAGCCACCCAGGGCTCAAAAAATGGGGGGGGGGGGAGGGGTCTGGCCCCCCTCCCCCAAACTCACCCCCTCCCACACACACAGTGGGGGGGGGGGGATTTTTTGGGGGGGGGGGTCTGACATCCCCCATCCCCCACAGCTTCATCCATCACTTCTGGATACCTGGAAAAGGGCGGGGGGGGGGGTGTGAAAACTGACCGGGGGGGCCCAAAATAAGCCCCCCCCCCCAATTCTGATGCCTTCCCCACAGTCCTTATTGCCCCCCCCCCCCTCCAGCTCCCCCCCCTCGCCCCCCCTCACCGCTAGCAGGAGTAGGTCCGCACAGACACCCCATCCCCCCTTTGGGGAGGCAGCGAGTTACCTGGGGGAGGGGGGGGCACAGGGTCAGGACCCCCCCGAGACACCCCCCCCCATGTCACCACCCCCCAGGGACCCCCCCCTTCACCCCCCCATGTCATCCAGCCCCCTCCCATCCTCCCCCCCCCTCAGGACCCCCCCCATGTCACACCACCTCCCCCCACCCCCCTCAAGGACACCCCCTCATCCCCACCCCCCCAAATTTACCCCCCCCCCCCGTGTCACCCCCACTCCTCCCCCCCCGAGACCCCCAGCATCCCCCCCACTCCCCCATCCCGCCTCCCAACCCCCCCACCATCACCCAGCCCCCCCACCCCCAATTCCCCCCCTTCATGTCCCAGGACCCCCCTATATCACCCTGCCCCCCCTCCCCGCGACCCCTCCCCTGCCCCCCCCAAGTCACTGCTCCCCCTCTTCCCCCCAGGGACCCCCCCTTTTATCACTCTCCCACCCCCCCCGGGACCCCCTATGTCACCCCGCCCCTCCCCCCCTCCAGGTCCCACCCTCCATCACCCAGTACCCGCCCCCCCCCCAATGACCCCGCCCCCCCTCCCCCAGCTCCCCCCTCCCCCCCGCAATGACCCCCCCATCCCCCTCCCCCCCCCACCAAGTCACCCAGCCCCTCCCCCACCTCACCCTCGGTCTGGATCTTGCGCAGCGGCAGGGGGGGGGTCCCTATGGGCCCCCCCGGGAGTTGGGGGGCAGCATCTCGGCGGCGTCGGGCCCCCCCCCCCCCGCAGCTCCTTCTCCCGGAACAGCTTCCGCCAGGACGGGGAGCGGCTGAACGCCTTGGAGCCGTCCTGGGGGGGCACGGGGAGGGCGGTTGGGGGCTGGGGGGGCCTGGGGGGCCTGGCTGATGGGGGGGGGAACTGGGGGTGGGGGGGACATAGTGGGGCCTGGGAGAGGGGGGGCTGGGACACGTGGAGGGGGGGAGTTGGGGAGGGGGGTCGTTGGGGGGGCTGGGTGATGGGAGGGGGTTACTGAGGGGGGGTCCTGTGTGAGGGGGGGCCCTGCATGGCAGGGGGGGACCTGGGGGGTTGGGGGGACATAGTGGGGCCTGGGAGAGGGGGCTGGGACACGTGGAGAGGGGGAATTTGGGGAGGGGGTCGTTGGGGGGGCTGGGTGATGGGGGGAGTTGTGAGGGGGGGTCCTGTGTGAGGGGGGGACACACACCTGGGGGGGTTGGGGGGACATAGTGGGGCCTGGGAGAGGGGGGGCTGGGACACGTGGAGGGGGGAATTTGGGGAGGGGGTCATTGGGGGGGCTGGGTGATGGGAGGGGAGTTACTGAGGGGGGGTCCTGTGTGAGGGGGGGCCCTGCATGGCGAGGGGGGGACCTGGGGGGGTTGGGGGGACATAGTGGGTCCTGGGAGTGGGGGGGCCTGGGAAATGTGGGGGAGGGGGGAATTTGGGGAGGGGGTCATTAGGGGGGGCTGGGTGATGGGAGGGGAGTTACTGAGGGGGGGTCCTGTGTGTGAGGGGGGCCCTGCATGGCGGGGGGGGCCCTGCATGGCAGGGGGGGACCTGGGGGGGTTGGGGGGACATAGTGGGGCCTGGGAGTGGGGGGCCTGGGACACGTGGAGAGGGGGAATTTGGGGAGGGGGGTCATTGGGGGGGCTGGGTGATGGGGGGAGTTATTGAGGAGGGGTCCTGTGTGAGGGGGGGCCCTGCATGGCAGGGGGGACCTGGGGGGGTTGGGGGGACATAGTGGGGCCTGGGAGTGGGGGGCCTGGGAAATGTGGGGGAGGGGGGAATTTGGGGAGGGGGGGATTAGGGGGGGTGCTGGGTGATGGGGGGGAGTTATTTGGGGGGGGGGAGTTATTTGGGGGGGTCCCACCTCATCCAGGCGCCGGTCGGTGCCCACGCTGATGAGGGCGCTGAACTCCTTCTCCAGCAGCTGCCGGGCCTGGGGGGAGGGGGGCACGGGGGGGGGGAGGGAACACGGCTGTCCAGCTCTGCCAGCCCCTCCCCCAATTCCCCCTCCCCCCAAACCCCCCATTCCAATCCCAGGCCCCCTCCAGTCACCCCCAGGCTGGGGTTCTGCTCCTACACCCCCCCCAGCCCCCCAGTCTCTCCTTTCTCCCCCCAAACTCCCCCAGAACCCCCCAGAACCCCAATCCCCCCTTTCCCCCGCCATGTACCCCCCAAACCCCCCAATCCCCCCTGTTCCCCCCATATACCCCATAACCCCTAAACACCCCCCAACCCCCCCAGCCCCCCAATCCCCCCTGTTCCCCCCATATAACCCCCTAACCCCCCAACCCCCCCAGCCCCCAATCCCCCCAATTCCCCCCCATATACCCCTTTTCACCCCCATATAACCCCTAAACCCCCCACAACCCCCCACCAGCCCCCGGTCCCCCCTGTTCCCCCCATATAACCCCCTAACACCCCCCCCAATCCCCCCCAGCCCCCAGTCCCCCCCAGCCCCCCAATCCCCCCCCCCAGGTCCCCACCTGTGTGTTCTGCGTGGGGACCTGCAGCAGCAGCGCCAGGTCTGCCCAGTCGAAGGTGTCGTCCAGGGCCAGCAGCGCCCCGTGCACCCCGCTTTCCGCCAGGTTGGGGGCGAACTCCCGCAGCCCCACGCTCTGCACCCACGCCGTCACCCGCTCGTTCGACCACACCACCACGTCTGGGGGGGCCGCACCGTCGGCACCCCACGGGCACCCCACGGGGGCCCCAAAAGGGGACCCCACAGGGACCCCAAAAGGGACCACAAAGGGACCCCAAAAGGGACCCCAAAGGGACCCCACGGGGGCCCCAAAAGGGACCCCAAAAAGGGACCCCATAGGCACCCCACAGGGACCCCATAGGGACCCCACAGGCACCCCAAAGGGACCCCATAGAGACCACACAGGGACCCCAAAAAGGGACCCCATAGGGACCTGATAGGGACCCCACAGGGACACCATAGGGACCCCAAAAAGGGACCCCATAGGCACCCCTCGGGCACCCCACGGGGGCCCCAAAGGGACCCCACAGGGACCCCAAAAGGGACCCCCACGGGCACCCCACAGGGACCCCACAGGGACCCCATAGGGACCCCAAAAGGGACCCCCACGGGCACCCCACAGGGACCCCAAACGGACCCCACAGGCACCCCATGGGCACCCCATAGGGACCCTATGGGGACCCCACAGGACCCTCACAGCCCCCCCACCCCCAGGACCCCCTCCAGCCCCCCAGCCCCCCCAGTCCCCCCAGCCCCCCCAGACCCCCCATAGCCCCTGACCCCTCCCAGACCCCCCCAGACCAGCATCCCCCTCAGCAGCCCGGACCCCCTGGGCCCCCAGCCCCCCCAGTCCCCCCAGCCCCCCATACCGGTGCTCTGCCCCTGACTCTCCTCCCGCCGCCGCTCCAGCTCCTTCCGGTCGTAGTTGAGGCGCTTCAGGCACATGATGCCGTAATGGAGACTGACCCTGGGGATGGGGGGGCGAGGGGGTCACCAGGGGGCTGGGGGCACTGGGGAGCTGGGGGGGCCAGGGGCACTGGGGAAACTGGGGGGTTGGGGCAGCTGGGGTCATCCAGGGTCACCAGGAGGTGGGGGGGCTGGGGTGTCCTGGGGGAAAGGGGGGACACACATATCCCAGAACCCCCCTCTTGATTCTGAGGACACACCCCCACCCCCCCCAGATTTTTTAGCCCCCCCCCCTCCATTTTTCCCCCCCCATCATGAACTTCTCCCCCCCCCCCGCCTCAGGATCCTATAGACCCTCCCAGAACCCCCTCCTCCCCCTCCCAATTCTGAGGACCCCCTAGATTTCCCCCCTCCCCATTTCCCCCCCCCCCATCAGCATCTTGTTTCCCCCCCCCCAGGGATCTTCCCCCCCATCACAATCTTATAGACCCCTCCAGGGTCTATACCCCTCCCCCAGTATCTTATGGACCCTCCTCAAACCCCCTTCCCCCCTCCTCATTTTGAGGACCCTCCTGTATTTTTTTAAGGACACACCCCCCACCGATTTTTTGACACCCCCCCAATTCTTTGCCCCCCCCCCTCCCCACCGGTGGAAGGAGTCGACCATCTTGAGCTGCCCCCTCAGCTCCTTCTTGCTGAGGTGATCCAGCATCCGGGCGTCCACCAGCGACTCCATGAAGTAGCTGCGGTACTGGGGCAGCCCCAGGCTGGGCAGCCACTCGTTCCCCACCCACTCGTGGTTCATGTCCCCGTAGGCCAGGATCTGGGGACAGAGGAGGCCTGGCACCCACGGCACCCCGCCACGGGGAAGGGGGAGCCTGGCAGGACCTTCCCTCAGTCCTGATGGGACCTTCCTATAGCCCTTCCAGGACCTTCCCTTCATCCTGCCAGGACCTTCTCTTATCCCTGCCAGGACCTTCCCATAGCCCTGCCAGGACCTTCCCTTTATCCTGCCAGGACCTTCCCTTCATCCTGCCAGGACCTTCCCTTCATCCTGCCAGGACCTTCCCTTCATCCTGCCAGGACCTTCTCTTATCCCTGCCAGGACCTTCCCATAGCCCTGCCAGGCCCTTCCCTTCATCCTGCCAGGACCTTCCCTTCATCCTGCCAGGACCTTCCCTTCATCCTGCCAGGACCTTCCCTTCATCCTGCCAGGACCTTCCCTTCCTCCTGCCAGGCCCTTCCCTTCCTCCTGCCAGGCCCTTCCCTTCATCCTGCCAGGACCTTCCCTTCCTCCTGCCAGGACCTTCCCTTCATCCTGCCAGGACCTTCCCTTCATCCTGCCAGGACCTTCCCTTCATCCTGCCAGGACCTTCCCTTATCCCTGCCAGGACCTTCCCATAGCCCTGCCAGGCCCTTCCCTTCCTCCTGCCAGGACCTTCCCTTATCCCTGCCAGGACCTTCCCATAGCCCTGCCAGGACGTTCTCTTATCCCTGCCAGGACCTTTGCTTCACCCTGTGACACCCCATTTTTATCCCTGCCAGGACCCTCGTGCAAGACTCGTGCAAGCCCCGCCCCCTCGTGCAACAACACACCCCATCCCCCATCCCATCCCGGTGCAACCCCCCCCCCCGTCCTCGTGCAAGGCCCTCGTGCAAGGCCCTCGTGCAAGGCCCTACCTGCTCCCAGCTGATCTCCTTCGTCTCCTGGCAGCGGGGGAGGGGAAAGGCATCAGGGGGGGCCCATCCCCCCCACCCCCCCATCCCCCCCCCATCCCCCCCCCATCCCCCCCCAGTCCCCTGGTGTGACACACGCGTGTGTGTTCACACTCACCGGTTTGGTGGCGGCCGTCAGCGACTCCATCTCCTCGTGCGTCATCCAGACGTTGCCCGTGGACTGGGGGGGGAGGGGGAGGCGCTCGTGCAAGGCGCTCGTGCAAGGCGCTCGTGCAAGGCCCCACCCCCCCAGACACCCCCACACCCCCCTCGTGCAAGGGGGTGAGTGGTGCGTGGGCACGGCTGTGCCGGGGCCTCGTGCCACAGCCCTGGTGTGAGCTCACCTCACCCCCCTCCAACCAACCCCCCTCGTGCAAATCCTCGTGCAAACCCCTCCCCCCCGTGTCAGCCCCCCTGTGCACCCCATTGCCCCACGCTGCCCCTCATTGCCCCCCCGTCCCCCCCGTTGCCCCCCCATTGCCCCCTGCTGCCCTCCCTTTGTGCCCCCGTTGCCCCCCCACTGTCCCCCTGTTGTCCATTGGCCCCCCATTGCCCCCCACTGTCCCCCCATTGCCCCCCATTGCCCCCCGCTGCCCCCCCGCCGCCCCCCATTGCCCCCCATTGTCCCCCATTGCCCCCCGCTGCCCCCCATTGTCCCCCCATTGTCCCCCCTTTGTCCCCCATTGCCTCCCCGCTCCCCCCATCGCCCACCATTGCCCCCCATTGCCCCCCGCTCCCCCCATTGCCCCCCCGCTGCCCCCCATCCCCCCATTGCCCCCCATTGTCCCCCATTACCCCCCTTTGTGTCCCCCCCCTGCCCCCCCATTTCCCCCCACTGCCCCCCCGCTGCCCCCATCGCCCCCCATTGCCCCCCTTTCCCCCATTGCCCCCCATTGCCCCCCATTGCCCCCATCCCCCGCTGCCCCCATTGCCCCCCCTTTCCCCCATTGCCCCCACTGCCCCCGCCCCCCATTGCCCCCATTGCCCTCCATTGCCCCCACTGCCCCCATTCCCCCCATTCCCCCATTGCCCCCCATCCCCGCTGCCCCCATTGCCCCCCCTTCCCCATTGCCCCCCTTTGTCCCCCCATCGCCCCCATTGCCCCCCATCGCCCCCCATCCCCCGCTGCCCCCATTGGCCCCTCTTGTGTCCCCCCATCGCCCCCATCGCCCCCATTGTCCCCTCCTTTCCCCCATCGCCCCCACTGCCCCCATTGCCCCCCTTCCCCCATCGCCCCCCATTGCCCCCCATTTCCCCCCATTGCCCCCCCCGCTGCCCCCCATCGCCCCCCATTGTCCCCCCTTTCCCCCATCGCCCCCGTCCCCCTGTTGCCCCCATTGTCCCCCCTTTGTCCCCCCATCGCCCCCCATCGCCCCCCCCCCCTCTCCCCCATCGCCCCCATCGCCCCCGCCCCCATCGCCCCCCATCGCCCCCCATTGTCCCCCCTTTCCCCCATCGTCCCCCATCGCCCCCCATCGCCCCCCTTCCCCCATCGCCCCCGCCCTCGCTCCCCCATCGCCCCCATCGCCCCCGTCCCCCCGTCCCCCCACTCCCCCCATCGCCCCCCATCGCCCCCCCTTTCCCCCATCGCCCCCGCCCCCACTCCCCCCATCGCCCCCCATCGCCCCCCTTTCCCCATCGCCCCCCATGCCCCCACGCACGGAGCGGGAGCTGGCTGGCGCCGAGGGGCTGGTGAGCGACACCATCTCCTGGATGGCCAGGCGCAGCTTGAGCCGGTGCAGCGGGTTGCTGATGCCGATCTCCCGCTGGATCTCGGGGTCCGACAGGTTGGCCATCACCGCCCCGCTCTTCACGTTGGCGCGGCACGCCGCCACGTACCAGGCGGGCATCCCCACCCACAGCTGGGGGGGGGCACCCATGGGTGGGGGGTCCTCACCACCCGGGACCCCCCACCCAGGACCCCTCCGTATGGGTAGGGGGCAGCCAGACCCACCCAGGACCCCCCACTGTGGGGGTATCCCCCCCACACCACCCCAGGTATCCCACACACACCCCCAGCATCCCCACCCACAGCTGGGGGGGGGGCACCCATGGGTGGGGGGTCCTCACCACCCGGGACCCCCCACCCAGGATCCCTCCGTATGGGTAGGGGGCAGACAGACCCACCCAGGACCCCCCACTGTGGGGGTATCCCCCACACACACACCCCCAGCATCCCCACCCACAGCTGGTTTAGGGGGGCACCCATGGGTGGGGGGTCCTCACCACCCCAGACCCCTCCGTATGGGTAGGGGGCAGCCAGACCCACCCAGGACCCCCCACTGTGGGGGTATCCCCCCCACACACCCCCAGCATCCCCACCCACAGCTGGTTTAGGGGGGCACCCATGGGTGGGGGGTCCTCACCACCCAGGATCCCTCCGTATGGGTAGGGGGCAGCCAGACCCACCCAGGACCCCCCACTGTGGGGGTATCCCCCACACACACCCCCAGCATCCCCACCCACAGCTGGTTTAGGGGGGCACCCATGGGTGGGGGTCCTCACCACCCATGTCCCCACCCAGGATCCCTCCGTATGGGTAGGGGGCAGACAGACCCACCCAGGACCCTCCAGTGTAGGCAGTGGGGGCAACCAGACCCATCTGAGACCCCCATACTACAGCACCCCAATCCCCAGCATCCCCACCCACAGCTGGTTTAGGGGGGCACCCATGGGTGGGGGGTCCTCACCACCCGGGACCCCTCCGTATGGGTAGGGGGCAGACAGACCCACCCAGGACCCCCAGTGTGGGGGTATCCCCCCCATACACACAGGTATCCCCCCCAGAGACCCCCAGCATCCCCACCCACAGCTGGGGGGGCATCCAAAGGGGGGTGGGGCACCCAAAGGGGGGTGGGGCACCCCCCTCCCCCGTGCTACCCCCCCCCCCATGGGTGCCCAGCCCCTGGGATCCCCCCTGCCCCGTGCCCCCCCCGTGCCCCCCGTGCCCCCCACCTCCAGCCAGGACACCACGGTGGGCCCGTCCCAGGCGGCGAAGGGCAGCCCCTGCCGACACGCCTCCTCCAGCAGCTCCTGCCTGCGGCCCGGCGCCACGGGGATGGGCGCCGCTCACAGCCCCGGGCCCCCCGCGCCCCCCGCGGACACCCCATGGACCCCTCCCCCATGGACCTCCCCATATGGACACCCCCCCATGGGAACCCCACCATGGACACCCCCCCCATGGGAACCCCCCCATGGACACCCCCATGGAAACCCCCCCATGGACCCCCCCCATGAGAACCCCCCCATCCCCCCAACGGACCCCCCCTGTGGAACTCCCCCATGGACACCCCCCATGGACACCCCCCATGAGAACCCCCCCATCCCCCCTATGGATCCCCCATGGGAACCCCCCAATGGACCCCCCCATGGAAACTCCCCCATGGACCCCCCCCCATAGACCCCCCCCCATGGACACCCCCATGGACACCCCCCTATGGGAACCCCCCCCCCCCAGCAAGGGCATGGACGCCACTGACACTCCCCCCCTTCCCAGGGCACCCCCGGACCCCTCCCCCCATAGGGACCCCCACGCCCCCCCCGGGATGGGGATGGGCCCCACTGACCCCCCACAGACCCCCTCCCCCCGGCCCTCCCCCCTCCCAGACACCCCCCATGGAATGGAGCCCCCCATAGACACCCCCCCCCCATGAACCCCATGTACCCCCCCCTCAGTATCCTCTAAGGACCCCCCGGGCCCCCCCCCCCACCACGGGACCCCCCCATTGACCCCCCACCATGAGACCCCCCCTGTCTAGACACCCATCCCCCCACAGATCCCTCCCAGACCCCCAAACCGCCCCCCCCCCCCGTGCCCCCCCGGCCCCCCCCTCACTTTCTCTTGCTCCTCCGGTCCTTCTCCACCCCCCCGCCAGCTTGGCCAGGCCCAGGGCGTCGGGGGGGCCCAGCTCCTCCGAGGGGGTCCCGGCTGGGGGAGGGGAGGGGGACACGGGGGGGGGAAGGGTAGGTGAGATCTGACCCCCCCCTCCCGAATCACACACACCCCCTCTCCCAAGGAGCCCCAGACCAAGACCCCCATCACTGAGACCCCCCCCCGAGTGGAACCCCCCCCCCACTGAGACCCCTCCCCCCTTCTGAAACCCCCCCCCCCACTTAGAACACCCCCCCCACTTAGAACACCCCCCCACCCCGAGATCCCCCCCCTACTGGGACTCCCCTCCCAGTTAAAACCCCCTCCCGCCCCCGCCCCCCCCCCCCCCCCCACCTTGAGACACCCCCACTGAGACCCCCCTGAGTGGACACCTCCCCCAAGACCCCCACCCACTGAGACCCCCCCACTGGGACCCCCCCCAATTAAAACCCCCTCCCCCACTGAGACACCCCCAGGGACCCCCCTACACTGAACACCCCACCCAGACCCCCTGAGACCCCCCCCCCAGAGTGACCCCTTTTGGGGGGGGGGCACATGTCCCCTTTTTTGGGGGGGCTCCCTTTTTTGGGGGGGATCCCTTTCTTTTTGGGGGGGGTCCATTTTTTGGGGGGGGTCCCTTTTTTTGGGGGGGGGTGTCACTTTTTGGGGTCGTCCCACCGCGCCCAGGGGTGGTGGGTAGTTTTGGGGGGGGGGGGCGGGGGGAGGGGGGTGTCTCACCGAGGGGGGGCGTCCCGCGGGGGGGGCCCAGCCGCCCCTTCTCCTTCTTGCCGAAGAGGCGCCCGATGGAGGACTTGATGCTTTTCTTTTTGGGGGGGGGCTTGTCGGGGGGCGCCGGGACCCTCGGGGACCAGCCTGGGGGGGTGGGAGGGGGGGGGCAGCGGGGATACAGCACCCACATCCCCCCCACCCCCAGCCCCCCAAAATACCCCTTAAGACCCCAAATATGACCCCCTCCCCAGCCCCCCCCCCCCCCCCCCAAACACCCCCAGCTCCCCTATAAGACCCCAGCCCCCCCAAAATGACCCCAGGACACCCCCCCCCCCCAAAATACTCCTCAAGACCCCCCACAGCACCCAAATATGACCCCCCTCCAGACCCCAAATAAGACCCCAGCCCCCCCAAAATAACCCCAGGACCCCCTCAGCCCCCCCAAATGACCTCAGACTCCCCCCCCCCGGGAACCCCCAGCTCCCCCCCCCAAAATGACCCTAGGACCCCCCAGGACCCCCCCCAAATACCCCTCCAGACCCCCCCCAGCACCCAAACCCTCCCCCCTCCAACCCCCCAATAAGACCCCAGGACCCTCCCCCTACACCCCCCCCCCCCAAAATACTCACCCCACTCGCGGCTCGCGCCCCTCTTCCAGCCCGGCGGGGGGGGCAGCGCCCCCCTCCCTTTTCTGAGCGGGGGGCTCGGGGGGGTCCGGGGGGTCCCCAGGACCCGGCCCCCCTTCTCCTCCGCTCCCCGAGGCTCCTCCTTGGGCACGTGGTTCTTTTTGGGGGGGGGGGGGAACAAAGAGGGGGGTCGGGCTGGGGGGGGAGCAGCCTGGCAGACCCCAGTATTAATTTGGGGGGGGGGGGGCTCCCCGTTTTAGGGCTTCACTGAGTCTTTTGGGGGGGGGGGGGAACAACACTGGTAACAGCCCCCCTCAGATTTTGGGGTGGGGGGCTGGTTATTTTGGGGGGGGGCGGGTTTTTGGGGGGGGGGGCAGTCTTTTTGGGGGTTCTTTGATAATTTGGGGGTACCCAACAGTTTGGGGGGGTTGTCTTTTTTGGGGGGGTCCTTGGTTATTTGGGGGTTGCCAGGCAATTTTTGGAGGGGGGGGGCACAGGATTTTGGGGGGGGCTAGTTATTTTGGGGGGTCCAGTTTTTTTTGGGGGGGGGTCTTTGATAATTTGAAGGTCCCTATTTTTTTTGGGGGGGGGGGCTTGGTTATTTGGGGGTTCCCAGCAAATTTTAGGGGGGGGGGCGTAGTATTTGGGGGGGGGGGGCAGGTACTCACCTCTCGGGCGGGGCTGGGGGGGGCCAAGCGGGGGGTGGAGCGGCCGCTGCTGGGGGGGAGGGGCTGGCTAAGGTAGAACTGGTGAGGGAGGGGGCAAAGAGGCGCCCCCCCCCGGTAACGTCCTGGGGGGTCCCCTCTAGGGACCCCCCCCAGACCCCCCGACCCGGCTCTCCAGCTCCTCTGCCCGGAGCTCGGTGCACTCCTTCTCCTCCTGGATCAGCCTGGGGGGGGGGGCAAAAATCAGGGGGGGGGTGTCCCTGGGGGGGTCCCGGGGGTGTTCTGGGGGTATGTCAGGGGTTTGGGGGTTCTGGGGGGCTCCTGGAGGGGTTTCCTGGGGGTTGGGGGTCGCAGGGGGGTTCTGGGGGTTGGGAGACCCAAGGGGGGTCCCAGGGGGGTCCTGGGGGTTTGGGGGTCCCAAGGGGGGTCCCACGGGGGTTCTGGGGGTATGTCAGGGGTTTGGGGGTTCTGGGGGGCTCCTGGAGGGGTTTCCTGGGGGTTGGGGGTCCCAGGGTGGTTCTGGGGGTTGGGAGCTCCAAGGGGGGGGTCCCGGGGGGGTCCCAGGGGTATGTCAGGGTTTGGGGGTTCTGGGGGGCTCCTGGAGGGGTTTCCCTCCGGGTTGGGGGTCTCAGGGGGGTTCTGGGGGGTTGGGAGACCCAAGGGGGGGTCCCAGGGGGGTCCTGGGGGTTTGGGGGTCCCAAGGGGAGGGTCCCGGGGGGTTCTGGGGGTATGTCAGGGTTTGGGGGTCCCAGGGGGGTCCCAGGGGGGTCCCCGGGGGTCTGTCAGGGTTTGGGGGTCCCAGGGGGGGTCCCGGGGCGGGTCACTGACTTGATCTCCTTGTTGATGGCCTCGAGCTGTTCCTGCAGCATCACGGCCAGTGTCTGCACGTCCGTCTGTCCGGTGGGGGAGGGCAGCTCCGCCGGCCCCCCGCGCCCCCCCCCCCCCCCGCTCCTCCTCGTCCGACCCCTCGGGGGGGCCTCCAGCGACACCCCCCGCGCTCCCAGTCCTGGCCCTGGGGATTGGGGAGGGGGTGTCATCAACCCAAAGCCCCTCTGGGGACCCCCCAACAACAAAAATCCCCCCCCCACCCCCCCAATCCTCCCTAGGACCCCCCAGTCCCCCAAAGTCTCCCCCTCCCTAAAGTCCCCCCAACCCCCCCGCCCAAAAATAACCCCACCAAGGACCACCCCAGCCCCCCAACTTCTCCCCCAACCCCCCTCAATCCTCCCAAGGACCCCCCCAGACCCCCTAAAGCCCCCCCACCCCAAAATTACCCCCCCCCCCCCAAAATCCCCACCTAGGACCCACCCCAGCCCCCCAAAATGCCCCCCTCACCTTGGCAGCGTCCTCCTTGGGGGGGCCCAGCGCCCCTTGCGGGTCCTGCGGGGGGGGCACCGGGGGTGTAGGGGTCCATCGCCCCCCCCACCCCCGGAGTTTGGGGGTACCGCAGCTCCAGGGCGCTGCCTGGCAGGGACCTGGGGGGGGGCACTAGATGGGGGGGGGGGGGGGCATTTCCCCCCCCCAAGGGAGAGATCTGGGGGTAATTTGGGGAGGGGCTTGGGCTAAATGGGGGGATTTGGGGGGGGGATGGGGGTAATTAGGGGGGGGTGAGGGGTCCCCTAAGTGGGGGGGGGGGGAAAGAGCAGTTTGGGGGGGGGGTCAAAGGACCTTCATGGCAGTTGGGGGTTTCCCAGGGGGTTGGGGGTCTTGCGGGGGGGGGTATCTGAGGGGTGTTTGGAGGGGGTGGTGCTGGGGGGGTCTGGGGGCTCCCAAGGGGTGCTGGGGGGGGGGGGATCTGGGGAGGGAGGTCCTGGGGGGGGTGTGTGTGTTTATAAGTGGTCTCCAGTGGGAAGGGGGGTCTGGGGGGGGACTTGGGGGGGGGCTGGGGGGGCGAGGTCCCAATGGGGGGGTCATAGATAATCCCCAGTGGGAAGGGGGGGTCCTGGGGGGGGGGGGAGGGGAGGAATTGGGGGGTTCAGGGTGGCCTGGGGAGTCCGGGAGGGGGGGATCAGGGGTGGGGGGGTCCGAGGGGGGTCCGGGAGGGGGGTGTCCCTAGGGGGGGGGGTCCCGAGGGGGGTACCTGGAGTAGGAGGATCCCGGGCGCCCCCGGAGCTGGTCCAGCTCCAGCTGCATCCGCTCCATCTCGGCCAGGAGCTGCTCCTGGGGGGGGGGGGGGCGTTAGGGTGGGGGGGGGGGGGTCAGGGTGTGCGGGGGGGGTCCCTGGGGGTGGGAGGGGGGGTCCCCCACCTTGTTGAGCAGCAGCTCGTCCTGCAGCTTCTTCATGTTGGCGATTTCTTCGCTCAGAGAGTTCTGGGGGGGGGGGGGGGGGGGGGGGCAGGGAGTGAGCAGGGACACCCCCACCTCACCCCCCCCCCGGCACCCCCCATCCCCTCCCTCAGCCCCCAGACCCATTATTATTCCCCCCCGTGGCCCCTGAATGTCCCCTCCCCCCTCCTCCAGTGCCCCCCCCCAGACCCCCGAGCCCCCCCAGCACCCCCCTAGAGCCCCTTCACCCCCCCGTGAGCCCCCCCACCCCGCGGCCCCCCACCCTCTCCTCCAGCCCCCCACCCTCTCCCTGACCCCAGCCCCCCGGCCCCCCCATCCCCCCCGGCCCCCCATCCTCTCCCTGACCCCGACCCCCCCGACCCCCCAGCCTCCCCATCCCCCCCGGCCCCCCACCCTCTCCTCCAGCGCCCCCATCCTCTCCCTGACCCCAGCCCCCCGGCCCCCCCGGCCCCCCCCCCCCCCCCACCCCCCCAGCCCCCCGGACCCCCACCCTCTCCTCCAGCCCCCCACCTTCTCCCTGACCCCAGCCCCCCGGCCCCCCACCCTCTCCCTGACCCCACCCCCCATCCCCCCCATCCCCCCCCATCCCCCCGGCCCCCCACCCTCTCCTCCAGCGCCCCCATCCTCTCCCTGACCCCAGCCCCCCCGGCCCCCCGGCCCCCCCAGCCCCCCAGCCCCCCCATCCCCCCGGCCCCCCACCCTCTCCTCCAGCGCCCCCATCCTCTCCCTGACCCCAGCCCCCCCGGCCCCCCCGGCCCCCCACCCTCTCCTCCAGCGCCCCCATCCTCTCCCTGACCCCGACCCCCCCAGCCCCCCCGGCCCCCCCATCCCCCCGGCCCCCCACCCTCTCCTCCAGCGCCCCCATCCTCTCCCTGACCCCAGCCCCCCGGCCCCCCGGCCCCCCCAGCCCCCCAGCCCCCCCATCCCCCCGGCCCCCCACCCTCTCCTCCAGCGCCCCCATCCTCTCCCTGACCCCAGCCCTCCCAGCCCCCCAGCCGCCCCACCGTCCCAGGCGCCCATTGCCCCGTCGCCCACCCTCTCCCCAGCGCCCCGATCCTCATCCCGACCCCCGGACCCCCCAGACCCCCCCCCCCAGCCCCCGACCCCCACCCCCATCCCTCGAGCCCTCCAACCCCCTCAGCCCCCCATCACCCCTGACCCCAGCCCCCCAGCCCCCCCACCCCCCAGCCCCCCCATCCCCCCCCATCCCCCGAGCCCCCATCCCCCCGGCCCCCCACCCTCTCCTCCAGCGCCCCCATCCTCTCGCGCAGGTGCAGCTGCAGCCGCTCCTGGGACTCCCCGAGCAGCCGATCCACCGTGTCCGACAGGCGCCGGTTGTGCTCGTCGTTCATCTTCTCCCGCTGCCGGGCCTGGGGGGCGGGCGAGGGGGTGAGGCACGTACCGACCCCCCCGGAACCCCTGAGACCCCCCCCCGAACCGCCTGACACACCCCCGGCACCTCGAGCCCTCCAAACCCCTGAGCCCCCCATCACCCCCTGACCCCCCCAAACCTCTGAGCCCTCCAAACCCCTGAGCCCCCCATCACCCCCTGACCCCCCCATCACCCCCTGACCCCCCCAAACCTCGAGCCCTCCAAACCCCTGAGCCCCCCCATCACCCCCTGACCACCCCACCCCGCTCCCAGCCTCCCCCCCCCCCACCCCCATTCACCCCCCCTGGGGGACCCCAAGCCCCCCGAAACCCTCCCAGCCCCCCCCCAGCCCCCCATCCCCAGGGCTGCCCAGCCTGCAGCCCGCCCCCCCGCCCCCCGCGCCCCCCCCCCGCTGCAGCTCCTGGTTCTTCTCCTGCAGTTGGGTCTCCAGCTGCCGCAGCCGCTCCTCGAAGTTCCCGTGACGCTCCTCAGCCTGGGGGGGCACAAGGGGGTGTTGGGGGGCTTGGAGGGGGAAACCCCTCCTCTCTACCTCCCCAGGCCCCCCAAAAACCCCTAAGAACCCCCCTACCCCAGGATCCCCTAGACACCCCCCCACCAAAGATCCCCCAGGACCCCCAAGACTCCCCTGAGATCCCCAGAACCCTCCCAGTACCTTCCAACCCCCCCCCAAAGAACCCCTCAAGACCCCCACCAAGACCCCCTCTGAGGACACCCAAGTTCCCCCCCAGGACCCTCCCAAAATCCTTCCAGGACCCCCAGGATCCCCCCAGGACCTCCAAGCCCCCCACCCAGCCCCCAGGACTCCTCCAGGACCCCCACTACCACCCCAAGACCCCTCACAGGATCCTCCCAGGACTGCCAAGACCCCCCCAAAACCCCCCAAAACCCCCTCCAGGAACCCCAAGACCCTTCCCAGGATCCCCCTAAGCCCCCCAAGACCCCTCAAGACCCCCCAAACCCCCCTCCAGGACTGCCAACGCCACCCCAAAACCCCTCCCAGAAGCCCCTCCAGGACCCTCAAGAACCCCCAAGACTCCTCCAGGATCCCCAAGACCCCCTCAAGACCCCCCAAAACCCCCTCCAGGATCCCCAAGACCCCCTCAAGACCACCCAAAACCCCTCCAGGATCCCCAAGACCCCCTCAAGACCCCCTCAAGACCCCCCAAAACCCCTCCTCCAGGATCCCCAAGACCCCCTCAAGACCCCCCCAAAACCCCTCCAGGATCCCCAAGATCCCCTCAAGACCCCCTCAAGACCCCCAAAACCCCCTCCAGGGCTCCCAACACCACCCCAAGACCCTTCCCAGGCTCTCCCCAGGCCCCCCGTGCCCCCCACCTTGGTGAGGGCGGCCACCCTCTGCGCCAGCTGCGCCTCGATCTCGGGGAGGGTCTCTGCCTTCTGCAGCGTCTGCTGCAGCTTGGCCTTGGCGTCCTCCAGCCACTCCTGCAGCTGCCGGCCCTTCTCCTCGCTCTGCAGGACCCACAGCCGTGGGGCGGGGGGCAGGGGTGCCCATGGGGCGGGGGGTGGGGTGGAGGGGGGATGTGGCCGTGGGGTGGGGGCGGGGAAGGACGTGGCCATGGGGCAGGGGGTGTGGGGTGGAGGGGGCATCCCTGGGGGCTGTGGGGTGGGGGCTGTGGGGTGCCCATGGGGCTGTGGGGTGGCGGGGGTGCCCCCCACCTGCCGGGTACAGTGAGCCTGTGGGGTGAGGGCTGTGGGGTGTCCATGGGGCAGGGGTTGTGGGGTGCAGGGGGTGCCCATGGGGGCTGTGGGGTGTCCATGGGGTGGGGGCTGTGGGGTGCCCAAGGGGCTGTGGGATGCCCATGGGGCCGTGTGGTGCCTGTGGGGTGGTGGATGCCCATGGAGTGGGACTGTGGGGTGCCTGTGGGGCAGTGGGTGCCCATTGGGTGGGGGCTGTGGGGTGCCCCTGGGGCTGTGGGCGCTGTGGGGTGCCCCTGGGGGCTGGGGGCTGGGGGGTGCCCATGGGGCTGTGGGTGCCCGTGGGGCTGTGGGGTGCCCATGGGGAGCTGTGGGGTGCCCATGGGTGCCCGTGGGGGGCTGTGGGGTGCCCATGGGGTGAGGGCTTTGGGGGGTGCCCACAGGGCTGTGGGTGCCCACGGGGGGCTGTGGGGTGCCCGTCGGGGGCCGTGGGGCTGTGGGGTGCCCATGGGGAGCTGTGGGGTGCCCGTCGGGGGCCGTGGGGCTGTGGGGTGCCCGTCGGGGGCCGTGGGGCTGTGGGGTGCCCATGGGGAGCTGTGGGGTGCCCGTGGGGAGCTGTGGGGTGCCCGTGGGGTGAGGGCTTTGGGGGGTGCCCACGGGGGGCTGTGGGGTGCCCGTGGGGTGCTGTGGGGTGCCGTGGGGTGCCCACCTGTCGGTACAGCGAGTCCTTGCTGGCCAGCTCGTTCTCCAGCCGGTCGTTGGCGTCGTGCAGGGACGTGGCCTCGCGCTGGGCGCTCAGGTAGCGCCGCTCCAGCGTGGTGATGCGCTGCTCCATGTCCTCCCGCTGCGCCAGCGCCTGCCCCACACCAGGGACACCGGGGACACCAGTCACACCAGTGATACTGGGGACACCGGGGACACCGGGGACACCAGTGATACCGGGGACACCGGGGACACCAGTGATACTGGGGACACTGGGGACACCGGGGACACCAGTGATACCAGTGATACTGGGGACACCGGGGACACCAGCCGACACCAGTGATACTGGGGACACCAGGACCTTATACTGGGGACACCGGGGACACCGCCCACACCAGAGACACCAGGGACACCAGTGATACCAGTGATACTGGGGATACCAGGGCCACCAGCCACACCAGTCACACCAGGGCCACCCACTGCACCAGTCACACCAGGGACACCAGTGATACCAGTGCCTCCCAGTGCTCCTTGTGCTCACATCCCAGTACTCCCAGTCCCCCATTCCTCTCCCTCCCAGCACCCCCAGTCCCTCCCAGTCCCCCCATTCCCCCTTCCCAGTCCCTCCCAGTCCCTCCCAGTCCCTCCCAGTGCCCCCAATCCCCCCATTCCCACCCTCCCAGTCCCTCCCAGTGCCCCCAGTCCCTCCCAGTCCCCCCATTCCCCCCTTCCCAGTTTCTCCCAGTCCCTCCCAGTGCCCCCAGTCCCCCCCAGCCCCCACCTCCTTGAGGTCCCGCTGCAGCTTGGCCCCGCTCTCCTGCGCCCGCAGCAGCTCGCGCTGGGCGCTGGCGGCCTGTTCCTGCAGCCGGCCCAGCTGGCGGCACAGGGCGGCCACGCGCTCCCGCTGCTGCGGCGCCGCCGCCCGCTGGCGCCACAGCGACGCCTCCAGCTCCGCCTCGCGGCCGCGGCCCTCGGGGGGGCCTGTGGGGGAGGCACCTCTCACCTCTGACCTCTGACCCCATGACCCATGACCTCCCTGACCCCTGACCTCTGTGGCCTCTCTGGCCTCACCGAGCTCTGAGTGGGTGACACCCCCAATGCCCATAGGCAGGAAAGGTGCGTGTGACCTCTGACCTCTGTGACCTCTGACCCCTGACCAGGCAGCACCCCCCAACCCCACAGGTGGGAAGCGGTGGGCGTGACCCCTGACCTCTGACCTTGGAGGGGTGGCACCCCCCTGACAGCCACAGATGGGGCATGGTGGGTGTGACCTCTGACCCTTCATCCCTGACCTCTGACCCCCACCCGGGACACCCCCAGGGGTCACACCCCCTGACCTTTGACCTGTGCCCTCTGGCCCACTGACCAGGTGTCACCCCTGCCCCACATAGGTGGGTGTGACCTCTGACCCCTTGACCCAACCCCTGATAACAGCCACCCAGGTCATGACCTCTGTGACCTCTGACCTCTGTGACCCCTGACCAGACACCTCCCTGCCCAACCCCATCTGTTAGTGCATGACCCCTGACCCCCTGACCTCTGACCCCTGACCCCATACCGGGCTGTCCCCGTCGCTGCCCGTATCCTCCACGCCGGAGCGGCGGCGCGAGAGCTGCTCCCGCAGGGCCAGGGCCTGGGGGGGGCAAGGGGGGTCACCCGGGGACACCCCCCTGTGGGGAACCCCCTGGGGGGGGGGGACACACCCCCTGGTAGCACCACACCCCCACCCACAGGGACATTGCTGCCAGAGACACCCCCCCCCATCATGGGACAACCCCCAAGGGACACCCCCCCCAAGGGGCACCCCCACCCCCACCCAAGGGACACCCCCCCCCAAGGGACACCCAACCCCCCCAGGGACCCCTCCCATGGAGTCCCCCCAGTGACCTCCCTCCACCCCTGGGAGTGCCCCCCAAGGACCCCCCACTCAAGGGACCTTCCTGTCCCCCCACCTGAACCTCAGTGCCCCCCCTCAGTCCCCCCTCCCAACCCCCCACCCCACAGCCTGGCCCCCCCAGGGCCCCCCCAGGGCCCCCCACACCTCCTGTGCCGACAGCTCCAGCTCCTCCTCCAGCTCCGCCACCCGCTCCAGCGCCACCCGCAGCCGCTCCCGGACCTGCTGGGGGGGCGGGGGGGGTCACCCACAAACACCCCCCCCCAAATCCACCCTTTGCACCCCCTCATAGACCCCCGCCTCGACCCCCAACCCAGCCCTCTCAAGGTGCCTCCCCAGGACCTCCCCTGCACCCCCACCCCCACCCCCAGCAATCCCAGCCCCCCAGGACCCCCAGGCTCCCGAGGACCCCCCAGGGACGCCCCCAGCCTCCCCAGGACCTCCCAAGACACCCCCACCACAGTCCCCCCAAGAACCCCTCAGGAGCCCCCCAAGGGCATCCCCTGCCCTTATCCCCCCGAGAACCCCTCAGGAGCCCCCCCAAAGGCATCCCCTGCTTTTATTCCCCCCCCAGCCCCCTCAAGGACCCTTCAGGAGCCCCCCAGCCCCCCACCTTCTCATCCAGAGCCTTGTGGTGCTCGAAGAGGGACTTGAGGGCCTTGAGCACCTCGACCTCGGAGGAGACGCCGGGGGGGCCTGGGCCTGGCGCTTCACCACCGTCATGCGCAGAGACCGCTCGTGTCGTGACACCAGGCACTCCAGGTGCTCCAGGAGGAGCTGGGGGGGCAGAATTGGGGTGGGGGGGCAGGATGGGGGGATGGAGAGGGGATGGGGGGCACTCCAGGTGCTCCAGGAGGAGCTGGGGGCGCAGAATTGGGGTGGGGGGGCAGGATGGGGGGATGGAGAGGGGATGGGGGGCACTCCAGGTGCTCCAGGAGGAGCTGGGGGCGCAGAATTGGGGTGGGGGGGCAGGATGGGGGGATGGAGAGGGGATGGGGGGCACTCCAGGTGCTCCAGGAGGAGCTGGGGGCGCAGAATTGGGGTGGGGGGGCAGGATGGGGGGATGGAGAGGGGATGGGGGGCACTCCAGGTGCTCCAGGAGGAGCTGGGGGCGCAGAATTGGGGTGGGGGGGCAGGATGGGGGGATGGAGAGGGGATGGGGGGCACTCCAGGTGCTCCAGGAGGAGCTGGGGGCGCAGAATTGGGGTGGGGGGGCAGGATGGGGGGATGGAGAGGGGATGGGGGGCACTCCAGGTGCTCCAGGAGGAGCTGGGGGCGCAGAATTGGGGTGGGGGGGCAGGATGGGGGGATGGAGAGGGGCTGGGGGGCAGAGACTCCAGGTGCTCCAGGAGGAGCTGGGGGCGCAGAATTGGGGTGGGGGGGCAGGATGGGGGGATGGAGAGGGGATGGGGGACACTCCAGGTGCTCCAGGAGGAGCTGGGGGCGCAGAATTGGGGTGGGGGGGCAGGATGGGGGGATGGAGAGGGGATGGGGGGCACTCCAGGTGCTCCAGGAGGAGCTGGGGGGGGCAGGGGAGGGACATGGGGACCCAGTGAGGTGGTGACAGGGTGTTGGGGTGACGGGGGCGCCCCTCACCCGCGTGTTGTTGCGCTCGGCCTTGAGCTCGGCGATCTCCTCCTCCCGCTCCAGCAGCTGCTCCCGGCAGGAGCCCAGCTCCTTGGTCAGCGCCGCCAGCTCCTGGGGGCACCGGGGGTCATGAGGGGGTCACAGGGGTCATGAGGGGGTCACAGGGCCCGGGGGGGGGGCTCACAGGGGCAGGGAGGGGGTATCATGAGGGGGTCACAGGAGGCCATGAGCTCAGCAGCCTCTTAAGTAACTCTCCTTAAGGCCCCGCCCCCTCCAAGCCCCACCCCCTTGCCCCACCCCCGCTCCTCCCCTATTGCCCCACCCCCAGCACCACTCCCCTTATAGGCCCCACCTGGCCCAGGCCCCGCCCCATCCAGGCCCCGCCCCATCCAGGCCCCGCCCCACCCAGGCCCCACCTGGCCCAGGCCCCGCCCCACCCAGGCCCCCTCCCCTCTTAGCCGCGCCCCCTCAAGCCCCACCCTCAGCCCTGCTCCCCTTATAGGCCCCACCTGGCCCGGGCCTCACCCCATCCAGGCCCCACCCCATCCAGGCCCCACCTAGCCCAGGCCCCGCCCCATCCAGGCCCCACCTGGCCCAGGCCCCGCCCCGCCCAGGCCCCACCTGGCCCAGGCCCCGCCCCGCCCAGGCCCCCTCCCCTCTAAGCCCCGCCCCCTGCCCGGCCCCGCCCACCTGGGGCAGGGCGCAGCTGAGCTGGCGCTGCAGCGCGTCCCTCTCGTGGGCCAGGTCGCGCAGGCGGAGCTGGGCGGTGGCCAAGGCCTCCTGCGTGTCCCGCAGCGTCTCCAGCAGCCGCTCCCGCTCCCGCAGCATCTGCACCATGAGCTGCTCCAGCCCCGGCTCCTCGGGGCAGCCCGAGCCCCGCCGGGCATCCTCGCTGATGGTGGGCAGCACCTCGCACATCATCCTGCCTGGGGGGGAGGAGGAGGGGTGTGACGTCATCGGGCACCCCCACCACGCCCCGCCTGGACCGTGAGGCGGGTATGACATCATAGGGTACCCTTAGGGCACCCTGGGGTGGGTGGGATGTCATAGGGCATCCTGCCTGCGCCACCACATCATAGGGCACCCCCTGTGCCATGGGATGGGTGTGACATCACAGGGCACCGCACCTGCGCAGTGGGGCAGGTGTGACATCATTGGGTACCCTGCCTGCGCTGTGGGACGGGTATGACATCACCGGGCACCCTGTGTGCACCCTGGGATGGGCGAGATGTCATAGGGCATCCTGCCCGCGCCATGACGTCACAGGGCACGCCTGCGCCACGGGACAGGTGTGACATCATTGGGTACCCTGCCTGCACCACGGGATGGGCAGCACTTCGAGCATCATCCTGCCTGGTGGGAGGGGTGTGACATCATAAAGCACGCTGCCTGCACCATGGGATGGGCGTGACATCATCGGGTACCCGGCCTGTGCCCCCAGTGCTGGGGGGGCTCAGCAGGGGGCCCCGTGTCTGCTGCACCCCAAAACACCCCCCAGCACCCGATGCCTGGGTGCCATGACTCCCCCTCCGCCCCCCCCCCCCAGACTCACGGGTCACCCCGAAATCGCAGGGGGACATGGGGACACCTGGGAGAAGGGGGAGGGGAGCCACCCACGTGCAACACGCGGCCCTCGTGCGACGCACACGCGTGTGCAGGCCCCAGGGTTGGGATGGGGGGGTGTGATTGGGGGTGCAGGGTCCCTGGGGGGGGGGGGGCATGGAGTAATGAGGGGGGGCCTAGTGTGGGGTGGATGGGGTGGCAGCCAGCTTGGGGGTGCCATGGAGGGGGAAGGGTTGCAGTGGGGTCTGGGGGTGCAATGGGGGAGGCATAGGGGGGTGCAATAGGGTCACGGGGTGCAATTGGGGGGTGCTGGGGGGGGCTCAGTGGGGGCTGGGGGGCAATGGAGATGCAGGGTGGCAGGGCCGGGGGGGGTTTGGGGGTGCAAAGGGGGGTTAATAGGGTGTTGGGTGATTGGGGGGGAGCCCAGGGGGGGGGTGGGTAAGAGGGTGCACGGGGATGTCCGGGGGGGGCGATGGGGGGGCTGGGGTGCAGCGAGTGATGCAGTGGGGGGGCAGAGGGGATGGAATGGGGGGGGTGATGGGGAAATGGGGATGGGGGCTGTGATGGGGGGTTTCAGTGGGAGGGGGGTGAGGGGTGCAACGGGGATGTGGGGGGACTGGAGGACGCGCTGGGGGTGCTCGGGGGCCGAGGGGGGGGGTTGTGCCGATGCGGGGTGGGGGCTGCAGCGAGGATGCACTGGAGGATGCGGAGGGGGGGGATGTGGGCAGGTGAGGGGGGGTCCGGTGGGGCTCAGGCCCGGCTCTTACCTGGGCTCCGAGCGGCGCTGCGGCAGCTCCGGCGGAGGGAGGCGGCCCGGCGGGGAGGGGGCCCCGGGGGGTCGCTGCCCGCCGCCCCCGCACCCGTTCAGGCCCCCGAAGAACCCCGGGCCCGCCCGAGCCCCTCGGTAACCGCCTCCCCCCCCCCTTTGCACCCCCTCTCTCAGGCACCGGACACCCCCTGCCCCCCCCCCCCAAAAAAATACCAGCCCACACCCCCCCTCCCCCCGCCGCAAAGGCCGCGCGGTCCCTTTAAGAGCCGCGCTGACGGACGGCGCCGCCGACCAATGAGAAGGCGGCCCGAGGTCCGGCGCAGCCCGAGGCCCCGCCCCCGCGCAGGGCGGGAGGGGGCGCGCGGAGCGGCGGCGCGAGCCACCAATGGGAAGCGTCGGGGGGCGGGGCCGGCGTTGGGGTGATGTCATCGGGTTGGGGGCGGGGCGGCCGCGCAGGCGCGTTGCCATGGAGATGGACCAGCCGCGCCCCCTCCCACCCCACCCCCCTCCGCGTTGCCATGGGGATGGACCACCCCATCACGGTGCGTTGCCATGGAGACGGAGCACACCCTCCCCTCCCGTCCCCATGGCAACGGACCGCCCCTCCGCCTGTTGCCATAGAGACAGACCCCCCCATCCCCGTTGCCATGGAGATGGACCGGTCCTCCACCTGCGTTGCCATGGAGACATCGAACCCCCCACACACACACAGAGACCGCGTTGCCATGGCAATGGACCACTCACCCGCGTGTTGCCATGGAAACCGCACTGAGCTGAGACAGCCCCGCCCCCATCACCATGGCAACAAGCCCCACCCGGGGGCGGGGTTATCGTGACGCAATCATGACGTGCGTGTGACGTCATCCTCTGCTCCATCGCGTTTATTAACGACCCCCCCGCCCCCGGTTGACCTTTGACCTTTCCGGTGGGGGGGTCCCGATGGGTACCCATAATGCTTTGCAAGCACCAGCTCCCCCCGCCCCCCCGGGGCCCCTTTTAGGGCATCGGTGGGGGGAGGTTGTGGGGGGGGGCACCCAGAAGGCACTGCGGGGGGAGGGAGCCCCCCGGGGAACCCCCCTGTATGGGGGGGGGGGCGCACAGCTCAGAGTATTGCACTGGGGGGGGCTGGGCTGGGGGGAGTGAGGCCGGAGTGTTTTGGGGAAGGGGGGAGGGGCACGACCTGACCCCCCCGGGGTGGGGGTGGGGGGAGTGTTTGGGGGACACAGACTGGAGTGCTGGGGGGGGGGGGGGGGCAGATCCCCCCGGTGGGGGGGACACGGGGCTGCCCGGGGAGGTATCTACCCCCACCCTGGTTTTTGGTGTGCTTTTGGGGAGGGGGGCTACTGCGCCCCCCCCAGGGGGTTGGGGAGGCAGAGCCCCCCCCCCAGGTGTCCAGCGCCGGGGGGGGGGCTCAGCCCCTCTCCGGGGTCACAGGGGCTGAGCCCAATCGCTGGCGACGCGGCCGTACTGGGGGGACACAAGGAGGGGGGGTCAGCAGGGTAGGGGGGGGCACATGATATGGGAGAGGCCCCCCCCACCCTCGTGTGCCCCCCTCCCCCGTGCCCCCACCTGGATGTCGGTCAGGACCCTCAGGAAGCGCTGGGCCAGGGTGGGCTCCGTGGTGGGGATGGGGTGCAGCTGGGGGGGCACGGAGGGGGTGTTATTGGGGGGTGATACCCCCCACACCCCCCACTGCACCACATCCCCCCAGACTGGGGGACCCCACCTCCCACTGTGCCATCCCCCCCCGCACATCTCCCCCCACCCCCGCAGGTTTTAGGGTGCCCCCCAGTCCCCTCCTAGTGCCCCCCAGTCCCACCCCAGTGCCTCCCAGTCCCCCTCAGTCCCCTCCCAGTGCCTCCCAGTCTCCTACCCACACCCCCACTGTCCTCCCAGTGCCCCCCAGTTCCTCCCAGTCCCCTCCCAGTCCCTCCCAGTCCCCTCCAAGTGCCTGCCAGTCCACTCCCAGTGCCTCCCAGTGCCCCACAGTCCCCTCCCAGTGCCTCCCAGTGCTCCCCAGTGCCCTCCCAGTGCCTCCCAGTCCCCTCCCAGTGCCTCCCAGTGCCCCACAGTCCCCTCCCAGTGCCTCCTAGTGCTCCCCAGTCCCCTCCCAGTGCCTCCCAGTCCCTTCCCAGTGCCTCCCAGTGCCTCCCAGTCCCCTCCCAGTGCCTCCCAGTGCTCTCCAGGCCCCTTCCAGTCCCCTCCCAGTCCCTCCCAGTGCCCCCCAGTCCCCTCCCAGTGCCTCCCAGTGCTCCCCAGTGCCCTCCCAGTGCCTCCCAGTCCCTTCCCAGTCCCCTCCCAGTGCCCCCCAGTCCCCTCCCAGTGCCTCCCAGTCCCCTCCCAGTCCCTCCCAGTGCCCCCCAGTCCCCTCCCAGTGCCTCCCAGTCCCCCCAGTCCCTCCCAGTGCCCCCAGTCCCCTCCCAGTGCCTCCCAGTCCCCTCCCAGTCCCTCCCAGTGCCCCCCAGTCCCCTCCCAGTGCCTCCCAGTCCCCTCCCAGTCCCTCCCAGTGCCCCCCAGTCCCCTCCCAGTGCCTCCCAGTCCCCCCCAGTCCCCTCCCAGTGCCTCCCAGTCCCCTCCCAGTCCCTCCCAGTGCCCCCCAGTCCCCTCCCAGTGCCTCCCAGTCCCCCCAGTCCCTCCCAGTGCCTCCCAGTCCCCTCCCAGTCCCCCCAGTGCCCCCCCGTACCGTGTCCCGGTAGAGGATGCCCCCCACCGGACACACCACGCAGGCGGTGCCGGAGCCGAACATCTCCGCGCAGCCGCCCCTCGGCCAGAGCCCGCAGCACCGCGGCCATGGGGATGGGCGCCTCGCGCACGCGGAACTCCCCCTGGGGGGGGAGGCACTGAGACCCCCCCCCAACGTTTGGGGAGGAGGCAGCACCCCCCATCACCCCCCCCCGTCCCTGTGTTTGCGGGCACACCCCCCCCCCAATTCGCTGTGACACCCCCCCATAGACACACCCCCACCCTCCCATGACCCCCCCAGTACTCCCCGGTTCCCCCCAGTGCCCCCCACGCCCCCCAGTGCCCCCCAGTGCCCTCCCAGTCCCCCCAGTGACCCCCAGTCCCTTCCAGCCCCCCTAGTTACGACACACCCCCCTTGAGTCCCCTCCCAGTACCCTCCCAGTCTCCCCCAGTCCTCTCCCAGTGCCACCCAGTCCCCTCCCAGTGCCTCCCAGTGCCCCCCAGTCCCCTCCCTGCACTTCCCAGTGCCCCAGTCACCTCCCAGTGCCTCCCAATGCCCTCCAGTGCCTCCCAGTCCCCTCCAAGTCCCTCCCAGTGCCCCCCAGTCCCTCCCAGTCCCCTCCCAGTGCCCCCCAGTCCCCTCCCAGTGCCCCCCAGTCCCTCCCAGTGCCCCCCAGTCCCCCCCATACCCACTCCCGCGCCAGCTCCAACAAACTCCTCCTGGTCACTCCGGGCAGGATGAGCCCATCCAGGGGGGGTCACCAGCTCCAGCTCTGCACAGACCCAACCGAGACCCCCCATCAAAGACACAGCACACACCCCCCCCCCAATTACATTTCGGGGGTTCCCCCCCCCGTACCCCCGTCCTCGTGCGTCCAGAAGATGAAGAGGTTCATGGTGCCGACCTCGGTGAGGAGGTGCTGGGGCCCGTGGAGCCAGAGCACCTGCTGGCACCCCTGAGCCTGCGCCGCCCGCTGCAGCGCGATGGTGGGGCCGTAGTTCCTGGGGGGGGGGCAAGAGGGGGCACAAATTGGGGGGAGGGCACTCAGCACCCCAAATATACACATATATATATATGTATATACCCAGCCCTGGGCCTGGGGAGAGAGGTGAGGGGGGTGTTGTGCCCCCCCCACCCCATCTATAAAGACACCCCCTCCCCATTATGTGCCCCCCCCAAAAAAGAAGGGGGGTGTCACCCAATTATTTGGGGGGGGCCACAAAGGGGGGGCACTCAGCACCCCAAATATATATAGGATATATATGTATATACCCAGCCTTGGGCCTGGGGAGAGGGGTGAGGGGGTGTTGTGCCCCCTCGTGCCCCCCAGCTCGCCCCCCAGCCCCCCAGGCCCTCCTGTGCCCCTGTACCCCCCTCGTACCACCCCTGTGCACCCCCCGTGCCCCTATACCCCCCCGTGCCCCCCCTAACCCCCCAGCTTGCAGTGCCTGGCCCCCAGGCCCCCCAATGCCCCGTACCCCCCGTACCCCCCAGCTTGCAGTGCCCGGCCTCCCCAGGCCCCCCAGGCCCCCGAAGCCCCCGCACCCCCCGTACCCCCCAGCTTGCAGTGCCCGGCCCCCAGGCCCCCCCCCATGCCCCCGTACCCCCGTACCCCCCAGCTTGCAGTGCCGGCCCCCCAGGCCCCCCCATGCCCCCGTATCTCGGCCCCACGTACCCCCAGCCTACCACCCCCCAGCTTGCAGTGCCCAGCCTCCCCAGGCCCCCCCAGGCCCCTGTGCCCCCCCCGTACCCCCCAGCTTGCAGTGCCCGGCCCCCCAGGCCCCAGTGACCCCCGTACCCCCCAGCTTGCAGTGCCCGGCCCCCAGGCCCCCGTACCCCCGTACCCCCCAGCTTGCAGTGCCCGGCCTCCCCGGGCCCCCCCAGGCCCCCAGGCCCCCGTACCCCCCCGTACCCCCCCGTACCCCCCAGCTTGCAGTGCCCAGCCCCTCCCCAGGCCCCCCAGGCCCCTGTCCGCCCCCCGTGCCCCCCCAGCTTCCGCAGTGCCCGGCCCCCCCAGGCCCCCGTACCCCCCGTACCCCCCAGCTTGCAGTGCCCGGCCCCCCCAGGCCCCCCCAGGCCCCCCCAGGCCCCCGTACCCCCCCGTACCCCCCCGTACCCCCCAGCTTGCAGTGCCCGGCCCCCCAGGCCCCCGTACCCCCCCGTACCCCCCCAGCTTGCAGTGCCCGGCCCCCCCAGGCCCCCGTACCCCCCGTACCCCCAGCTTGCAGTGCCCGGCCCCCCCAGGCCCCCCCAGGCCCCCGTACCCCCCCCGTACCCCCCCGCACCCCCCCAGCTTGCAGTGCCCAGCCTCCCCAGGCCCCCCCAGGCCCCTGTACCCCCCGTACCCCCCCAGCTGCAGTGCCCGGCCCCCCCAGGCCCCCCCAGGCCCCCCAGGCCCCCGTACCCCCCTGTACCCCCCCGTACCCCCCCAGCTTGCAGTGCCCGGCCCCCCGGGCCAGGGCTCGCGCGTGGGCCGGGTCCGCCAGGAGCCGCACGGGGCTGCCGACCCCCCGGGAAATAGGGCCCCACCGGGCACAGCAGCACGAACAGCAGCGCCTGCCCGGGGGGGCCACCCCCAGCGCCGCCTGCGGGGAGGGGGGTCACACACGGGGCCCCGACATGGAGCCCCCAAAAAACACACCCCCCCCCGGGACCCCCACATAACCCCGGGAACCCCCACCCCCCCCCAGGCCCCCTCCCCGGGACCCCCAAATATCCCCAGACACCCCCCCCGCCCCGGGCCCCACTCTGGATCTCCAATTCCCCCCCCCCCCCAGGACCACCCAAACACCCCCAGACACCCCCAAACACCCCCGGGACCCCCAACTCCCTCCCTCCCAGCGTCCCCAAATACCCCCAGCCACCCCCAGCCCCTCCCAGAACCCCCAACCTCTCCAGCTCCCCAGTACTCCCCCCCCCCCAAGGCTTCCCAGAGCCCCCAAACCCCCCAGACCCCCCCGAAATATCCCAGCCCCACCCAGCCCCCCCAACTCCCACTTAATCCCCCCCCACCAAACCCCCTCACTGCCACCCAGAACCCCCCCCCGCCCAAAACCCTTCCAGATGCCCTCAAGACCCCCCAAAGCTCTCCAGGACCCCCTGAGCCCCCCCCCCCCATGCCCCCCCGCCCCCCCACCTCGGTGCCGATGAAGGTGGGCCGGATGTAGAGGCTGGCGTGGGGGGGGGGGGGCACCCACTCCTGCTCCAGCCGCACCAGCGCCCGGATACACTCCAGCAGCTCCCCCTGGGAGAAGGACTGGGGGGGGGGGCATGGGGGGGGGGGGGGGGGGGGGGGGGGGGGCACCCACAGACACACACCCACACCCCCAGCCCCTTAAATGAACACCATCCCCCTCCGGGACAGAGACACCCCCCCCAGCCCCCTCAAGACCTCCCCAAGGACCCCCCCCAAAAACCACTTCCCCCCCCCCAAGACCCCTTTGACCCCCCCAGGACTCCCCATCACCCACCCCAGCTCCCCCAGGATGCCCCCAGTTCTACCCCCCCCCACCATGTGAGCCCTATGGCCCCCCACCCCCTGTGACACCCCCCCACAATGCTCCCCCCAACCCACAGGCCCCCTAACCCCCCCAGCCCCCCCAGATGATTCCCTGCGCCCCCCCAGACCCCCACCCCTCAGAACCTCCCAGGACAGCCCCAGCCTCCTAGGGGACCCCCTGTGACACCCCCAAACACCCTCTACGTGACCCCCTCCTCCAAACCACCCCCACCCCCCACAACCTCCTCCCAGCCCCCCAATGCCCCCGAAACCACCCCCAGAGCCCCTCCCCTCACTGTCCCAGCCCCCAAACCTCCTCCAAACCACCCCCAGCCCCCCAATGCCCCCCCAAATACACCCCCAGGACCCCTCCCCTCACTGTCCCGGACTCCTAAACCTCCTCCAAACCACCCTCCAGCCCCGCCAATGCCCCTCCAGCCCCCCAATGCCCCCCCAAACCACCCGCAGGGCCCCTCCCCTGGGTGTCCCAGCCCCCCCAGCCCCCCCAGCCCCCCGCACGGGCAGGCAGACGCGCTGGGCCGAGCGCTCCATCCGCTCCATGTTCAGCTCCGGGCGGAAGAGCCGGATCCGACCGTCCTCCCCCCGGAAGGCCTTGAGCCCCTCGAACAGCTGGGGCAGGGGTCAGGGGTCAGGGGTCAGGGGGTCACAGGGGTCAGGGGGGTGAGGGGGCACAGGGTGAGGGGGCATGGGGCGGGGCTGGGGTCACAGGTCAGGGGTCAAGGGTGAGGGGTCTGGGTCAGGGGTCAGTGATTCCAGGTCAGGGGTGGGGTGTTGGGGGTCATGGGTCAGACCTGGGGTCCAGGGTTGGGGTCAGGGGTCAGGGGTTGGGGGTTGGGGTCAGGGTCAGTGGTCAGGGTCAGGGTCAGGGGACGGGGTCAGGGCCTGGGGTCCATAGTTGGGGTCAGGGGTTGGGGTCAGGGGTTGAAGTCGGGGTCAGGGGTCAATGGTCAGGGTCCAGGGGTCCAGGGTTGGGGTCAGGTGTGGGGGCTCAGGGTCACGGTCAGGGGTCGGGGTCACGGGTCCAGGGTTAGGGTCAGGTGTGGGGGCTCAGGGTCAGGGTCAGGGGTCACGGTCAGGGGTCGGGGTCACGGGTCCAGGGTTGGGGTCAGGGGTTGGGGTCAGATGTCCAGGGTCAGGGCTCAGGGTCAGAGGCCAGAGTTGAGGTCAGGGGTCAGGGGTTGTTGTCAGGGGTCTGGGTCAGGGCTCAGGGGTCGGGGTCAGGGGTCGGGGTCAGGGGTCAGTCTGACCTGCACGGCGTAGTGCAGGGCGCTGGCGGCCGGGTGCAGGCGCAGCTCCCGCAGCGGGTGGATTCGGGGGCCCCCAGCCCCCCTGGCTCCACTCCACGCTCAGCGCGTGGTCGGTGAAGACGCGGCCGAAGGGCAGCGCCCGGGGGTCCGGCTTGGGCTGGGGGCTGCGGCTGCGCTCCACCTCCAGCTCCGCCGCCTGGGGGGCGCGGGGGGCGGGGGGACCCCGGAGAGGGTCAAGGGGGGTTGGGGGGGGCACGGGACCCAGGGGGAGGGCAGGGGGACCCGGGGGAGACTCACGGGGGGATCTGGGGGGTTGAGGGGGGCAGGGGGACCTGGGGGTGCAGGGGGTCCCGGGAGGGGAGCGGGGGCAGGGGGGACACCAGGAGGGGGAGGGACTGGAGGGGTCAAGGGGGTTGGGAGCACGGACAGGGGAGGGGGGGGACCGGGGAGACTCACGGGGAGATCTGGGGGGTGGGGGCAGGGGGACCGGGGGGTGCGGGGGTCCCGGGAGGGGGGCACGGGACCCAGGGGGTAGGGGCCAGGAGGGGGAGAGGCCCGGAGAGGGTCAAGGGGGTCAGGAGGGCAGGGGGTTGGCGGAGGACCCGGGGGAGGGTCAGGGGGTTGGGAGGACCAGGGTACAGGGGAGACCCAGGTGGGTCAGGAGGCACTGGGAGGCACTGAGGGGCACTGAAGGTCCCGGGGGGTGGCACTGGGAGGTAGTGGAAGGCACTGGGAGGTACTGGGAGGCACTGGGAGGGGGTCCTGGGGGGCACTGGGAGATACTGGAAGGCACTGGGGGGCCCGGGGGTGGGCACTGGGGGGCACTGGAGGGTACTGGGAGGCACTGGGGGTCCCGGGGGGGGGCACTGGGGGGCACTGGGAGGCACTGGGGGGCACTGGGGGTGCCGCCTCACCTTGAAGACGCTGTTGTAGCCCCGCCGGGGTCCCAGCAGGGTCAGGAGGAGCTGGGGGGCACAGGGGGGTTGTCAGGGGGGTCCCCGGGCCTGGCCCCGCCCCCTCCCTCCCCCAGTAGGTCCCAGTGTGGCACCAGTAAGAGGGTGGGGAGGAGTGGCGGGTGTGGGCGGGGGAGGGGCCCGGCAGCCTCATCCCTCCCCCCAAACTGGACTTTGACCCCCGGGCGCCGCCATCGGGGCCAGGACGGGTGGCTGGAGGAGAGAAGGGGGCACTGGGAGGCACTGGGAGGCACTGGGAGGGCCTGGGGGGCACTGGGACTAGCCGGAGAACAGAATGGGGCACCAGGAGGCACTGGGAGGGCCTGGGGGGCACTGGGGGAGCACTGGGAGGGGGCCTAAGGGGCATTGGGAAGCACTTGGGGAGCACTGGGAGGCACTGGGAGGCACAGCCTGAGGGGCACTGGGAAGCACTGGGAGGCACTGGGAGGCACTGGGGGGGGCTAAGGGGCATTGGGAAGCACTTGGGGAGCACTGGGAGGCACTGGGAGGGCCTGAGGGGCACTGGGAAGCACTGGGAGCAGCTGGAGGAGAAGAGGGGGCACTGGGGGGCCCTGGGAGACACTGGGATAGGCCAGAAGAGAGAAGGGGGCACTGGGAGGGCACTGGGGGGACCTGGGAGGGCCCGGAAGGGCACTGGGAGGGTCTCCAGTATAAGTAAGGGCACTGGGAAGACTGGGGGGCACTGGGAGGACTGGGAATGGCTCCGGCAAGGGCTGGGGAGGCACCGGGGGGACACTGGGACTGCTAAAGGGGGCACTGGGAGAACTGGAAGGACACTGGGAGGAGCTCCAGCAGGGCCTGAGGGGCCACTGGGAGCACTGGGAGGGGATGTGGTAGGGCCTGGAGGGTGCTGGGAGGACTGGGAGGACTGGGAGGAGCTCCAGCAGGGCCTGCAGTCAGTGGCGGGAGCACTGGGATGGGCTCTGGGGGTCACTGGGAGCACTGGGACGGGCTCGGGGGTCACTGGGAGCACTGGGATGGGCTCGGGGTCACTGGGAGCACTGGGATGGGCTCTGGGGGTCACTGGGAGCACTGGGACGGGCTCGGGGGTCACTGGGAGCACTGGGATGGGCTCTGGGGGTCACTGGGAGCACTGGGACGGCTCGGGGTCACTGGGAGCACTGGGATGGGCTCTGGGGTCACTGGGAGCACTGGGATGGGCTCTGGGGGGCACTGGGAGCACTGGGATGGGCTCTGGGGGTCACTGGGAGCACTGGGACGGGCTCGGGGGTCACTGGGAGCACTGGGATGGGCTCTGGGGGTCACTGGGAGCACTGGGATGGGCTCTGGGGTCACTGGGAGCACTGGGATGGGCTCGGGGGGCACTGGGAGCACTGGGATGGCTTCTGGGGGTTACTGGGAGTCACTGGGAGCACTGGGACGGACTCTGGGGGGCACTGGGCGTTACTGGGCGTTACTGGGAGCACTGGGCCGGACCCGCCGGGCCCCGGGAGTCGCCGGGCGGCGCCGCCCCGGAAGTAGTTCCCGCCGCGCCGGAAGCGCCGCCACTCACCGCTCCGCCGCCCCGGCCCCGGCACCGCAACGCCGCCGCCATCGCTCCGCTTCAGCCCCGCCCCCCTCCGCCCTCAGCCAATAGGAACCCGCCGAGCTCCCCCGCCCTCGGCTCGGACCAATGGCGAGCCTGGCTCGGTCGCGCCCCCCGCGTGCGCCGAGGCGGCCAATGGCGATCGCCTCCGCGGGGCCACGCCCCTCGGCGGGAGGGGGCGGGGCTGGGTGGTGGGCGGGGCCTGGCGGCGGCGTGGCGGGAAAAGCCCCGGGCCCGGGAGAGGCGCGGCCTCGCCCGTGACGTCATCGAGCTCCTTTTACGTCACGTCGATTAAAGCCGCGTTTTCCCGCCTTTTGCCTCGTGCTGGGGCCCGGCCCTTAATGTTCTCAGCACCTCCCCCCTCCCTCCCCCTCCCCCCTTCCCTTCGCCATCCCCACCCCGGGACACTCCCCCCCCCCCCCAAGGGCAGGACGTGACCTCTGACCTCGGACCGCGCCCTTTGACCCCGCCCTTCTCCCCGCGTCGCTGCGTGGGTGAGGGCGGCTCACGGGTGGGGTTCCAGCATCATCCCCCCCCCTCCCTTCCTCCCCATCCCCCGCACGGCGCCCGGGCGAGCGCAGACATGGAGCCGCTGGCGCCGGAGCAGCAGCGTTGCCGTGACACCGGGGGGTTTCCCACCATGACGTCAATCCCGGGGTCCCCCAGCCCGGCCCCACCCGTTGGGGCATCTGCTCGGCCGGGCACATCAGCCACGACTTCGTGGTGGCGCTGAAGACCCTTCCCCCCACCGAGCATGTGGTACTTGGGGGGGCTTGGGGGGTGTGTGGGGAGGGGGAGGATGGGTGAGGACATTGGGGTCCCCCCCTGACTCCCCCGGCCTCTTCGTGTCCTGCCAGGTGGTGGCGGTGGCTGCGCGGGACCTGGAGCGAGCGCAGGCCTTTGCGCGACGTCACGGGGTGCCCCGGGCCTACGGGTCCTACCAGGAGCTGGCGGAGGATCCGGATGTGGGTGAGAAACCCCCCGGGGGCGATGGGATGGGGGGAAAAGGGGGCAGGGGGGGAGTCTGGGGGGGCCCAGGGAGGAGCAAGAGGAGGCAGGGGGACTCTGGGGTGTCTGAGGTGGCTATGGGATGGCAGGGGGACCCAAGGAGGGGGGACAGGGGAACCCTGGGGAAGGCAGGGGGACCCTGGGGATCCGGGGAGGGGCCATGGTGGGTGGGGGCACAGCGTGCGGGATGCCAGGTCTACCCCTTCCCCGGGGGTGTGGGTGATCCGCCCCAGTCCCTCGCCATACGGGCGTGCCCAATCGGGTGGCCCCTCTCCCGGTGGGCGTGGCCTAGCAGACAAACCCCGCCCCGCGGTGTGTCCCTTTGCGGGTGGGCGTGGCTCCACACCCCCGATGGGCGTGTCTCCCCGGTGGGCGCGGGGTTGCGAGGTCGGGATTGGCCAGGCGGGGGAAGCCCCGCCCCTGATGGCTCTCGATGGGGCGGGGGCGGGTGGGCGTGGCTAACGGCGTGTCCCCGCCCATGTGGGCGTGTCCGCAGCCGTGGTGTACGTGGGCACGGTGAACACGCAGCACGTGCCGGCCGCGCGCCTGTTCCTGGCCGCCGGGAAGGCGGCGCTGGTGGAGAAGCCGCTGGCGCCCAGCGCGGCCCAGGCCCGGCAGCTGCTGGGGGCCGCCCGCAGCGCCGGCTGCTTCCTCATGGAGGTGGGACGGGCCTCCCGCTGCCCCCAGTAACCCCCGTCCTGCCCCCAGTGCTCCCAGTAACCCCAGTGCCCTGCTCCCAGTGCTCCCAGTAACCCCCGTCCTGCCCCCAGTGCTCCCAGTAACTCCAGTGCCCTGCCCCCAGTGCTCCCAGTAACCCCCGTCCTGCCCCCAGTGCTCCCAGTAACTCCAGTGCCCTGCTCCCAGTGCTCCCAGTAACCCCAGTGCCCTGCTCCCAGTGCCTCCTATCCTACTCCCAGTAACCCCAGTGCCCTGCTCCCAGTGCTCCCAGTAACCCCAGTGCCCTGTCCCCAGTGCTCCCAGTAACCCCAGTGCCCTGCTCCCAGTAACCCTACCCCGGTGCCCCCAGTGCCCCCCGTCCTGCTCCCAGTAACCCTGCCCCAGTAATCCCAGTGACCCCAGTGCTCGCAGTGACGTCCGTCCTGCTCCCAGTGACCCTGCCCGGGTGCTCCCAGTAACCCCAGTGCTCACAGTGACTCCGCCCCAGTGCCCCCAGTAACCCTGCCCCAGTGACCCCAGTGCTACCAGTGACGCCCATCCTGCTCCCAGTAACCTCCATCCTGCTCCCCAGTGCTCCCAGTGCCCATCTCAACCCCAATGACCCCCCCGCCCCACTCCCAGTGCCCCCCATCGCCCCCCCCCAGTAACCCAGCTCCTCATCCCCACCCCCCAGCACCCTTACCCACACTCCCAGTATCCCCCCACCACTCCCAGTGACCCCCCCGCCATCCCCCAGGGCTTCTGGACCCGGTTCTTCCCGGCCTGGGAGCGGCTGCGGGAGCTGGTGGCCGAGGGGGCGCTGGGGGAGCCCCGAATCCTGCGGGGGTCCCTGGCCTTCGCCATGGGTGACGTGGAGCGGGTGCGGGAGCCCAGCCTGGGCGGGGGGCCCTGCTCGACCTGGGGGGGTACGGGCTGCAGATGGCCACGGCGCTGATGGGGGGGCCCCCCGGAGCCTCAGGGCTCAGGGCTTCCTGCACCCCTCGGGTAAGGGGCACTGGGTGAGATGGGGGGGACTGGGGTGGCACTGGGAGGGGTACTGGGGCATAATGGGGGAGGCACTGGGGTATAATGGGAGGGGGAGGAGGAACTGGAGGACGATGGTACACAGTGGGGTGCACTGGGGGGGCAGAGTGGAGGCAAATGGGGCTGGGGGCAGGGCTGGGAGGGGGGAGGGTGGGCACAGGGAGCTTGGGGGGGACCCAGGGGGCAGCTGTGGGTGTTGGGGGGAGGGTCCCAGGGGGTCCTGAGGGAGACTGGGGGTGTCCTGGGGGGGTCCCCAGGGATGGTCCATAGGTGGGCAGGGGTCTGGGTGGTCCAGGGGGTCCATGGGCACCCTGGGGGGTGGTTTTGGGGTCCGGAGGGTGGGTCTGGGGTGGTTTTGGGGTGGGGGGGTTGGTTTTGGGGTCCCAGGGGGGCCGAGCCCCACGTGTGCGGGCGCAGGGGTGGACGAGACGGTGACGCTGACGCTGGAGTACGAGGGGAAGCGCCAGGCCGTGCTGAGCTGCTCCATGGCCGCCAACCTGCCGGGGGGGCGGCCCTGGGGGGCACCCGCGGCTGGGCAGAGGTGGGGGCCATCCCAACACCCCCCCACCCCGGGGAGAGGGGATTTGGGGGGGGGGGGTTGGGCTATGGAGGGGGCAGTTATTTGGGGGAGCATCGTGGGGGGAACCCATGGGGTGGGGGGGTACAGAGGGGTTGTTGCAGTGTGGGGGTGTTGGTGGGATAATGGGGGGGGGGGAAAGGGAAGGGGGTGTTGGGGGGTTTAAAAGGGGATTGGGGCTATGGGGGGGTGGTTGTGAGGATGGGGGGAGTGGGGAGGGGGGATTTGGGGAGGTATTGGGGGGGAAGCCATGGGGGGGGCAGGGAGGGGTTATTGCACTGGGGGGGGGGAAGCCAAGACACAGAAGTCCCCTGGGAAGCAGGGGGGGTTCAGGGAGGGTGGCACCATGAGAGGGGGGTAACAGCCTCAGCCCTCCCCCAGTTTTGTCTGGGTGGGGGGAATAACGTGCCCCCCCTTTCCCAGTTCCCCAGCCACATGAACTGCCCCACGGAGCTGGTGGTGGGGGGCGCCGGGAGGTCTTTCCCCTGCCCCCCCCTCCCAGCCCCTCAACTTCCCCCACGGCACCGGGATGCGCTACGAGGCCCAGCACGTCCGGGAGTGCCTGCTGCAGGGTGAGCCCCCCAAAAAGGGGAGGGGACACCCCCAAAACGGGGCAGGGGGGGCACACACAGATGCCTGAGTGTGTGTCCCCCCCCAACCCCCCAGGTCTGACCGAGAGCCCGGTGATGCCGCTGGCTGAGAGCGAGCTCATCGCCCGGCTGCTGGACGAGGCCAGGGAGCAAGTGGGGAGCGCTGGGGGGCAGAGGGGGGTACCCCTGCAGCCCCCGCCCCCACTAAGTGAGTCCCCCCCAAATGGGACCCCCCCCAACTCACCCTCCTGGTGCCATCTCTGCACCCCACAGCGCAATAAAGAGCTGAACAACCCCCCCAACGCCCCTCTTGTGTCTTCCCTCCTGCCCCCAGCTCCCTTCCCAGCACAAACCAGTCCCTCCCAGTACAAACCAGTCCCTCCCAGTCCAGCTCAGCTGCTGTTTATTCAGAGCAGCAGCCCGTGCTGCCGCAGCACCGCCGTGAACGGCGCCGTCTTCGCCTCCACGTTGCGCTCCGCCCGGCGCCGCAGGCTCTGCAAGGGGATGGGGGGAGGGAGGGGGCGTTAATGGGGCGGGGGGGAACACAAAGCAGACCCCCCCCCCACGCACCCCCATCACTAAAACCCCGATGGGAGTTTCCAGGAGCCCCCACAAATGGTGGTTTCAAGCCCCCCCCCCCCATGAATCAACCCAGTAACGGTTTCCAGGCCCCCCTCAACACCTGACAGCTTCAAGACCCCCCCTTCCCAAAACACCAACCCCAAAACCCTCCCAGCTGCTTCCAAGACCCCCCAAACGGCGGTTTGAAGCCCCCTCACCCCCCCAAGAATCAGCCTGGTCACCGTTTCCAGCTCCCCCTCCCCAAAGGGCAGTTTCAAGTGACCCCCTCCCCTTTTTTCCAGGCTCCCCATTTTTTCGGGGAGGCTGTTGCCCACCCCCCATGTGCTGTTTCTGGGGGGGTTACACACGTGTCCCCCCCCCCTCACCATCAGCTTCTTCTTCTTGTTGTAGCGCAGCTTCGCTTTCTCCTTCCGCTTCTCCTCCAGCGCCGCCGTCACCGCCTGGTACTTCCAGCCCACCTCATGTGCCAGCCGGCCCAGGAAAGCAAACTGGGGGGAGGCAGGGGGGTAAATGGGTCGGGGGGGGCACTTTAGAGTGGGGGGAGCCCCTCAAACCATCCCTACCCCCCAAAATCAACCCCCTTACCTTCCGGGTGGGCTTCAGGCGAATGATCTTGAGAGCGGCCGGGACCACCATGCGCTTGCGCTGGGAGGGGGAGGAGGAGGAATTGAGGGGGGGCACGGAATTAAAGAGGGGGGGCAACAAGGGAGGGTCAAGGGGAGGGTTGGGGGGCATAAGGGGAGGGTTTGGCCCCCCAGGAGTTGAAGATTCTCTCAAAGGATGTGGGTAAAAAAAGGTCACTGACACGGGTCGGGGGGTCCTACGGATTCAGGGGGGTCCCAGGAGATGGGGAGGGTCTGGGGGGAATTTAGGGGACCCCAGGGGGGTGCGGGGGGTTCCACACCTTGTCATAGGGCGGGGGGATGCCATCAAACACTTTGAGCCTCTCCAGCGCCGCCTGGCCCCGCTTCGTCTTGTGGGGCAGCATCCCTGGAGGGAAAAGAAGGGGGTGGAAGTGAGGGGTGGGGGCAACTCAGGACTGTTTTTGGGGGGTGGGGGAGCGGCCCCCCCCTCAACTCACCTCTCACCGTCCTCCAGAAGATGCGGCTGGGGGCACGGAAGTGATAGGGCCCCCGGGAGGGGTTGGTGTTCATCCTCTTGCGCAGAAAGGCCAGGAACTTCACTGGGGGGGAAAGAAATGTTAGGGGACCCCCCCCCAAATAAACAGGGGGGTCCCCAGGACCAGGGGGGTCTTGTTATAGCCCCCCTCCCCGGCCTTTTGTCCCCCCACTCACGTTTGTTGCGGTAGAAGTTGCCCGAGATGTTGATGCCTTCGCAGCGCACGACGACGACGCGTCGGCCTGGGGGAAGGGCGGGGGGGGGGGGAGGAAGAAGAGGGGGTACGGGGGGGTAGAGATGAGAACCGGAGGCGGGAAAACACCGGGACACCGGGCAGAGCCAGTAGCAGCCTCTGCCCCCCTCCCCACCTCCCCCCACCCCCACCCCGCGGTGCCCCCGGCGCTCAGCTGGTAGTGCATGGAGGCGGCTCTCACGGTCGTGAGACTCAACAGCCGAAGAGGTTCATCACCGCGCCGGGGGCCCGGGGCGGCCTGGGGGGCCCGGTGTGTCCCGGGAGCCCCGTACCCCCCCCCCCACCTTCCCCGCCGCCCCCCGGAGGGCCCCGCACTCACCCAGCAGCACCTGCTTGGCCACGATCGCCGCCAGCCGCCCCAGGAGGTGCCCGCGGCCATCGATCACCAGAACCTGCGGTACCGGGGGGCGTTTAACGGGAGCGACCCCCGGGAAAGGCCCCGGGAGGCCCCGAGGCCTCCACGTGGAGCCCGCCCCGCGCCCCACAGAGCCGCCCCCGCTTCACCTCAACACCCCCCGGCAGCGCGGCCCCTTCCCCCCGCCCGGCCCCCGCTCCCCGGGGCCGCCCCGGCGCCCCCCGCCCGGCCCCAGCCGCCCCCTCGGCCCATCCCGCAGCGCCCCGGCCTCACCCGCGGCTCCGCCATGGCCGCCGGCAGCGCGAGAAAGAGGCTCCTCCCACCGAGCGCCACGGGGTCTCTGCTTCCGGCGGGGGCTCGGCGCAGGGGCGGAAGTGGCGTCAGAAGCGGGCAAGCGACGCCGCTGCGGCAGGCGCCATGATGCTGTGGGGCGTGTCCCCGTCTCCACGGAGTGGGGTGGGGTAGGAGAGACCCCGAGGGTCGGGTCTGCCCCCCTGAACACCCCTCCCGCCTCAAGCAGGGCTGGGCCTGGGTCTAGGCGGGGTTCCCATCCAGACAGCGCCCCATCCAGCCTGCCCCTGCCAGCCACCGCCCCCCCAGGTCCCCTCCCCTGCCCCCCAGGTCCCCTCCCCGCCCCCCAAGCCCCCTCTCCTGCCCCCCGCAGCTCACACAGACTCGGGGGGCCGATCCAGGGGCCGCAGCCCCCCCTGTATTTATATATGTACAGCGAAGGGGGGCGGGGGGGATGATTCGAGGAGGTCCCGGCCTTTTGGGGGTGGTGTCTGAATGGGGGGGGATGGGGCTGGGGGATCCCTGGGGGCAGGAAGGGGTGAGGGGGTTGTGGGGGTCCCGGGGAGCCCCGGACCAGGGGGTGTCTCGGGAAGGGGGGATGTGGGGGGGGTTTATCCCTGTGCCTCGGCGCGAGCAGCGGCGGCCGGCGTGGTGCCGGTGGCCCCGTAGCCCGGCGGGGGCCCCCCGGGGGTCCTGCCCCCCTTCGCCGCCTCCGCCGTCCTCTTCTTCCTCCTCCTCCTCGCTGTCCCCGCCCCCGGGGGCCAGAGGCTCCGCCTCCTCCCGCGGAGGCTCCGCCCACCTCTGCGGCTCCCCGGAAGCGAAGATGCCGTAGAAGACCACGCCCCCGTAGTGCACGAGCGCCGCGATCAGGAACACCCACTGCCACTCCTCGCGCGTCTGCCAATCAACGGCCGCCGGCCAATGGGAGGGGAGGAGGGGAGGGGAAAGCGGGGAGGAGGTGGGGCTCGGCAGGCGTGGTCAGAGGTGGGTGGGCGTGGCCAGAGGGGAGAGGGCGTGGCCAGGAGGGGCTTGGTGAGGCTCCGGGTCCTAGCGCCCCCCCCACCCCCCCATACATCCCGCCGTCCACCCAGTCCCGACCGTCTCCCCCCACCTCGTAGCGTCCCCTCCGCCTCCCAACACCCCCCGTGTCCCAATGCCGCCCTTTGGGGCCAGAAAGCCCCCAGTGCCCCCCCTTTAACTCCCCATTTCCCCTCCCTGGGTCCTCCCAACGCCCCCAGGCTGCCCATCCCCCACCCCCCGGTGTTTGTGCCCCCCCCGCACCTTGTGCCGGGTGAGGGCCCCCACGATGAGGGGACAGACCATCCCCGAGAGCGTCCCCACGCCGTTGGAGAGCCCCATCAGCACGCTGGCGTAGCGGGGGGCGATGTCCAGGTGGTTGACGTTGAACCCTAATGGGGCGGATTGGGGGAGTCGGGGGGGATGGACTGTCACCCACAGGCACGTGGCTCCGTGTGTCGTCCCCCCCCCCAATCCCCGTCCCCACCGGAGATGGCGAAGCCGCTGAAGCCGACGGCCAGGACGAGGAAGGAGATGGCGACGGCGCGGGACCGCGAGTATCCCACCACCAGCAGCAGCGTTGCCTCCATCCCGAAACCTGGGGAGGGGTGGGGGGTGGAAGGAAGGGAAGGGTGGGGGGTCACCCTTCGCCAGGGATACCCCATTAACACCTCCCCCCAATACCCCTGGGAACCCTCAACACACCCCACATCTCCATGTCTCCCCCAGCCCTATCACGATACATCCGTGTCACGCCCCCCAAACCCACCCCCCATGTGGGTGTGCGACCCCCCCTTGTCCCCCCCCAGTCCCCTCACCGCCGCAGTTCATCATCTTGCGGACGTTGGTGGTCGACATCAGCCCCCGAGAGCGCAGGAAATCGGCGATCTGCCCCCCGATGGGGACCACGATGGTCATCACCAGGTGGGGGAGGGCTGAGAGGAGCCCGACCTACGGCGAGACACCCCCCCCACCCCCCCAAAATATATCAGGGGGTAGTTCTTCTTCCCCTCCAGAGCCAGCCCGATTTGGGGAGGGGTCTCACCTTGCTGATCTCGAAGCCGAAGACCTCCTCGAAGTAGGCGGGTTGGCTGATGAGCAGCAGGTAGAAGGTCCAGCTGCGGCAGAAGTTGGCGACGATGATGGCGTAGACGGGCATGGAGGTGAAGAAGTGGCGCCAGGGCGTGGCCAGCTGGGGGAGCGGCCGGGTGGGACCTCGCGAGCCATGACCTCGCATGACCCCTGACCCCCGATAACCCCCAAGTCTTCCTTCCCCCTTCCAACCCCCACCCAGAGCTGCCCTTCAGCTTGAGCTGACCCCTGACCCCACCGCTGACCCCAAGACCCCTGACCCCCACCTGCTGACCCCATCCCTGACCCCATCTGACCCATGACAACACCCCTGATCACCCCCAACCCCCACCACCCAGACCCCACCCTACACCACACCTGATCCAACCCCACTGCTGACCCAACCCCCTCCCTCACAGCTCCTCACCCCATCCCTGACCCCACCTGACCTTTGACCCCACCCCTGACCCCATCTGCCCCCACCGTTCCCCTTTGCCCACCCTCCATGCGCCCTGCCCATCCCTTGACCCCCATCCTTGCCCTTTGCCCCCTGCTCCTTGACCCCCACCCTTGCCCTTTGCCCCCTGACCCCTGCCCCTTGCCCCCACCAGCAGCGGGTTGGTGCCCACGCTCTCCCCGATGCTCTCCTCGATGTACTTCCGCTCCTCAGGGGAGATGGTTGGGTGCTGGGCCGGGCTCTCGTAGGACACCAGCACCCAGAAGAGGTACCAGCACACCCCAAAACTGCCTGGGGGGGACGGGGGGTGTCAGTGGGGGATGGGAGGGGGTGGGGGGTTTGGGGAGGGGATGGAGGGGGGTCTCACCGTAGACGTAGAAGACGGAGCTCCAGCCCGTGTACTGCACCAGGACACCGGCCAGGGGCATGGCCACCACCGCCCCTGCATAGGAACCTGGGGAGGGGGGCATGGGGGGGATGTGCTGACCCCCCCTCCAATATAACCCAGGGGGCCCCCACACTCCCCCACCCCAAATGAACCCACCACGGGTTGTGTGTGTCCGTCCCACCCCATGTGAACCCCCCCATTACCACCCCATCCCATGGGACCACCACCTCAAAGACACCCCCTCCCACACCCCTTCCCCCAAATGGCCCCCCAGAGCACCATCCCAATCCTACAGGACATCCCAACCCTCCATGCCCCCTCCCCCCCATTCCACTGGATCCCATCAAGACCCCCCATTGCCATCCCCATAGTTTCCCCCCTAAGAGCCCCCTGTCCCCCAGGACCCCTCCCCAGCCCCCCCCACATACACCACCAGGTCCCTCCCATCCCCCCTGGACCCCCCCAGGACCCCTCCCAAACCCCCCCATCCCTCTGGACTCCCCCCAGTCCCCCTCCCAAGCCCACCCACATACACCCCCAGGCCTCCCCCATCCCTCGGGACCCCCCCCCAAGCCCCCCCACCGCAGAAGGCCGTGGTGGCCAGGCGGCTCCTCTCCAGGGGCGGGGCCCATTTGCTCCAGATCCCATGACACGCCGGGTACGTCACGCCCTGGGAGGGGAGGGGGGGGCGCAGTCACGCTCAGCCGCGCCCATTCACACCCTGCCGAGGGGGGCGTGGCCACGCCCCCTCGGCAGGGTGTGAATGGGCGTGGCCACGCCCCCTCTCCCCAGCGGCCCAATAAGGCGCTAGCGGCCCCGCCCGCCCTCTCGAGGCCGAGCAGCCAATGGGAAGCGAGGAGGAGGAGGCGGCCCCCCCCGCTCTCACCTCCACCAGCCCCTGCAGCACGCGCACGGCGATGACGCAGCCCACGTGGGTGCGCGCGGCCGCCGGGATCAGCATGTTGAGCAGCGAGGTGGAGACGATGGCGAGACCGAAGACCCTGGGGGGGGAAGGGGGAGAGGGGAAGGGGGGGGGCGTCGTGTGAGGCGGGGAGGGGGACCTGGGGCGAGGGGGACACAGACATGGGGGGGGACACACAGGACTTGTGGGGGGAGGAGCCTCGTGGGGGGGAGGGGCCTTATGCAAAGGGGAAAGGGAGGGGTCTCATGGAAGGGGAGGGGCCTCGGGGAGGGAGGGGCCTCATGCAAGGGGGAAGGGGGCCTCATGCAAGGGGGGAGGGGACACATGCAAGGGGGAGGGGCCTCATGCGAGCGGGGAGGGGCTGCATGCAAGGGAAAGGAGGGGTCTCATGGAGGAGGGGCCTCGAGGGGGGAGGGGCCTCATGCGAGGGGGAAGGGGAGGGGCCTCGTGCAAGGGGGGAGGGGGCCTCATGCAAGGGGGGAGGGGCCTCATGCAAGGGGGAGGGGCCTCATGCAAGGGGGAGGGGCCTCATGCAAGGGGGAGGGGGTTTGTCCAAGGGGAGGGGTTACACATGTGAGGGGGAGGGGCCTCATGCGAGAGGGGAGGGGAGGGGGAACCTCGTGCAAGGGGGGGGGCCTCGTGCAAGGGGGGAGGGGACACGTACAAGGGGGAGGGGGCTTGTCAGGGTGGGGGGGGACGATGACACAGGACACATGGGGGCGGGTGCCTCGTGCAAGGGAAGGGCTCGTGGAAGGGGGGGCATGCAGGGGGAGAGGGGCCTTGGGTGGGGGGAGGGGAGGGGGGTCCTCGTGCAGGGCAGCATGGGGGGGGCGGGTCTTGAGCAAGTGGGGACACATGGGGGGGGGGCAACAGGGATGTGAAGGTGGGACATGGGGGGGGGTGCCAGGGGGGATGTGCAACTGGGATGTGCAAGGGGGGCTCGTGCAATGGGGGAGGGGGTGACACACACACATCTGCTTGTGCAACACGAGGACCCCCCCCCCCCAGTGCCCCCCCCCCCCCAGTACCTGTTGGCAGCGAATTTCTGGGCGATGAAGCCCCCGGGGATCTGGGTGACGATGTACCCCCAAAAAAAGGAGCCGTGGATCATCCCCACCGTCTCGGGGTCCCAGTTAAACTGGGCGTGCTGGGAGCAGATGGGGGGTGGGTTAAATTTGGGGGAGGGGGGTGTGTGTGTGTAATTTTGGGGGGGTTAAATTTGAGGGGAGGGGGAGGGTAAATGGGGGGAGGTATCAAATTAGGAGAAGGGAGAGTGTGACAACTCTGGGGGTCTCCCCAAAGCTGGGGTGGCACAAAGCACCCCCCAAAATCCATGGGCAGCCCCCCCACCCCGTGGCCCCCCCCCCAAGTACCTGCCCGTGGGCCCCGTTGACCATGCTGACCACGGCCACCCCCAGGTTGCAGCGGATGCCGAAGCTGATGCAGAAGCCGACGGCGCAGAGCACGGCGATGCCGTAGCGCCGGGGCAGCCCGCAGCACGTGCAGTCCACTATGGGGGGGCTGGGGGGGAAGGACCCCCCCAATTCTAGTACCTCCCCCCCCGGCCCCAACTCCAACCCTTCGTCATCGTCTTGGCGGCGTTCGAGGAACCTGATGGGAGACAGTAGAGGGTGGGGGGGTCCCAAAAGGGGGAGGGGGAGGATCTCATCACACACACACACCCCTCCCCTCCACAATGGCCCCCCCACCCCAAATTGCGTGTCTCTCTGTCTGTCCCCCCCCCGCAGCGTGTCCCCGTGTCCCCATGTCCCCCTGTGCCCCCCCCCCCCCCCACGGCGGCGGCAGCAGATTACAGCAGCTCTAAATCCCCGTCTGTGCTGTGGGAGATGGAGGGGGGGTTGGGGGGTGAGGGGGGGCACAAGGGCACACACACGTGCAACAGCAGGATGGGGGGGGGGGGTGTTCAAGCCCCCCCACTCCCCTCACACTTATATAACTGTTTGGGGGGGGGATTAGGGGCAGCTGGGGGGGGGGGGAATGATGGAGCCTCTCGCACACGCGTGTGTAAAACCCCCACCCTGCTTTGCACGAGGGAGGATGCACCCCTCCCCCACCCCCCTAAAATCCTGCCCCCCCGCCCCCATCCCCAGTGTCCCCACTCACCGGTGCAGCCGGCCCAGCCCAGCCCCCACCTGCCGCCGGAGCTCCTCGGTGTTGAGCTGCATCACGGCTCCGGGCCCCCCCTTCCCAACACCCCCCCAACCCCGCCCAGGGCCCAGACACCCCCCCCCGGGGTGTTTCTCCTCCTCCTGGATGGTTCCCACCCCCCAACCCTGTGTCCCCCCCTCCAGCCACCGGCTCAGCGCTAAATCCCCCCTCGCGTGGGCAGAGCCCCCCTCGCCTGGGGGAGGGGCAGAACAGCCAGGGCCTGGGGGGTGTGGGGGGGTATTTTGGGGGTGGGGGGGCTCCCTGGGGTGTAGGGGGGTCACTGAAGCCCTCTCAAGTGCAAGGGGTGTGAGACAGGGGGTGCAGAGGTGTTTTTGGGGGGTTTTATTGAGGAGCTGGTATACAATCCATGAATGAACCAATGAATGAATGGGGGGCGCATGGGAAGGACACGCCCCCTTTAAGGGAGGGGCCTGGGGAGGCCCCGCCCAGTCACACCCGCAGCGGCATCGTCACGGTGAGGACCTGGGAGGGGGAGGGAGGGTTAGAAAGGGGCGGGGCTGGGGGACAGGGGGCGGGGCCTGGGGACAGGGGGCGGGGCCTGGGGCTGTCTGGTGAATGGGGTTGATGTGGGGGCGGGGCTAAAGGGGAGGGGCCATGAGAAGGGGCGGGGCTACAGTAAATGGGCGTGGCTTATGTGTTTCCAGGTGAATTGGGGGGGTGAAGGGGGGCCGTGGGGGGTGAAGGGGGGGTCGTGGGGGGCGGGGCCATACCTTGGTTTGGCGGTGGAAGCGGGCGCGGCAGTGGGCGGGGTCAGGGGGGAGGGGCAGCCCCAGCTGCAGGAGGGGGGGTCGTTCCCTTCCGCCCCCCCAGCACCAGCCGCTCCTCGCTCAGGCCCAGCCACAGGGACCCCGCCTCCTCCTGGGGGGAGGGGAAAGGGGGGTCAGGAGGCTGGGCTGGACTCACACACCCCCCAACCATCCCCCCTGAGCCCCCCCAGTGCCCTCCCCAAAGAGACCAAATAGCCCCCACAGCTCCCAGTGCCCCCCACAAGCCCCCAGTGCCCCCCAGCAGCCCCCAGTGCCCCCCACTCACCACGTGGGGCAGGAGGACTCGTGCCTGCAGCACCTTGGGGTGCTGGGACGATGGCTCAGCCACCACCACAAACTGGGGGGATCTGGGGGGCTGCAGGGGGGGGCACAGGTCAGGCAGGGGGGTTCTGGGGGGTGGGGGTGTCCCACCCCTGCTGAGCCCCACAGCTTCTACTTGGGGGGCGGCAACAGCTCCTGGGGGGGCTGCGGGGGGGGGGGGAAGAGAGATCGGGGGAGGTGATGGGAGATGGGGGTGGCACTGGGGGGCACCCCGGGATGGTGAGGGGGGTCTGGGGGGGCTCCACTCACCTTTCAAGCTCCTGGATGTGGGGCTGGGGTCTCGCCCGGATGTTCTGGGCTGAGAGGGAACCCATGAACTTGCGGTTCTTCAGCATCCTCCAGTCTGCGGGGGGAAAGGGGGGTCAGGGAAAGGGGGGGGCCCTTCAGCACCCCCACACACCCCCCTTTCTCTCCCATTCCCCCATTCCCCCCTAACTTATCCCCCCACTCCCAATCACCATTCATCCCTCAGCCCAATTCCTCCCCCACTCCCCAGTCCCCTGCGTCCTCCCTCCCCAAAATGCTCCCAGCTCCCTCCCAGCTGCTCCCAGTGCCCCCCCCCAGCTGCTCCCAGTGCCCCCAGTCCCCCGCACCGGTCAGCTCCAGTTCCACCCCATACTTCTCCGACAGCCCCTCCATGGCCACGGTCAGGAAGAACTCCAGGTACAGGGGGTCAGCCTGGGGGGAACAAAGAAGGGGGGTTAGAGCCCCCTTATCCATCCAGGACCCCCCACATCCCCCCTGAGCCCCCCTCACCTGGAGGGTGCGGAAGAACCCCGAGTTCACCACGACGTCGTAGGCGGTGCAGCCCTGGCCGGCTGCAGGGGGGGTCAGGGGTGGGTTGGGGGGTCCAGGGTAATTTGGGGAGGGTGTGAGGGGGGTCATCTTACCACGGTCCAGCTCGGCGTGGGGCTCCCCCAGGCTCATGGGGATGCGAAAAGCCTCCATGGAGCTGGGGGGCCCTGGAGCAGCTCCTGCAGCCCGGGGAGGGGCAGAGGGGGGTGGGGGCACCTCCTCAGAGTGACAGACGTTGACGAAGATTTTAGCCCCCCCAGCACGGGTCTTCACACAAAACCCTGGGGTGGGGGGGGCAGGGGAGGGTCAGGGGGTTACCAGGACACCCCCCCCCGAACCAGCCCCCCACTCCCAGAGCCCCCCCACACCCGCCCCTACCTGGCCGAGGGGTGACGGCGCGGGAGGGGGCTGCGGGGGGGCGGTCCTCATTGCCCTGGGTCACCTGGAGGCGGGGGGGGGGGCGGTGGAACAGAGAGATGGTGAGGGGTGGTAGCAGGAACTCCCCCTCCACCCACGACCCCCCCCCCATAGGGCCCCACATCCTCTGGGACCCCCCAACCCCCCCTCATCCCCAGGGGACACCCCTCCCCCGCAACGTCCTCCCCCCCAAACTCCAGGCCCCCCCCAACCCCTGAGCGCCCCCCCAGACCCCCTGACCTCTCCCCTCACCTGTCCCTCCCCCCACGTCCCACCCTTCATCCCCGGGCCGCCCCCAAACCCCCGGGCCCCCCCTCACCGTACCCCCCTCCCCCCGGTTCCCCCCCCCCAAAACCTGCAGCAGGAGCCGCCTCAGCGCCTCCTCGTCCCCCTCCTCCGCCTCCAGCTCCGCCGACAGCAGCGACGGGTCCGCGGGGGCCGCCATGGCCCGGGGGGGCCGATGGGGGGGCCGGGGGACCGGGGGGGACCCGGGGCTCGTTCCCGGCCTCGCTCCTTCCCGCCGCGCCGCACTTCCGGTTCCGGCGGGGCGCGGGGAGGCGCGCTCTGTCTCCATGGTTACGGGGGCGACGCTCTTTCCGCCCCGTAGGTGCGACTCTGTGGTACGGCGGCGATGGCGGCGCTGCCGGGGGTCCCGCGGCTGTTCAGCACCATGGAGGAAGGGCCCAGGCCCGGGGGGCGCGCCGGTGGAGGTAACGGGGGGGACACGGGGGGGGGACACGGGAAGGGGCTTGGGGGGGGCTGGGGGAGGGACTGGGGGTGTGGGGGGTGGTTGGAGGGGGCTGAGGCGGGGGAGGGCGCCTGTGGGTGTGGGGGAGGGGGGCTGTGGGGTGGCGGGGGGGGGGCTGTGGGGTGGCGGGGGGGCTGTGGGGTCAAGGGGGGGCTGGGGGGTCAAGGGGGGGCTGGGGGGGGCTGTGGGGAGACCTGTGGGTCTGGGGGTTTCTGGATGGGACTGTGGGGGTGGGGGGGTGCCGGGGGGATCCGGGCGGGGGGAATTCGGGGGGCTCTTGGCAGGGATCCGAGGGGGGTTCGGGGGGGGGGGTGTGGACGCTGTGAGGGCCCCGAGGGAGCAAATGGGGCTGGGGGGGTGCACAGGGGCAGCCCTGGGGTGGCAGGGGGGGACACCCAGAGCCAGGTTATGGGGAGGGGGTATCCTCAGGACCCCGCGCGGGGGGGGTGGGGGCGGGGGGGGACAGAGGGTTAAAGTGGGGGGGGAGGGGGGTGCCACGTGCTGGGGGCAAAGTCAAGGGTGCGGCAGCGAAGCCGAAGGTCGGGTTGGGGGGAGGGGGGAGGGGGAGGATGGGAAGGGGAAGGGGGGTAGTGGCTGGAGATTTGGGGGGGGGGAAGGGGGTCTAATAACCCCCCCCACCCCCCAGACGTGGCTGCAGAGCCACGGCCGGGCCCTGGGCCACTTCGTAGCCGGGACGTGGCTGAAGCCGCCGCAGCGGGAAGCGGCCGAGTGCCGGGAGAGCGCCACCGGTACCGGGGGAGGGGAAGGGGCTGGGGAAGGGGGGTGGGGGGGATATCAAGGCCGGGGGTCACTTCTCCCCCCCCCCTCCCGAAACCCGGTCCCAGGACGGTTGGTGGCCACGGTGCCGCGGGGGGAGGAACCCGACGTGGCGGCGGCCGTGGGGGCGGCGGCGGCGGCGGCGACGCGCTGGGGGCGGCTGCGGGGGGGGCAACGGGCCCCCTACCTGCAGCGGTGAGTCCTGGTGACCTCTGACCCCGTGGGGATGCCCCACCCCCCACCCCCATCCCAAACCTCGTGGCTGGGTGACCTCGGGTGACCCCGCGGCCTCCCATGACCCCGGGGAACCTCCTGCTTCCTCTGCCCCCCCCATGGCCCCGTGCCCCCCCCACCATGTCTCTACACCCCCTTGTGCCCCCCCGTGTCCCTGTGACCCCCCCATGTGTCCCCCCATGTCCCTGCACCCCTTGTGCCCCCCCGTGACCCTCTGCCCCCCATGATCCTGTGCCCCCCTGCCCCATGCCCCACCACCCCCCGTGTCCCTGTGCCCCCCCCATGTGAGCCTCCATACCCCTACACCCCCCCGTGCCCCCCCCATGTTCCTATGCCCCCCACTGCCCCTTCACCCCCCTTAACCCCCCCATTTTGCCCCCTCCTCGTCCCTGTGCCCCCCCCGTCCCCCCCATCCCTACACCCCCCATAACCCCCCCTTATCCCCCCTTCACCCTCCCCATACCCCTCCCTACCCCATACCCCCCCCTCATTCCCCCCTGCCCCCCCCCAGGCTGGCGGCCGTGCTGGAGCGGGGGGCGGGGGGCTGGGGGCTGCAGCCGCTCTCTCGGGGGGCGGCCGCTCTCCCGGACCCTCGGCCCCGACCTGGAGCTGGGGCTGCGGCTGCTGCGGGCGGCGGCGGGGTGGGCGCAGCTCGACCCCCCCAGCCTGGCCGGCTGGACCCCCTCGGTGAGTGACCCCCCCCGTCACCCCAACACCCCCTCCCCCCACCCTGGGACCCCCAGTGACACCCCCCCCCCATCATCTCCCTCCCCAGGGGTGGTGGCCGTGGTGATAGCAGGACCCTGCTCCATCGCGGCGCTACTGGGCAAACTGGGACCTCTCCTGGCCATGGGTGAGTGGGAGGCTACTGGGCAAACTGGGAGCCCTCCCGGCCATGGGTGAGTGTGAGGGGGGATCACCCCCCCAAATATCGGGGGGTCTCCCCTTCCTGACCCCGTGTGACCCCATCCCCAGGGAACGCGGCGCTGGTGCTGACGTCACCGGCGGCGGCGCTGACGTCACTGCTGCTGGGGGAGCTGAGCGCCCAGGGGGGAGGGGGCGGCGTTGCCCCCCGGTTTGCTCAACGTGGTGACGGGGGGACCCCAACTGCGCCGAGCGCTCCGTGCCCACCCCCACGTCAGCGCTGTCACCTGCATCGGCCTCCAGCAGGTACCGGGGGGGGTCCCTGTGTCCCCCGTGTCCCCCCACACAGGGGAGGGGGGTTCATGGAATTGGGGGGGGGTCTTTACACATCCCCCCCATGCAGGAAGAAGTCCAGGACCTGGCGTGGGGGTCCCCATGGGACGGGCAGCGATTTGGGGTGACCCGGGGGGGCCGTGGCGTCGTCATCGTCCTCGAGTCAGCCGACCTGGACAGCGCGGCCGCGGCCACCGCGGGGAGCGTGGGGACCCCCCCGGCGCTGGTGAGCTTTTAGGGGGGGTGGGGGGTTTGGGGAGGGGTGTACCGGGGGGGTTTGGGGGCTCCCTGACCCCCCCCCCCCCATGTTGTGTCCCCAGCTGCTGGGGGGGCTGCGTGGTGCTGGCGCAGGAGGGGGTGGTGTCTGCGCTGGAACAGCGGCTCCGAGCCCGGCTGGGGGGCTGCGAGTTGGGGACCCCCTGGACCCCGGTACCGACGTGGGGCCGCTGCCCCCACAGTGCCCCCCTGAGGATGTGGTGCAAGCAGCGCGTGAGGAGGGGGCTGAGGTGAGGGGGGGAGCAGGGTCTGGGTCTGGGGGTGGAAATGGGGGGACAGGAGATCTGGGGGGTGGAAATGGGGGGCAGGAGCCAGAGGGAAGGGAAAGAGGGGGGACAGGGGAGTTGGGGGGCACTGGGGGGCAGCTGGGACCTGGGAGGGGGGTGGGGGGAGAAGGAGAATGAGACGGGGGGGGGGGGGGGGGGGGGGGCGGGGGGGGGGCCATGGGGACATCCTGGGGGGGATGACACATGGGGGTGGGGGGGGTTGAGAGATGTGGGGTCTGGGGCGGGGGGTGGAATTACCCAACTCCCCCCGGTTTGGGGGGTCCTTTTTCCCCCCAGGTTTTCCAGCCGCCGGTGCCGCTGCCCCCGGGGGGCGGTTTTACCCCCCACCCTGATCACGGGGGTGGCCCCCACCTCACGCTGCCTCCGGGAGCTGGTGGGTACCCGGGGGTGGGGAGTGGGGGGGCAGGGGGGTGGGGGCTGGATTGGGGGTCTGCTGCCGTGCGGATGTCACCACCCCGTGTCTGTGTCCCCCCCCATGTGTCCCCCCCCCATGTCGTTCCCCCCCCAGGTGCCGGGGCCGGTTGTGGTGCTGCTGCCGGTGCGCTCCGGGGGGAGGCCGTCACCGTGGCCTCGGGGCTGCCCCACGTCACTGCCGCCTCTGTCTGGGCCCAGGACGTGACCCTTGGCCTTGAGACGGCCGACAGGTGACCTTGACCCTGACCTTTTGGCCCCACACCCTCCTTAACCCCGCCCTAGCCCTTGACCTTTGACCCCTCCCCCCAGGTTACCGCTGGGGCTGGTGACGCTCAACGCGCTGGAGCCGCTGCAGCCAATCGGGGGCCTGGAGGTGTGTTTTTTGGGGGGGGGGAGGTTGGGGGGGCTGGGGGGGCTGTCCTGGTGCAAAGTGGCTGTGCCCCCCCCCAGGCACTGCGAGAGTTTGGGCGTCCCCCTGGGAGCCCCCCAGGACCCCCCCAAGACCCTCCTGGAGCAGGAGCTCAGGTAATGCCCCACCCCCATCCCACCGCACCCCAAACCTCCTCCATACACCTCAGGGTGCCCCCCCCCCCACTTCACCACTTTGACCTTTGACCCTTGCAGCCCAGACCCCTCCCAGGGGGGTCCCGCAGCGGCCCCCGACCCCGCGGACATCGCCGCAGCCGTGGAAGCCGCTCGCCGCGGCACCAGCGGGTGAGTGATGGCGTCAGGGGGGTCGGATCCCCCCTCACCCAGGGCTCCCCCCACCCATCATGGGGTGAGGGGGTGGGGGTGACGGGGGGGTCCCCACTCTTCCCATGACCCCCCCGCAGGTGGGGGCGGCTGCCGGGGGCTGCGCGTGCCCGGGTGCTGCGAGAGGCGGCAGCGGCGCTGGGGGGGGCGGAGAGCGGGGAAACCCCCCGAAGGAGGAGGATGAGGACGGTGATGACGCCGGCGATGACGTCACGCGGCTGCGGAGGGCGCTGCTGCGGTGGGCGGCGCACGTGGAGCTGCTGGGCGGGGCCGTGAAGGTGGGCGGGGCCTGGCCGAGGGGGTGGGGCCTGGCGGGCGGGGTCCCGCCAATGGGGGAGGGGGCATGGGGAGGGGGCGTGGCTAACCCTCTCCCGCAGGAGGAGCCCGGTGGGCGGAGCCTGGTGACTCGGAGGCCGCTGGGGGTTGTGGGCGTGGCCTGGAGCGGGCCCCGCCCCCTGGAGCGCGCGCTGGAGCTTCTCCCGCCGGCGTTGGCGTTCGGCAACGGGCTCGTGCTGCTGGCGCCCCCCAGCGGCCTCGGCCCCGCGCTGCGCGTGCGGCAGGTGGGGACCCCCCCACACACCCCCCATCCCCCCCCCCCGGGACCCCTCATGGACCGTCCTGACACCCCCCCGTGACCCACCCTGACCCCCTTCCCCACGACCCCTCAGGGACCCCCCGGGGACCCCCTCCCCGGGACCCCTCAAGGACCCCCCGGGGACCCCCTTGAGCCCCCCAACTCTCCCAGGGGTCCGTCCCCCTCCCCATTTCCCCCCCCCCCCGATTCCCCAGTGATGCTCCTGGGACTCCCCTGCCCCCCCCCGCAAGGAAAACCCCCCTCCCGCTCCCCCCCATGGCCCCCCCCCCCCCCCCCCCCCCGGTGACCCCGCTCCGTCCCTCTGTCCCCAGGCGTTGGTGGCCGCGGGGCTCCCGGGGGGGCGCTGTCGGTTCTCCCGGGGGGGGCCGGGAGCGAGGGGGTGACGAGGCTGCTGCGGCACCGGCCCGACGGCCTCTGGCTCTGCGGGGGGGCACGGTGAGTACCGGGGGGGGGGGGGGGGGGGGGGGCAATGGGGGCGGGGCTGGGGGCGTATCCCCATTCTGGGGGTGTCCCTGCCCTGCTCCGCCCCTCCCCCCTTACACATGACCCCCCTCCCCAGACCCCCGACTGGGCATCGGCCGTGAGCGTCCCCCACGTGTGGGTCCCGGGGGGGTCCTGGGGGTCCCGGGGCAGGAGCCCCCCCGGCGCTGAGGAGGAGCTGGAGCTGCGCTGCACCCGCCCCCGCTGCCTCTGGCTGCCCGGGGGGGCCCGTAACCCCCCCAACCCCCCTCCCAACCGACCTGCGGTGACCCCCTGCCCTGTGCCCCCCCCCCCAAATAAACACGACCCTCCCCCACCCCCGCATCCGCCCGTGTCGCGTTCCTGCCGGGGGGGGAAGGGGGGACCCGCGGGGCCGTGGCTGGCAGGAGGAAGAGCGGCGAGGGGGGGGTGGGGGGGGCCGGGGGGGGGCCCGGGACACGCGGGGCCGTGGGAGGAGGAGCGGGACTGGGGGGGGAAGGGGAGCCCGGGACTCCCGGTTCCCTCGGGGGTGGGTGAGGGGGGCCGGTTCCAGGGCTCTGGGGTTTTTTTTTGGGGGGGGGGGGTGTTGTTGGGGGTCCCTGGGGTCGGTAAGGGGGGGTCGAGACCCCCCCCGGACCGTCCCGGGGCCCGCTCAGCCCCGGAACCGCTTTCGCTTTCGGTGGCGGCTCCCGGGGGGGGGTCCCGGGTCCCCGCTGCCCCCTCCCCCCGGGCCCGGCATGGCCCCAGCGCTCCCCGGCTCCGCTCTGGTAAGTGGGGACCCCCCCGTGTGTGTGTCCCCCCCCTTCCCGTGGGGAATCCCCCCGCCCCTTCCCCATCTCCCACCCCCCAGCCCGTGGTGGGACAACCCCCCCCCAACCCCCCTCCGTCCCGTGGGGACACCCCACCCCCCATCCCCTTCCCTTGGCACCCCCCCCCCTCACTGCCCCCTTCCCCCTCATCTCCCCCCCTCCCCAAATTCCCTGGTCCCCCATGAGCCCCCCCCACCAGACCCCCCCCACGGCATCTTCCCCCCCAGGTGCCGTGTGTCCCCCCCACCTCCCCTGATGCCCACCAACCCCCCCCAAATTCCCCTTGATACCCTCCCCCCGTGCCCCCCCCCGTCCCCCACCCCCCCGTGCTCCCCCAGGTCCCCCTCCTGCTCCTCCTGGCCGTGCCCCCCCCGGCGGCTGCTGCTCCTTCGACTTCAACCCGGTCAGCAGCACCTTCAGCACCCACATGGATGCTCTGGTGAGACACCCCCCGAAAAAAAGGGAACACCCCCCTCCCCGGGAACAAACCCCCCCCCCCCCCAAACTCCAGGATCCTTCAAACCCCTCTGGGACCCCTCAGGAACCCCCCCGCCTCAACACCCCCTCAAACTCCCCTCCCCCATGTATCATCCTGATGTGAGACCCCCCCCAAATCATCTGACACCACCCCCCCCCCAAAAAATCATCTCACAGCCCCCAGACACCCCCTCCCAGCTCCCCCTGGAACCCCCAAACTCCTCTGGGACACCCCCCCCCCCCAGATACAATCCCCAGAGCCCCCCTCCCCATCCCCTGGGACCCCTGAGCCACAACCCCCCCTTCCACCCCCCTCGGATTTTTTGGGGGACCCTTAAGCCGCCCCCCCCCCCCCCAGGTGCCCTACCTGATCCTGGACTATCCCGTGGCCATGCCGAGCAACCTGGAGACGGTGAGCGACCCCCCCGGACCCCCCCATTCCCCTGCCCCCTCCCCCAAAACCCCTCCAAACCCCTGACCTGCGTCTCCCCCAACCCCTGACACCCCCCCACCCCGTTCCCCCCCCCGCCCAGGACAGTCGCTGCTCAGATCTCTGGGGGCTTCACTTCGGGGCGGTGGCACTGGGGCGACTGGTGGGGGCGGCGGGGGGGCACTGGCCCCCGGCTCCGGGACCTCGCTGCCCACGTCGCCTTCGTGGCCGAGTGCCACATCCACGTGAGTTTTGGGGGGCGGGGGGGGGGGGTCCCAAGGCTGAGGGGTTGGGGGGAGACTGGGGGGGGGGGGGGGGTCCTGAGAGTCGATGGGGAGGGGCTGAGGGGGGATCTGGGAACACTGCAGGGCTCTGGGGGGGCTCTGAGGGTCCAGGATAACTCGGGGGGGGGGTCTTGGGGGGCTCTGAGGACTCTGCAGAGGTTTGGGGGGGTCCTGAGGGGGTTCTGGGGCTTCAGGATAACTCGGGGGGGGGGCGCTTGGGGGGCGCTGGGGACACTGCAGGGGCTTGGGGGAGGGTCTTGCGGGGGCTTTGGGGGGGGCAAGGTACCCCCGGGGGTCGGTCCCTGGGCTCTGGGGTGCTCGGGGGGTCCCCGGGGGGGCGGAGGGTCCTGTGACCCCCCCATCCCCCCAGGACCCCCAGGGCTGCATCCGGCTGGAGACGGTGAACGTGTCGCAGCTGCTGGAGGCGCTGGTGAGGCACCTGGGGGGGCTGCAGGGGCGACCCCCCCACTTTCCCGGCTGCGCCCGCCTGCGCTGCCGCCCAGGTACCACCCCCGGGACCCCCCCCCCGGCACGGGGACCCCCAGGAGGGGCTCTGTGCTCCATGGGGGGGGGGGGCGGCTGGGGTCCTGAGAGTAGATTGGGAGGGGATCCGGGGGGAGGGGGGCTCTGGGGTCTCGGGTAACTCCGGGGGGTCTCCGGGGGTTCTGGGGGGGGGGGTCAGGGGACCCTGCAGGGGTTTGAGGGGGGTCTTTGGGGGGTTCCAGGGGTCCGGGAGGGTTTCTAGGGGTCCGGGGGGGGGGGGCTCTGGGGGTACAGGATAACTCGGGGGGGCCCGGTGAGAGGGGTCTGGGGACCATCCAGGGCTCTGGAGGGGGCTCCGGGGGTCCTGGGGGGCTCGGGAGGGGGCTCAGAGGACCCTGCACGTCTCCCTAGGACCCCTCCCCTAAAAGCACAGCAGTACCTCCCTGGCGCCCCCCCCCAAATCCCCTTCTCTCCCCCCCAACCAGCCCCCCCGGTGACCACCCCCGCGGCGCAGCTGGAGAGGACCCCCGGGTCCCGGCCGGGCCCCCCCGCCCCCCGGCACCCACGGGCTGGTGCTGCTGGGGGGCTGGGGGGGGCCCTGGGGCTGGCGGCGGTGGCCTGGGTGCTGTGGAGGCGGCCGTGCACCCAGGTGGGAGCCCTGGGGGGGGGGCGAGGGGGGTGGGGGGTACCGGGAGTGGTGTTTTGGGGGTGGGAAGGGGGTGGGGGTGTCTCAGCACCCCCCAAAAACAACCCCCTCCCCACCCCCAGCCCTGGCAGGGGACGGAGCAGGATGGGACCTGAGCGGCTGAGAGCGGAGGAGGGGACAGGCTCAGGTAGGGGGGCTGGGGGGGTTCTGGGGGGGTTCTGGGGGGACATGGGGGGAGGACTGGGGGGGATGGGGAGGGAACTGGGGGGTGGATATTAGGGGGGTATGGGGGGAATATTGGGGGGATGTTGGGGGGCAATACTGGGGGGATAGTTGGGGGGGATATGGGGGGGAACTGGGGATACTGGGGGGATATTGGGGGGACACTGGAGGGAATGGGGGGTGAATACTGGGGGGGGTCTGCCCAGACCCTCGGGTGCTCACCCCCACCCCACCCCACCCCCGTGCAGGCTGGCCTGGGACGCAGGACTGGGGGTCCAGGAGAGAGGGGGACACCCCTACCCCCCCAGAGACACAGAGGAGTGTGACAGGACCCCCCAAAACCATGGGGGGCTGGTGGTGGGGGAGGTCCGCCCCCCCAGTCCATAAAGCTGATGTTGAGATGGTAACTCTGAGTCTGGGGGTTTCTTTTGGGGGGGGTCCCGGTGTGTGCCCCCCCTCAAGGTGGGGGGTTGGCCCTGCCCCCCCAAGCCCCCCTCAAGGTGGCAATGGGGGAGGGGGGTGCGCTCCCCAAAGATGCTCTCAGGGGGCACTGGTCCTCAGGGGGCACTGGTCCGCACTGGGGGGCCTCAAGTTGGGGAGAGACCGGGTGAACTGGGATATACTGGTGAGCAGCACAGGGGAGACTGGGGGGGCAAGGTTTTATTGTGGGGGGGTCTCCAGTAGCGCAGCTGAAGCTGGGGCCAGGCAGTTGGGCCGGGGGGGTCCGGGCCAGTGGCGAGGCAGGATGCAGAGGGACACCAGCAGCACCAGTGACACCAGTGCCACCAGCAGCACCAGTGCCTGCAGCGCCCGCGGTGCCTGGGGAGCCAGAGGAACCAGTGACACCTGGGAGCTGGGGAGGGACGAGGGGCCGTGAGCTGGGTGTCGAGTGGGGAAGGGGCTCCCTGGGTGCTGGGGGCCGGGGCCGCCCCCTCTCCCCCCCCCAAAATACCTCTGGCTGGTGTCTGGGTGCGGCTGCAGCGCCGCCGGCGCGTCCGCGTCCTCCTCCTCTGAAGGGGGTCTGGGTGTTGCTGCCTCTTCCTCCTCCTCCTTCTCCTCCTCCTCTTCCTCCTCCTGGGCACAGACACAGGTTGGGGGGGGTCGCAGGGGTCTGGGCGCCCCCCTCCCCAGGACCCCCACCGTACCTTGATCTCGGTGCTGAGCGGCTGCGCCGGGACATCGGCCTCGCCGGGGGGCACCAGGGCCACCTGCGTGAGGAAGAGGAGGAGTGGAGAGGCTGAGGAGCGGGGTTTGGGGGTGAGGGGGGTCACCGGGAGCTGGAGCCACGCTCACGTGCCACGTGTCCCTCCGGATGCGCCGGCAGCGGTGACATACGTGTCCCACATGTCCTGCACCCGGCTCAGCTGGGCACGCAGCTGTGTCACCTCCAGCCGCAGCTCCTGGGGGATGAGAAGGTTCTGGAAACCGCTGGGGTTTTGGGGTGGGATGGGGGGTGTCTCCAGGGGACTGGGGAGGGGGGTGTGGCCCCCCACGTCCATCCCAGGGGGGGAGATGTCCGCGGTACCTGCACCACTCTGTCGTACTCCTCCAGCGCCGCCGTCACCTCTGCCGCCTCCCGCTTCACCTGCAGAAAGAGGGGGGGCTGGGGGCGTGGGGGGGCAATTTCGGCTGCGGGAGGGGGCTGTGGTGTGTGTCCCCCCCCAGTTAGCACTCACCTGGGCGAGGGCCACGTCGCGGGAGGAGAGGAGCGCTGCGCTGTCGCGGAGCTGTGCCTGTGTCAGGAGGGGGGTGCGGGTTGGTGGGGGGGGGGGCTGCACCCCCTATTTGTACCCCCCCAAAAAACGGGTAGTGCCTGATCCTTGGGCATCCTGGGATGGGGGACTGACAGGTGCCTCATTAGTACTTAATGAAGCAGCTAATGAGGTCGCTGCTCACCTCCAGCTTGGCCTTCTCCATTGCCAGCACCTGGCTCTGCTCCGCCAGCCCGTGGCGCTCGGCCAGCAGCTGCTGGTTCTGCTCGGGGGGGTGTTGGGGGGGATAAAGGGGGGTGACACTCACCAAGACCCCCCCCCAGCGCTGCCATGGTGGCTCCCCACAGCCCCCTCACCTCCTCCTGGAGCGCGTGGGCTTGCAGGCGCAGGCACCGCTGCTCCTTTTCCTAGGGGGGGGGGAAGAGCCCAGGGGAGGGAGGGGAGATTTGGGGGGTCCCCAGCCACTCGCCCCGCGGTGGTTGGGCCGCTCACCAGGTGATGTGTCTGGCGCTGGAGCTCGGTGTTCTCCTCCTCCAGCCCCTTCGCCATGGCTGTCAGGTCCTCCAGCTCTCCGGCGGCGGCTCGGGCCTGCTCCAGCGCTTGCTGGCTGCTACAGGAGACAGGCAGACAGACAGACAGACAGACAGACAGACAGAGGCACTTCAGGCCGACCCCAGCAACATCCAGGGGCCACTGGGAAGAGGGAGAGGCTCTGGGAAGCCGCTCCCGGGGCCTCGGAGCGTCGCACCATCGCAGCTGGGCCTTGAGCTGCGCCGCCTCCTCGGCCAGGCGGGCGTTGAGCTCCTCAGCCGACTCCACGTCCCGCTGCAGCTTGGCGTTCCGGGCGGCCAGCTGCTCGGCGCGGTTGCGTAGGCCGGCGGTGTCGGTGCTGTGGGGGTGGGGATGTGGGGTACGCCCCCCTTGCACCCCTTGTTTAGGGGTCCGGCGCAGGGAGCAGCAGCTCCAGCACTTACGGGCCCGTGAGGTCCACGCCGCTGCCGTCACCCTCCAGCTGCGCCGCTGCCGGGATTGGGCGTCCTTCCCCCGCTGCGGGACAGTCACAGGGGGATTTGGGGGCTGGGCTGTGCACCCCATCCCACCAGAACCCCCCAAGCTCCTTCCCGATGCTGTTGATGTCCTTCTGTCCATCACTGGCAGGACAGACCCCGGGACCGGCAGCACCAAAACGAACTCCCCCAGGTGTCCATGTCCCCGGTGCCGGTGATGCCCACGTGCCGGCCCGGCCGCCATTCCCAGCGGGAAGGATGCAAGGGCTGCGCCACGGCCCCAGCAACGGCGGTGCACCAATCCCCCACCCCCTCTTTGACCCCCGTGCTGTGCCAACACCAACCTGCCAGCGCCAAACCGAGGTCACCAGCCACCGCGTCCCGCTCCTCGGCGAGCTGCGAGCCCCTGGGGGGGTGTGTGTGTGTGGGGGGGGGGTACAAAGTGTCATTTGAACTGGTTGGGGGATGAGGAACCGTGTCAGGGCCCCGTCACCCCGCGGCTGACCCTTCCTGCTGGCACGAGGCGATCCACTCCCTCATGATGACTTGAAAAGTGGGCAAGTCCAGGGCAGCGCCCGCCGCCTCGGGGTCCAGCATGCGGCGCAGAGCCTTCAGCTGCCCCTCGTCACCGCTGCGCCCCGTCACCTCCTGGAGATACTCCAGCACCCCCTGGGCCGTCACAGTCCCTGCAGCACGTGGGGTCACGGTGTCGATCCAGGGGGGTTTACCCCCACCCTCCTGCACCCACGGTTGGGAACCAGGTCTGTGGAGCAGCATCAGGGCAGGGAGGGGATTGGGAAAGGGATGCGCGAGGGGGGCAGTTGGGGGCAACGCTGAGGCAGCGCTGAGGCAGCGCTGGGCCCCCAAAAGCTTCCCCATCCCCGGGGTGAAGAGGAGCCTCGTAGGGAGGGTTTGTTTCCCGTCAGCCTCGCGCGTGGCGGAGCTGTTAACCGCAAGGCTGAGCCCTGGAGCCCGTATCCGGGGGCCGTTTGACACCCCCACACCCCCCATTTCCCCTCGCTACCTGTCTGCTCGGGGTCACAGACAGCGAAGGTGCGGTCGAGGACGAACTCCTGCGAGCAGCGGCTCTGGCCGAGGCGTGTGGCCGGCCTGCTCCCGGCTGCCAGGGGCGGGATGGGGGGCACAGAGGGGATGGGAGAGGTCACAGAGGGTCCTCATCCCGCTGTGAGTGGGGCTGGGCTGGGCAGCCAGCCGCACCCACCTTGTGAGGGGTCCCCAGGGGTCTCTGCGTCCGCTGGTGGGGGAGGAGCTGCCTTCCCCGGGGGAGCAGCACCCGGCATGGGGGATGCGGGGCATGGAGGCCTCTCCGCAGCCATAGGGCCGGAGACAGGGGGGTTGGGAGGCTGTGTACCCCCCGGGACACGGCCAAGGGGCTGGGGGAGACGGGGCTGTGGACTGCTGCCCCGGGGGGAGGGAAGGGGATGGGTGAGATCAGGGGCCGGGGTCAGCTGAGGGAGGGACGCAGCTGAGGGGGAACCACGCCAAGGGAGGGGCTAGGCCAGGCCAGGGGGGAGACCGGGCTGAGCAGGGGACGGGGGCTGAGGGGGGACCAGGGCCGAGGGGGGACCAGGGCCGAGGGAAGGGACCGGGGCCGAGGGGGGACCCGGCTGAGGGGGGACCCGGCTGAGGGGGACCCGGGCCCAGGGAAGGGAGCGGGGCCGAGGGGGGACCCGGCTGAGGGGGACCCGGGCCCAGGGAAGGGACCGGCCTCGCTGAGGCGTCAGAGGCGGCGGGCCTGAGGCGACGGACGCTGCGCGAGCCGTTCCCGCCCAAGGCAGAGGGGCGTGGCCGAGCGCGAGCCGTTCCCGCCCAAGGTGGGTGCGAGCAGAGGGGGGCGCGGCTTAGCCCAGCCGTTGTCACCCAATAGAAGCGGGGGAAGGGGCGGGAAGAGCTCCCCAGCCAATAGGAAGACAGGAAGGCGGGGCGGGAGGGCGTGGTCTGGCGCGAGCTGCTCACCACGTGTGGCTCTGTCTGTTTTATTCCCGGAGAAGCCGCCCCGGGTCCCTGTGCCCGCCCCCCGGTCCCCCCCCCGGCCGGCCCCGGCCCCCTCCCCGACCCCCCGCTCCTCAGAACCCCCGCAGCAGCTTCTCGTAGTCGGGGTCCAGGTTCCTGACCAGGAACATCGAGAGCATCAGCAGGCAGAGCTGGGGAGGAGAGGGGGAAGACGCTGAGGCATGGCTGCACCATGACACCCCCCCCCCAAAACCCCTCCCAGCACCCCCAAAACAGCCGCCGAACCTCACTGCCCCCCCCCCAAAACCCCCCAGCCTACAGGCCCCGGCCTTAATTCCTCCCTCACGACCTCCCAAACCATCCCCCAAGCCTTCTCCTCCCCACACATCTCGCCCCAGGCCCCCCCAACCCCTCCTCGGCCTTACCCCCCTTCCCCCAACACCCCCCGGCCTCCCTCCCCCCAAAAAACACCCTGCCCCCCACCTCCAGCAGGCCGATGCCCAGGCAGACCCCCACCACGGTGACCAGGTTCTCAGCCAGCCAGCTCTGGACGGTCTCAGCACAGCCCTGTAGGGAAATGGTGCGAAATTTGGGGTGGGGGGGAAGAGGAGATGCTTAGAGACACCCCCCACCCCCCCCCAAATCCCCCACTGTGCCTCACCCTGGGGAAGGCATCTCGGTGGTCAGCTAAGGGGCAGCGGCCGTGGGGCAGCGCCGGGGGGTCCCGTGGGTGGCGTTGGGGGCTGGAACCTTCAGGCAGGAGCAGGCGACGGTCACGGTCCCAGCGCCGGGGGGGACTCGATCCAGTCCTGGTGGCTGGTCCAGCCACAGCACCTCAACTGGGGATTTGGGGGGAGGGGGGTATCAGTGAAGGGGGGCTAAATTTGGGGCACATGTGGGGCTAGATGTTGGGGGGGGTGTCACCTGATGCTGGACGGCATCCCAGTTCTCGTGGGAGTCTCTGTGTGGCCCCTTGGCTGGGTAGTCCTGGATCAGCTCCTGGATGTGGGTGGCCACCTGGGTGGCCAGCTGTGAGGCGAGGGGGGGCAGGGGGGCGGGTGTGTGAGCATCACCCCACAGCACCCCGGTGCCCCCCCCGTGCCCCCCAGCACTCACAGTGATGCGCTGCGTGTAGACGAAGACGCCCCCGCGATCTGCGCAGCGAAGAGCAGCAGCAGGATCCCAAAATACTGGGGGGGGGGCAGAGAAAATAAAGGGGGGGCCTCAGCTTGAGGCTCTGACCCCCCCCACACCCCACTGGGCCCAGTCTGATCCTGCTTCCTCTTTCCACCCCACACACACGCGCAGGATGTGAGGGGGGAGCGCGTGGGCGCCCCAGGAAATTGCAACAGAGCCCCCCACCACCACACCCTGTGCGCCCCCCCCCCCCAATCCCTAGGACCCCCCTAAATTCCTGGGACCCCCCTCACCATGAGCAGCATGACCTTGATCTCCTTGAGGGCGCCCAGGCAGCCCAGGAAGCCCAGCAGCATGGTGCCAATGCCCACCCCAGAGAAGACATAGGACCAGATCCGCAGGGTGTAGAGTGGTGACCCTATTTTTTGGGGGGGGGGACGACGACAAGGAAAAGGGGGGTGAGAAATTAGGGGGTCCCACAGCTTGGGGGGTGTACATCACAATTTGGGGGGGGTTGGTTCTTACCCAGGACAGAGGCAAAGCTCCCTCGGTTAATGAGGACCCAGAGGCCGAAGGAGAGGAGGAGGATGCCGAGGGCCTGGGGGGGGGAGAGGAATTTGGGAAAGGGGGAGTGGGGGGGGGTCACAGGGGTGCTCTGGGGTCGGCCCAGCCCCATGGAACCCCAGAGGGCACCCCCAGCACACCCCCAAAACATGGCCGCTCCCCCTTGCGCCCACGAGTCCGCCCCCATGTCCTGTCTGACACCCCACGAACCCCCCCATTTCCCCCCCACCCCACAGCCCCTCCTATCCCCACACCCCCCGAATATTCCTAAGCCCCCCCGTGTCCCCCCCGTGTCCCCCCCACCCCACCCCACTCACGAAGAAGAAGAGGTTGAAGAGGAAGAGGAAATACTTGGTGAAGCCGAGGCAGTTTTTGGGGTTCATATCTGCACTGAGGGGGGGACACAGGGGGTCAGTGTGCACCCCCCCACTCCAAACACCCCCCTAAACTCCCCCCTCCCCAAATATCCCCCCTTCCCCCCCAGGCACCTACGCTGATGTCTCCCGTGGGGCGTCCCCGTGTCGGGGGCAGGAAGCGCTAGGGGTGGAGGAAGCTTCACTGGGGGGGAAGGGGGAAATGGGGGGGGGGGGAGCATCCCGCATGGGGCATCGGGCCGTGCCCCCCCACGGCGATGGGACGCCCATAAACCTCCCCCCGCAATCCTGAGGGTGCTTAAAGAACTATCACAACAAGCCCAAACCCCCCTTGTGCCCCCCCACAGCCCCCACCCGGGACACGGAGGGGGGGTCTGCTCATGGCGGTCACCTCAGCGACCCCCTGCCCGGGGTTTTGGGGTCTGGGGAGGGAAGGAGGGGGGTTTGGCAGCTGTGGGGGGTCCGGGTGGGAAGGGGGGCGTCACCCCTGCACAGCCCGTCCCATCCCGCCCCCACCCGTCCCGGCTGACGCAACCGGCTTTGGCAGCGCCGGGAGCCCCGGGTGAGCGGGACAGTAACCGGGGGGGGGTGGGTTTGGGGGGCGTGAGGGGGGGTCTGCAGGGGCCGGGGGGGGGCTACGAGGACGAAGGGGGGGGAAAAAGCCTCTTGTGAGGGTTCTCCTGCACCCTGGGTGCTTTGGAGTGACCCCCTGAGAGGCCACTGGGGGGGGGGGCAGGAGGAGGGGGAGGGGGAGGCCACGGCTGTCCCACTCGCACACGTGGCCCCTGGGGGTGGGGGGTGGGGTGGGGGGGCCCTGACACGCGTCTCACCCGCGTCTGGCACGTGGGGTGAGGTGACACCAGGAGATCCCGTGTGACACGTGGGGGGGGACACACCCCCCACCCCCCTCTAAAAACACACACCCCAAAACCACCCCAAAACCACCCCCCCCAACCCGCCATGCAAAAGGCCCAGCTGGAGCTGGGGGGATGCTGAGCCCCTCCAGCAAGAGCCGCCCCCCGCCCAGCCTGGACCAGTAAAGTCCAGTACATACTGGCCCAACTGGGATTCTCCGTGGGCCTGGGCAACGTCTGGCGCTTCCCCTACCTGTGCCACCAGAACGGCGGCGGTGAGTACCTGGGGGGGGGGGGGTGGAGTGTGGGGGGCACTGGGGGTCCCGTGAGGCGTCCCCCTCCCTCACCCACCCGCCCCCTGTCGTCCCCCCTCGCCAGGAGCCTTCCTCCTGCTCTACCTGCTGCTCCTCTTCCTCCTGGGCATCCCCCTGCTCTTCCTGGAGCTGGCGGTGGGGCAGTGCCTGCGCCAGGGCAGCGTCGGCGTCTGGAGGAGCATCAGCCCGCGCCTGGCCGGCATCGGGCTGGCCAGCTGCCTGGTATGGGAGCGAGGGGAAGGGGGCTTCATTTGGGGAGGGGAGGGGGGCTTTAATTGGGGGGTGGCCTTTAAAAGGGGGGCTGTATTTGGGGGAAAGGGCCGGAGTGCAAGGTGGGGGGGCGTAGGCATCGTGGGGAACAGACCATGGGGGGAATTGGGAGGGTGCTGAGGGGGGAAGGGGCTTTGGGGATATTTGGGGGGGGGTCCTGGGGGTCCCAGCAAGGTGTATGTGTGTCGTGTGTCCCCCCTCACAGGTGTGTGTGAATGTGGCGCTGTACTACAACGTCATCATCGCCTGGAGCCTCCTCTACCTCACCCGCTCCTTCCAGAACCCTCTGCCCTGGCAGAGCTGCCCCAGCCACGGCCCAAATCACACAGGTTGGGGAGAGGGGGGATCCCCAAAACCCCTGGGGGGTTTGGGGGGGTCCCTGGCTCTGCTGTGATCCACTGTGTCGTGTGTCCCCCTCCTCCTGCAGAGCCTGAGTGTGCCCTGAGCTCGCCCACCGCCTACTTCTGGTACCGGCAGACGTTGGACATCACCCCCGAGATGGGGGTCGGGGGGGGCTGCAGCCAGCGCTGGTGGGGGGCTCCTGGGGGCCTGGGGCCTGGTGGGGGCTTCCCTGCTCAAGGGCATCAAGTCATCAGGAAAGGTGGGTGGGGATGCTGGACGGGGGGGGGAGGGGATGGAGACTGGGGGGTCCTGGGGATTGGGGGGGAGGTGGAGACTGGGGGGCTCCTGGGGATTGGTGAGGGGGACTGGGGGGGCCTGTGCTGGGGGGGACCTGCCTGGTTCAGTGGGCTTGGGGGGGGCCTGGGATACCTGGCATGGAAGGATGGGGGGGGGGGTGGGCAGTTCTGGGGGGACACAGAGGATTTGGGGTGCTGTTGGCAGAGCCAGGGGTCCCAGCTGTGGGGAAGGGAGAAATCTGGGGGGTCCCAGTGGGTGACATGCCTCCCCCCAACCCCCCCCCCCCCCAGGTACTTTACGTCAGCACCCTCTTCCCCTACCTCGTCCTCTTCTGCCTCCTGATCCGGGGGCTGCTGCTGGAGGGGGCCCCCGAGGGCGTCCGCATCATGTTCACCCCCAAGGTGAGACCCCAAAACAGGACCCCTTTCCCCCACCCACCCCCCACCCCCCTTCCTCCATCTCCCCTCACGTCCCCCTCCCGGGTCCCCTCAGGTTTCGGCGTGGGGCACGGGCCAGGCCTGGCGCCAGGCGGCCACCCAGGTGTTCTTCGCCCTGGGGCTGGGCTTCGGCAGCACCATCGCCTACGCCAGCTACGGCGCGCGGCGCAGCCCCTGCCACCGCCACGCCGTGCTGGTGGCCACGCTCAACGCCCTCACCTCCGTCCTGGCCACGCTCGTCGTCTTCGCCGTGCTGGGGGCACGCGCCACGCGCCGCGCGCGCCGCTGTCTGCTCCAGTAAGGGGGCTGGGGGGCGGGACGGTCCCTGCCTGGAAATTAGGGTGGGTGTCACACCCATCATGGGGTTCACACCCCCCCCATATCCCCTCCCCAAACCCCTCCCCACCCAGGACAATCCCTGCATGGAAATAAGGGTGGGTGTCACACCCATCATGGGGTTCACCCCCCTGTCTGTCCCCCCCCAGCCCCTCCCCACCCAGCATGATCCCTGCGTGGAAATAAGGGTGGGTGTCGTGCCCGTCATGTCACCGCCCCCCCCCCCAAAAAAACCCCCGCCTCACCCCCAGGAACGTGGAGCTGGTGTCGCAGGCGTTGGCAGAGGGGGGTTGCCCGAATTCGCCCGCCCCCTGGGAACCTCACGGCGCTGTCGGCCCCCCAGTACAGCGCCTGGGTGAGGGGGCTGCCCCCCGAGCTGAGGGTCACCCTGCGCCTCAGTGACTGCAGCCTGGAGGAAGAGATGAACAAGGTTCCACCTCCCCTGCTCCCCAAAACACCTCCTCATCCCCACCCCACCCACCCCCCTCTAAACCCACCCCAAGCGTGGGGTGAGGGTGCTGAGCCCCCCCCTCCTCTTCCCCTCAGGGGGTGGAAGGGCCGGGTTTGGCCTTCATCGTCTTCACGGAGACGCTGACGCTGCTGCCGGCGGCGCCGCTGTGGTCCAGCCTCTTCTTCCTGATGCTGCTGGGGCTGGGGCTCAGCACCATGCTGGGCACCGCGCAGGCCGTGCTCACGCCCCTGCTCGACGCCTTCCCCGCGCTGCGCCGCCGCCGCGCCCTGCTCAGCGGTACGGCCGCCGAGAGGGGGGGCAAGGAGAAAGCTCACCGGGGGGGGTTAGGGTGCCCATATCCCTCCCTCCCCCCAAAAAACCCCCCTCTGCTCTGCCTTTCCAGTGGGGTTCTGTGCTGGGGGCTTCGTGCTGGGGCTGCCCTTCGTGCAGCGCTCCGGCAGTTACCTGGTGGCCGCTTTCGATGACTACGTGGCCACGCTGCCGCTGCTGGCTGTCACCGCCTGCGAGGCCGTGGCCGTGGCCTGGGTCTATGGGGCAGAGAGGTGAGGGGAGAGCCCTGGGCTGCAGCAATACTACCACCCCCTCCTCTTCCCCCCCCCCCCGGCTTCCCCACACCCACACGCCCCGTCCCTCAGGTTCCTGGCCCTCATATGGGAGGTGACCGGCCACCGGCCGCTGCGGCTCTACGGGCCCATGTGGCGCTACGGCAGCCTGGGCGCCATGTTGGCCCTGTTGGCAACCAGCCTGGGACAGCTGGTGCTGAGCCCCCCACCTACCAGGCCTGGAACCGCACCACGGTGAGACCCCAACCACGTTCCCCCCTAACAGCACCCTGACCTGGGGCCTCAGCCCCACAAGACCCCTCAACCCCCACCTTTGTGGCCCCACAGAACACCCCCCCCAAGAAACTTCATGGCCCCATAGAACTTCCCCAAGACCCCCCCAACCTTCATGGCCCCACAGATCCCCCCGCCCCAAGACCCCCCCCAACCTTCATGGCCCCACAGATTCTGCCCCCCCCAAGACACCCCCCAACCTTCATGGCCCCACAGATCCCCCCCACCTCTGCAGCCCCACAGACCCCCCTCAAGACCCCCCCCACCTTCATGGCCCCAGAGAACACCCCCAAAAGCCTCCCCCCACCCTCATGGCCCCACAGACCCCCGCATGCTTTCATAGCCCCATGGAACACCCCCCACCCCCCTTTCTGGCCCCACAGACCCCCCCACCCCTCCACGCCCCATCAAAGGAACCCCCGGGCCCCACCCAAGCACTCTCCCCACAGGCGACGCTGTGGCGACGGCCGTACCCGCCCTGGGCCCTGGCCCTCACCCTGGGGCTGATGGTGGTGACCATGCTGCCCATCCCCATCGTGGCCCTGCGCCGGGTGCTCAAACCGCCTGGGGACGCCCCGGGGCTGCAGGACCGGAGGCTGAAGCCAGAGGAGGAGGAGAAAGAGGAGGAGGAGGAAGAGGAAGAGGGGAAGGACGAGGAGAAGGAGCCAGCCCGACCGCCGCCGCCATCTTGGACTCCGCCTCACTGCCTCGCTGAGCGGGAAAGCTCCCCATTGGAGGACGGCCAGGAGCTCTGCTTTCCGATTGGCCGCACTGCCTGAGGCGGGAGAGGAGCCCATTGGCTGCGCTGAGGCGGGAGAGGGGCAGGGCTAGGGGAGGAGCCGCGAGGAGGGTGCGTGCGCTTTCCTTTCCGGCTTCCCCCGTTGTCGTGGCAACGCCCGGCGGCCATGTTGGATCCGGGTAATAAAAGAGTTTGCACAGGCTGAGGGGGGCTGAGTCCTGAGGGGCCGGGACGGGGAGGGGGCGCGGGGACTGGGCCGGGCTCAGGTCCTAGATTAAGGACTGGGCCAAAGCCAAAGAACCAGGGGCTGAGCCGAGCTCTGAGCCTGGGCGCTGAACCCGGGCTCTGAGCCGGGAAACCGGGACCCAGGGCCGGGCTCCGAGCTGGGCCCGAACCGGCCGCCGGCCCTGAGTCCCAGCGCGCGCGCCCGCTCCACTGCCCTTTTAAGGCGGCCGCGTTACGTCACCCTCCCCCTCACCCAATCCCGTGCCGCCGCCCTGCCGCGCGCCCGCTCCACGTGACCGGGAATGAGCTGCAGCCTCTCACTTCCTCCCCGCCAGCCGCCAGCCAATCCCCTTTCCCGGCCGCTCTCACGTGACGCCGGCGCCCGAATCACGTGGTGTCGGAGGGCGATGGCGGCGGCGGCTGCGGCCCAGCGGGGCGGCGGAGGTGGCGGCGGCGGCGGCGGCGGGGAGACGCGGGGGGAGGCGGCGGCTCCGGCGGCTGCGAGCCCGACCCTCCCCGGGGACCGGCGGTGAGATCCGGGACGGGGCCGGGGGGATCCGGGGCCGGGGTGCGCGGCCTGCGCGGGAGGGCGCGGCCCGGGCTGGGCCGGGGCCGGGGGAACCGGGGCCGGGCCCGGGAGGGAGCTGGGGCCGGGGGATGGGGATGTGGAGCGGCGGCCGGGAGCAGCCAGGGCCGGGGGGGAACTGGGGATGCGGGAACCGCGGGAACCGGGGCCCGGGGAGAGCTGGGGCCGGGGGAGGGGGGATCCGGGGAACCCCCCACCACCCACCCACCCCCACCCCAGGCTCTTCCCTTCCCCTTCCCGCAGGGACCTCGTCGGACCAGATCATGCAGACGGGCGCGATCCTGCTGCGGGGGTGAGCGAGGGGCGGGCGGGGGGCGACCCGGCCCGGGATGGGGATGGGGGAGGTGGCTGGGACACCCCGAGCTCTGGGGATAGGGGTGCCTGGGTAACCCTAAGCTCCAGGGATGGAGATTGGGGGGGGGGGGGCGTCTGGGTTACCCCAGGCTCTGGGGACAGGGATGGAGATGAGAGTGGCTGGGTCATCCTGAGCTCCAGGGATGGGGTTTGGGGGGGTGTCTGGGTCACCCCAAGCTCTGGGGACAGGGATGGGGTTGCCTGGGTTACCCCGAGCTCTGGTGTTGGGGGTTGGAAGGATATCACAGGGTCACCCCAAGCTCTGGGGATGGGTCATGCCCCCCCCTTCCTCTCCCCAGGTTCATCCGGGACCGTGTGGAGAACTGTGGGGACCCCCAGGCCGTGGCCCTGAGCCGCTCCGAGCTGGGGGAACCCCAACCCAGCACCGCCGACACCCGGCGCCTGAGCGAGTGTCTGCGGCGCATCGGGGACGAGCTGGACAGCAACACCGAGCTGCAGAGGTGTGTGTGGGGGTGACACAGGCACAGCGGGGGCTGGGGGGTGGCACACCCCCCTCTCATCCCCCCCCACCCCCTGCACCCCAGGATGATCGAGCAGGTGGGCTGCCATGCCCCCAAGGAGCTCTTCTTCCGCGTGGCCGCCGAGATGTTCGCCGACGGCACCTTCAACTGGGGCCGCGTCGTCGCCCTCTTCTACTTCGCCTGCAAGCTGGTGCTGAAGGTGGGACCCCCCCCCAGCGCCCCTCATCCCTGCTGGGACCCCCCCTCAACACCCCTGATCCCTGCTGAGCCCCCTGGCCACCCTAAATCCCTGCTGAGCCCCCCCAGCACCCCTGATCCTTGCTGAGCCCCCCCCCAGCACCCCTGATCCCTGCTGAGCCCCCCTGGCCACCCTAAATCCCTGCTGAGGCCCCCCCAGCACCCCTGATCCCTGCTGAGCCCCCCCCCCAGCACCCCTGATCCCTGCTGAGCCCCCTGGCCACCCTAAATCCCTGCTGAGGCCCCCCCAGCACCCCTGATCCCTGCTGAGCCCCCCCCCAGCACCCCTGATCCCTGCTGAGCCCCCCTCCAGCACCCCTGATCCCTGCTGAACCCCCTGGCCACCCTAAATCCCTGCTGAGCCCCCCCCAGCACTCCTGATCCCTGCTGAGCCCCCCTCAACACCCTAAATCCCTGCTGAGTCCCCCCTCAACACCCTCAGTTCCCTCTGCGCCCCCCAGCCTCCCCCTAGATACCCTCTGAGCGCTGCCCACACCCCCACTCCCTTTTGGCTCCCCCAACACCCCCATTCCCTTCGGAGCCCCTTGGCCCCCCCATCCCCTTCTGACACCCCTCAACGCCCCCGATCCCTTTTGATCCCCTCCCAACACCCCCAGCCCAATTCCTGCCCCCCCAAGCCCCATTGCCAGCCCCCTCCCCGCCTCCCCCAGCCCCCCCGACCCCCCAAGCCCCCCTCCCGCCCCCCTGACCCCCCCTGCCCCCCAGGCTCTGTGCACCAAGGTCCCCCAGCTGGTGCAGACCATCCTGAGCTGGACCCTGGAGTACCTGCGGGACCACGTGCTCACCTGGATCCAGGCCCAGGGGGGCTGGGTGAGTCCCTGCGCCCCCCAAAATAGGGGGGCGGGGCGGGGGCTGAGCCCCGTTACCCACCCCCCCACCCCCTTTCCCCCCAGTGCTTCCTCTCTCCCAAAGGCTGTAAAACTGGGCTTGGGGAGGGGGGCACGACATGTGATGGGACCCCTGTGACCCCCCCTTTTCCCCTGTGACACCCCCCCCCTTTTCCCCCCATGACCCCCTCTTTTCCCCCTGTGACTCCTCCTTGACCCCCCATGCCCCTCCCCCTTTTCCCCCATCCCCCCCTTTTCCCCTCTCCCCCATCCCCTCCCTTCCTTTTAACCCCCTGAGGAGGGGTCCCAGCCCCCCATCCCACCCAGGGGGGAAGTGGGGGGCCCAATACCCCCCCCAACCCCCTCACACGCCCCCCTTGCCCCCCCCCAGGAAGGGCTCCTCTCTTACTTCGGCACCCCCACCTGGCAGACCATCACCATCTTCGCCGCCGGCGTCCTCACAGCCTCACTCACCATCTGGAAGATGTCCTAGGCTTTGGGAGGGGGGGACACCCCCTGCCCCCCCCCCCGCCCCCCCCCCCCCAGGACTCACCCTGCCGGCAGGGATGGTGCTGAGCACCCCCCACTCACACTCCCCCTCCCCAGCCCCCTTGGGTGCTGTGCCTTCCAGGAGGGGGGGGGTAAGGGGATTTTTAATGTCATTAGGGCCTTGAATCTTGGGGGTGGGGGGCTAAGGGGGGTGGAACCCCCTTTCCCCCCAACCCTGGCCCCCATTTCCCCCCCAGACTCCCCAGCAGTGGGAGAAGGTGCCTGGGGGGGCAGGGGGCAGAGCTGAGCCCCTGCTGAACTTGATTTGGGGGGAGGGGGGGCATCAAATCTACCACACACCCCCCTTTGCCCCCCACCCCGTGTTGGGGGTCCTGTGTCCCCCACTGGAGCTTGTGGTGCTTTATTTGGGAGGGGGAGTCATTGACACCCCCAAAAAATGGGGGGGATGGGGGGTGGGGCAGGGGGATGTTGGGGGGGGGTCTCAGCTGCAGCTGAAGCTCGGGTATTTATTGGGGGGGGTCCCTGCCCTGAGAACAGCCCCCCCAGGTGCAATACCCCCTTCTCCTTGGGGTGGGGGGGCTTTCACACAGACACCCCCCCAGTTTTGGAGCCCCCCCCCTTCACAATCACGGTCCCCAAGGAGCAGAGTCCTCCCCCTTCCCCCCCCCCCCGGTGCTTTTTGGGATGACGTCATACAGTGATGATATCATTGGGGGGGGCTGCAGAGGGGGGCAATGGCCAAGGGCCCTTGTTGACCCCCCCACCCCCCCAAAAATTCCCCCCCCCTTTTTTTTTTGTACCTTGTTTTGTATCTGGGGAATTTTGATGTGTAAAAATAAAGGGGAAACTGAGGCAGGGGGAGACACACCCCCCGTGACCCCCACCTTGGGGACCCCAAAGGAGCGTCGCTGTGTGATCTGGGGCCGGGGGGGGAGGTGGGGGTCGTGTCCCCCCTCCCGAGGTGTCTGGGAGCTCTGTGGTGTCTTTGGGGGGTGGGGGGAGTCACTGGGAGGGGCACACCAATGCTGGGGGGTACTGGGGCGGTCTTAGGGGGCAGTGGGGGGCCGTTGGGGGGGGGGCTTTGGGGTAATGGGGGGTTCTGGGGGCGGGGGGGATTTGGGGGGGCGGGAGGCTGGTTTTGGTTGGGGGGGGGGGCAGTGGAACCCCGGGTCTGGGTTTGGGGGGTGGCCCAGGGCTGGGGGGGGGGATGGTACCGGTACATGTGACCCCCCCAACCCCCCCGGGGCCGCAGAAGCCCCGACTCAGCACCCGGGGGGGCAAGTTCCTCTTTTATGGCCCCCGGGGCTGAATCAGTTCCTTTGCCCCCCCTCCCCTCCCCCCAGTAACCCCCGGTCATTAACTCTAATTAACGCCCAATTAACGCCTCATCAGCAGGATTCACAGACACCCCCAACCCCTGACCCCCCCGGCTCCCTGTGCCCCCCCCAGGGTGCATGTGCCCCCCCAACCTCTGACTCCCCCCCAGGTCCCTGTCCCCCCCAGGGTCCCTGTGCCCCCCCCCCAGCCTCTGACACCCCCCCCCCCAGGGTCCCCGTGTCTCCCCAGGGTCCCTGTGCCCCCCCCCCCCAGGGTCCCCGTGTCTCCCCAGGGTCCCCGTGCCCCCCAGGGTCCCTGTGACCCCCCTGGCTCCCTATGCCCCCCTCCCCCCAGGGTCCCCGTCACGCTGACTCAGCGCTCGTGACAAACAGGGACAAAGGGCCAAAGGCTGCGGGGGGGAGGGGCACGGCTCGGCCGGGGGGAGGGGGCAGGGTGCGGTTGGGGGGGGGGTGCGGGGGTCTGGGAGGAATTGGGGGGCAATGGGGATGGGGGGGATGGGGATGGGGGGTGGGGATGAGGGAATCTGGGGATGGGGGATGGGGGGGTCTGGGGATGGGGGGATGGGGATGAAGGGGGAATGGGGGGGTCTGGGGATAGGGGGTGGAGGATGGGGGGGTCGGGGGATAGGGGGGATGGGGAGAGGGTCTAGGGAGTTCTGGGGATGGGATGGGGGATTGGGGGGGATGGGGGTCCGGGGGGTTCTGGGGATGGGGGGTCTGGGGGGGTCTGGGGATAGGGGGGTCTGGGGATGGGGGGAATGGGGAGGGGGGTCTGGGGGGGTCTGGGGATGGGGGGGGGGGGCTGGGTGGATCTCAGGGTCCACCCTGCCTGCCCAGCACTCCCCGGGCTGTACAAAGGGGGGAGGGGGGAGGGGAACGGAGTAGAAGGGGTGGAGTGGGGGAGGGGCCCCTTTTGTACCCCTCCCCCCCCTTTCCAAGTGCTATAAAACCCCCCGCGGGCGGCAGCGCGCGGCAGAGCCGGGTTCTCGCTTCAACAGTGCTTGAACGGAACCGGCCCCGTGTCCCCCTGTCCGTCCGTCCGTCTGTCCATCCATCCATCCATCCATCCCTCCGTCCGTCCGTCCGTCCGTCCGTCCATCCGCCGCCGATGGAGTCCCAGATCCGCCAGAATTTCCACCGCGACTGCGAAGCCGCCGTCAACCGCGCGGCCAACATGGAGCTGCACGCGTCCTACACCTACCTCTCCATGGTACCCCCCGGGACCCCCCCGGACCCCCCCGACCCCCCCGGGACCCCCTTCCACCCCCAGCCCATCGCTCCTACCACGGAGGATGGGGATGGGATGGGCAGGGGGGTTAAAGGGGGGGGTTTGGGGTGTTCCCCCCTAAATTTAAGCTCTGCCCCCCCCCCAACCTCCCATAACCCCCCCTCACCCATAAACACCCCCTTAACCACCCCCCCCGACCCCCTCTCTCACCCCCAGCCCATCGCTCCCAGCACAGAGGATGGGGATGGGTGATGGTGGGGATGGGCAGGGGGGTTAAACAGGGGGCTTTTGGGGTGTTGTCCCCCCCAAATTGAAGCTCTGCCCCCCCCCAACCTCCCATGACCCCCCTCACCCTTAACCCCCCCTTTTCACCCCCACCCCATCGCTCCCACCTGGGATGTGCCCACGGAGGATGGGGATGGGTGATGGTGAGGCTGGGCTGGGCTGGGTTGGAGGGGATGGAAGGCGGGTTTTGGGGTGCCCCCCCCCCCCCCCAAATTGAAGCTTAGACTCCCCTCACCCTTTACCCCCCTTAACCCCCTCTTCACCCCCATCCCATCACTCCCACCACGGAGGATGGGGATGGGTGATGGTGGGGCTGGGCTGGGCTGGGCTGGACAGGGCTGGGCGGGGGGAGTGAAAGGTGGGTTTTGGGGTGGCCCCCCTAATTTTAAGTTCAGACCCCCCCTCACCCTTAACCCCTCCTTCACACCCCCCTTTACCCCCATCCCATCACTCCCACCACGGAGGATGGGGATGGGTGGTGATGGTGGGGCTGGGCTGGGCTGGGCGGGGGTGGGTGGAAGGTGGGTTTTGGGGTGTGTCCCCCCCGAATTGACCCCCCCTCCCCTCAGGCCTTCTACTTCGAGCGCGATGACGTGGCGCTGCCGCGGCTGGCGAGGTTCTTCCGGGCGCAGTCGGGGGAGGAGCGGGAACACGCCGAGGGGCTGCTGGGCCTGCAGACACGGCGGGGGGGCGCGTGGTGCTGCACGACATCAAGGTGGGGGGGAGTATGGGGGGTCTGAGGGGGTTTGGGGGGGCTGAGAGGGTTTGGGGAGGCTGAGAGGGGGGTCTGGGGGGCGTTTGGGGGTCTGGGGGGGTTGGGGAGGGGGTTAGGGGGTGTATGGGGGCAGTGGGGGGGCTAGGAGGGGGCAGGAGGGGAGGTTGGGGAGGGTCTGGGGGGTGTCGGGGTGTTTGGGGGTCTGTGGGGGGGGTCTGAGGGGATTCTGGGGGGTCTGAGGGGTGTCGGGAGGGGTTGGGAGTTGGGGGGGTTGGGGAGGGGGTTAGGGTGAGATGTGCTGACACTGGGGGGGGCAGAGGGGGAATCTGGGGGGGGGTCTTGAGGGCCTCAGTGTACCTGGATTTGGGGGGGGTGCTGGGGTGAGGGGTGTCCTGTGGCATTGGGGGGGGGTTGGGCTCAGCGTGCCCCAGCCAGGCACCTCCCTGTCCCCATGGGGGGGTCCCAGGCGCGCTGACGGGGGTGCGTGCCCCCCCAGAAGCCGGAGCGGGACGCCTGGGGCTCGGCGCTGGAGGCCGTGGAGGCCGCACTGCAGCTGGAGAGGTCGGTGAACCAGGCCCTGCTGGAGCTGCACCGGCTGGCGGCCGACAAGGGCGACCCCCACGTGAGTGACCCCCCCCCAAAACACCCCCCTCACCCCTCAGGGGGTTTAATTGGGGGGGGGAGACCCCCAAATTCCTCCTCCCCCATCCCTTGGGCCTCACCCCTGTGGGCTCCACGCACTCAGGCCCCCCCCCCATATTCCTTTGTTGGGGGGCATCCCTTTCCCCCCCAACTCTCTCTCTCCTGATGCCCCCCCCTCTTTATTTTAGGGGGGGTCCCCCTAAATTCCCCCTCCCCATCCCTTGGGCTGCACCCCCCCCCCCCGTCTCCCCCTGGTTTCCACAGACTCGGGACCCCCCTGTGCTCCTTTCTGGGGGTGGGGGGGTCCCTTCTCCCCCCAATCTCCTCTGACACCCCCCCCCCATTTTTTCTCCCCCCCCAGCTCTGTGACTTCCTGGAGTCCCACTACCTGGACGAGCAGGTCAAGGCCATCAAGGCCCTGGGTGACCACGCCACCAACCTGCGGCGCCTGGCAGGGGGGCACCCGGGGGGGCACCGGGGGGCCGCCACCGGCCTGGCCGAGTACCTGTTCGACCGCCTCAGCCTGAAGGAGAGCAGCTGAACCCCTCCCCGGCCCCCCTCCCCCTGCTGCGGGTGGGACACCCCCCCAGACCCTGTAACCCCCCGCCCCAGCCAAGGGGGCTCGCCTGCCGAGGGGGGCTGACCCCCCCCCCCGGTGTGACTCCAATAAAGGGTCTGTGTCCTTCCCCCCCCCCCAAATTTGGCTCGTTGAGTGTGGTGGGTGCGGGGGGGGCCCCCGGGGGGTGTCGCTGTTGGGGCCCCCCAGGGTTTGGGGGGTGGGGGAGGACCCTGGGGCGCGGGGGGGGTGGGTGGGGGTGTGACCCTGCAGCCAGCACCCCAGGGGTGAAGGGGGGGGGGGAGTGTGATGACGTCAGGGACACTGATGACATCAGGGTGATGATGTCATCAGGGGGCGCATGATGATGGTGTCGGGCGCAGGTTGATGATGTCATCAAGGGGACACAGGGACGATGATGTCAGTGGCGCACGTTGATGACGTCAGCGCCCAGAAGCGCCCCCCCGTCCATGTGACCAGGTCCCTCCTTCCCCTCCCCCCCATTGATCACGTGACCCCCACCGCTGCCGCACCCAGCGGGGGTTCCCCTGTGCCACCCACAGTCACGTGACCCGGGTGTGTCCCCCCCCGTTGCCATGGTGACGGTTTGGCGCTGGGGCAGCGCCCGTCCCGGGATCGACCAATGGGAGCTGCAGGAGCCGGGAGCGCAGCCAATCAGGTGTGAGGCGTGGCCCCGGGGCAACAGAGCCTCCCCCGGCCAGCCAATCAGAGCCAGAGCCTCATCCCCCGCAGCCAATGGGAACGCGGCACCGCCCTTTTGGCACCAACCGAACCGTCCAATCAGCGTTGAGCTCTCCCCCCTTCCTGTCCCACACGTGCAGCCAATCACTGGCGCCCCCAAAACTCTCAGCCAATCAGCGGCCACCGCTGATGGGTGCGGCCGGCGCGGGGGGCGTGGCCTCAGCACCCCGGCCCCGCCCCCACCCCGGAGTAACGGTTCGGCCGGAGCAGGTTGGGGACCCCGGGGAGGGGGGAGGGGAAGAACGGGGCGGGGGGAGGGGGAGGGTGGGGGATGGGCTGGGGGGTCCAGGCGGGTCCTGAGCCCCCCCCGACCCCCCCCAAAGCTCCCGCCATGAGTTTCCTGCTCTTCGCCGTCACCGCCCTGCACGTCCTCGTCATCATCTTCCTCTTCGTCGCCACCCTGGACAAGGTAGCGCCGCCCCTCCCCCACCCCCGGCACCCCCTCCCCCTCCCAACCCCCTCCGTGAGCCCCCCTCCTCTCCCCCACACCCCCCATAACCCCTCCCCCCCCCACGACTCCCCCTCCCCTCTCCCACACCTGAGATACCCCCTCCCCCCCATCGCCCTGTGACCCGACCCTCCCCCACACTGATCCCCCCTTCCCCTCCCCCACCCCCTCCCCTCCCCTCCCCCCAGGGCTGGTGGGTGCTGCCGGACGGGCGGGCGCTCAACCTGTGGTACGACTGTGTCCAGAACGGGACCCGCGGCTGGGCCTGCAGCGCCGCCGGCGACGGGCGTGAGTGGGGGGCACCCAGGGACCCCCGGGACACCCCTGGGGGGCTGGTGGGGGGTGGGGGAGGGGGATGGGGAGGGGCACCCAGGGACCCCCCGGGACATCCCTGGGGGGCTGGTGGGGGTGGGGGAGGGGGATGGGGAGGGGCACCCAGGGACCCCCCGGGACACCCCTGGGGGGCTGGTGGGGGAGGGGGAGGGGGATGGGGAGGGGCACCCAAGGAACCCCCCAAGACACCCCTGGGGGGCTGGTGGGGGAGGGGGAGGGGGATGGGGAGGGGCACCCAAGGAACCCCCCGGGACACCCCTGGGGGGCTGGTGGGGGGAGGGGGAGGGGGATGGGGAGGGGCACCCAAGGAACCCCCCAGAGACACCCCTGTGAGTTGGTGGGGGGGATGTGGGGTGGACCTGGGGGGTTGGGGGGCAGAGGGGTGTGGGGTAAGAGGGGGATTGGGGGGGATGGGGGGAGGGGTGTGGGGTGGGCTCGGGGTGGTGGGGGTGGGATTTGGGGTGGGGGGGTGGATTTGGGGGGTGGGGGAGGGGATGTGGGGTGGGGCAGGGTTGGGGGAGGTGTGGGTCGGGTGGGGGCACACAGTGGATGTGGGGGGGGTGTAGGGAGGGTCTGGATGGGGGGATGTGGGGGGGGGTGGGATGAGCTGAGGCCCAGGGCAGGGTGTGGGTCAGGCCCCCCCATCCCAGTGACCCCCCAGTGACCCCCCGTGCCCAGCCTGGCTGCGGGCCGTGCAGGGGCTGGTGCTGGGGGTTCTGGGGGGTCAGGGCCCCCCAGTGACCCCCCCAGTGACCCCCCGTGCCCAGCCTGGCTGCGGGCCGTGCAGGGGCTGGTGCTGGGGGTTCTGGGGGTGTCAGGGCCCCCAGTGACCCCCCAGTGACCCCCCCGTGCCCAGCCTGGCTGCGGGCCGTGCAGGGGCTGGTGCTGGGGGTTCTGGGGGGTCAGGGCCCCCCAGTGACCCCCCCAGTGACCCCCCGTGCCCAGCCTGGCTGCGGGCCGTGCAGGGGCTGGTGCTGGGGGTTCTGGGGGTGTCAGGGCCCCCCAGTGACCCCCCCAGTGACCCCCCGTGCCCAGCCTGGCTGCGGGCCGTGCAGGGGCTGGTGCTGAGGGTTCTGGGGGTGTCAGGGCCCCCCAGTGACCCCCCCAGTGACCCCCCGTGCCCAGCCTGGCTGCGGGCCGTGCAGGGGCTGGTGCTGGGGGTTCTGGGGGGTCAGGGCCCCCAGTGACCCCCCCAGTGACCCCCCGTGCCCAGCCTGGCTGCGGGCCGTGCAGGGGCTGGTGCTGGGCGCTCTGCTCCTCTCCAGCGCCGCCTTCGCGCTCTTCGTCTGGCAGCTGCACGCGGGGCCGCGCGGGCGCCTCTTCTCCGCCTCGGGGGGCACCCAGATCCTGGCGGGTGGAGTGGGGACCCCCCCACACCCCCCCAGTACCCCTCAAACCCCCCCAGTACCCCTCCAAGTACCCCCCAACCCCCCCAAACCCCCTCAACCCCACCCAATACCACTCACCCCCCCCCCAACCCCCCCAATACTCCCCAACCCCCTCAACATCCCCTGACCGCCCCCCACCTCCCAAACGCCCCCCCCATCCCTCAACCACCCTCAACCGCCTCCAACACCCCCTAACCCCCCATCCATTCCCCAACCCCCCAATGTCCCCCAACCCCTCAACCCCCTCCAACACCCCCTAACCCCCCCTCCATCCCCCAACCCTCCCCATCCCCCAACCCCCGCCCAACCCCCCCAACCCCCCCCAATCCCCCCTCCATCCCCCAACCCTCCCCATCCCCCAACCCCCGCCCAACCCCCCCAATCCCCCCTCCATCCCCCAACCCTCCCCATACCCAACCCCCCCAACCTCCCCCCCCCAACACCCCCCCATCCCCCAATGCCCCCCAACGCCCCCCCCTTGCCCCGCCCCTGACCCGTCCCTCCGGCAGGGCTGTGGGTGCTGGTGGGTGCTGCTCTGTACGCGGCGCTGGGGGCGCGGCCGGGCCCTCCCCCCGGGGGCCGTTTCGGGCACTGCTTCGTGCTGGCCTGGCTCTGCGTCCCGCTGGCGCTGGGCAGCGGCATCACCTACATCCACCTGCGCAAGAAGGAGTGACCCCGTCCCCGGACACGCCCCCCTGGACACGCCCTGCCCCGCCCCACGCACCCCACACCCCCCAGCCCCCGCCCAGCCCCCGCCCCGCGGCGCCGCTCTGACGTCACCGATGGGGAGGCTGGCGGTGTGGGCGTGTCCCAGGGGGGTGATGACATCACCAATGGTGCCAGCCTGGCCAATGACGTCACCAGGGCACCAGCGTGGCTAATGATGTCATCACTAGCGCCACTGTAGCCGATGACATCATCAGTGGCACCAGCGTGGCCAGTGACATCACCAGCAAGACCAGCATGGCCGATGACGTCACCAGCGTGGCCACCAGCCCCCTCAGCGGCCTCAGCGTGGCCGATGACGTCAGCAGGCGCCGCGCCAGTGGCACTGGGGGTGGCTGATGACCTCACCAGCGCTGCCGGCGCGCGGTCAATGACGTCACCAACGAGGTTGCTGACGAGACCGGCGCAGCCGATGACATCAGCCAGAGGCCCCTCCCCCCCGCAGTGATGTCACCAATCGGCTACGACGGGGGTGGGGCGGGGTGTGGGGGGTGTGTGACGCGACGCCATGACGTCATGGGTGGCACGTGACCTCATCGGCGGCCGCGGCCCCGGGGACACATTAAAGGGCGGCTTCCCCTCCCCCGCAGGAGCGGTGTTTGTTTATTGACCCCCCGTGTCCCCAGCGCCGGGGGGTCCCCGGGGCCCCCCCCAGCCCCCGCAGGCGCCGGCAGGCCCGGCCGGCCGGGAAGCGCAGGGGGATCCCGAAGCGCCGCCGCAGCCAGGCCTCCACCTCGGCCTGCAGCCGCCGCTCGGCCTCCGCCGCCGGCACCGCCGTGCCTGGGGGGGGGGGGCAGCACCTCAGGACCCCCAACCCTGTGTCCCTGTCTGTCCCCCCATGGCCCCGTGTGCCCCCCGGGTCACCCCCCATCCCCCCACATCCTGTATCCCTGTTGTGCCCCCCCGCCCCCCCATAGTCCCTCGTACCCCACATCCCCTCAGCCCCTGTGCCCCCCACATCCACCCACCCCCCATCTCCCCCCACCTCCCAACCCCCCATCCCCTATGTCCCTGCATGTCCCCAATTCCCCCTGTCCCCCCATGACCCCGTGTCCCCCATCACCCTGTGTCCCCCCCATGTCCCTGATCCCCTGTCCCCCATCACCCTGTGTCCCCCCGTCCCCCCATGTCCCCCATCCCCCTGTGTCCTTCCCATGTCCCCCCATTATCCCCCATCCCCCCTGTCCCCCATCACCCTGTGTCCCCCCGTCCCCCCATGTCCCCCATCCCCCTGTGTCCTTCCCATGTCCCCCCATATCCCCCATCCCCCCTGTCCCCCCACGTCCCCTATCTTCCCCCACTCCCCCATCCCCCTGTGTCCCCCCCATCCCCCCATGTCCCCCATCCCCCTGTGTCCCCCCCTGTCCCCCCATCACCCTGTGTCCCCCCACCACCTCATCTCCCCGCCATGTCCCCCGCCCCCTTGCCCCCCGTACCCCCACAACCCCCCTGTCCCCCCTGTCCCCCCCGTCCCCGTACCCCCGCAGCGGGGCAGGAAGGTGTGCGCCAGCAGCGCTTCCTTGGTGGCCTCGTCCTGCGCCCGGCGCGTCAGGGCGGCCACCAGGTCCCCGTTCTGCGCGGTGCCGCGGCGGTACCGGCTGCGCGCCAGCTCCAGCGCCGCGCTCTCCCGGCGCCGCGCGAAGGCCTGAGCGGGACAGGGGGCGTGGGAGGGGGGCCACACGTGCGGCCTGCACCCGGATCTCGCTGACATCCCCCCACCCCCCAAAAAGCCTTCACCCCCATCCCCCACCCCCCAAACCCCTTCCCCCCTGCATCCCCCCACCCCCAGCTCCCCAAAAGCCCTCAACCCCAACCCCCACCCCTTTCATCCCCTCATCCCCCCAAAAGCCCCCATCCCCCACCCCCTTCATCCCCCCACCCCCAGCCCCCCCAAACCCCTTCCCCCTCTTCATCCCCCCACCTAACCCCCTTCCCACCCTCTATACCCCCCACCCCCAAACCCCTTCCCCTCTGTATCCATCCCCCCTCCTTCATCCCCCCATCCCCCCACCCTTCAACCCCCCACCCCCAGACCCCTCACCCCCTTCTTCATCCCCCCTTCTTCCTCCCCCCACCCCCCAAACCCCTTCCCCCCACCCCTTCATCCCCCCTTCTTCCTCCCCCCAACCCCAACCCCCACCTTGACTCCCCGCAGCGCCACGGCCGCCCCCAAGCCCAGGGCCAGGCCCAGCGCCCCGATCTTGAGGTCGGCCATGAGCCCCAGGCCCAGGTTGAGGAAGAGGAGGGACCCCCAGGCCGCCAGCCCCAGGTGCAGCCGGGCCCGCGTCAGCCCCGGCGTCCGCACGCGCCCGCGGCCCAGCAGCAGCTCCAGGGCCTCCAAGGGCACCGTGCGGAAGGCCGCCAGCTCCAGCCCCGCCGGCTCCAGCCCCGCCGCCCGCGGCCGCGCCAGCACCACCACCCTGCGGAAGTACCGCCTGGACCAAGGGGGGAACGGGGGCACCCTCAGGGGGCTGGGGGCGGGGTGGGGGCAGAGGGATGGGGGGTGGGGGCAGTTGGGATGGGTGATGGGGTGATGGGGACAGTGGGGTGGGTGATGGGGGCAGTGGGATGGGTGATGGGGTGATGGGGACAGTGGGGTGGGTGATGGGGGCAGTGGGATGGGTGATGGGGTGATGGGGGTGATGGGAAGCGGGCCCCAAAAGGGGGTGTGACCCCCTGGGGATTGGGGCACCCAAAGGCAGCACCCAAGGGTGACCCCCAGGACCCCCCATGGGGACCCCAAAGGGGATGCTCAGGGGAGGGGAGGTGGCACCTGGGTGTAGCCAAACCCCGCCCCCAAGCTCCAGGCCACGCCCCATCCAAAGCCCCACCCACACAAAGCCCCACCCCTGCCCCAAGCCCTGCCCCACACAAAGCCCCGCCCCTTTCAGTCCTGACTGAGCCCCGCCCCCCCGGTGCTGGACCCGCCCCCTGTCTGAGCCCCGCCCCCACTGGCCTGGGCGGTTCCGGCGGGGGGCGTGGCCAGCGCCGAGGGGGCGGGGCCGTGTCGGGCAGGGGCCCCACGCGCTGCCCCAGCGCCCAGAACTGGATCTCCTCGTACTCCTCCAGCTTCACCGAGACCTGGGGGGCAGTGGGGGGCTGGGGGCAATGGGGGGTTGGGGGGGCTATGGGGGGCTGGGGGGCAGTGGGGGGCTGGGGGCTATGGGGGGCTGGGGGGCTATGAGGGGCTGGGGGGCAGTGGGGGGCTATGGGGGGCAATGGGGTCTATAGGGGCTGGGGTACTGGGAGGTTGATAGGGGGCACACAGGGGCTGGAGCTGGGAGGGGCCATGGGGGCCCAGGGGGAGGGTCTGGGGGGGTCTGTGTAGGGGGCCTGGGGGGTCTATATAGGGGGGATCTGGGGCGTCTAGGGGGGTCTGTAGGGGAGTCAGTGGGGGGTCTGTATAGGGGGGTCTTGAGGGGGGTTGGTGAGGTCTGGGGGTGGTCCGGGGGGGGTTTCTGAGGGGTCTGGGTGGGTCTGTGGGGGGGCTATGGTGGGGGTCTGGGGGGGGTGTCTATGGGAGGGTCTGTGGGGTCTATGGGGGGGCTATGGGGGGGTGTGTGGGGTCTATGTGGGGGTCTGTGTGGGGTCTAGTGCGGGGGGTATGGTGTGGTCTGAGTGGCTATGGTGTGGTCTGTGGGGGGTCTGTGGGGGGGCTATGGGGGCCCGCGGTGGCACCCACCTGCACCTCGTCGCGCGGGTGCTGCACCAGCAGCGCGAAGGCGATGGCGGCCTCGGGCAGCCGCTGGAAATTGGCCTCGTCCAGCAGCCGGCCCAGCGCCGCCATCACCCGCCGCTCGCGCCCCGGGGACCCCCCCGCCCCCCGGGGTCCCCCGTGTCCCGGTCGGGGTCGATGGGGCCGTACAGAGCCTGGGGGGAGGGGAGGGATGACGTGTGGAGATGCTGGGGAACCCCTGGTACCTGAGGGCATCTGGGGCACCCCCAGGGCACCTGGGGCGTCAGGGGGATTTGGGGGTGCAGGGGGGTACAGGAGGGTTTTTGGGTGCAGGGGGGTTGGGGTAGCTGGAGGTGCAGGTGCAGCTGGTGGTACCGCGGGTGCAGGGGGTACAGGAGGGGGTCGGGGGGTACAGGGGGGTCAGGGGGTTTGGGGTACCTGGAGGTGCAGGTGCAGCCGGTGGTACCGCGGGTGCAGCTCCCGGTCCAGGCGCGAGGCGAAGGCCAGGAAGGCGGCGCGGGAGCTGCCCGAGGGGTGGAACTCCTGGGGGGAGGGGAGGGGGGCTGTGTGACCCCCCGGGGTCCCCAGATGTCCCTGTGCCCCCCCGTGTCACCCCCAAGCCCGTGTCCCCCCATGTCCCCAATGTCCTTGTGTCCCTGTGCCCCCCCGTGTCCCCATGTGCCCCCTGTGTCCCCCCATGACCCCACGCCCCCCAATGTCCCCGTCTCCCCCATGTCCTCCATGTCCCTGATGTCCACAGTGTCCTCATGTCCCCTATGCTCTTGATGTCCCCCCATGTCCCCAAATGTCCCCATCCCCCTGGTGTCCCCATGTCCCCCCGATGTCCCTGTGTCCCCATGTCCCTGTGTCCCCATGTCCCCATGTCCCCATGTCCCTGTCCCCATGTCCCTGTCCCCATGTTCCTGTGTCCCCCCATGTCCCTGTCCCCTCCCCATGTTCCTGTGTCCCCCCATGTCCCCATGTCCCCCCGATGTCCCTGTGTCCCCCCATGTCCCTGTTCCCCCCATGTCCCCATGTCCCCCCGATGTCCCTGTGTCCCCCCATGTCCCTGTCCCCTCCCCATGTTCCTGTGTCCCCCCATGTCCCCGTGTCCCCCCGATGTCCCCCCACGCCCGGTGTCACCGTGAGCAGGACGTGCTGCAGCTGCTCCCGCGTGAGGGGGATGAAGGTGTCCCTGAACTGCTGCTCCCAGCCCGGGGGCACCTCGGCTGGGCGCCGGCCCCGCGCCTCGGCCAGCGCCGCCGCCAGCGCCGCCATGGGGGACGGCCCCGCCCACGCCGCCATCAGCCGTGACGTCACCGCCCGTGACGTCATCAGCCGCGATGTCACCGGCCGTGACGTCACCGCCATGCGCAGCATCGCTGCGCCCGCCGCATGCGCCTGTGTCAGGGGGTGCGATGGGATGCAACGCTGGGGTAACTGGGAGCACTGGGGCACAGCGCAGGGCGCACTGGGAGCACTGGGATGCACTGGAGGTGCGCTGGGAGCACTGGGGTGCAATGCAGGGTGCAATGCTGAGTTAACTGGGAGCACTGGGGTGCACTGGTATGCACTGGGGGGTGCTTGGCGTGCAGTGTGGGGTTAACTGGGAGCACTGGGGCACAGCACAGGGCGCAGCGGGGAGGGCAGGGGGGTGCATGGGTGCAATGCAGGGTGCAGGGGGGTGCGGGGGGGTTCAGGGGGGTCAGGGGGCTCAGGGGGGTCCCGGGGTGGGTCAGGGGTGCGGGGGGAGGTGGGGGGGCTCGGAGGGAGCTAAGGGGGTGCGGGGGGGGAGTCAGAGGGGATCCGGGGTGGGATGGGGGGGTCAGGGGGCTCGGGGGGGTGCAGGGGGGTCGGGAGCATGCGGGAGGGTCCCAGAGGGTCCGGGGGGGTCTCAGGGTTCCCCGGGGGGGCTCAAGGGGTCCCGGGGGGCTCGGGCTGCCCGGCCCCTCCCCCCTGACCTGCCTCCCAGCCGCTGACATTGACACGGCGGCTGCGCGCGCCCCGCAGGCCCCGCCCCCTCCGCGCGCGCCTGCGCTCGAGGCGGGAACTCCGGCGGGGAAAAGGAGGGGGCGGAGCCTCGCGGGCCTCAGCCAATCAGGCGTCGCCGCGGCGGAGGGGGAGGGGACGGGAGGGGGACGGGGCGTGGCGGCGGCGCGCGCGCGCTCTGGCGCCTCCGTGCCGCAATGGCGGGAAAAGGGAAAAGGCGGGAAAGGGGAAGGGCGGGAAAACGGCGCGAGGGAAGCGAGGGAGAGACGGGGGAGGGGCCGGATCCGGGACACCCCCCGGGACCCCCAAAAACCGGGAAACCCCCCGGACGCCCCCTGTATGTGCCGGGCCTGGACCCCCCGGGACCCCACTGTGGGGGTGTGTCCCAGCACGTGCCCCCTGTCCCCCCATCCCCCACCCCCGCCCCCCACCCCCACAACTGCCCCTCCCCCCTCCCCCCAGGGATGTCCCGGCCCCTCGGGGGCTGCCAGTGTCTGGGGGGGTCACACGTGGGGCCGGGAATGCTCATGACCTGCGGGGGGTGGGAGGGGCTGTCCCTCTGTCTGTCTGTCCGTCTGTCTGTCTGTCTGTCCGTCTGTCTGTCTGTCCGCCCCGGGGGTTGTCTGGCCCCGGACCGGCGCGGGGGCGCCCGGTGCCGGTGCCGGTATCGGGGGGCTGGCCCGGGGGCGTGGCCTGTACCGGGGGGCGGTGCCGGGGTGGAGAGTGGGGATGGGGGGGCGGTGCCGGGGGGGCTGGGGGGGCGGAGCTGGTGTGGGGGGAGCGGTGCCGGTACCGGGGCGGGGGGGTGTGAGGGGGGCGGTACCGTTACTGGGAGGGGCTGTGGGGGGGGCGGTGCCGGTACCGGGGGGGGCGGTGCCGGTACCGTTACTGGGAGGGGCTGCGGGGGGGCGGTGCCGGTACCGGGAGGGGGAGCTGTGGGGGGGCGGTGCCGGTACCGGGGAGGGGGGCTGTGGGGGGGCGGTGCCGGTACCGGGCGAGCGGCGGCGGCGCGGGGATGCTGCGGGCAGCGTGAGAGGTGAGCGGCGGCGGCGGCGGCGGCGGCGGCGGCGGGGGGGGGGAGACCCCGGGGACGCCCCTGACACCCCCCGGCAGCGGCCCCCCAGCCCCGGGGACACCGCCCGGGCCCCCCCACAGCTCCCCCGGGTGGGTGCTGGGTTGTGGGGGGGTACCCGCCCGGGGAACGGGCAAGGGACAGACAGACACAGCACAGACAGACACGGGCAGGACGGACAGACAGACAGACCCAGGACACACAGACAGACCCAGGACACACAGACAGAGGACGGACGGACGGACGGACACAGGCAGGAACAGGCGCACACAGGACAGGCAAACAGAGGACAGGCAGACCGACAGGCACAGACAGACAGACAGACAGACAGGGAGCAGCTGGACGGACAGACAGAGGACAGACGGACAGACAGACGGACAGACAGACGGACAGACAGACGGACAGACAGACAAACGGCCGGACAGACAGACGGACAGACAGACAGACGGACAGACGGACAGCCCAGCCGGCAGCCGCCGCACCGCCGCCCGCTCCAGCCCCATTAGTATTCTGCAAGCGGCGGCAGGTGCTGCAGGGCGGGGGGCGGCGGCGGGGCCGGACTGGGGGGACTGGGAGGGACTGGGGGGGCTGGGCGGGACTGGGGGAGGCTGAGGGGGGTTGGGGGGGTTGGGATCCAGTAAGGGTTGCTGGGGGGGGGACTGGGAGGGGAACTGGGAGGGACTGGGGAGGACTCGGGGGTACCGGGGGTGACCTGGGGGGCTGGGACCCAGTAAGGATGACTGGGGGGACTGGGGGGAACTGGGGCTGGGGGCACTGGGATCCAGTTGAGGAGACTGGGAGAGGTTGGGTGGGGGGTGACTGGGTGTGGACTGGGGGGCACTGGTGGGGATGGGACTGGGGATGGGGGGGGTTGCTGGGATGCGACTGAGCAGGGAGGGGGTGGGGACTGGATGCTGAGACCCAACTGGGTGAACTGGGACCCCAGTGGAGACCCCAGTCATGGGGGGGGGGGTGTCCCGGGTGTGTGTGTGGCCCCCCTCACTCTCTTCTCCACCCCCCCACAGGGTGAAGCCGCCACCTCACCCCCCCCAACCCCCACCCCCGCCTCTCTCTGCCTGGTCCTGTCCCCCCCGTGTCCCCAACCCCCCCGTGTCCCCAAACCCCCCCCCGTGTCCCCAACCCCCCCCGTGTCCCGTCCCCCCCTGGCCGAGATGAGGCTGAGCTCCCCGGCGCAGAGCTCAGGCCAGGTAGGACCTTGGGGGGGGGGGGGGATGGGGACACTGGGGGACACCAAGGGGGGTTGGGGGGGACACAGGCGGTGGCACAGGGAGGGGGACAGACACCCCCCCTGCGCCTTGTCACCCCCCGTACAGCTTTGTCACCCGGCCGTCACAGGGATGGCAACACGCTGTTGTCACCCTACCACTGGCACACAGATGGTGACACACCAGTGTCACCGTGTCATGGTGGGGACGGTGACACGCCGGTGTCACCCCACCGCTGGCACGGTGACAGTGACACGCTGTTGTCACCCGCTGTCACAGGGATGGGGACGTGGCTGTTGTCACCCCACTGCCGGCACAGGGGTGGTGACACCCCAGTGTCACCCTGCCGTTGTGGGTCACCCGCTGTCACCGCCCTGTCCCCCCCGTGGGCAGGGACAAGCTCAAGGTCACCGCATGGGGCGGGGGGGGGTGGCCTGAGGACCCCCAGTGTGGGGGTGACTCCTGTGCTGGGTGTCCCTGTGTCCCCCCTCCTGTCCCTGTTACCCCCCACCTGCGCTTCCTCTCTGCGTCCATGGATCCCCTGTACTGGGAGGTACTGGGGAGGAGCTGGGGGGTTACTGGGAGATACTGGGAGGTACTGGGGAGCACCATTTCCACCAGTTCCCCCCTGCCTGACCCTCCCCAGGTGCTGGGAGGTTACTGGAGGTACTGGGAGGTACTGGGAGATACTGGGGAGCACCATTTCCACCAGTTCTCCCTGTGCTTGACCCTCCCCAGGTGCTGGGGGGGTTACTGGTGCCTACTGGTGGGCCACCATTCCCCCTCTCCCCCCGCAGGGCGCGCCGGCCTCGCGATGAGCCCCCGGCCCCCCGCCCCCGCCAGCAGGATGCTGTTCGCCTTGGCCTTGGCCTGCGCCAGCCCCTTCCTGGAGCCGCGGCCCGAGGGGCCCGGCGGGCGCTGAACGTGGCGGTGATCCTGAGCGGGGCCTCGTACGGCCCGGCCGGGCCGCGCCTGCCGCCCGCCGCCTTCCGCAACTTCTCGCTGGAGGTGAACCCGGTGGGGGTGGTGCTGAACGACACCAACCCCCGCAGCCTGATCGTGCGGCTGTGCGACGTGCTGTCCTCGCTGCGCATCCACGGCGTGGTCTTCGAGGACGACACCCGCTCCGAGGCCGTGGCGCAGATCCTGGACTTCATCTCGGCCCAGACCTCCGTGCCCATCATCGGCATCAACGGCGGCTCCGCCATCGTCCTCACGCCCAAGGTTGGGGGGGTGGGGGGGTGCCCCAATCCCCCCCCCCAAGCCTGGGGTCACCCAACTGTCCCCAACCATGGGTAGAGCCACCCAACTGTCCCAAATCCTGTCTCGGGGCACCCAACCATCCCCAACCATGCCTGGGGTCACCCAATGTCCCCAACCATGGGTAGAGCCACCCAACCGTCCCCAATCCCATCTAGGGGCACCCAACCATTCCAACCTCCAACCACGGGTAGAGCCACCCAACCATCCCCAGCCATGCCTGGGGTCACCCAAACCATGTCTAGGGTCAGCCAACTGCCCCCAGCCATGGGTCTGGGGTCACCCAACCGTCCCCAACCATGCCTGGGGTCACCCAACCATCCCTGACCACATGTAGGGTCTCCCAGCCCTTCCCATGTCAACTGTCTCCAACCCCAACCATGGTTAGAGCCACCCAACTGACCCCAAACCTGACTGTCCCCATCCCCAGCCATGTCTAGAACCACCCACATGTCCCCAAACCATCCGGCCCCGGGCCCAAACTGTATCTAGAGTCACCCAACTGTCCCCAACCATGTTTAGGGTCATCCTGCTGTCCCCGACCATGCCTATAGAGCCACCCAACTGCCCTCAACCACGTCTAGAGCCACCCAACTGCCCCCAACCCAACTGTCCCCAACCCCAACCACATCTAGAGCCACCCAGATGTCCCCAACCCAACTGTCCCTGTCCCCGACCATGCCTATAGCGCCACCCAACTGTCCCCAGCCACGTCTAGAGCCACCCAACTGTCCCAAACCCCAACCATGCCTATAGAGCCACCCAACTGTCCCCAGCCACGTCTAGAGCCACCCAGCTGCCCCCAACCCCCCCGTCTCCGCAGGAGAAGGGCTCCACCTTCCTCCAGCTGGGCTCCTCCACCGAGCAGCAGCTGCAGGTGATCTTCGAGGTGCTGGAGGAGTACGACTGGACGGCCTTCGCCGTGGTCACCACCCTCTTCCCCGGCTACGAGGATTTCGTGGACTACATCGAGGTGCTGACCGACAGCAGCTTCATCGGCTGGGAGCACCGGGGGGTCCTCACCCTCAACCTGACCGACGACCCCGAGGGGACGCGGCTGCGCCGGCAGCTGCGGGAGGTCAGCGCCCAGATCCGCCTCCTCTACTGCTCGCGGGAGGAGGCCGAGGCCATCTTCCGGGCCGCGCGGGACGCCGGCCTGGCCGGGCCCGGCTACATCTGGTTCGTGGTGGGGACCAACCTGGGAGGAAGCGACCAGCTGCCGGAGCATCTCCCCGCCGGGCTGTTCGCGGTGTTGTCCGCCGGTTGGCGGGATGACCTGCAGCACCGCGTGCACAACGGCGTGGCCATCGTGGCCAAGGGCGCCGAGGCCTTGCTGCGCGACTACGGCTTCATCCCCGAGTTCAACAACGACTGCCGGGCCCCCAACGTCACCCAGATCAATGACAACCTTCACCGGTGGGTGGCCCCCGCTGGCGGCTGTCGCCGGTGGTGCGGGGAGGGGGTGACAGCCCCGTGACGGTGTCACATCTTCAGGTACTTCATGAACATCACCTGGGGGCAGAAGGATTTCTCCTTCAACGAGGACGGTTACCTCGTCAACCCCTCGCTAGTTGTCATCTCCCTCAACAAGGAGCGCAGCTGGGAGGTGGTGAGCGTCCCCGGCGCCTGTACTGCGTCACCCGCGGCGTCACCTGTCCCTCGGGGCCGCCTGTCTGCTCCTCAGGGTGTTTGTCAGTCCGGCCACGGCGATCCCAGCTCCTCTCCTCCCCACCGCCCCCAACTCCCTGGGGTGGCCCCGTGTCGGTCGCGGTGACGTCCGGCTGTCCCCGTCAGCGGTGGGGTGACGCCGCCGTTGCGCCCCTGGTGTAGGTGGGCAGCTGGGAGCACCGGATCCTGCGGATGAAGTACCCGGTGTGGTCGCGCTACGGGAAGTTCCTGCAGCCGGTGGACGATGACCAGCACCTGATGGTGGCCACGCTGGAGGAGCGGCCCTTCGTCATCGTGGAGAACATCGACCCCGCCACCGGCACCTGCATCCGCGACTCCGTCCCCTGCCGCAAGCAGCTCAACCGCACCGGCAGGTGGGGACGGGCAGCACCCTGGGCGGGGGGTCCCCAGTGCCCTTGGGGTGTCCCTGTCTCCATGGGGGTGTCCCCATCTCCATGGGGGTCCCCATCTCCACGGGGGTCCCCATTAACCTTGGGGTGTCCCTATCTCCATGGGGGTGTCCCCAGTGCCCATTGGGGGTCCCCATGTCCTTTGGGTGTCCCCATTGCCCATTGGGGGTCCCCAGTGCCCATTGGGGTCCCCATCTCCATGGGGGTATCCCCATCTCGACGGGGGTATCCCCATCTCTACAGGGGTGTCCCCAAACCACCACGAGGTTCCCTAGTGCCACCCTTGGGGGGGTTCCCCATCTCCCTTGGCGTGTCCCCAACCCCCACGACGCTCCCCATCCCCACCACCACCACAGTGCCCCCCCTCCCTCTCATTCCCCTCCCCTTCCCCAGCCTTGGGGCATCCCCCCCTCCACCGCAGCCCCGTCCCCATGTGTGTGTCCCCCCCAACGTCCCCCCAGCCCCGCGGCGGAGCCGGCGCTCTTCGAGAAGAAGTGCTGCAAGGGCTTCTGCATCGACATCCTGAAGCGGCTGGCGCGGGCCGTGGGCTTCACCTACGACCTCTACCTGGTGACCAACGGCAAGCACGGCAAGAAGATCAACGGCGTCTGGAACGGCATGGTGGGAGAGGTGGGACCCCCCTTCCCTGACCCCCCCACACCCCTCTATACCCCCTGCCAGAGCCGCTGGGAAACCCCCCGGTGGGGTTTGGGGGGGCACACGGGGGGCTCCTGGAGGAGCCTTTGCCCATTCTGGGGGGGATTCCAGGTCTTAGAGAGGCTCTCCCCTTTTTTGGGGGGGTCCTGACCACACCCACTCCCCCCCCCAAGCCCCCCCACTCTGGCCCAGCCCCCTTTCCCTGGCTCCGCCCCTCCCATTGTCCCCTCCCCCTCTGAACTCCCCCCTCCCATTCCCCCTCCTCTGCCCCCACCCTCTTCCTCTGCCCCTTCTGGCCACGCCCCTCCATTGACCCCACCCCCTTGTGGCCCCACCCCATATGACCTCACCCCTCCATCTGACCCCTCCCCCTGGCTCTGCCCCTCCGTGTCCCTGCCCTGGCCCTATGGCCCCTCCCCCTGACTCCACCCCTATGACCGCACCCCTTTGACCCCACCTCATTTAGCCATGCCCCCTCTTTGGCCACGCCCCTTGACCTCACCCCTCCATCCGACCCCTCCCCCTGGCTCTGCCCCTCCGTGTCCCTTCCCTGGCCCTATGGCCCCTCCCCCTGACCCCACCCTCTCTGGCCCCGCCCCCTCGCTGGCCCCGCCCCCTTTGCTGGCCCCACCCCCAGGTGTTCTACCGCCGGGCCGACATGGCGATCGGGTCGCTGACCATCAACGAGGAGCGCTCCGAGATCATCGACTTCTCCGTGCCCTTCGTGGAGACCGGCATCAGCGTCATGGTGTCGCGGAGCAACGGCACCGTGTCCCCCTCCGCCTTCCTGGGTGAGGGGCTGGGGGGGCACAGGGGACACCCCCCACCCCTCCCAACCCCCTCGTCACCCCCCAGCGCGGTGACGCGGCGCCCCGCTGTCCCCAGAGCCCTACAGCCCGGCCGTCTGGGTGATGATGTTCGTCATGTGTCTCACCGTGGTGGCCGTCACCGTCTTCATCTTCGAGTACTTCAGCCCCGTGGGCTACAACCGCAGCCTGGCCGCCGGGCAGCGTGAGTGGCGGACTGGTGGCACCCCCTGCGTCACCTCCCCATGTCACCCCCCTGGGTCACCTCCCCATGTCACCCCCTGGGTCACCACCCTGTGTCACCTCCTCATGTCACACCCTGCATCACCTCCTTGTGTCACCCTCCTGGGTCACCCTCCTGGGTCACCCTTGTGGGTCACGTTCCAGTGTCACCACCCCACATCACCTCCTGGTGTCAATCCCCCCCAAGTCACTTCCTTATGTCAACCCCCCATGTCACCTCCTGGTGTCACCTCCTGTGTCACCTCCCCGTGATACTGCCCTGTGTCACCTCCCTCTGTCACTGCCCTGTCCCCCTCCCCACGCTGACACCACCCCCATGGTCACACCATCCCCACGGTGTCCCTGTCCCCGTGGTGTCCCCACCCCCGTGGTGGTGTCCCCGTCCCCACGGTGTCCCCGTCCCCCCAGGCACAGGCGGCTCCAAGTTCACCATCGGCAAGTCCATCTGGCTGCTCTGGGCTCTGGTGTTCAACAACTCGGTGCCGGTGGAGAACCCCAAGGGCACCACCAGCAAGATCATGGTGCTGGTCTGGGCCTTCTTCGCCGTCATCTTCCTCGCCAGCTACACCGCCAACCTGGCGGCCTTCATGATCCAGGAGGAGTACGTGGACACCGTGTCGGGGCTCAGTGACCGCAAGGTACCGCGGGGACACGGCGCGGGGGCGTGTGACGTGTGGCGGTGACACACGGCAGAGAGGTGTAGTGGGGCGGTGACGTGTGGCTGTGACACGTGGTGGTGACGTGTGGTGGGGTGGTGACACGTGGTGGGGTGGTGACACGTGATGGGCCAGTGACGTGTGGCTGTGACATGTGGTGACACATGGTGGGGTGGTGACATGGGGCTGTGACACATGGTGGTGATGTGTGGTAGGGTGACAGCACCTGGTGGGGTGGTGACATGTGCCATGGCGGTGACACGGGGTGGTGACACAGTGTGATAACCCACAGGTCAGGCGGGTGCCTGTAGGCGCCTGTGGGTGGGTTGATACAGGCGGTGGGTGCCTGTGGGTGTTTTGGTGTGGGCTGTGGATAGGTGTGGGCACCCATGGGGGCCTGTGGAGGTGTGTAGGTGTTAGTGGGTGCCTGTGGGCGGGTTGTTGTGGGCTGTGGGTGCTGGTGGCTGCCAACGGGCACTGTGGGTGCCTGTGGGGGGGTCCAACGGCTGTGTGGATGCTGGGGTGGGGGTGGGTGTCAGAGGGTGGGTGGGTGCTGCGGCTGTGAGGGTGACATGGGTGTCAGTGGGTGGGTGTCAGTGGGTGTCAGTGGGTGTGTGTCAGTGGGTGGGTGGTGTGAGGGTGCTGTGGGTGTCAGTGGGTGTCAGTGGTGTCAGTAGGTGGGTGCTGTGGGTGGCTGGGTGTGTGTCAGCGGGTGTCGGTGTGTGTCAGTGTGTGTCAGCGGGTGTCGGCGGGCGGGCGGGCGTGTGTCTGGGGGCGGGAGGTGTGAGGGTGCGGGTCAGTTCCAGCGCCCCCAGGAGCAGTACCCCCCGCTCAAGTTCGGGACGGTGCCCAACGGCAGCACCGAGAAGAACATCCGCAGCAACTACCCGGCCATGCACAGCTACATGGTGAAGTACAACCAGCGCGGCGTGGAGGACGCCCTGGCACACCTCAAGACGGGGTGCGGGGCGGGGCCGGGGCTCGGGGGGCGGGGCCTCATGGGGCGGGGCCTCAAGGGGGCGGGGCTTCAAGGGGAGGGGCCTGGGGAGGGGCTTCAGGGGGCGGGGCCTCAGGGGGGCCCCCCAAATACCCCCCTACTCCCCCAAAATACCCTCCTGCTCCCCCAAAATACCCCTTACTCCCCCCAAATACCCCCCTACACCCCAAAATACCCTCCTGCTCCCCCCAAAATACCCCTTACTCCCCCCAAATACCCCCCTACACCCCAAAATCCCCTCCTGGCCCCCCCAAATACCCCCCTACCCCCTGGCCCTGCCCCGCAGGAAGCTGGACGCCTTCATCTACGACGCGGCGGTGCTGAACTACATGGCGCGGAAGGAGGAGGGCTGCAAGCTGGTCACCATCGGCTCGGGGAAGGTCTTCGCCTCCACCGGCTACGGCATCGCCCTGCAGCGCGGCTCCCGCTGGAAGAGGCCCGTGGACCTGGCCCTGCTCCAGCTCCTGGGCGACGGTGGGGGGCTGGGATGGGATGGGGTGGGATGGGACCCTCACGCACCCACCAGACATCCCCTGCTGAACCCCCATCCCCTCACCTGGAGATGCCCTAGATGCTGAATGAACCCCCTGGGATACACTCCCCCCCCCCCAAGACCCCACATAACCCCCCCACAGCCCATGGGATGCCCACCCAGCTCCCACATATCCCCCCCCCCCAGTGCCATCCAACCCCTCTGAGATGCCCTCAAACCCTCCTGAGATGCCCTGTAACCCCCACAAAATCCCCCCTCTAACCTCCTCACCTCCTCATACCCCCCTGAGATGCCCTCTAACCCTCTGAGATGCCTTCTAAACCCCCCAAACCCTCCTCAGATGCCCTCAACCTACCCTGAGATGCTCTCTAACCCCCTCTAACCCTCCTGAGATGCCCTCTAACCCCCCCAAATGCCCCTGAGATGCCCTCTAACCCCCCAAATCACCCCCAGATGCCCTCTAACCCCCTCAAGCCCCCCCAAGATGCCCTCTAACACCCCCGTGATGCCCTCTAACCCCCCATGTCCCCCCTCCCCAGATGAGATCGAGCTGCTGGAGCGGCTGTGGCTGTCGGGGATCTGCCACCAGGAGAAGCTGGAGGTGATGAGCAGCAAGCTGGACATCGCCAACATGGCCGGGGTGTTCTACATGCTGCTGGTGGCCATGGCCCTCAGCCTGCTGGTCTTCGCCTCCGAGCACCTGGTGCACTGGAGGCTGCGCCGCCGCCCCCGGCCCCCCCCGCCTGCGCTGCCTCCTGGCCGTCAGCAGGGTGAGGGGCTGGGGGGGGCTGGGGGGGTTGGATGGGGGCATTGGGGGCGATGGGGGGATTGGAGAAGGGTATGGGGAGGGTGGGGGGCTTGGGGTGTACAGAAAGGCATTGGGGGGGTATGGGGGGGTTGGGGGCAGGGGGCTTGGGGGAGTTGGTTGGGGGGTTGGGGGTATGGGGGGGTTGGGGCAGGGGGCTTGGATGGAGGGATTGGGGGGGTTGGTGGGGGCATTGGGGGGGTTGGGGTATGGGGAGATTTGGGGGGTTGTTGGGGGTTAAGGGCATTGGGGGGGCAGGAGGACAGGGGTGGGGGCGCTGGGGGTATGAGAGGCATTTGGGGGGGGGGATTTGGGGGGTACGATCGATGGGGGGGGTCACCCTAACCGCCACCCCCCCATCACCGTGTCCCCTCCCCCCCCCCCAGGGCATGTACAGCTGCTGCAGCGTCGAAGACCCCCCACCCCCCGCCCCCTCCGCCCCCCTGCCCCACCCCCCGGCTCTCCCCACTCCCCCTCCCCCCAATCGCGAGCGCCGCCCCCCCGATCGCTGCCGCCCCCCCGCACCCCTCCCCCCCCCGCCGGGGCCCCCCCGAAGCTTTTCACCGGTTCTACGGCCCGATCGAGCCGCAGGGGCTGAGCCGGGGGGGGGGGGAGGGGGGCCCTCGCTCCCCTCCCCCACCCCGTACCCCCCCATCCTATTACCCCCCGCGGGGGGGTCCCCCGACCCCTTCCCCGCCCCCCCTGGTCCCGTCGCTCCTTCCGCGGCTTCTACGAGAACCTGGCGGGGGGGATGGGGGGGGGCACACCCCGACCCCCCTTCGCCTACTCCCGCCTGGCCTACGAGGACGAGCGCAGCCCCCCCTCAGCGCCCCTCCCCCCGGGAGAGGCCCCCCCGACGCCCCCCCCCAGGGGAGGGGGGACCCCGAGGCTCAGCCCCTCCTCCGGCCGCCCGCCCCCCGCTCCCACCTCTGCCGGGGGCACCCCCTTTCTCCTCCCCTCCCCCCCCGGGCCCCCCGCCCCTACCCCGAATTCTCCGATTCCGAGTCGGAAGGGTGCGACACCCCCTCCCCCCCCCCCAGCTCCCGGCCCCTCCCCCAACCCCCCTCCCCCCACCGCCCTGCCCCCCCCTGCTGGTGCGCGCCCCCTCCCCCCACCTATTTTTGTACCCTGCCGGGGAGGGAAGGGGGGGGCCCCTCCCCCCGCCACCCCCCCCGGGGCGCTGCTGGTCGGCCGAGAAACTGGGGGGACCCTGGGGGGGGTCGGGGGTTGGGGGGGGGTTGGGGCAGCCTGGAGCTCCTGGGGCCCCCCCGCCGCCGATGTTCCCCCTCCCCCCCCCGGTGCCGCAGCTGCTCGGCCGAACGGCTCCGGGACTGGGAGGGGGGAGGGGGCAGGTGGGGACCCCCCCCCAGCTGCTCGGTTTGGTTCTCGGGGGGGGGTCCTTGGGGGGGGTACTGGGGGGGCTCCCCCCTCCGCCTTTCCCCGCCGTCACGCGCCCCCCTGCCCCTCGCGCCGCCCCCCCCGCCTCGCGCAGCCTGGAGGATCTGAGCGCCTGGGGGGAGGGGGGATGTGGGGCTGGGGGTTCCCCCGCCCCCCCGAGGGGCCCCTCCCCCCATCACGGCTGCGGGGGGAGGGGCGGGGCGGCGGAGCCGCTGGGGGCGCGACGAGGCTCCGCCCACTTCTCCAGCCTCGAGTCCGAGGTATGACGTGGGGGGGGGACACGTGGGGGGAGGGGACACACCCCCCTCCGACCCCTCCCCCACCCCGACACCTCCCCCGAACCCCCCCCCCCGAAGAGGAGCCGGGCGGGGGGGAGGGGTGAGGATGTGGGGTGTCACCATGGGGTGACGTCAGCCAGGATGAGGGTGACGTCATCAGAGATGACGGTGACGTCATCAAGGACAAGCGTGACACCTGTGATGACGTCATCAAGGACACGCGGTGTTGGGGCGGTACTGGGAGGATGAGGCGCCTGGGTGACGTCATCAAGGATGAGGGATGACGCCCGCAGTGACGTCATCAAGGAGAAGCGTGACATCATCAGGGACAAGCGACACTGGGGGGGTCCCACCAGGCGCCCGGGTGACATCATCAAGGACAAGTGTGACATCAGGTGACAGTTCCCTGCTACAGCCGCCTGAAGGACACTGGGACCACCCCGAGGATCCCTGCTGGGTGACACCGCGGGTGACATCACCGCCTGAACCTACTGGGTGACATCACTGTGTCCCCATGAGTGACATCACCAGGTCCCCGCAGGTGACATCACCGCCTGAACCCACTGGGTGACATCACGGCACCCCCGCGGGTGACATCACCGCCACGGAGGACACACCCGGTCCCCCAGGGTGACACTGTGACTCTGTACCAACGACCCCCGGAGGATGACACCGCCTCCCCTCCCCCCACCCGCGTGACACCCGGGACGTGGGGGGTGATGCAGCCATGCGCGTTGGGGGGGGATGGGCTGGCACCCATCGTCCCCTCCCCCTCCGGGGGGGTTACCAGCCCCTCCCCCCCCCACGTGCTGCTGCTGAGTTTTTAATTAAACCCGGGGGGGGGAGGGGGAGGGGGAGGGGAGACACCAAACTGTGATGACCGGACACCGCGACTGTGATCCCGGGGCCCCTCCCCCACCCGTGTCATGTCCCACCCCTCCCCCACTGTCCCCTCCCCCTCGTTTCTCCCCCCCCCCCCGCCCGTGTGTGTCCCCCTCAAAGTCCCCTCCCCCCACTGTGTCCCACCAAACTGCCCCATATCCCCTCCCCCAACTTTGTGTCCCCACGTGATCCCCCCTTTCACCTCCCCTCATTGGCCCCTCCCCCCTTGTTGCCCCTCCCCCACCCGTGCCCCTCCCCCCACCCCATTCCGGCCTCTCGGGAATAAAGAATTTTTCTATTCCCGCCCCAAAACTGCGTCTGTGGGGGAGGGGCGGGGGAGGGGAAGGGGTGACACATAGCAGGGACCCTCCCCCACCCCCACTCCTGCCCCTCCCCCCAAAATTAACGGGGTTTTTCAGGCACTTTCACTTTTTTGGTCACTTTTATTCTCGCGCTCGCGTCTCCGCGTGAAAAAATAGCTCTGAGCCCCTCCCCCCCACCCCTCCCCCCTCCCGAGGGGGACTCCCCCCACCCCCATTTTGGCACTGCCCCGCCCCCCCTTCCTGAGTCAGAGACCCCCCCCAAAATGGGGGGCACCCCCTCCCCTCCCCCCACCCCCCCAAACCAACCCCAGGGATAAAGGGGGGAGGGGGAGGGGAATTGCACCAATCCCAGGGGAGGGGAGGGGGAGGGGTAATGAATTATTCATGAGGTTAATAAATAGTAAGTAGGGAGGAGGAGCTCATTACAGCGCAGCCCGGGGGGGGGGGGGAAATGGGGCTGGAGATGCCCCCCAACAAAAAAAGCACGAGGCAACGGGCCCCCCCCAAACATGCAGCGAAATGGGGGGGGGAGGGGAGCGGTCAGGGAGCAATTAGTCCTCATTAGCATCTCATTTGCATAGGAGTCATTGCATAAGGCTCCCGCCGCGGGGTTTTTTGGGTGGGGGAAGGGGAGAGGGGTGGGGGAGGGGTCCCCCAGCCATGTGGTGTGAAGGCGCCGGGCCGGGGGGACCCCCAAAACCAGGGGGAGGGGCGGTTGGGGGCTTTTTTGCATATAATTATCGGCGGTTCGGACATGCAGACATGCTGGGCGGGGCGGGGTGGCCCCACCCCCAAATAACCCCACCCCCGTGTGGGGGAGGGGCCTGGAGCGACTTTGGGGGGGTCCCGGCCCCCCCAAAGGGGCCAAAGCCCAGTTTCAGGGGTTCAGGCCCGGTCCTGTCACCATGGAAACGCAGCCTGGGCTGGAAGTGAAGCCAGGCCTGGTCCGGTTGCTACGGAAACACAGCCTGGGCTCGCAGTGGGACCAGGCCCAAGCCTGACGCTATGGAAGCACAGCTCCATGGCCTGGTCCTGTTACCATAGCAACGCAGCCTGCCCTCACAGTGGGGCTCCGGCCTGGTCCCATTGCTATAGTAACACAGCCTGCCCTCGCAGTAGGGGCTCTGGCCTGGTCCAGTTACCATGGCAACGCAGCCTGCCCTCGCAGTGGGGGCTCCGGCCTGGTCCCATCACCATGGCAACGCAGCCTGCCCTCGCAGTAGGGCCAATCCCCCCCCCACCCCCCGGGGTTTTGGGGTGCCGCTGGCACCACGGGGGGCTGAGGGGACACGCGGGCGGGGCCCTACCTCCACCGTCGTCCTCCGCCGTCGGGGCGTCCGGCGGCTCCGGTTATTGCTTGTGGGGAGGGACGGGGAGGGGAGGGAGCCCCAGGGTGGGACGGGGGATACACGGGGTGGGGGGCACAGACATGACACAGGGGGGACGGGACGGGGCTCCCCGAGTCCTGAGTGCTCACGGCAGGGGAGGGGGTGGGGTACAGGAACCCCCCCAAACCTCCCCCAGGCTCCAAAAAAAGGGGGGAGGGGGGGATGGACGCTCCCAAAAGTGCAGTGCAGCCAGTGGGGTGACACGGGGGGGTTGTCACCCCCTTTCACAGTCTTTTAGGGGGACCCCCCCACATTTTGGGGCTGGGGTCAGTCAGTTTGGGGAGAGGGGTCCCCGCAGGCCTCCCCCTTCATTCCCCCCCATTTGCCACTGATAATTTTGACCGTTTCTCCCCGTTTTCTGCCCAAATCCCCATGTGGGATGGGATGGGGGGGAAGGGGCAGGAAAAGGGGGTGCCCGGAGGTTTGGATGGGGGGCGGGGAGAGGCGTTTATCCCGCACCCCCTCCCCCCATTTAGAGGATGGAGGGGATGGGGGAGCGGGGGCGCCGGGGAGGGGTGGGGGAGCCGAAGGGGGGCGGCCGGTGCCACCCGCACCCCCGTGATGCTGTTGAGGCTCCGCGACTTCTCGTAGCCTTTGGGGGAGACAGAGATTTGGGGGGAAGGGGTGTCAGTACCCCCAAACCTCCCCTCAGGGAACCCAAACCCCAACTCCCCTCCCCAAAAATCCAGCCTCATCCCCCCCCCGACTGGAAATAGGGTGCCCTCCCACCCCAAGAGATTTGGGGAGGGGGTTTCCCCCCAGAAGGAGGTGTGGAACCCCCCAAAAAATCTGGGGATCTCCCCCAGAGATGAGAGACCCCTCCAAAGGGGGTTTGGGCCCCCCCAAAGGGGCATTAGGGGTGCGAGGATGGGAGAGCTGGAGGGTGGGGGGGCAGCTGAGCCTTTGCTGAGCCAGGTGCCCCCCTGGCCCCCCCAAAAGCCTGGGAAGGGGGGGAGGGGGGATGCGCAAGCAGCAGCGTGCGAGAGGGGGGATGCGCATGCGGTGCGAAGGGGGCATGGCCAATGAGGGAATGGGGGCGTGGCCATCGGGACACCCCCCCACACCCTCTGCCCTCTCCCCCTTCCCCCTCCCCCTCCCCCCGCTGACCTGCGGCGCCGGCTGAGGGGTCAGGGGTCAGGGGTCAGGCCGTGACGAGCGCTGGGGATGAAAGGGATGGGGTCACCCGGGGTCAGGGGGGTCACCCGGGGTCAGGGGGCAAGATGGGGACACCCGCAGGATGGGGGTCACCAGGGGACAGCGGGTCCCTGGGGGTGAAGTCACTGGGGTCACCCCAGGGACCCCCCCAGCCGGGGAGACCCCCCTTCGCACGGGGCCGTGCCCCCTTGCACGAGGATGAGCCCCCCCCCCAGCCAGCCCCGCTGCTTGCACGCGCGTGTGCAAGGAGCACCCAGAGCCCCCCAGCGCCGGGGGGTCTGTGCAAGCTCTGCCCCCCTGCTCCCCCCAATTTCCTTTCCTTCTGCTCCCCCCAGTTCTCCCAGTTTGGTGGAGAAGCTGGCACCCACCTGCTCCCACAGCGAGAATTTGGGGGAGGAGGGGGGCATGCAGGGGGTGCGGGTGCCCCAGGGGTGTCTGGGAATGATGGGGGGGGGTCTTGGGTGCCCTTTGGGGGGTCACAGGGGTCTGTGGGTGCCCTGGAGGGGTTGAGGGGAAAGGGTCCCCCAGGGGGGTCCTGTGGGTCTGTGGGTGCCCTGGGGAGTCTGGGGGGGTCCCGGGGGGTCTGTGGGTGCCCTGAGGGGGCCGTGGGGACCCTGGGGGGGGGTCCCATGAGTCTGTGGGGACCCGTTTTGGGTGGGTCAAGGTTGGGGGGGGGTTATCCCAGCACCCACCTTTGCGGAGCGGCCCCTCTGGGGGGGGGCGTAGTCGGGTCCCAGCAGGAAACAGGCGCGGTCGCGGCCGCAGCGCTCACGGCCCCCCGGGCACAGTGGGGGCCCCCCCGGCCCCCGCTCCTCGGGGGACAGCGGCTGGTCGATGGGGGGACAGTCCTCCTGCGCCAGCGCCGCGCGCCCCGCCTCCCCGTTGGGACGGGACTCTGGGGGGGGGGACGACAGGAAACACCCCCAGTCAGGGGTGCTGGGGGGGCACCCCCACGCAGGGACCCCCCCATGCAGACACAGCTGAGAGGACTGGGGCAAAATGCACCCAAATCCCCTCCTGACCCCCCCCAAATATTCCCCTGCCCCCCCAAGATACCCCCCTGACCCCCCCAAATAACCCCCTACAGCGCCCCAAAGCACCCCTCTGTCCCCCCAAATACCCTCCTGACCACCCCAAACAACCTCCTACCCCCCAAAATACACCCCTACTCCCCCAAAATACCCTCCTGACGCCCCAAAATACAGCACTATCCCCTCCTGCCCCCCGAAACACACCCCTATCCCCTCAAAATCCCCTCCTGCCCTCCCAAAATACCCCCTTACTCCCCCAAATACCCTCCTGCCCCCCCAAATAACCCCCTACAGCCCCCCAAAACAACCTCCTGCCCCCCAAAATAACCTCCTGCCCCCCAAAAACACCCCTACTCCCCCAAAATACCCTCCTGACCCCCCAAAATACAGCACTATCCCCCCAAAATCCCCTCCTGCCCCCACAAAATACCCCCTTACTCCCCCAAATATCCCCCTGCCCCCCCAAACACACCCCCCCACCCCCTGTTTTTGGGGGTGCTCACCAGCCCGGTTGATCTCCACCACCTCCTCCTGCGCCAGGGGACAGGCTGGGGGTCTGCGGGGGGGTCTGGGACTCCCGGGTGGGTTTTGGGGTGCGACGGGGGAGGGTCCATATCCAGGGGATCCGGGCTGGGGGGGCCGTGGGATGTGTTTGTTCTTCTTCTTGGGGAGCTTCTGCTTGGCCATGGCCAGCGAGTAGTACATGCCGAAGTTGTTGACGATGACGGGCACGGGCATGGCGATGGTGAGCACCCCGGCCAGGGCGCACAGAGCCCCCACCAGCATCCCAGACCACGTCATGGGGTACATATCCCCGTACCCCAAGGTGGTCATGGTCACCACAGCCCACCAGAACCCGATGGGGATGTTCTTGAAGTAGGTGTGGCGGCTCCCGGTGACGTCGTCGGGGTCGGCGCCGATCCGCTCGGCGTAATAAATCATGGTGGCAAAAATCAACACCCCCAGGGCCAGGAAGATGACGAGGAGCAGGAACTCGTTGGTGCTGGCGCGTAGGGTGTGCCCCAACACCCGCAGCCCCACGAAGTGTCGCGTCAGCTTGAAGATCCGGAGGATGCGGACGAAGCGCACGACGCGCAGGAAGCCCAGCACGTCCTTGGCCGCCTTGGAGGACAGGCCCCGCAGCCCCACCTCCAGGTAGAAGGGCAGGATGGCCACGAAGTCGATGATGTTGAGGCTGCTCTTGACGAAATCCCTCTTGTCCGGGCAGAAGCTGACCCTCATGAGGAACTCAAAGGTGAACCACACCACGCACGTGCCCTCCACGTAGGTGAGGAAGGGCTCGGTCTCCACCTCCACCGCCACCTGCGTCCCCGTCCCGTTGACGGTCGTCACCGTCTCCGTCTTGTTGATGACGCGGTTGAAGGCCTCGTGCGTCTCCAGGCAGAAGGTGGTGATGGAGATGAGGATGAAGAAGAGGGAGGCGAAGGCCACGTACTGTTGGGGGGTAGGGGGAGAAAGAGGGTGAGGGGGGAGTGATTGGGGTCCTGAGAGCAAAGGGTGGGGGGTATCTGGGTGGTTGGGGTTCTGTGGGGGGTATCTGGGTGGTTGGGGTTCTGTGGGGGGTATCTGGGTGGTTGGGGTCCCAGGAGCTTCCTCACAGAAGGTGGTGATGGGGATGAGGATGAAGAAGAGGGAGGCGAAGGCCACGTACTGCTGGGGGGAGAGAGGGGCTGAGGGGGGTGAGATGTGGAGGTTGGGTGGGGGGTATCTGGGTGGTTGGGTGGGGGGTATCTGGGTGGTTGGGGGTCCCGAGAGCTGCCAGTGCCTGGTCGCTGAGGCCCTATGGGGGATCATGGGGGGGGTCCAGATGTTTTGGGGGGATCCAGATGTTTTGGAGGTCCCAGCTCAGGGATCCAGGTGTTTGGGGGGGGGGTCCCCCAACTTGGGGATCCAGATTTTTTGGGGGAGATCCAGATGTTGGGGGGATCCAGATGTTTTGGGGGGTCCTGATCCCCTCCCCCGTACACCGAACCCCCCATGGGATCAGGGATCCAGATGTTTGGGGATCCAGATGTTGGGGGTCCTGACTTCACCCTGGTTCACTGACGCCCTACGGGGGATCACGGGGGATCCAGATGTTCAGGGCCCTGGCACCCCCCCCAAACGCTGCACCCCCCACGGGGTCGGGATCCAGATGTTGGGGGGGATCCAGATGTTGGGGGGGCAGGGGGGGACACAGAGGGGAGGGGGGTGTGGGGCTGGGGACACTGGGGACACTGTGTGGGGGGGGACACGGGCCACACAGGGACACAGGGGGGGACACAGGGACATGGGAACAGGGGGGACACAGGGGACCGGCTTGGGGGGGGCAGGGACACGGGGGGACAATAAATAGGCCGGGGGGGGGGGGGGCGGGGGGGGCCGCGGTTGGGGCTGGGGGCCCCCAGGGGCTGGGGGATGTAGGCCAGGCCGGTGGGGGGGGCTGGGGGGGATGTAGGCCAGGCGGGGGGGTGACCCAGCGGGAGGGGGACCCGCGGGGGGAGGGGATGTAGGCCAGGCCGAGGGGGGGAGGGGGCACTGCAGTGCGGTCCCGCTTCCCCCCCCATCCCCCCGCCCCCCCGGCCCCGCTGCGGCAGGATCAGGGACAGTGTCTGCAGGGGGGGGGGACAGGGCACATTGGGGGGGCTGTACCCCCCTCCCCACGCCCACACGGCCCCCCCACCCCCCCAGATGTATTCCCCCCCATCTCCTACCCCGCAGAGTGGTGCCCCCCTCCCCCCCCAAAACACCCCCTCAGGGTCCCGCAGTGTCCCCAGTGCCCCCCCCCAGCAGTCCTGCAGTGTCCCCGATGCCTCAGAGCCCCCCCGGTGTGTCCCCCCAGCACCCCCCCCCCCCAGCACCCCCCGGACACTCACTGCCGGACCCCCAAAACCCCCAACCCCCTCACAGGCCCCCCAGACCCTGTGAACCCCCTCAACATCCCCCCTTCAGAGACCCCCCCAATCCCCCTCTGACCCCCCAGATCCTCCCAGCCCCCCACATCCCCTCAGAGCCCCCCTAACACCCCACTAGACCCCCTCAGGGACCCTATAACCCCCGCAGACCCCCCCAACCCCCTTTTCAACCCCCTCTACACCCCCCTAACCCTCTCTCAACCCCCCAAAAGCCCCTTCACGACCCCTCAGCCCACTCAGAGCTCCCAATACCCCCCAAACCCCCTCATAGCCCCCCAAAACCTCTCTCACAGCCCCCTCATGACCCCCTCAACTCCCCAACCTCCCTCTCACCCCCCTAAAATCCCTCTAAACCCCCCGAATCCCCCCTCACAGCCCCTCAACCCCCCTCTAACCCCCCCAAACCCCCTCAAGGCCCCGCAACCTCCCTCAGATCCCCTCACAACCCCCAACACCCCCCTAGACCCCCCTTATCCCCCTCAAGACCCCCCTTATCCCCCTTTAACCCCCCTCAAACCTCCTCCCAGCCCCCCAACACCCCCTGACCCCCCCAAACTCCCTCAAGACTCCCCCAAACCTCCCTATCAACCCCTCTAAACCCCTCCAGCCCCCCTCAAACCTCCTCCCAGCCCCCCAACACCCCCCCAGACCCCCCTCATCCCCCTCAAGACACCCTAACCCACCTTTAACCCCTCAACCCCCTCCCAGCCCCCAACACCCCCCATGCCCCCCTATCCCCCTCAAGACATCCTAACCTCCCTTAACCCCTCTCAACCCCCTCCCAGCCCCCAACATCCCCCCAGACCCCCCTTATCCCCCTCAAGACCCCCTAACCCACCTTTAACCCCCCTCAACGCCCCTCCCAGCCCCCCAACACCCACCTAGACCCCCCCTTATCCCCCTCAAGACCCCCCTAATCCTCCTCAAACCCCCTCCTGGCACCCCAACACCCCCCGTATCCCCCTCAAGACCCCCCTAACCCTCCTCAAACCCCCCCTCGGCCCCCCGAGCCCCCCCATCCCCTCTCACCCTGGCCATCCTGGATGAATACGGATCCTCAAACAAGGCCCAGAGTTTGGGCCTCCACCTCCTCCACCAGCCCGCGGGGCGGCCTTCCTCCAGGCACAGCCTCTTGGGCTCGGCGGGCTCGGGAGGCCGCGGCCCCTCGGGGCTCTCGAAGCTGTCCAGGGCCTCCTCGGCGTCGCGGTGCTGGCGGTAGTTCATCCAGCAGCAGGCCTCCACGTCGGTCTCGTCGATGCCCCAGAAGGCCAGCTCCTCCTCGAAGAGCGGCCCGCACACGTCGGCCGGGCAGTGCAGCTTCCCGGTGCGGTAGTAGTTGAGCACGTAGGCGAAGACGGCCGGGTGCCGGTCGAAGAAGAACTCCCCGGCCGAGGGGTCGTAGTCGAAGCGGGCGGCGGCCCCGGGCTCGGCCAGGCCGGCCAGGCGCGTGCCGGGCAGCGTCTGGAGCGTGCTGCGGTACGTCTCGTGCCGCACGCCGCCCACGTTGATCACGATCTTCTCGCGCTCCGCCTGCCAGCCCATGGCCGGGGCCGCCCCGGGGGCTGCGGGGGAGCGGGGAGGGGGAAGGAGGCGGCGGAAGGGAAGGGAAAGGAGCCGGGGGGAGGAGGGGGAGACGAGGGAGAGGAGGGGGGTGGTGGCGGTGGCGGTGCCGGTCCCGGTCGCCGCCGGCCTGACAGGACGGAGCGACCGCTGCAGCATCCCGCCACCGCCGCTGCGCCCGCCGGACTGCGCAGGCGCGGAGGGGAGGGAGGGGAGGGCACGCCCACCGAGGAGGGGTGGCCAATGGGGAGGAGAGGGGCGGGGAAGACGCGCCTCTAGCGCGCAGAGGACACGCCCATAGAGAGGTGGCGGCCAATGGGGAGGAGAGGGGCGGGGAAGCCACGCCTCTAGCGCGCAGAGGACACGCCCATGAAGTCACAGCGGCCAATGGGGAGGAGAGGGGCGGGGAAGCCACGCCTCTAGCGCGCAGAGGACACGCCCATGAAGACACAGCGGCCAATGGGGAGGAGAGGGGCGGGGGAGAGGACCGCCGCTGCGCCCGCCGGACTGCGCAGGCGCGGAGGGGAGGGACGGGAGGGCACGCCCACCCAGGCGGGGTGGCCAATGGGGAAGCGAAGATCGGCCAGCCAGGGGGAAAGCCACGCCTTTAGCGCGCAGAAGTCACGCCCAGAGAGGCACAGCGGCCAATGGGGAGGAGAGGGGCGGGGAAGCCACGCCTCTAGCGCGGAGTGGCCCCGCCCACAGCAGGGCGGCCAATGGGGAGGAGCGGTTCCGGAGGGGAGGCCACGCCTCTAGCGCGCGGGGAGGCTCCGCCCATCCCTGGCACGTGGGGAAGCTCCGCCCGCGAGGCGGGGGCGCGGGGTGGGGAGGCCACGCCCAGACGGGGGGGGGGAACTGGAGGGACTGGGGGGACTGGGGGGGTTGGGAGGGACCGGGGGAACTGGGGGGACTGGGAGGGACTGGGAGGGATTGGGAGGGACTGGGAGGGACTGGGGGAACTGGGAGGAACTGGGAGGGACTGGGAGGGACTGGGGGGCACTGGGAGGGACTGGGGGAACTGGGAGGAACTGGGAGGGACTGGGAGGGACTGGGAGGGACTGGGGGAACTGGGGGGACTGGGAGGGACTGGGGGAGCCGAAGGGCAGGAGGGGCATTTGGAGAGCCCCAGAGGGTGTTGGGGCAACTGGGGGCCAACTGGGATGTACTGGGATGCACTGGGATGCACTGGGATGCACTGGGATGTATGGTTCCCCCCAAAGCAGCATCTTTATTGGAACCCCGGGGGGGGGGTGTGAGGGGTCCGAGGGGGGCGCAGGGGGGTCCCCCAACCCCCCGTCACTTGCTGGGCGCCAGCCCCACCCGGTTGTGGTCGCGGTCGAAGACGACGTAATAACGGGCGAGGAAAACGTCCCCCAGGATCCAGAGGGGCCCCGCGGGGGGGGGCACGTCCAGCCCCATCACCCCGCTCACACACGTGGGGGTCCCCCACTGCGACACCTGGGGGGGGCAGGGACACCATGGAGGGGGGGGGGCAGGGATGGGCCTGGGAGGGGCCTGGGGGGATGGGATGGGTTGGGGGGATGGGGGGGCATGGGGGGATGGGGGGGGATGGGCTGGGGGGCCGGGGAGGGGTCTGGAGGGATGTGGGGAGTTGGGGGGGCATGGGGGGATGTGGGGGGATGGGATGGGGGGCTGGGGAGGCATTGGGGGGATTGGGGGATGGGGCAGGGATGAGATGGGATGGGGGGGCAGGGGCCATGGGGCAGATGGGGGGGCAGAGGGGTGGGAGATGGGGGGGCTATGGGGACATGGGGAAGGGGGAGTTGGGGACGGGGGGCTCAGGAAGGGGCTCAGTTTGGGGGGGTCATGGGAGGACACAAGGGGTGATGTGAGGACATGGGGGGACACAGGGGGCATGGGGGGGCACAGGGGGATTGGGGTGATGGGGGGTGACCTGGGGTGACACGAGGGGACACGGGGTGACCCAGGGTGACCCAGGGTGACTCAAGGGGACATGGGGTGACCTGGGGTGACCCGGGGTGATGTGGGGACACGGGGTGACCTAGGGTGACTTGGGGTGACTTGGGGTGACATGGGATGACAGGGGGTGCCAGGGGGGTGCCGGGGGAGGGGGGTGCCAGGGGTGTCCCACCTGCAGCACGTAGTCGGGGGGTGCCAGGGTGAACTCGCGGCCCCCCAGGACGAAGGTGATGTTGGGCAGCGATGGGACCTTGTTACAGTCCAGTATGTACTGGGGGGGGGGGGATGGGGGGTGAGAACCCAGCCTGGGGCACCCCCACCTCCCCTCCCCCCAAAAAACCACAAGGGGGAGTCCTCACCTGCCCCCCCAGGGTGGGGGTGCCCCCCAGGGCCTTGTGCAGCGCGGCCACCTCCTTGCTGGGCCCCGTGATGAGGGACGTGCCCGTGTCCACGATGACCTCGCAGCCCCCCGGCACAGGGGGGGTCCCGGCACCCCAATCTCCCGGGGGTCCCCACAGACACCCTGCGGGGGGAGGGGGGAGGGAGTGTCAGGCTGGGGGGAGGGGGGAGGGAGAGGGAAGGAGGAGGGAGGGAGTATGGAGAGGTTGGGGGGGGGGTCAGGGGGATTTGGGGGGGTCAGGCAGGATTTGGAGGGGGTCAGGGGGATTTGGGGAGGTCTGGAGAGGGATTCAGGGGGATCAGGGGAGGTTTGGGGGGGATCCAGGGGGGATTTGGAGGGGGGGGTCAGAGGAGGTTTGGGGGGGGGTTGAGGGGGGATTTGTGGGGTCTCAGGGAAGGTTTGGGGGGGAGGGGAGGTTTGGGGGGTCCCGGGGGGGGGGTCTCAGGGGAGGTTTGGGGGGTCCCGGGGGGGGTCTCACCTCTCCATGTGCAGCTGCCAGTAGCTGGGCCGGGTGACGGGGATGTAGTGGAGGGGCCCCTCGAACTGCTCCTCGTCGATACCCCCGAAAAGCAGCTCCCCCCGTCGCCCTCCGACGCCCCGCTGCACCCCACAGTCAGCCGGGGGGCTGGGGGGGCCAGGGGGGCCGGGGGGGAGTGTCCCAGGAACCGGAGGGGGCAGGGTGGGTTTGGGGGGGTCCAGGGGGGAGGGATGTGGTTGGGGGGGACTTGGGGTGTAGTTACGCAGTTGGGGGGGGATAGGAGTTGGGGTGTAGTTGGGGCTCGGGGTGTATTGGGGTGTAATAGAGGTGTGTAAGGGGTAGTGGAGGAGTGGTTGGGGGTGTAGTGGGGGAGGAGTTATGGTGTAGGGGGTATTTGGGTGTAGCAGGGATGTAGTAGGGGTGTACTTGGGGCCAGTGTGTAGCAGAGGTGCAGTAGGGCCATAGTGGGGGGTGTAGTAGGGGTGTACTCGGGGTCAGGGTGTAGCAGGGCCATAGTAGGGGTGCAGCAGGGGTGCAGTAGGGGTGTAGTTGGGGCCAGGGTGTCATAAGGGTGTCGTTAGGGGGGTCAGTGTGTAGTAGGAGTGTAGCAGGGCTGTAGCAGGGCTCTAAGGGGCTCTGTGGGGCTGTATGGGGCTCTCTGGGGCTCTGTGGGGCTGTGTGGGGCTGTGTGGGGCTCTATGGGGCCATGTGGGGCTCTATGTGGCTCTGTGTGGCTCTGTGGGGCTCTGTGTGGCTGTATGGGGCTGTATGGGGCTATGTGGGGCTCTGTGTGGCTCTGTGGGGCTGTGTGGGGCCGTGTGGGGCTCTATGGGGCTGTATGAGGCTCTGTGTGGCTCTGTGGGGCTCTGTGGGTCTCTATGGGTCCCTGTGTGGCTCTGGGGGCTCTGTGGGTCCCTGTGGGTCCCTGTGGGGCTCTGTGGGGCCGTGTGGGGCCGTGTGGGGCTCTATGGGGCTCTATGGGTCCCTGTGTGGCTCTGGGGGCCCTGTGGGTCCCTGTGTGGCTCTGTGGGGCCGTGTGGGGCCGTGTGGGGCTCTATGGGGCTCTATGGGTCCCTGTGTGGCTCTGGGGGCCCTGTGGGTCCCTGTGTGGCTCTGTGGGGCCGTGTGGGGCCGTGTGGGGCTCTATGGGGCTCTATGGGTCCCTGTGTGGCTCTGTGGGGCCGTGTGGGGCCGTGCGGGGCTCTATGGGTCCCTGTGGGTCCCTGTGGGGCCGGCGGTACCTGCGCAGGCGGAAGGCGAAGACGTTGGTGCGGAAGAGGCGCCTGCCCATCATGTTGTCGAAGACGGGCCGGGCGGGGCCGGCGGCGGCGCCCGGGAAGGCCAGGCCCAGCACCCCGTCGAAGCGCGCGGCCGCGAAGGCCACGCCCGGCAGCGCCACCGCCTCGGCGAACGTCTGCTCGGGCACCGACACGTTGGACACCTGCACAGGCGGGGCACGGCCGCACCCCGGTCACACCCCGACACTCCCGGACACACCCCCTGTCACCCCCATGTCACCCCCCATGTGTCACCCTGTGTCACACCCCATCACCCCCATGTCACGCCCCTTATCACCCCATGTCACCTCCATGTCACCCCCCTGTAATACCCCTGTCACCCCCCTGTCACCCCCCATGTGTCACCCCCATGTCACACCCTGAGTCACACCCCATCACCCCCATGTCACACCCCATGTCACCCCCATGTCACCCCGTCACACCCCTGTCACACCCCCTGTCACCCCCCGTGTGTCACCCTCATGTCACCCCCATGTCACACCCTGTGTCACACCCCATCACCCCCATGTCACACCCCTGTCACCCCCAAATCACACCCCTGTCACCCCCCGTGTGTCACCCCCATGTCACACCCTATGTCACACCCCCTGTCACCCCCCCATGTCCCCCCCGTGTCCCCCCCATGTTCCCCCCGTGTCCCCCCCACCGTGAGCGTGTCCTGGCTCAGGAAGCCCCTCATGCTGCCGCTGCCGTAGGTGATGGCGAAGGCGGAGCCGTTGGGCCGGTGGGTGCAGGAAAGGGCCGCCTGGTAGTGGGGGTGCAGCCCTGGGGGGCGGGGGGGTGGGTCACACCCCAGCCCTGGACACGCCCCCCTCCCCACGGACACGCCCACCAGGCTCCTCCAGCCCCGCCCGATGAGGCCCCGCCCACAAGCAAAGCCCCGCCCCCTCGTCACACCCAGCCCCTATCAGGCCCCGCCCCCTTCAAGCCCCGCCCCCTCTCCTACCCCACCCACTCCCCCCTCCCCAAAAGCCCCTCCCCTCCCAGACCCCTCAGGCCACGCCCCTTCTCATGTCCCGCCCCAATCAGCCCCCTCCACCCCCGAAGTCCCACCCCCTCAGGGCCCCCACCCGCGCTCAGGCCCCGCCCATCACACCAGGCCACGCCCCCTTAGGCCAGACCCTGCCCCTCGCAGCAGCCCCTTCCCAAGGCCCCACCCCCAGCAAGCCCCGCCCCTCCCAGCAGGCCCCACCCCTCCCAGCAGGCCCTGCCCCTCACAGCAGGCCCCGCCCCCGGCCCCGCCCCTCACAGCAGGCCCCGCCCCCGGCCCCGCCCCTCACAGCAGGCCAGGTAGAGCAGGCAGCAGCGGGCCGAGGGCACCCAGAGGTCGGCGGAGCCGGTGTCGAAGATGACGCGGAAGGGCTGGGGGGGGGTCCCCAGGCCGATGGTGCCGTAGTACTGGGCCTGGGGGCGGGGGAGGGGCTGTCACGGCCTCGCGCGGCCACCCCAGGGACCCCACCCCCACCCCGACTCTCCAGTGACCCCCCCGTGACCCCTGACCCCCCTATGACCTCCCCATCCCTTACCACCCCTGACCCCCCCTCCCCCCGTGACCCCCCCGACCCCCTGGGACACTCTCACCCCCCTGTGGCGCCCCCACCTCTGACCCCCCCAACCCTGGGACCCCCCTGACCCCCCTGTGGCCCCCAACCCCCTGGGACCCCCCCCCCGACCCCATGACCCCCCAACCCCCTCATGCCCCCCCGACCCCTCCCACCTTTGACCTTCCAACCCCATGACCCTCCCTGACCTCCCGTGACCCCCCCCAACCCCCCGACCCCCCCATTCCCCCCGACCCCCCCACTCACATCCATGTAATTATGGAGCCGCATTGGGGCAGCGGCCGCCCCTCCCCCACTCCGGCTTCGGGGTCCCCCCCACCCCCCACAACTTGGGGGGCACCCAGGGACCCCGCTCCAGGGGGACGCTGTGGGGTGGGGGGGACACGTTGCAGGTTAACGAGGGGGGGTCCCCAAGGAGCAGGGCCCCCCGGGGGGTGGGGCACGTTTACCCCACTGCAGAGGGACCCCAGGGGCTAATGAGCTAATGGCCCTTAATGAGCTTAATGAGCTTAATTAACTTAATTAACTTAATGAGGGGATGCTTCTGGACCAGGCTGCTGGGGGGAACAGGACCAGGGGCCTCCTGGGGGGCTGATGAGCTTAATGAGCTTAATAAGAGGTTAATGAGGTTAATGAGCTAACGTGAGGTTAATGAGGTTCCGGGGGGAGGGGTGGGGGGATCCCCGGGGCCCCCCCAGGCGAAGGGGGGGATGATGAGGGGCTGAATGAGATGGGGGGGCACCCGTGGGGTTAATGAGGTCAGAGGTCAGCGAGGGTCCCCTCGGGGGTTAAGGAGGTCGGGGGGTGGTGGGGTGTGGGGGGGTCACCATCGGGGTCAGAGGTCACGCGGGGGGGTCACACCCTCGGGAGGGGCCGGGGCTCAGCGGGTCCAACCGGCTCCCGCCCCCACCCTGCCCCCACCCTGCCCCACCCGGGGCCGGCGGCCGGGGTGCCCCACACCCCCCGCCCCCACAGCAGCCAGAGCCCCCCCAAACGCCAAAAGCACCCCCAATCCCCCCCAATGTCCCCACATCCCCCACAGCACCCCAAACCCCAACAGCACCCCAAATCCCCACCAACCTCCCAGCACCCCCAAACCCCAACAGCACCCCAAAGCCACCCCCAATCCCCCCCACCCCCCAGCACCCCCAAACACCAAAACCCCCAACACCCCCCCAGCACCACCGCAACAGCACCCCAAATCCCCCCAACAGCCCCCCCATCCCCCCAAACCTTCAGCACCTCCAACCCCTCCAGACCCCCCCCATCTCTCTCCCCCATCCTGGGGGGACCCACAAGGCCAGTAACACGCACCTCCCCCCGCCAAGCCCCCCAAATTCCCCCTCCCCCCCCCGGGCCTGACCCCACATCCCCCCCCCCCCCCCCATATCAACCCCCCCGAAACCTCCCCCACCCCCCTCCCTGAAGTTGGGGGGGGGCACCCAACTACATCACCCCCCCGCCCCCCCATCCCCCCTCTCCGGGACTCAACTAAGGGGGGGATACCCCCCAACCCCCCCGTGCCCCCCCCCCCGCCCCTCACCGCAGCATCGCGCCTGCGCCGGCCACGAGCAGCAGGAGGCGCCCGAGCGCGAGACCCCCCATGGCCGCTCTGTGCCCCCCCCCCGGGGCGCGCGGGGAAACACCCCCCCCCCGTGCACACACCCCCACAAGCCCCGCCCCCCCGCCCCTCCCATTGGCTGGCACAGGGTGGGGAAACCCCGCCCCGACGGGTCACGCGGGGGTGGGGGTGACTCATGGGGGTGACACCTGTGGGGGGACCCCAAAACCGCCCCCACATGGGGGGGCCCCGAAACTGCCCCATCAGTGGGGGGGGGGGGGGGCCTGAAACTGCCCCTTGGTTGGGGGGTCCCAAAACTGGGGGGCCCTGAAACCGCCCCATGATTTGGGGGCCCCTGAAACAACCCCAAAACTGGGGGGGGGGGGGGCCTTGAAACCGCCATATGACTTGGGGGGGGGGCCCTGAAACCACCCCACCACTGGGGGGTCCTGAAACTGCCCCCTCATTGGGGGCCCCCAATTATAGGGGGTCCCCCAGTGCCCCCCAGTGACTGAGCCCGGCTCGGGGGGCTGTGAAGCACCTTTATTATCCATTGCGCCGGGGGGGCCGGACGGATGTGGGGGGGCCCCCCCATTCGGACCCACACGTGGGGGGCGGAGTGTGTGTGTGTGTATGTCGGGGGGGGGGGGGGGCCCTGACATGGGGCTGCCCCATAGACCCCCCCTACACACACACTTTGGTGATGGGGGGAGCACCCCAAGGGCCCCCCCTCGCTGTGGGGCTGAGCCCAGGCACTGTGGAGTGGGGGCTGAGAGCTGGGGGGGGGGAAGGATAATTTGGACACCCCCCCCAAATTCTGTGGGGCTGAGCTTTGAAGGGGGGGAGGGGCCAAAATGCCATGGGGGGCACCCCACATCCCCCCTCCCCACCCCTTTTCCAGCATGGGTGGGGGCAGGAGGTGCTGTGGGGTGCCCCATGGTGGTTTTTTGGGGGGGGGGGGAGTGTCTCAGTTCCGGGCGGGGGCCGTGGGCAGCCCGGGGGGGCTGGGGGGGCGCCGGATGTTGGCTCGGTCCTTGGCGGCTTCTTCCTCCTCGTCGTAGCGCTCATCCTCTTCCTCGTCGCTGTGCCGGGGGCTGGAGAGGCGCGAGAGGGCGGGGGAGGGGGCACCGAGGCGGGGCGGGGGTACCGGAACCCCTGGGGGGCACAGGGAGGGTTGGGGAGGGGCAGGGGGGTTGGTTGTGGGTTTGGGGGGGGTGGGGGGGTTTGGGGGCTGGTTGGGGGGCCTGGGGGGGGTTGTCGGGGGGCCTGGAGAGGGATTTGGGGGGCTGGGGGGGTTGGTTGGGGGGCTTGGGGAGGCTGGGGGGAATGGGGGTGTGGGGGCTTCGGGGGTTGGGATGGTTTGGGGGGGGTTGGTTGTGGGAGTTTGGGGGGCTGGGCTGGGGGTTGGGGGGGTTTGGGGGGCTGGGCTGGGGGGGTCTGGGGGGGGGTTGTTGGGGGGCCTGGAGGGGGATTTGGGGGGCTGGGGGGGTGGTGAGGGGGGTATTGGGGGGCTGGGGGGAATGGGGGTGTGGGGGCTTCGGGGGTTGGGATGGTTTGGGGGGGTTGGTTGTGGGAGTTTGGGGGGCTGGGCTGGGGGTTGGGGGGGTTTGGGGGGCTGGGCTGGGGGACTGAGGGGAGTTTGGGGGGTTGGGGGGTTTGGGGGGCTGGGGGTTTTGGGGGGGACGGACTCACAGCAGCCGCCTCGGGGGGCTCGTAGGTGAAGCTCTCGGGAAAGGCCTTGGCCAGCGCCATGCGGCGGGCGAAGGTGTAGTACTGGGGGGGGCAGGGGGGGTCAGGGACCCCCAGAGACCCCCCTAAACCCCCCAGCACCCCCCTCCCCGGCCCCCCAGCCCCCCTCACCCTGCCCAGGTACTTCAGTCCAGCAGGTTGGAGAGGCGCTGCACGATGCGCTGCCGCCCCCAGCCCCCTCCCAGCCCTTCCCATCCCCCCATACCACCCCCTAGCCCCCCCAGAGACCCCCCTCCGGCCCCACCAGGACCCCTAAACCCCCCTAGCCCCCCAGGACCCCTAAACCCCCCCCAGCCCCCCAGGACCCCCCCCCAGCCCCCCTCACCCTGCCCAGGTACTTCCAGTCCAGCAGGTCGGAGAGGCGCTGCACGATGCGCTGCCGCCCCCCAGCCCTTCCCATCCCCCCATACTCCCCCCTATCCCCCCAGGACCCCTATAACCCCCTCAGCCCCCCCAGGACCCCCCCCCCGGCCCCCCTCACCCTGCTCAGGTACTTCCAGTCCAGCAGGTCGGAGAGGCGCTCGGTGCGGTTGCGCTGCACGATGCGCTGCCGCCCCCAGCCCCTTCCCATCCCCCCTCCCCCTAGCCCCCCAGAGACACCCCCCCGGCCCCCCGGCCCCCCCTCACCCTGCCCAGGTACTTCCAGTCCAGCAGGTCGGAGAGGCGCTCGGTGCGGTTGCGCTGCACGATGCGCTGCCGCCGGCTCTGCTGGCAGAAGCCCAGCAGGAAGCCCGTCAGCTGCGCGCACGACTCCTCGGGGGCGCGGAACCGCCGGTCCACGATGTAGATCCCTGCGGGGGGCACGGGAAGGGGGGTTCAGGCGGTGGGGGGCACCCTCAGGCTTGGGGGGCACCCTCAGATTGAAGGGCACCCTCGGATTTGGGGAGGGTTTGGGATGGGGGTACCCAGGGATGGAGGGATGCTGGGATGAGGGGGCACCCTCAGATTGAGGGGGCACCCTCAGATTGGGGGGGCACCCTCAGAGTTGGGGAGGGTTTGGGGTGGGGGTACCCAGGGATGGAGGGATGCAGGGATGGGGGGGCACCCTCAGAGTTGGGGAGGGTTTGGGGTGGGGGTACCCAGGGATGGAGGGATGCAGGGATGGGGGGGGCACTGGGGGGCACCCTCAGATTGAGGGGGCATCCTCGGATTGGGGGGCACCCTCAGAGTTGGGGAGGGTTTGGGATGGGGGTACCCAGGGATGGAGGGATGCAGGGATGGGGGGGGCACCCTCAGATTGGGGGGGCACCCTCAGATTTTGGGGAGGGTTTGGGGTGGGGGTACCCAGGGATGGAGGGATGCAGGGATGGGGGATGCAGGGGTGGGGGGCACCAGGGGAGGCACCCTCAGACGGCAGGGGCATCCTCAGACGGGGGGGCACCCTCAGGCTTGGGGTGCACCCTCAGATATGGGGGGATTTGGGGTGGGGGTACCCGGGGATGGGGGGCACAGGGGACAGAGCGACACTAGGACAGGGGGACCCCCACCCTCAGGGCCCCGAGTGCCCACCCAGGAACCCAGCCCCTGGGGACCCCCCCCCCAGTTTGGGTCCCTCCCTAGGTTTTTCGTGCCCCCCCCCAGGTTTGGGGTGCCCCCTCAGGCTCTAGGGTGCCCCCCTTCAAGTTTTGGGGCCCCCCACATGTGGGGTACCCTCTCCCGGATCGGTCCCTCCCAAGATTTGCGGTGCCCCCTCAGGTTTTGGGGTGCCCCCACCCTGTTTTAGTGAGCCCCCCAGGCTCTGGGATGCCCCCCCGTTTTGGGGTGCCCCCTTTTGGGGTGCAGCTCACCGTAGGCCGAGGGGTCGGCGATGTGCTCCTCCATGAAGCACCCGAACCCCGAGAGGTTGGTGGAGACGCTGGGGATCCCCATCACCGTGCACTCAGCTGGGGGGAGGGAAAACCCCACATTGAGGGGGGTCAGAGGGGGACCCCGAGATTCGGGGGGCCCCCCAGGGGTCTGTCCTTACCGGGGGTGTAGCCCCAGGGCTCATAGTAGGAGGGGAAGACCCCCAGGTGACACCCCCGCACGAACTCCTCGTAGTCCACGGGCAGGAGGGGGCTGGTGGACGACAGGAACTCGGGGTGGAAGATGATCTGGGGGGGGGCAGGTTGGACATGGACCCCCCCCCAAAACCCCCCAAACCCTCCAGGACCCCCCTGCTCTGGACCACCCCCACACCTCTCAGGGGCTGTTTGGGACCCCCCAAACCCCCTGAGAGTCCCCACACCCCCCTGAGACACCCCCTTTTGGAACATCCCCCCCATAACTCCCCTTGAGACCCCTCAGGACCCTTTCCCCCCCCCCCAATTCCCCCAGGACCCCCCCCCCCCCCCCCTTATAGCTCCCCAACCCCCCCAAATCCCCCCCAGAAGCCCCCCACACCCCCAAGGACCCCCAGGCCCCCCATAACTCCTTCTCAGGACCCTCTTGCACCCCTCCCAAGCCCCATAGCCCCCCAAACCCCCCAGGATCCCCCTCAACCCCCCCCAGGACCCCCCCCATAACTCCTTCCCCCCCCCATGACCCCCCACCCCCCAAGCCTCCCTCCTGCCCTCCTGTAACTCCCTCCCAGGAGCTTCCCAAGCCCCGTAACTCCCTCCCACGCCCCCATAGCCCCCCCAAACGCCCTGAGGACCCCCCGATGGCCCCCCCAGCCCCCCCCCAGCCCCCCAGCACCTTGACACGGTCGTTGCTGCTGTTGAAGAGCCCGATGCGGCGGATGGTGGTGAGGATGGGGTCTGTGGCATCATCCAGCATGTTGTGGGTGCACACGGGGGGAAGGACTGGCGCTGGGGGGGGGGGGGGCATCAGAAGGGGGTCCGGGTGTGCCCCCCCCCAAAAAAGGGGGGTTTCAAGTGCCCCCACCCCAAAAAAGGAGCTCCAGGTGTATGTCTCCCCCTCAAAAACGAGGTTCCAGATGCGTGTTCCCCCTCAAAAAGGGGCTCTGGGTGTAGCCCCCCCGCAAAAAAAGAGGCCTCTAGGTGCCTCCCCAAAAAAATAGGGCACAGGGTGCCCCCTCCTCATCAAAAGGGGGTTCTAGGTGTGTCCCCCCCCAAAAAAAAGCCCCCCCGGTACCTGGGTGGCGAAGATGGCTCGTTTCATCATGGTGAAATCCTCCCTGTCCAGCATCTTGTTCATGTCTGGGAGGTTCCCCCTGCGATGGGGGGGGGGATTTTGGGGTGGGGGGGGTGTTGAAGGCACCCCCCAGCCCCCTGTGAATAGTTCCCCCCACCCCAAAAAAAAAGAGGGGGGAGGGGGGTGCTTACACCAGCAGAGACTCGTAGAGCTTCTTGCCGAATTTCTCCTTGACGGCGTTGGCGGTGTCCCTGGGGGGGAAAGGGGGGTCAGGGGGGTTTGGGGGGGCCAGGGGGGTTTAGGGGGGTTGGAGGGGTTAGGGGAGGAATTGGGGGGGTTATGGAGGGGGTTGGGGGGGTTAGAGAGGTTAGAGGGGGAATTGGGGGGTCGGGGGGGTTAGGGGGGGTTAGGGGGGATATTGGGGAATGGGGAGGGAAGGGGGTGAGGGCTGGAATTGGGGGGTCGGGGGGGATCGGAAGGGGGGCAAAGGGGGAGAATGGGGGGACACGGGGGAAGGGGGAGGTCGGGGGGGTGGGGGGCACAAGGGGGGGAAGTTTGGGGGACTCCTTGGGGGGAGGTGTGTCCCAGGTTTGGGTCCCCTCCTCCAGTTCCCCTCCCCCTTAACTGGGTCCCCCATTTCTCTGTGTCCCTCCCAAGTTCTTCCTCACCCCCTCCCCTTTACCCCCCTGGAGTTTTTGGGGTCCCCCTGGAGTTTTTGGGGTGTCCCCTAGGTTTTTTCGCATCCCCTTGGGGTTTTGGGGGTTCCCCTGGATTTTGGGGTCCCCCTGGAGGTTTTGGGGTTCCCCAGGGTTTTTGGGGTCCCCTTGGGTTTTTGGGGTCCCCCCTGGGGTTTTGGGGGGTCCCCCCGGGGTCCCACCAGAGCTGCTTGCGCACGGCCTGGCCCTTCAGCGACTCCACGTTGAAGTTGTTGGTCCGGGCGGGCATGATGAAGAACGCCACCACCGTCACCTCACTGCCGTTCACCTGGACAGGGTGACACAGGGTGACACAGGGTGACACAGGGTGACACAAGGACAGCCACCACCGTCACCTCACTGCCGTTCACCTGGACAGGGGGGGACAGGGTGACACAGGGTGACACAGGGTGACACAAGGACAGCCACCACCGTCACCTCACTGCCGTTCACCTGGACAGGGTGACACAGGGTGACACAGGGTGACACAGGGTGACACAAGGACAGCCACCACCGTCACCTCACTGCCGTTCACCTGGACAGGGGGGGACAGGGTGACACAGGGTGACACAGGGTGACACAAGGACAGCCACCACCGTCACCTCACTGCCGTTCACCTGGACAGGGTGACACAGGGTGACACAGGGTGACACAGGGTGACACAAGGACAGCCACCACCGTCACCTCACTGCCGTTCACCTGGACAGGGTGACACAGGGTGACACAGGGTGACACAGGGTGACACAAGGACAGCCACCACCGTCACCTCACTGCCGTTCACCTGGACAGGGGGGGACAGGGTGACACAGGGTGACACAGGGTGACACAAGGACAGCCACCACCGTCACCTCACTGCCGTTCACCTGGACAGGGTGACACAGGGTGACACAGGGTGACACAGGGTGACACAAGGACAGCCACCACCGTCACCTCACTGCCGTTCACCTGGACAGGGGGGGACAGGGTGACACAGGGTGACACAGGGTGACACAAGGACAGCCACCACCGTCACCTCACTGCCGTTCACCTGGACAGGGTGACACAGGGTGACACAGGGTGACACAGGGTGACACAAGGACAGCCACCACCGTCACCTCACTGCCGTTCACCTGGACAGGGGGGGACAGGGTGACACAGGGTGACACAGGGTGACACAAGGACAGCCACCACCGTCACCTCACTGCCGTTCACCTGGACAGGGGGGGACAGGGTGACACAGGGTGACACAGGGTGACACAAGGACAGCCACCACCGTCACCTCACTGCCGTTCACCTGGACAGGGTGACACAGGGTGACACAGGGTGACACAGGGTGACACAAGGACAGCCACCACCGTCACCTCACTGCCGTTCACCTGGACAGGGTGACACAGGGTGACACAGGGTGACACAGGGTGACACAAGGACAGCCACCACCGTCACCTCACTGCCGTTCACCTGGACAGGGTGACACAGGGTGACACAGGGTGACACAGGGTGACACAAGGACAGCCACCACCGTCACCTCACTGCCGTTCACCTGGACAGGGTGACACAGGGTGACACAGGGTGACACAAGGACAGCCACCACCGTCACCTCACTGCCGTTCACCTGGACAGGGGGGACAGGGGGTGACACAGGGTGACACAGGGACAGCCACCACCGTCACCTCACTGCCGTTCACCTGGACAGGGTGACACAGGGTGACACAGGGTGACACAGGGTGACACAGGGTGACACAGCCACCACCGTCACCTCACTGCCGTTCACCTGGACAGGGTGACAGCGGGTGACACAGGGTGACAGGGTGACACAGGGACAGCCACCACCGTCACCTCACTGCCGTTCACCTGGACAGGGGAAGATGTCAGCCCCTTTGTGCCCCCTGCCCCTGCCCCCCCAGCCCCCCACACCCCCTGTGGCCCCCCCAAACCCCCCCAGCCCCCCCAGCCCCCCTCACCCGCAGGAGGTAGTTGAGCCGCGCCAGCGCCTCCAGGAAGATGTCAGCCCCCTTGTTGGAGAACTCGTAGCGCCCGGCGATGAAGAAGAACAGGGTCTTGTCCAGGTCGAAGTCCAGGTGCCTTGGGGGGGGATGAGGGGGTGAGACCCCCCCCCCCCAAAACACCCCCCTCACAGGGACCAACCCCCCATCCTAGGGCCCTGAAGCTGCACACAAGCCCCCACCCCAGGACCCCAAACCTCTCCCCCTGGACCTCACAACAGCACTCAGGGAATCCAACCCCCCTCCCACCCCTGTACCCCCAAACCCCCTCCTGGGACCCCAAAACACCCCTCAGGGACCCCAATGCTGACCCCCCCACTCTCCCCCCAGCCCCCCTCACCCGTAGAAGTGCCCCCTGACGAACTCCTGCCCCCATCTCCCCAGCCCCCTGTATCCCCTGTACCCCCCCCCAGCCCCCTGTATCCCCCTCCCAGCCCCCTTAGCCCCCTCCCAGGCCCCCCCAGCCCCCGTACCCCCTCCCAGCCCCCCCCCGTGCCCCCCCAGCCCCCCTCACCCGTAGAAGTGCCCCCTGACGAACTCCTGCACCCTGGCCTTGCTCTGGGCGTGCAGGTTCTGGAACTCGTGCATGGCCGAGAACTTGCGCACGTTCAGCCCGTTGGGGGTCACCAGGTCTGGGGGGCACGGGGGGGTGAGGGGTGAGGGCGGGACCCCAAAGCTCTGCCAGGGGGATGTAGGGCACCCCCCATCGCCCCGCCCCCCGTGACATCACCCAAATCCCATGATGTGGCCCCCCCCATGCTCTGTGATGTCACCCCACCCATTACATCATCCCCCACGTGATGATGTCACACGCCCTGTCACAGTCCCCCCCACCCCTGACATCACCCCATTCTGTGATGCCACACCCTATGATGTCACCCCACCCCATGATGTCACACCCCTGCCCTGTGACATCACCCGCCATGACATCATCCTGCCCTGTGATGTCACGCCCCCGCCCCATTACACCACACACATCCCATGATGTCACCCTGCCCCATGATGTCATGCCCCCGTTCCGTGACGTCACACCCCCATGACATCATCCCGTCCCGTGACGTCACACCCCGTAACGTTGCCCCATGACATCACACCCCATAATGTCACCCCGCCCCATGATGTCACACCCCTGTCCCATTACATCACACGCCCCCATGATGTCACTCTCCCGCCCCGTGACGTCACACCCTCTGCCCCATGATGTCACACGCACGCCCCGTTACATCACACGCCCCCATGATGTCACGCTCCCACCACATGACATCACCCCCCTGCCCCGTGACGTCACCCCCCCCCCGCACCGGGCTTGCGCTTGAGCAGGTGCTCGGCCTCGGCGGCGGTGACGTGGGACACGGTGGTCAGCACGTGCGCGCAGTGCGCGGCCGCGCGCTCCAGGCAGTACCGGTGGTAGATCTGACGCTCCCCCGCCTCCTTGTCCACGTCGAACTGGGGGGACCCCCCCGTGTCCCCATTAACCCCCGTTACCCCCCATTATCCCCCTCTTCCCCCCGTCCCCTTGCTATCCCATTACCCCTCCTTCCCTCACCATCACCCCCGTTACCCAACCCCCAATCTCCCCATTACCCCCCTGTAACCCTCCCCAGCGCCCCCCCAGCCCCCTCCCAACCTGTAGGTTGTTGAAGTCCCTGTTACCCCCCTGTAACCCCACCAGTCCCCCCGTTACCCCCCTGTAGGCCCCCCAATCCCCCCATTACCCCCCTGTAACCCCCCCCAATCCCCCCGTTACCCCCCCGTAGCCCCCCCAATCCCCCCGTTACCCCCCCGTAGCCCCCCCAATCCCCCCGTTACCCCCCTGTAGCCCCCCCAATCCCCCCATTACCCCCCTGTAACCCCCCCCAATCCCCCCATTACCCCCCCGTAGCCCCCCCAATCCCCCCGTTACCCCCCTGTAGCCCCCCCAACCCCCCCATTACCCCCCTGTAACCCCCCCAATCCCATTACCCCCCTGTAACCGTCCCCAATCCCCCCGTTACCCCCCGTAGTCCCCCCAATCCCCCCGTTACCCCCCTGTAACCCCCCAATCCCCCCCCAGCCCCCCCCAGCCCCTCACCGCCCGCAGGTTGTTGTAGAAGTCCACGCTCCCCGCGCACAGGTAGCGGCCCAGCAGCGTGGCGTGGGTGGTGAAGATGGTGGCCACGGGCAGGCGCCGGGCCCGGCTCAGCACCAGCCCCAGCCCCGCCAGCCACTCGTGGAAGTGCCCCACGATGAAGGGGCGGTCCTCGCTCTGCGCCGCAAACTGACCCCCCCGTGACGTCAGAGTGACGTCAGCACCGCCCTCCGCGGGGAGGGGGCGACGGGGAAAGGGGGAGGACTCCAAACCCCCCTCAGGGACCCCAATCCATGCCCAATCCCATCTCAGGGACCCCAAAACCCCCCACCAGGACCTGCAAAACCCCCTCAGGGGCCCCAAAATCCCCCTCAGGGACCCCAATCCATGCCCAATTCCATCTCAGGGACCCCAAAACCCCCCACAAGGACCCCCAAAACCCCCTCAGGGACCCTAAAACCCACCCAATCCCATCTCAAGGACCCCAACCCCCCCTCAGGTACCCCAAAATCCCCTCAGGTACCCCCAAAACCCCCTCAGGGATGCCAAAACCCTCCACAGGGATCCCAATCCACGCCAAATCCCATCTCAGGGACCCCAACCCCCCCCCCCAGGTACCCCAAAATCCCCTCAGGGACCCCAGAACCTACTCAGGGACTCCAAGACTCCTACCCAAAACCCCCAAAACCTCCCTCAGGGCACCCAAACCCCCTTCAGGGCACCCGTACATCCCCCCAACCCCTCCCCACCCCCTCTCAGGGACCCCAAACGCCCTCAGGGACCCCAGAACCCCCCAAGCCCCCCTGCACCCACCTCTCCGAGGAACCAGGCGACGAGGAAGCCGAAGAGCACGGCGTCGTTGGCCTCGCGGTCGTACCAGGGCACGCCGATGGCGCAGCTCTCCCACAGCTCCCCCTTCCAGCGCTCCAGGCTCCAGGCCGTGGCCCCCACGTCCAGCAGCACCACGGCCGGGCTGCCCTCGATCAGCCAGCGCCCAAAGTGCACCTGCACCCCAAAACCCCAGTCCTCAGGGACCCCCCAAGCCTCAGGGGCCCCCACCCCATGGCTGCCCTCGATCAGCCAGCGCCCAAAGTGCACCTGCACCCCAAAACCCCAGTCCTCAGGGACCCCCCAAGCCTCAGGGACCCCCCTCAGGGACCCCCCAATCCTCAGGGACCCCCCCATGGCTGCCCTCGATCAGCCAGCGCCCAAAGCGCACCTGCACCCCAAAACCCCAGTCCTCAGGGACCCCCCAATCCTCAGAGACCCCCTCAGGGACCCCCCAATCCTCAGGGACCCCACCCTGGGCTGCCCTCGATCAGCCAGAGCCCAAAGTGCACCTGAACCCCAAAACCAGATCCTCAGGGACCCCCTGAACCCCCCTCGATCAGCCAGCGCCCAAAATGCACCTGCACCCCAAATCCCAGTCCTCAGGGACCCCCAAAGCCCAATGCTCAGGGACCTCCCAGAATGAGACCCCCAAAATCCTGCCCCAGAGACTGCCAGTGCCCCAGAAATAAGGGGAACCCCCCCTCCCAACACACACACACACACACACACAAATCCTGGGGCTGCTCTGTCACCCCCCACCCCAAAAACAGGGTGTCCCATGTGCCTCAGGGCTTGGGGTGGTGCTGGGGTGGGGTGGGGGACTCTCAGGGAGGAGATCAGAAGGCCAAAAATGGGGTTAAATGGCCCAAAAAGGGATTAAATGGCCCCAAAAATGGGTGAAATAGCCCCAAAGTAAGTTAAATGACCCCAAAAATGGGTGAAATAGCCCCAAAATAGGTTAAATGACCCCAAAAATGGATTGAACTGATGAAAGATGGGTGAAATGGACAAAATAAGTTAAATAGCCCAAAAATGGGTTAAGTGGCCCAAAAATGGGGGAAATGGCCCCAAAACTGGGTTAAATACCCCAAAAGTGCAATAAATAGAACTAAAAATGGGGAAAATACCCCAAAAATAGGTTAGGTGTCCCTGAAATGGGTGAAACTGCCCAAAAAATGGGTTAAGTGACCCCAAAACTGAATGAAATGGCCCCAAACTGGGTTAAACTGCCCCAAAACTGGATAAAATGGCCCCAAAATGGGTTGAATTACTCAAAACTGGGTTAAATACACCCCAAACTGGGTAAACCGGCCCCAAACTGGGCTCAGGGCTCCAAAAATTGGCCAAATTGCCCCAAAATAGGATGACAGGGCCCAAAGCGGCCCCTCCCTTGCTGGGGGGAGGGGACCCTGTGACCTTTGCTGACCTTTTGGCTGGGGGGGAGGGTAACATGAGCTGGCGGGGGAGGGGTGGGGAGGGCTAAAAATAACCCCCACGTGGCTGGGTGGGGGAGGGGACCAGCACCCTGGAGGCGCGGCCGGACGGGACGCCAGGGCACCCCCACCCCCGCCCTATGGGTGCCCCCCACACCCCATGGGGGGTTTGTCTCCCCACGGGTGCCCCCCATGGGTCCTCTGGGTGCTCCTCACACACTGTAGGTGCTCCCCTGACCCCCCACGGGCACTCCCCAACCCATGGGTGACCCCCCCAACCCATGAGTGACCCCCCACACCCTATGGGTGCCCCCCAACCCACGGGCACCCCCCAACCCACGGGTGCCCCACCCACCCTTTGGGTCCCCCCAAACTCTATGGGCACCCCACTCACCCTATGGGTGCCCCCCAACTCATGGGTGCCCCCCACACCCTATGGGTCCCCCTCCCTCCCTTTGGAAGCCCCCTAACCCACGGGCACCCCACTGACCCTATGGGTACCCCCCACACCCCATGGGTCCCCCACTCACTCGATGGATGCCCCCCAACCCATGGGCACCCCACTGACTCTGTGGGTCTCCCCTGACCCCCAGATGCCCCCCCACCGCCCCCCAGCACTCACCTTACAGCCCTGGGCGTTCATGGCGGCCAGGGTGCGGCGCAGGGCGGGCTGGGGTGGCTCCAGCAGCTCCACCTGGGTGCGGACGCTGCTCTCCACGTAGGGCCCCACCAGCACGTAGCTCTCGCCCCACTCGTCGGCCGTCACCCGCGCCTTCGTCTGCAGCACCGTGTAGATCCCGCCCACTGACGGCCACCCCAGCGGGCGCCGGGACGGGCCTCAGCGCCACGGGCACCCCACGGGCCGCGGGACGGGCCTCGCGCTGACCTGGCCTGTCCCGCGGCTCCTGCTAATGGCCAGCTAGGCCTCGCTCTAACCCACGGCCTGCTAGGCCTCGCGCCATCCCATGATGCCCTGGGGCTCCTGTTAATGGCTTGTTAGGCCTAATGCTACCTCAGCCTGCCCCTGGGCTCCAGTTAGCAGCCTGCTAGGCCTCAATCTACCCCGTGATGCACCGAGGGTCCCGCTAACAGGAGTAGTGAGGCCTAACAGGCTGTTAATGGGAGCCCTGGCGCATCAGGCGATGGCGTGAGGCCTAACAGGCCGTTAGCCCAAGGCCTAGCAGGCCATAAACCCATCATGGGGCAGGACCAGGCCCAAGGGGCTGTTACCAGGAGCCCTGGCACATCAGGGGATGGCGTGAGGCCTAACAGGCCATTAACAGCCTGCTGGGCCTGGCGCTACCCCATGATGTATTTATGGCCTGCTGGGCCTCACGCTAACGGCCTGTTGGGCCTCCCACCACCCCCTGATGCTCTGGGGCTCCTGGTAACAGCCCGTTGGGCCTCGTGCTTATCCTATGATGTATTTACGGCCTGCTGGGCCTCATGCTAACAGCCTGTTGGGCCTCACGCTACCCCCTGATGCGCTGGGGCTCCCGTTAACGGCTCATTAGGCCTCGCGCTACCCTGGGGCTCCCGTTAACCCATGGCTGGTTGGGCCTCCCACCATCCCGCGGTGCCCTGGGGCTCCCGTTAACGCCCCGCTGGGCCTCGCGGTACCCCATGATGCGTTAATGGCAGCCCAGGCCTCCCACCATCCCATAATGCCCCGGGGGCTCCCGTTAACGGGCCCCTTACGCCTCCCACCATCCCGGCCAGCACCGGGCGTGGCTCCCACCCCTCCCCCCTCCCATCCCATAGCTCTTTGCGCCCCTCCCCCCCCCCTTCTCCCTCCCCCTCCTCCCCCGGGACCCCCCAGTATCGCTCACCCTTATTGGCCACCTCCCAGGCCACCTCGAAGAGGACGACATTGTCGGGGGCGCCGGGGCCGCCCCAATCCTCCAGCCCCGGCAGGGAGCTCACTGAGACGCTGCGCGCCAGCGGCATGGCGCCTGGAGGGAAGGGGGACCCCGAAATATGGAGGGGACCCCAAAATAGAGGGGGACTCCACACCTGGGGCCTCCCCTCCGCCCCCAGAATCACCCCGCCGGACCCCCAGGGTCACCCCCTCCACCCAGGGGAGCCCCCAGACCCACGTGGGACCCCCCAGCTCCCTCCAGACTCCCAGCACCCCACGGGACTCCCCAGGAGCACCCCAGGAGACATCCCTCCACCCATGGGTTGCCCCCCCCAGCTCTCCATAACCCCCAGAGAAGCCCACCCCACACATGGGCACCTCCTCAGATCCCCATCATCCCCCCCCAACCCCCTAGATCACCCCAGAGGACCCACCCCCACCCATGGGTCCCCCCCAACCCCCTCCCCGGGACCCCATTGGCTCCCCCCAGTGACCCTTAGACCACCACATGCGACCCCCCCAGATCCCCCAGAGAACCGCCCCCCACCATGGGTGCTCCCCCAGCCCCCCATCACCCCCCCAGCCCCCCAAAGAAGACCCCCCCACCCACAGCTGTCCCCTCATCCCCCCATCGGCCCTCCCTGCCCCCCATCCCCCTCATCTCCCCCCCGATCACCCTATGGGACCCCTCCCCCACCCATGGGACCCCTCCCGGGTCCCCCCATCCCCCCAGATCACCCCACAGGGGTCCCCCCCCACCCATGGGTGCCCCCCCCCTCAGCCCATCAGGCCCCAAGCGAGGGGGTCCCGGGCTCGGGGGGGGTCCCGGGGGGTCCCGGGGGGTCCCGGGGGGCCCGTCCCGCCCCTCCCCCCTCACCTCCCCGCGCTCCCGCAGCAGATCGCGGACTGACCCCCCGCCCCCCCGCGCAGGCCCCGCCCCCTCCCGGGCCTGGCTCCGCCCCCCGGTGCTGATTGGACGAAGCGCGGGGGGCGGAAATGGGGGGGGGGGGGCGCGTGCGGGGGGCGGTGGCGCCCTAAAGGGGCGACGGGGGATTTAAAGGGGCAACGGGGGTTGGGGGGGGGGGGCGGTGTGGAGCTGTGGGTCACTGGGGCTATGGGGGGCTATGGGGAGCTGTAGGTCAGTCTGTAGGGCCCAGACCAGGCTGTGGGGCAGAGGCCGGGCTGTGGGGCTGGTTATAGGGCCCAGGCAGGGCTGTGGGTCACTGGCCAGGCTGTGGGGCAGGCTGTGGGGCACAGCAGGGGCTGTAGGCCAGGCTGTGGGTCTCTGGCTGCACTGTGGGTCGGGCTGTGGGGTGCCCTCTCCCGTCTCCCCCCGCCTTTGGCCGTGCTGGAGGACCGCCGACCACCGAGCGCGGCCCCAGAGCGGCCCCGGCCCTCGCGGCCCCGCCTCCTTCCGCTTCCGTTGCTGCCACTTCCGGCGCGCGTCAGGAGAGCGCGAGGGCAGCGCGGGAACGGCCGGCGCCATGGCAACAGCGGTGGGGATGGGGAGAGGGGTCTGGGGGGGTCACTGCGGGTCTGGGGGGGCCGAGGGGGTCCGGGAGGTGGTCGGAGGGTCCGGGGGCGCTGGGGGGGGGGGGTCTGGGAGGCGGTCAGGAGGCACCTGAGGGGCTGGGGGGGGTGTCGGGAAGGGGGTTGGGGGTCCGGGGGGGTCTGGAGGGGTCAGGGGGGTTGGGGGGGCGCTCAGGGGGATCTCGGGGGTCCCGGGGGAGTTTGGGGGGTCTCGGGGTCATTTGGGGCCTGTTGGGGGCGGTTGGGGGCCACTCGGGGGGCTGGGGAGGGGGCGGAGGGGTGCAGGTAAGGGGGTGTTGGGGGTTCCTTGAGGGTTTGGGGGGGTTGGGGGGCTCCGGGCGGTTCAGGGAGGGGTTGGGGGGAGGTGGAGTATCCCTGGGGGAGGGGGGTGCAGCCTGTCCCTGGGCAGCTGGAGGGGGTGATTTGGGGGGGAGATGTCAGTGTAACCCCCCCCCGCCCCCCCCAGCCCCCCAAAGTGCCGGAGATCCGCGACGTGACGCGTATCGAGCGCATCGGTGAGCGGCGGGACCCCCCCAGCCCCCCCCAGCCCCCCAGCCCTCAGCATCGGGGGGGAGGGAGGCTCAGCCCTGTCCGTCCGTGTCCCCCCCAAAAACAGGGGTTCCCCTCTAACCCCCCTTTCCCCCCCCAGGTGCTCACTCCCACATCCGCGGCCTCGGCCTCGACGATGCGCTGGAACCGCGACAGGTCCTGACCCCCCCCCCAGGGACTGAGACCCCCCCCCGGGCCCCAAATACCCCCCAGAGCCCCCCAACCGCCTATAACCCTCCATAACCCACCTAAACCCCCATTGAACCCCTCATAACCTCCTCCTAACTCCCTCTAACCCTCCCCATCCCCCCCAAACCCTCATTGAACCCCCTGTAACCCCCCCAAACCCCCTCTAACCCCCTCCAAACCCCCTCCAAACCCCCTCTAACCCCCTCCAAACCCTCTCTAAGCCCCTCCTAAACCTGCTCTAACCCCCCCAAACCGCCTCTAACCACCTCAAGCCCCCTCTAACTCCCCCTAACCACCTCAACCCCCTCTAACCCCTCCCAAACACCCTCCTAACCCCCCTTTTTCCCCCCCAAGGTGTCCCAGGGCATGGTGGGCCAGCTGGCCGCCCGCCGCGCCGCCGGCGTCATCCTGGAGATGATCCGTGACGGGAAGATCGCGGGTCGCGCCGTGCTCATCGCCGGCCAGCCCGGCACCGGCAAGACCGCCATCGCCATGGGTGAGTGCCCCACAGCCCCGGGGAGCCCCCCCAAATCCCTCCCACAGCCCTCTAAACCCCCCTTCTATCCCCCCCGGCCCAGGCATGGCGCAGGCGCTGGGCCCCGACACCCCCTTCACGGCCATCGCGGGCAGCGAGATCTTCTCGCTGGAGATGAGCCGCACCGAGGCGCTGACACAGGCCTTCCGGCGCTCCATCGGCGTGCGCATCAAGTGAGGGGCTGGGGGGCCCGGGGAGACCCCCACGAGGTGTTGGGAGGGGTTAAAGGGGCTTAAGGAGGGGTTGGTGGGGGTTATGGGGTGTTAAAAGGAGGTTTGAGGGTGGGTTGAGGAGGTTATTGGGGGCTTAGAAGGGGTTTGAGGGGGGGATGGGGAGCTTGGGGACCCCCTGGAGGGGTTGGGGAGACCCCCATGAGGGGTTTGGGGGGGTTATGGGGGGTTGGGGGGTTATGGGGAGGTTTGAGGGGAGTTTGGGGAGGTTATGGGGGGCTTATGGAGGGTTTGAGGGGGGATGGGGAGCTTGGGGACCCCCTGGAGGGTGTGTGGGCAGACCCCCCCGAGGGGTTTGGGGGGGTTAAGAGGGAGTTTGAGGGGAATTTGGGGGGGTTTAGGGGGTTATGGAGAGTTTGGGGGTCTCACCCCCTCCCACCCCCCAGGGAGGAGACGGAGATTGTGGAGGGGGAAGTGGTGGAGATCCAGATCGACCGACCGGCCACCGGCACCGTGAGACCCTGGGACCCCCACACTGACCCCTGGCACCCCCAAACTGACCCCCAACTGACCCCAAACTGCCCTCTCAGACCCCCAACTGCCCCCTGAGACCCCTAAGCAGACCCCACTCGACCCCCAAAACTACCCATGCACCCCCAGAATCCCCCCAGACCCCCTAAATCCTCCCCTCAGAGCTCACCCAGAGCCCCCTCAAACCCCTCAGGAACCCCGGATCCCCCAAACCCCCTCAAGTCCACCCCCCAGACCCCTCATTACCCCCCCAGGGCACCCCAAACCCCCCCAGAACCCCCAATTCCCCCCCAGGGCACCCGTGTGGGGAAGCTGACGCTGAAGACGACGGAGATGGAGACGATCTACGACCTGGGCACCAAGATGATCGAGGCCCTGACCAGGGAGAAGGTCCAGGCAGGGTGAGGGGGGCCCCAAAAAGAGGGGAGGGGGCACCCCAAAATGGGGGGGGGGGTAGCCCAAAATTTGGGGGGGGGGCAGCATGGACTTAGAGGGGGGAAATGGGGGTGGGACCCTGAAGAGGAGCCCTGAAAGGGTGTTTGGGGAGATCGGGGGGGTCAGAGAAGGGGCTCACTCCAAAATCTGGGGGTGCCCCCCGAAATAAAGCTCAGTCCCCCCTTTTCCCCCCCAAGTGACGTCATCACCATCGACAAGGCGACGGGGAAGATCTCCAAGCTGGGCCGGTCCTTCACGCGGGCGCGCGACTACGATGCCATGGGGGCGCAGGTTGGGGGGAAGGGGAGGTTATGGGGGGTGCTGACACCCCCATAACTGTTTTTTGGTGGGTTGGAAGGGTCAGGGGTGGGTTGGGGGGGGTCCCAGCCCCTCCTGCCTGCATTCTTGGGGGGGTCCTGGCACCCCAGACTAGTTTGGGGGGTTTGGGAGGGGTTCTGGGGGTCTGACTGATTTTGGGGACTTTGGGGGGTCCCACCCCCCCATAACTGGATTTGGGGCGTCCTGGCACCCTCTGACTGGTTTTGAGGGGGGGCTTAGGGGGTCCCAGCCCCCCTGTGACTGATGTGGGGCTCTGGGGGGGTCCTGCAGACGAAGTTCGTGCAGTGCCCGGACGGGGAGCTGCAGAAGCGCCGCGAGGTCGTTCACACGGTGTCGCTGCACGAGATCGACGTCATCAACAGCCGCACCCAGGGCTTCCTGGCGCTCTTCTCGGGTGAGCCCACGGCTGCCCCACGGCTGACCCATGGCTGCCCCATAACTGCCCCATAACTGCCCCATAGCCGTCCCATAATGGCCCCATAGCCATCACATAACTGCCCCATAACGGCCCCATAGCCGCCCCATAACGGCCCCATAGCCATCACATAACTGCCCCATAACTGCCCCATAGCCGTCCCATAACGGCCCCATGGCTGCCCCATAACTGCCCCTCAGCCACCCCACAGCCAGCCCATGGTGGCTTCTCCCACCTATACCTCCTCATCAGCCCCATGACCCCCACAGCCCCCACACCCACCCAATCAGCCCCCTCCCCAGCCCCATACCCCCCTCCCCAGCCTCTCCCCAGCCCCATAACCCCCCCATAGCCCTTCTCCCCACCCCCACAGCCCTCCCACACCCACCCAATCAGCCCCATAGCCCCCTCCCCAGCCCCATAGCCCCCCCAATCACCCCCCTTTGCCCCCCCCAGGCGACACGGGCGAGATCAAGGCCGAGGTGCGGGAGCAGATCAACGCCAAGGTGGCCGAGTGGCGGGAGGAGGGCAAAGCCGACGTCATCCCGGGGGTGAGGGGCCTGGGGGGGCAGAGGGGGGCAGGGAGAGGTTGGGGGGCTCCCTGTGACCCCCCCACACCCCCCCCAGGTCCTGTTCATCGATGAGGTTCACATGCTGGACATCGAGTGCTTCTCCTTCCTGAACCGGGCACTGGAGAGCGACATGGCGCCCGTGCTCATCATGGCCACCAACCGCGGCATCACGCGGTACGGGGGCTCTGGGGGGGCGTACAGGGGGGGTGGGGGTACCCTGACACCCCCCCTGACCTCCCCCTTGGCTTTGTTTCCGGAAGGATCCGTGGCACCAACTACCAGAGCCCCCACGGGCTGCCCATCGACCTGCTGGACCGGCTGCTCATCATCTCCACCGCGCCCTACAGCGACAAGGAGACACGGCAGATCCTCAAGATACGGTGGGGACCCCAAAACCTGCACCCCAACCCCCCCATAACCCCTCCTGGCACCCCAAAACCTGCACCCCAACCCCCCGAACCCCTCCTGGCACCCCAACCCCCCATAACCCCTCCTGGCACCCCAAAACCTGCACCCCAAACCCCCCATAACCCCTTCCCCAAACTCCCCCCAGCACCCCAAAACCCCCTGAAATGCCCCAGCACCCCAGAACCCCCCTGGGTACCCAATGACCCCCCATCGTGCTCCCCAAACACTCCCTAACCCCCAGATTTCCCCCAGTGACCCCCCCATATGCCCCCTAAACATCCCAATGACCCCCTCAGACACCCCCAGTACCCCTCCCAACCCCCCGTGCCCCCAGGTGCGAGGAGGAGGATGTGGTGATGACAGAGGACGCGATACCCCCTAACCACCCACCAGTGACCCCCCCAACCCCTCCCAGTGACCCCCCGACCCCCGCTGACCCCCCTGCCCCCCCCAGGTGCGAGGAGGAGGACGTGGAGATGACGGAGGATGCGTACTCGGTGCTGACGCGCATCGGGCTGGAGACGTCGCTGCGTTACGCCATCCAGCTCATCACCGCCGCCAGCCTGGTGGCCCGCAAGCGCAAGGTGGGGGGGCTGGGGGGCACGGGGGGCTGGGAGGGGCTGAGAGGGGCTGTGGGGGCATGGCGGGGGGATGGGGGGAGGCTGGGGGGCACGGGGGTGCGGAGAAGGCATTAGGGGGTGTGAGAGGGGGCTGGGGAGGAGTGGGGAGCACAGGCGGGGGCTGGGGGGACACTGAGGGACGGGGAGTGTGTGGGGGCACTGGGTGGGGGGCGCTGGGGGGGATAGGTGGGGGGTGGGGGGCTGGGGGAAACATGGGGGGATCTGTGGGGTGGGAGGTGACTTGGGAGTGATTTGGGGGGCAGGGAGTATTGGGGGGATGGGTGGGGCGGGGGGGGGGCAGTGGGGGAGGGGCAGGGTGAGGCTTAAACTGGATGGAGAAGTGCAGTGGGGGAGGGGCCGGAGGGGTTCTGAGGGGGGATGGGAGGGGGATGGGGGGGTCTGGGGGGGGATGGGTGGGTCAGTGGGGGAGGGGCGGCGCTGACCCCGCCGGTGCAGGGGGGAGGTGCAGGTGGAGGACATCAAGCGCGTCTACTCCCTGTTCCTGGACGAGTCGCGCTCCACCCAGTACATGAGGGAGTATCAGGAGGCCTTCCTCTTCAACGAGCTCAGTGAGGGGGGGACGGGGGGGCAGGGGGTGGGGGAGCATGGGGGGGGGAGGGGGCATGGGGGGGAGGGGGGAATGGGGATGAGGGGGGATATGGGGATGAGGGGGGATATGGGGGTCTCACATCAAGAGGCCTTCCTCTTCAACGAGCTCAGTGAGGGGGGGGATGGGGGGTGGGGGGGGGCATGGGGGGGAGGGGGAAATGGGGGTCTCACACCAGGAGGCCTTCCTGTTCAATGAGCTCAGTGAGGGGCGGGGGGGGCAGGAGGGGGGGGGGGGCAGGGGGAGGGGAGGGGGGAATGGGGATGAGGGGGGATATGGGGGTCTCACATCAGGCCTTTCTGTTCAACGAGCTCGGGGGGAGGGATGGGGGAGGGGCAGGGGAAGGGGGATTGGGGGAGCTGGGGGGTGGGGGGGGGAGATATGGGGGTCCCGGGGGGGAAGGATACACAAGGGGGGCAGCGGGGGGGGGGGATGGAGATGAGGGGGGTGGAGTCCCTGGGGGGAGGGGATGGAGGGATAGTGGGGGGAGGGGAAAGGCCATGGGGTGGTTGGGGGGTCCCTATGTGGGGGTTGGGGGTCTGTGGGGGGTTCCCTGACCAACCCCTCCCCCATCTCCCACAGAGGGCGAAACCATGGAGACGCCATGACACCGCCCCTCCCCCCACGCCCCTCCCCCCACACCCCCCGCCCCTCCCCCACCCCGGATAAAACACCCAGAACCCAAACTTTGTGGAGTCTTTGGGGTGGGGGAGGGGAAAGAAACACACATGGGGGGGGTGGGGGAGGGGCATCACTTTATTGAAGTGGGGGAGGGGAAGGGGGTGGGGGAGGGGCTCAGCCCCCGTTGAACTGGCGGAAGAGCCGCTCCCGCGCCGGGTCCGGGAAGCGCGGGACGAAGGGGACGCGCAGCACGAGGGAGAAACCCTCGGTGGGGGAGGGGGCGACCAGCTTGGCCCTGGGGGGAGGGGAGGGAGAGAGGGGGGAGAGAGGGGGAGGGGAGGGAGACAGGGGAGGGGAGAGAGAGGGGGAGGGGCGTGAGCAGCACCACAACCCCCCCCCCAAAAAAAACAACCAAGGGTGGGGGAGGGGTAGAACGGGGGGAGGGGCCGCAAACGCCCCCTCCCCCACCCAGCACGCCTACCCCCCGCCCCTCCCCCACACCCACCGGAAGCTGTTGAGGACGACGTCGGTCACGGGGACGTGGCCGCTCTCTGTCATGTCCCTGAACTGGGGGGGGGGAAGTGGGGTGTGACCCCTCCCCCACCATGTATGTCCTCCCCCCAAATGCCTCCCCAGGGCCCCTCCCCCACCCCGATTTTCTCTCCCCCCATCCCCCCATCTCAGACCACCCCCCCCCCCAACCCCCATGTCACTCCCCCCAAAATGAACCTCCCTGAACCAAAGGGGCTCAGGGTGGGGCATCCCCCCAACCCCTCCCCCACCCCCAAATTCCCCATCAAAAACCCCTCCCCCACCCCTCAAAACCCCTCCCCCACCCCAGATACCAAATGGCCTCTCCCATCCCCCCAAAATCACCCTCCCCATCCCCCCCCAAAAACCCCCTAAAATCTCCCCCAAATCCCCTCCCCCCGCATCCCCACCCCTTCAATCCCCTCCCCCAGCCCCCCAAATCCCCTCCCCCACCCCCCAACCCCCCCCTTTCCCCTCCCCCCACCCTCCCCTCCCCCCTCACCCGGCAGTTGTGCCGCGCCTGCTCGATGCTGGCGGTGAAGTGGAGGCAGCGGCAGGGGACGCCGGCGGCGCGGGCACAGGCCACGTACCTGGGGGGTCAGGGGAGGTCAGGGGGGTCGCAGGGACCCCTCCCCCTCCCCTCTTTCCCCTCCCCCCCTTCCCCTCCCCCACCTCTGTCTCGACTCGGGGTCGGGGTTGGTGTTGTCGACGGCGACGGGGCGGCCGCGGCGCAGGGCGGCCTCACAGGCAGAGACACAGCGCTGCCACGAGCCCAGCGTGTCCTGGGGGTCACGGGGGGGTCAAGGGGTCACTGAGGGGTCACAGAGGGGTCTGGGGGTCACCGAATCCCCTCCCCCCACGCCCAACTCACCCGGTTGACGTAGACGTAACCGGCGGGGACGAAGTGGCTCTTCAGGAAGGTGGATTTACCGGCTGGGGAGGGGTCAGAGGTCAGGGGTCATGGGGTCGGCACTGAGGTCGGGGTTAAGGGTCAGGGGTCAAGGTTGGGATCAGAGCTCAAGACTGGGGTGAAAGATGGGGGTGGGGGCGGGGTTAAAGGTCAGAGGTCAGAGTTGGTGGCAAAGACAAAGGGGTTGGGTCAGGGTCATGCCTGGGTCAGACACGGGTCAAGGGTCAAAGGTCAAGGTCAAAGGTCACCTCCAGGGAAGCCGACGGCCACGACGACCTCGGGGGAGTCAGAGGTCAGGGGGCGTCCGGGGGGTCCCACAGCGGCGCCGCGGGGTCCAGCTGGCGCTGCGGGTCAGAGGTCAAAGGTCATAGGTCAGCAGAGGGGGAAAGGGTGGGGGAGGGGTATCACACTCACGGGGTCAAAGGTCGGGAGGTCAAAGGGCGCCGGGGCCCAGCCCAGGAAGAATTCCTCCGGCGTCTGGAACCGCAGCCCCGCGTTCAGTGCGAACTGGGACAGGGGGGGTCACAAACTGGGGGGACTGGGAGGGACTGGGGGGGACTGGGGGGAGGATTGGGGTCTGGGGAAGAGATTTGGGAGGGTCGGGGGGAGGGGCTCCAAGAAGTCTCCTGGGGTGGGGAAGGGGCTGGGGGGTCCCGGGGTGGGGGAGGGGCCCCGGGGTGGGGGAGGGGCGGCACCAGGCGGTCGCTGCAGGAGAAATCCTTCTTCTTGCGCCCGGGGGCCCAATTCTGGGGGCGTCCGGCAGCGTCTGGGGGGAGGGGCGGGAATGGGGGGGTCACAGACCCCTCCCCACCCCCCCAGATCCCCCCATCCCCTCCCCCACCCCCCCAGCCCCCACTCACCCCCCACGTAGAAGCTCTCGGACACCGACACTTCCACACCCCCGTTCGCCTGCGGGACACCAGTGACCCCAGTTCACACCAGTGGCCCCCCCAGTTCACACCAATGACCCCCCCAATACCCCTCCCCACCCCGAATCCAGTGACCCTACTTCACACCAGTCCCTCCCCAGCCCCTCCCAATCCCTCCTCGTCCCCCCCAGACACCCCAATCCCCTCCCAGTCCCTCCCAGTCCCTCCCAGTGCCCCCGGTCCCACCTCCTGGCACAGGAACTCCCACATTCCCAGCACTGGTTTCCGGTAGATCCCAGACTCTGTCGCCACCAGCACCTGGGGGGCACCCAGTTGGGGGGAGGACATTGGGGGGGTGCAGGGGAGGGTGGGGCTCTGGGGGGGCCCTGGGGGATCCCAGGGGTGTGTAAGGGAGTCTCTGGGGGGTAACCTGGGGTCTTGGGGGGGGATGTTCAAGGGGTCCCAGGGGCTCCCAGGGGTGTCAGGGGGTCCTGAAGGGGGTTGGGAGGGTCCCAGGGAGGTTTGGGGTCCCGGGGGGGGGTCCCAAGGGGGCTGGGGGTGTCCCTGGGGGGAAACAGGGCTCTGGGGGGCTCCTGGGGGGGGTCAAGAGGTCCCGAGGGGTGGGGCCCAGGGTGTCCCGAGGGGGGTCAGGGGTGTTCTGGGGGTCTCAGGGGGTGTTGGGGGGGTCCCGGGGGGGGTCCCACCTGCAGCGGCAGCGCCAGGCGCTGGCCCAGCCCCTCCAGTCGGGCCCGGAGAGATTCGGGGCGCAGCCGCCCCGGCTCAGCCCCAGCTGGTTGGTGAAGACCACGAGCTGGGGGGGGGGTGGAAAAGGGGGGTCAGGAGGGGTTTGGGGGGGCTCAGGAGGGGTCATGGGGGGGCTCTGGGGGGACCGCACCTTGTACCCATCACTCTGCAGCTGCTTCAGCTTCCGGGGGATCTCGGGGTACAAAATCCTGGGGGGGAACCCAAAAATAGCCCTGAACCCCCCCAGGGACCCCCCCAAACCCTCCTAACCCCCAGGACCCCCCCAAACTCTCCTGTCCCCCCACCCAGGACCCCCCAACACCCCCCGGGACCCTTCCCAAAACCCCCATGGCATGCCCCCAAACCCTCCTGTGTCCACCCCCCCAGAACCCCCCCAAGCTCTCATTCCCCCACCCCCAGCCCCCCCCAGGACCCCGTCAAACCCTCCTGCCCCCCCAGGACCCCCCCAAACCCCCCCACCTCCAGTCGTCGGGGCCGGTGGGAAACACCTTCCCCGAGCGGGTGGTGATCAGGGTCCCGTCCAGGTCGAACCCGGCGATCTGGGGGGGCCACGGGGGGGAAGGGGGTTCAGGAGGGGGCCCCCCAATAAGGAGACACCCCCCAACCCAACACCCCCCCCAAACCCCCCGTACCCGAGCGCTGGGGGTGACGCCGGGGGGGTGAAGATGAGGAGGGACCCGTGCTGGCTCCAAGGATCTGGCGGGCTGGGGGGTGCTGAGGTTTTGGGGCCCCCCCCGGCTTCAGGAGGAGACTCGGGTGGGCTGCGGGGGCGTTTTGGGGGGCGGGGGGCCCCTCGAAGTGCAGCTGGTGGGGGTACAGCCCGTTCACCAGGAAGAGGGTCTGGCCAGGCAGGAGGGTCGCTGACCCCCCCGGCCCAGCGCCGCCCCCCACAGAACTGGGGTTCACCCCGAGCTGGGGGGGGGGGCGGGGGTAAGGGGGTGGGAGTTAGAGGGGTGAGGGCACCCCATATAACCCCCCTCTTCCTGAATGGTCCCAGCTCTGGGGCACCAGGAACCCCCCAGACCCCCCAGAGCACCACAACCCCCCCAAACACCTCCTGGACCCCCCCAAAACATCCCCCAGGGGCCCCCTCAACCCCCCCAGGACCCCCAAGAGCCCCCACCCCCAGACACCCTGGGACACCCCCCAAACCCCTTAAACCACTCCAGCCCCCCACAACCCCCCCCCAGCCCCACCAAGAGCCCCCTCAGGCCCCTCCAGGACCCCCCCAAACCCCTCAGGGACCCCCGGAGCCCCCCAATCTCTGCAGGACCCCCCAAACGCCCCCCCCCCCCCCGGACACCCAAGATCCCCCCAACCCCCCTATGATCCCCAACCCCCTGGGACCCCCCTCAACCCCTTCATGACCCTTTAGACCACTTCAAGTCCCCCCAACAGCACCAGGACCTCTCAGACACCCCCCCGGGACCCCCCCAAGAGTCCCCCCACTCCCGGCTGGACCCCTTAAGCCCCCCGAGGACCCCCCAGCCCCCCCGGGTCCCCCCAACCTGGGTGACCAGGGCCGAGCCCTCGGCGTAGTTGGCCACGATCTCCACTGCAATGGGGGGGGTGTGGTGAGATATTGGGGTCCCGGGGCTGGGGGGGGGTCCCGGGGGCCCAGGTGGGAGGGGGAGGGGTCTGGGGTGCCCCGGTCTCAGCCCCGGGGGGAGGTGTTGAGGCCCCAGTGGGGGTTGGAGGGGATCCCGGTGCCCCGGATTTGGCCTGGGGGGGTCCCGGGGGGTCCCCAAGGGGGTTTGGGGGTGCGGGAGGAACCGGAAGTGGTCGGGGGGGGCGAGGGGTCACGGGGGGGTCACGAGGATAATCGGGGGGGGGGTTTGTCTCTGAGGGGCCCCGGTATCACGGACTGGGCCCGGGGGGCCCGGGGGTCCCGGGGGTGCCGGTGCCCCTGTCCCGTCCCCGGGGGGCTCGGGGGTCCCGGTGGCCCCGGCTGGGGCCGGTGTGGGCCCGGACTGGGCCCAGGGGGGCCTGGGGGGGTTCCCGGGGGTCCCGGGGGTCCCGGGCGCACCCTGCCCGCGGGAGCACTTGCGGTCGGTGACGCCGGTGAGCGGCCCCCGGCCCAGCCGCACTCGCGCCCCGTCCGGGAGCGGCACCGCGCCGCCCGCGCCCCGCAGCTCTGCACCGCATGGCGGCCGGAAGCGGCAGGCCGCGCTTCCGGTCACGTGGTTCCTGCTCCCGGCACGTCGCTTCCGGCCTTACGAAGTAGGGGGGAATGGCACACACCCCCCCACCCCGCGGCGCGCTGCTGCGCCCCCTGGCGGGCGGGAGGAGCTGGTCCTCCGGGATGGGGAACTGGGAGGGGATTGGGGGACTGGGAGGGACTGGGACAGACTGGGCAGGACTGGGGGGTACTGGGAGGAACTGGGGGGGGGTGGGGGCACTGTGGAGACCAGGAGGAACTGAGAGGGTCTGGGCAGGACCAGGAGGAACTGGGGTCAATGGGAGGGACTGGGAGGGACTGGGAAGGACTAGGAGGGACTGGGTGGCACTGGGGGCACTCACACAAGCGTCCCAAGTGACCCTGTTCTGCCACTGGCACTTGCCTTTATTTCCTGGGGGGTCGTGCAGCCCCAACCCAACACACCCTGACAAACCCTGACACAGACCAACACAGCCCAACACCCCCCAACACCCCCCAACACCCCCCAACACACCCCCACGTGTGTGACAGGCGGGTGGGGCCCAGCGCGTGTCCTCGTGTGACATCACGAATCCTTGTATGCCATCACGTGACCTCCCGTGACCTCCCGTGACCGCCTCTGACCTCCCGTGTCCTCGTGTGACCCCCCCACGCGTCCTCGTGCGACCTCACATGCCGTCACCCCCCTCCCCCCCCCCATCCCCCTTCCCTCCCCCCTCCCCCTCACACCTCAGTCACCAACCTCCCCCCACCCCTCCCCCTCCCCGCTTCCCCATCCCACCCTTCCCCCTCCCCTCCCCCCGCCTTTGGGGCTCCCGTCGGGCGAGGGGGGCTGGGGGTGGCGGGGGCAGGGGGGGCCGGCTCGTACCTCCCCCCGTCCCCCCCGCAGCTCCCGCCGGTAGAAGTAGCTGAAGTTGGAGACGATGACGGGGACGGGCAGGGAGATGGTGAGGACGCCGGCGATGGCACACAGGGACCCCACCAGCCGCCCCCCGACCGTCACGGGCGCCATGTCGCCGTAGCCCACCGTTGTCATGGTGACCACGGCCCACCAGAAGGCCTGGGGGATGGAGGTGAAGGCCGTGGCCGAGTCTTCGGCCTCGGCGAAGTAGACGGCGCTGGCGAAGAGGACGACGCCGATGAGGAGGAAGAAGATGAGCAGCCCCAGCTCCCTCATGCTGGCCCGGAGCGTCTGGCCCAGGATCTGCAGCCCCGTGGAGTGACGCGACAGCTTGAAGACGCGGAAGACGCGCACCAGGCGGATGACGCGCAGCACGGCCAGCGACATGGCCGGCTGCCCCACCCCCCGCTGCCGCGCCAGCTCCGTCCCCAGCGCCACGAAGTAGGGGGCGATGGCCACCAGGTCGATGAGGTTCATGGCGTTGCGGAAGAAGGCCGCCTTGCTGGGGCTGGCCAGCAGCCGCACCAGCAGCTCCAGCGAGAACCAGCAGATGCAGATGGTTTCCACCACGAAGAAAGGGTCGGTCCAGCCCCCCGCGGCGGGGGGAGGGATGGGGGAGGCGGCGGCGGCGGTGGCGGCGGTGGGGAGGGGGTGGAGGTGGAGTTGGTGGTAGTGGGAGGGGGCTGGGGGGAAGAAGAGGAGAGAGGGGTGAGGGGTGGGAGGGTGGTGGTGGCGGTGGGGAGGGGGTGGAGGTGGAGTTGGGGGTGGTGGGAGGGGGCTGGGGGGAAGAAGAGAGGGGGGTGAAGGGGGGAAGGGGAAAAGGAGGGGGAAAGGGGTGGGGGTGGAGAGGTGGGACCATCACCTGGCGGGGGAGGGTGGGGAAGGGGTGTGGAGACCACCCAGCCCCCCAGATCTACCACCCATCATCAGGTCACCCGGGGCCCAGGGGATGGAGGAGGAGGAAGAGGAGGAGGAGGAGGGGGAGGAATAGCGAGGAAAAGGAAAGGGAAAGGATGAGGATGGGGAGAGTTGAAGGTGATGGTGGGGAGATAGAGAAGAGGAAGGAGAGAAAGAAGCAGGAAGAAGAGGAAGAGGATGAAGATGTTGAGGATGAAGATAAAGGCGGTGAGGATGAGGGAGATAGGAATGGCAAGGATGAGGATGGAGAAGCTGAGGATGAGGATGGTGAGGATCACAGAGATGGGGAAGGTGAGCACAAGGAGGTTGAGAATGAGGAAGGCAAGAACGAGGAGGTTGAGGGTGAGGATGAAGAGAAGGAGGATGAAGAGGGTGAGGGCAGGAACGAGGAAGGACAAAGGAGGCGAAGAGGAGGAGGGTGAGGCTGAGGAGGTTGAAGGTGAGGAAGGTGAGAGAAAGGAGAGCGAGGATGAGGAGGGCAAGGATGAAGGAGGATGAGGAAGGTGAGGCTGAGGAGGATGAGGCTGAGGAGGAAGATGAAGATGAGGAAGATGAGGGCAAGGAGGTTGAGGGTGAGGAAGGTGAGGATGAGGAGAGTGAGGATGAAGAAGGTGAGGATCAGGAAATATGAGGAAGAGGGTGAGAAAGGTGAGGAGGAGGAGGGTGAGGATGAGGAGGGTGAGGATGAGGAGGGTGAGGATGAGGAGTTTGAGGACAATGAAGGTGAGGATGAAACCCCCTCCAACCCCCTCCCTCCCGCCCCCAGACTCACCTGCGCCACCCCCTCCCCTCCTCCCCGGAACTGGGGCAGGGTCTCCAGGCAGAACACCACGATGGAGACGAGGATGATGAGGACGGAGAGCAAGGCCACGGCGCGGGCGGCCGGCGAGCTCTCGGGGTGCTCACACAACAACCAGGCCCGACGCCGGAACCTTCCGCCGGGCAAAGGCTGAGCCGCCTCCACCCCGCAGCCTTCGGCCTCGCGCAGCCGCTCCTCGGCCTCGCGGCCCAGCTGGTAGAAGCGCAGCTCCTCCAGGAAGACGTCGAGTGGGACGTCGGGCGGGCGCCGCAGCCTCCCCCGGACTGGTAGTAGTAGAGGACGGCGCCGAAGGCCCCGCCGTGCCGGTCGAAGAAGAACTCGCGCCGTTGGGGGTCGAAGTAGCGGCGGCGCCGCCTGGGGTCCCCCAGGAGGGTGTCGGGGAAGCGCAGGAGGGTGCGGCCCAGCGTCTCGAACCGCCGCCCCGCCACGTTGATGGCCACCCGCTCGCAGCACCCCAGCGGCTCCACCATGGCCGTCGGGGCGGCGGAGGGGGCGGGGAGGGGGCGGAGGGCAGGGTGGGGGGTGGGGGTGAGGGGGGTTAGGGGGGCTGGGGGGCTGGGGAGGGGAGGGGGCTGAGGGCAGGGTGGAGGGGTGGGGGTGAGGGGGGTTAGGGGGGTTAGGGGGGCTGGGGAGGGGGGATGGGGGTAGGGGTGAGAGGGGGTTAGGGGGGCTGGGGAGGAAGGGGAGGGGGCTGAAGGCAGGGTGGGGGTGGGGGTCAGGGGGGTTGGGGGGAGGAGAGGTTGGGGGGTCAGTGGGGTTGGGGGCTGAGAGGGACGAGGGGGGTTGGGGGGTAGGGGTGAGGGGGGTTTGGGAGGGCTGTGGCGGGGGGAGGGGGCTGAGGGCAGGTTGGGGGTCAGTGGGGGTTGTGGGGGAGATATGGAGGGGGGAGGGGGCTGAGGGCAGGTTGGGGGTCAGGGGGGTTGGGGGGTGAGAGGGGTGAGGGGGGTTGGGGGGGAAAAGTACTTGGGGGTCCCACAGGTATTGGGGACCCCTGAGATCTTGGGGGTGAATAAGGTTGGGGGGTTCTGTGGGTATTGGGGGGTCCTGAGAGCTTGGGGGGGGGGCAGTGGGGGCTGATGAACCTTTGGGGGTCCTATGGGGGGGGCCTTAGATCTTGGGGGGGTCAGTGGGGTTGGGGGGCTGTGGGGTGGGGGGGGCTTGGGGGTCAGTGGGGTTGGGGGGGGTCAAGAGTCCTTGGGGGTCCCACAGTGGGGGACGACGACCCTGAGGTCTTGGGGGTCAGTGGGGGTTGAGGAGCCTCAAAGTCCTTGGGGGTCCCACAGGGTCCCCCCTGTCACCGGGTCACCCCCAGCCCCCCTCTGCTGTCGCCGGGGGACACCCCAAACCTGCCGTCAGTGGGTGTCCCGAACCCTCCAGTACCCCCGCACCAAGGTGTGTCAATCACGGGGTGTCCCTGAGCCCTGTCACCGGGTGTCCCCAACAACCGTCACAGGGTGTCACGCCTGTCACCAGCTGTCCCCCGTCACAGGGTGTCCCCGCCCTTGTCACTGGGTGTCCCCTCTGTCACCGGCTGTCCCCAACCCCCGTCACCAGGTGTCACCCCGCCTTGTCACCGGGGTGTCACCCCCCCTTGTCACTGGCTGTCCCCAAACCCCGTCACTGGGGTGTCCCCCCTGTCACCAGGTGTCCCCAACCCCCGTCACAGGGTGTCCCCACCCTTGTCACCGGGGTGTCCCCCCTGTCACCAGGTGTCCCCAAACCCCCTCACTGGGTGCCCCCCTTATCCCTGGGTGTCCCCCCTTACCCCCGGCTGTCCCCACCCCCGATACCGGGTGCCCCCCCCGTCCCTGTCCCCGTCACCGGGTGTCCCCGACCCCGCCGTCCCGCTGTCACCGGCGCCGGCCCGTAAACACGGTGGCCCCGCGGTGTCGGGTTCCCCCCCGGGCTAAAAATAACGGGGTGGGGGGGGGGGCGGGGGGGGCGGATACCTGGGTGCCTGGGTCCTGCCCGGGGCCCTCGCGACACCCCCACCCCCCGGGGAACCCCCCCACCCCCCCCGGGGGGTGTGACACCCCCGGTGACATCTCGGGGGGTTTGGGGGGTGCCCCCATCGCTCCCCCCCACCCGTTGCTATGGTGTCAACCCGGTTGCTATGGTAACGGGGGGGTGTCACCCAGTGGGGTGGTGGTTGCTATGGGGACGGCAGCCTGGTTGCTATGGTGACAGCGAAGGGGGGGGGGGGGTGTCCCGGTTGCTGGGGGGTGTTGGTGACACCCCCGGTTGTTATGGCAACGGCGTGGGGTTCCCCCGGTTGTTATTGGGGGGGGTGTCCCCAGTTGCTATGGCAACGCAGGCAGTGTGTGTGTGTGTGTGTGTGTGTCCCCAGTTGGTGGGGGAGGGGCCGTTGCGCGGTTGCTATGGTAACGGGACCGGGGTTCCCCTGGTTCCTGGGGGTGGTGGGTCCCCGGTTGCTATGGCAACGGCACAGGCCCCCCCGGTTGCCTTGGCAACGGGGCTCGAGGTTCCCCCGTTGCCTACTGTGGTGTTTGTCCCCGGTTGCCATGGAAACGGCACGGGGTTCCCCCTCCCGCCCGGCCCCTCCCACTCCTCCCTCGGCGCCGGAAGTGACGCGCTGAGGCCGCGCCCCCGCCCCTTCCCCTCCCCCTGCGGCCACTTCCGGCTCCCGTCGTTGCCCTGCGCGCGCGCATGCGCACGAGGCGCGCGGAGCGGCCAGGCCGGGGCGCGCGGCGGGAGCGCGAGCGCCCGGGGGGTGGGTTGGGGGCCCGGGGGGGCGGGGAGGGGGCTCGGGGGGCTCGGGGGGGCTGGGGAGCGAGTTGGGCGGCTGGGGGGGGCGGTGTGGGCCTGGGGGGGGCGGGGGGCGGCTGGAGCGTGTCGGGGGGGGCCGCTGTGGGCCTGGGGGTCGGGGGGGTTATGGGGGTGCGGGGGGGTCCGTGTGGGGTCATGAGGGGCTGGGGGGGTTGGGGGGTTCGGTGTTGGGATATGGGGGGCTGAGGGGGTGGGGGGGCTATGGGGAGCTGGGGGGGCCTTTATGTGGGGTTATGGGTGGCTGGGGGGGTCGGTGTGGGGCTGGAGGGGAGCTGGGGGGCTCAGTGTGGGGTTATGGGGGAGTGGGCGGGCTCGACTTGGGGGCTGGGGGCTCGATGTGGGGCTGGGGGGCTCAGTGTGGGGTATTGGGGGGCAGGCAGGCTCAATGTGGGGTTGGGGGGGCCATTTCCAGCAGCCTGGGGGGAGCTCCTGGGGTGGGGTGCCTGTGGGGGGGGGGAATCTGTGGGGCGCTGACCCCCCCTTCTCCCCGTGTCCCCCCCACCAGAGCTGCCGAGATGACGCAGTTCCTGCCCCCCAACCTGCTGGCGCTCTTTGCCCCCCGTGACCCCATCCCCTACCTGCCCCCCTGGAGAAGCTGCCCCACGAGAAGCACCACAACCAGCCCTACAGCGGCATCGCGCCCTACATCCGCGAGTTCGAGGTGACCCCCCACCCCCCGGGACCCTCCAAACCTCCTGGGACCCCCCCAAACCCCCCCGGGACCCCCCACATCCCCTGGGACCCCCCAGGACCCCCCAAACCTCCCTGCAGTCTCCAGGACCCTCCAAACCCCCCAGCACCCCCGGGGACCCCCCAAACTCCTACTGCACTCCCTAACCCCCCTGCACCCCCCCATCCGTGCTGCACCCCCAAACCTGCACCCCAACCCCCTCTGTACTTCCCAAACCCCTCTCATGGGCCCCCCCAACCCACCCCAGGGCCCCCCCAACCTGCCCCTATGCCCCCCAACCTCCCATGAGCCCCCCCAACCTTCCCCTGTGCCTCCAAACCTGCCCCTGCACCCCCCAAACCCCAACTCCTGCCCCCCTGCCCCCCACCCCCCACCAACCCAACCCCCAAACACCCCCTGACCCCCCCCAAATCTTCCCCCAGGACCCCCGGGATGCCCCCTCCTCAACCCGCGCTGAGACGCGGGAGGAGCGCATGGAGAGGAAGGTATGTCTGAACCCCCCCCCAAAAGGGGGTGTAACCCCCCCAAATAGGGCTCTTTCTCCCCATTGAGCCCCCCCAAATGGGGTTCAACCCCCCCCCCCCCCGGGTGTAGAACCTCCCCAAGACTGGTAACAGATGGGTGGGGGGTTGGGGGAGCTGTAGGGTGTCTAGGGGGTCTGAGGGTGCTGGGGAGGGGGAGGGTCTGGGGGGTTTTGGGTGGGGGGGTCACCCCCAAATCTCCCCAGCTTCTACCCAGTGGGGGAGGGGCTCTGTGTCACTACCAGGGCTCTGGGGGATCCCTCTGGGGTTTGGGGGGTTCCCTTGAATGTTTTAGCACCCCCCCAAGTTTTGGGGGGAGCTGTGGGGGAAGCTTCCATGTGTGTGTGGGGGGCTCCCCTGATGTTCCCCCCTCTTTTTCGTGTACCCCCCCAAACCCAGCGGCGGGAGAAGATCGAGCGGCGGCAGCAGGAGGTGGAGTCTGAGCTCAAGATGTGTAAGTTTGGGGGGGTCCCGCGGGAGTTGGGGGTTCCCATGGGAGTTGGGGGGCGTCCCCTTTGCCCTCTGACCCCCCTGAACCCCCCTTGTCCTTCCTCCCCCCCCCAGGGGACCCCCACAACGACCCCAACGCCCAGGGAGACGCCTTCAAAACGCTCTTCGTGGCCAGAGTGGTGAGTGGGGGGCTGGGGGGGACTGGGGGGTCCCCTGAGCTGGGGGATGGGGGCAGCACCCCAATCCTTGGGGTCCCTTGAACATTTGGGGCTCCCCCTAATCAACTATCCCCCCCCCAAAACCCATGGAGCCCCCCGCAATCTTTGGGGTCCCCCCAAATCCATGGGGCTCCCCCCAGTCCTTGGGGTTCCCTTGAGCCCTTGGGGTCCCCCAATCCATAGGCTCCCCCAAATCCCACGGGGCTCCCCCAGTCCTTGGGGTCCCCCCCAATCCATGGAGCCCCCTCCAATCCTTGGGGTTCCTCTCCAAATCTGTGCCCCCTCCCCAGTCTTTGGGGTCCCCCCCAATCCCTAGAGTGCCCCCCCCTAATCCTGGGGTCCCCCCCCACCCCACGTGACACCCCCCCGCTCTTCTCCCCCTCCCCTTTCCCCCTCCGGGTCAGAACTACGACACGACGGAGTCGAAGCTGCGCCGCGAGTTCGAGGTGTACGGCCCCATCAAGCGGGTGAGTACAGCCCCAGGGGGGCGAGACAACACCCCGCGCCCGGGTGACACCCCCTCCGCCTGTTCCTGACACCCCCCCCCCCGGTGCCCCTTCCCTACCCCCCCAGATCTACATGGTGTACAACAAGCGCTCCGGGAAGCCGCGCGGCTACGCCTTCATCGAGTACGAGCACGAGCGGGACATGCACTGTGAGTACCCCCCACCACAACACCCTTTTGCCCCCACAACCGCATGTACAACCTCTTAACCGCAGCCGGGCGGCCCCGGGGCTCCAGCCCCGCAGGTAGGCACAGCCGCTGGGGAGAGGGGACAGGCGGCTGCGGCTGCCGACGGTGTGGGGAACCGAGGCTACAGGCGGCTGAGGTTACCGGTGGCCAGGGGTACAGGCAACGGAGCGTACAGGTGGCCGGGCCAGCGGCAACCAAAGCTACAGGTAGCCAAGGTTACCAGTGGCCAGGGGTGCAGGTGTCTAAGCTACAGGCGGACAAGGCTGCAGGCGGACGAGTCTACCGGCAGCCAGGCTACCAGTGGCCAAAGCTACAGGTAGCCCAGTTTACCGGTGGCTGGGGTACAGGCATCTTAAGCTACAGGCAGCCAGGCTACTGGCAACCAAGCTACAGGTGGCCCAGGCTACCAGTAACTGCAGCTACAGGCAGTTGAGGTTACTGGTGGCTGAGGGTACAGGCGGCTGAGACTACTGACAACCAAAGCTACAGGTAGCCAAGGTTGCCAGTGGTTGGGGGTACAGGTGTCTAAGCTACAGGCAGCTGAGGCTACCGGTGGCCAAAGCTACAGGTGGCCAAGGCTACAGGCGTCGAAGGCTGAGGCAGGTGGGGGTATGGGTGGCGCTCAGGGCTACAGGCGGCAGAGGCTGTAGGCAACTGAGGCTACAGGTGGCCAAGGTGGAGGCATTTGATTGGCTACAGGGATCGGCTGAGGCTACAGGCAACCAGGCTACAGGCGGTGGCTGAGGCTGCTGGGAGCCAAGGCTGCAGGTGCCAGACAGGCTACAGGCAGCCAAACTACAGGGAGCCGAGGCTACAGGCAGCGGCAGAACCCCCCAGATAGCCATGGCTACAGGCGGCCAACCTACAGGCAAGCGAGGCTGTGCACAGGCCAGGGCCATGAGTGGCCAGGGCTACAGGTGGCCAAGCTACAGGCAGTGGCTGAGGCTCCCGGCAGCCAGGACTGCTGGTAGCCAGGGCTACAGGTGGCCAAAGTACAGACGGAGGATGAGGCTGTGGGTAGCTGGGGCTACAGGTGGCTGAACTACAGGCGGCCAAGGCTGGAGGCAGCTGGGGCTACTGATAGCCAGGGCTACACACAGCCAAGGCTACAGGTGGCTGAGACTGGAGGCAGCCCAGGGCTACTGGTAGCCAGGGCTACAGGCAGTGTCTGGGGCTACAGGCGGCTAAACTACAGCCAGCCAGGGCTTCAGGCCGCCCGGTGCTACCAGTAGCCGGGCTACACCCAGCAGTGCCGAGTCTCCGGGTGACCAAAGCGCAACAGTTGGGGGAGGGGCCGGGGAAGCGCCGCTCTCTCTCGCCCCCACCCCCCGGGAGTGACTCAACACCCCAACAACCCCCCCGCCCCCAAACAACCCCCCAAACAACCCCCCAAGCTCTGGGGTGTAGGGGGTGGGGGTGTGGGGTGGGGATGTCTGTGTCCGCGTGCGTCTCTCAGCTGTGGGGGTGCGCGGGGGCGGGGCGGGGCCGGGGGGGGGTGGGTGTGTGTGGCGGGGCGGGGGGGGTGACAGGGGACGGCTGTTGCCGGTGGGTTGTATTAACACTGTTTTATTGTCACTGCAGCCACCTTTGAGATGGCTTTTGCCACTGCTGGCTTGCAGCTGTAGTGCCCCCGCGCCGGGGGAGGCTTTATAAGGGTTTGTATCCGGTAAGACGCTGCGGCCCCCCCAGCCCCGGGGGGGGGAGGCACCCAGCACACCCCCCCCAACACCCACACCCCCCCCCCCAACCACACAACAACACCCCCTTCCAGAGACAGGCACAAGGGAGGACAGGAACACACACGGAGGAGGAAGGGGGGCGCACAACACCATGCGCCCACGGCGGCGGCTGAACCACCCCCCCAAAATACCCCCCCCCACAAAAGTGTCCCCCCCCCAGCAATAAATATCCCCCCCAATAATCCCCCCAGCAATAAATACTCCTCCCAAAATACCCCTTCAGTGATAACCCCCCCAAAATAACCCCCCCAAAAATCCCCCCCAAAATAACCCCCCCAAATAACCCCTGAAAAATACCCCCCCAAAAATACCCCCCGTGATAAATCCCCCCAATAAATCCCCCTCCCAGTGATTAACCCCCCCAGCGATAAATCCCCCCGCCTTTAATTTTGGGGGGTGGGAGGCACCTCTGAGCCCCCCCACGTCATGCAGGAGGCTCAGCCCCAATAATTTGGCTTGGCCCCCCCCCCCAATATTTTTTAGCCCCCCCCCCCCCCGTTTTAGGGGCTAAATCCATAAATCCCCCCCCCATTTTTTGAAGCCCCCCCCCCAATTTTTTAGCCGCCACCCCAGTTGTTTGAGGATCCCCCACACTTTTTGAGCCCCCCCCCCAAATTTATAAGCTCCCCCTGAATTATTAAGCCCCCCCCAAATTTTTAGCCCCCACCCCGTTTTAGGGGCTCCCCCGATTTCTCAAGCCCCCCTTAATTATTTTAGCCCCCCCAATTGTTTGAGCCCCCCTCTAAATTGCTTTAGGCAACTACAATACTCTTAGCCCCCCCCCCGAATTTTTTAGGGCCCCCCCAATTTTTAGCCCCCCTCATTTTAGACACCCCCCCAACCTTGTTTTACTCCTCCAATTGTTTTGCCCCCCCCTTTTTTTTAGGGTCCCCCCAGTTGTTGAGGCCCCCCCATTTTTTTACACCCCCCCCCCCAATTTATAGCCCCCCCGGATTTAGGTTTCCCCCTCCCAGTTGACACCCCCACCCGCCGGCACAGTCACAGCCTCAGTCTCTGCTGAGGAGGGGACGTGTGACCCCCCCCACCCCCCTGGTTTATTTGGGGGGGCCCCAAGGAGCCCCCCCCTTAAAGTGTGCTCAGGGGGGGCAGTGACAAGGCAGGACCCCCCCCCCCCCCACATCACCCCCCCAGGCTGGCTGAGCAGGAGGAAGGAGGGAGGAGGGAAAGGGGGGCACTGTTGCCCCCCCTCCCCCCAAATTTGGGTCCCGGGGTGGGGGGGGTCCTCTGGCACCTCCCCCCCCAAAAAAACACTGAACCACTTCGGGGACCCCCCCCCATGAGCCGGATGCTTGTGTAGGGTCTAACGGCGAGGGGGGGCAGGCCCCAGGGGAAGGGGGGCGGCTTTTGGGGGTGCTGGGGCGGGGGCTGAGCCCCCCAGGGATGCGACACCCCCCCTCGGTCCCAGCGACCGTGGAGGGGGGGTTTGGGGGTCAAAAAGGGGGTTTGGGGGGGGCGTGGGGGGCACAGAGCCCCTAAACCCCACCCTGGGGGGTGGGGGAGGGGAATGGGAAGGATTTGGGGAGGGGGGGTGTTCCCCAGCGGTGGGGGGTGTGGGGGGGGTGTGTGTGTGAGGGGGGGGGATTTTGGGGGGGGGCGTTAGGACGGGTCTCAGGTAAGGCCCCAGCGCCTCAGGAGCAGCATCCTCCGGAAGGGCCCCCCAGCCCGGGGGGGGGCGACACAAGGACCCCCCCACCGCCCACCCCAGGACTTGGACAGGAGGAATTTGGGGGGGGGGAAAGGGGGAGGGGGTGGAATTTGGGAGGGGGGGGGGATTTGGGGAGCGGGGGGGCTGCGTCCATCCGCTGGTGCTGCGCCTTTTTGGGGGGGGGGGGGGCGCAGGTAAGGCGACAAGCAGGGTGTTCCCCCCCCCAAATTAAGGGGGGGCCAGGTGCGTGCGCAGGGGGTCAGCATGCAGCTCGAGGGGGGCCCCCCCCCAAAACCACTCGGGGGCGGGGGGGGCCGGGGGGGGTCAGCTCAGCCCTTAACCCGCCTTTGCCTTCACAGCCGCGTGTTTGGGGGGGGCACAGAATTGGGGTGCCCCCCCCAGTGCTGGGGCACCCACAGCCCTGGCTGCTCTTTCATTTTGGGGAGGGGGGGCTTGTATATTTTTGGGGGGGGGTTATTTGGGTGGGGGGGTGTGTCTTTTTCAGGGGGGTGTCTTTTTTTGGGTGTGTATTTTTTGGGGGGGGTGTAGATTTTTGGGGGGTGTGTATTTTTTAGGAATGCTCTAGATTTTTTGGGGGGGCATCTTAATTTTGGGGGGGGGGCTGTAATTTTTTTGGAGGGGGTGTCCTAGTTTTTAGGAGGCTCTATTTCCTTGGGCGGGGTTCTATTCTTTTAGGGAGGGTCTCTATTTTTAGGGGGGTGTCTCTATATTTTTTGGGGGAGAATCTATATTTTTGGAGGGTGTCTAATTTTTTTGGGGGGGGCTATATTCTGAGGGGTTTTTTTTGGGGAGAGTATTTTTTAGGGGGGGCCTTTTTTTTGGAGGGGGGTCTCTTGGGGGGGTCTGTTTTAGGGAGAATATATTTTAGGTGGGGGTCTATATTTTGAGGGGGTCTATATTTTGGGGGGGTCCATAATTTTTTTGGGGGGGTCTTTTTTAAGGGGGGGTGCTGCCTTATCTTGGTGATGCTCTGGGTGATGTTTTGGGGGGTGGGGTGTGTATTTTGGGGGGGGGGGCGGGCTGAGCGGGTCCCGCTGCCTCTAACGCTCTTCCCCGTCGTGCCCCCCCCCCTTTTATTCCCCCCCCCAAAACCCCCCCCAGCCGCCTACAAACACGCTGATGGGAAGAAGATCGACGGGCGCCGCGTCCTGGTCGACGTCGAGAGGGGCCGGACGGTGAAGGGATGGAGACCCCGGCGCTTGGGTGAGACCCCCCCCCAATTTAAGGGGGGGCTGATATATTGGGGGGGGGAAATCTCCTTTCTAACCCCCCCTTCATTGGCTCCACATAGGGGGAGGTAAGACCCCCCCCAAATCTAATAGGGGGCTGATATATTGGGGGGGGATCTCACCCATCACTGGCTCCCACAGGGGGAGGTAAGACACCCCCCCCCCAATTTAATAGGGGGGCTGATATACTTGGGGGGGGTGTCTCCTTTCTAACCACCCCCCCAATCGGCTCCCACAGAGGGAGTTAAGCCCCCACCCTTAGTTTAAGGGGGGCCGCTATATTGGAGGGGGGTGTCCCATCTCTAACCCCCCTCTCTGTTGGGTCCCACAGGGGGAGTTAGGACCCCCCCCCCCAAATTTAAGGGGGGCTGATATATTGAAGGGGGGGTCCCTTTCTAACCCCCTCCCCCCTCTTTTGGGTCCCACAGGGGGAGGTTTGGGGGGACACGCCGCGGCGGCGCCGACGTCAACATCCGGCACTCGGGACGGGACGACACCTCGCGCTACGACGAGCGGTGAGGGGCGGGGGGGGGGGCTTATTTTGGGGTGGGGGTGGAGCACCCCCATCCCCCCCCTTTCGAGGGGGGGGATTGGGGGTGCTACACCCCCCCACGGAGTTTTGGGGCGTTACACCCACCCCCCAAGGGGTTTTGAGGGGGGGGGCATTAGGGACCCCCCCACCCACATGGGGGGGTCACTTTGGGAGAGGGGGGTTGAAGCTATTTTGGGGACCCCCCCACCCCAATGTCATTCGCTGTCCTCTGGGTCACTGGGGGGAGGGGTGGGGTGGGGGAAGGCATTTTGGGGATTTCCCCCCCTCCCCCATCACCTTTAGGATGCCCCCCGGGGGGGAAGGGGGTGGGGGGTGATTTGGGGACCCTCCCTGTGTCACCCTTGGCAACCTGGGGGGGTGTCGCACTTTGGGGACCCCTCAGCATCTTTAGGACCTCCCAATTTGGTGGGGGGGAATTTGGGGACCCTGGGGGGGGGCACATCATGGACCCCCCCATATCGCTCCGGGTGGGGGCGCAATTCGGGGGGACCGAGGGGGGCAGGGGGGCAGTTTGGGTCCCCCCCGCCGGGGGGGAGGGGTGTGGGTGATGTCGAGCCCCCCCCTCACCCCCCTTTTCCTTCCCCTCCCCCTCCCCCCGCAGTGACCGAGATCGCGATCGTGACCGAGACCGTCGCGACCGGTCGCGAGATCGCGACAGGCGCCGCTCGCGCTCCCGGGACCGCCGGCGCCGCACGGCGCAGCCGCGAGAAGGACGATCGCGACCGGAAGCGCGCGCCCAGTCGCGACAGGAGCAAAGAGCGCGAGCGCAAACGCCGCAGCCGCTCTCGCGACCGGAAGCGCGAGCGCGACAAGAAGGATGACGTCATGGAAGGGCCCGATCCCATGGACGATCTGGGTGGGGGAGGGGGCGGGGAACCCCTCCCCCCGACCCCTTCGGCCCCAAAGGCGACAGCGACGACAAATGTCGCGACAGGGAGCGCGAGAGGAGGCGGGGCCATCGCGACAGGGACCGGCGGCGCGAGCGGGACCGCGAGCGGGAGCGCGAGCACAAGCGCGAGAGGGGGAGAGGAGGGAGGAGCGACCCCCCCCCACCCCCCAGCTGGGCGAGGGGGGAGGGGCTGGGGGACCCCCCGAGCTCTTCCTGCCCCCCGAGAGCTCCGAGCCCCCCCGTACCTGGGGGGGGGAGAACGGGTACCTGCTGGAGCCCCCCCTGGAGTGAGCGGGGGGGGCCGCCGCCAGCCCCCCCGGGGATTTAGATCCCCCCTGCCCTTCCCCACGCCCCCCCCCCCCAAAATATCCCCCCTCCCCCCCCGGGCATTGGCTCGGCCCAATAAAGGAGAAGGTTTTAATGGCGCAGTGGTGGGGGAGGGGCGGGGGTGGGGGAGGGGAGGGGGGTCGCTGCGGGGGTTTGTGGGGGGCTGGTGTTGGGGGGGTGGGGGCACTTTGGGGACACCCACAGTGACCCCTCCCCCCACAGTGTCACCCTTGAGACCCCCCCCTCGGGGTGCACTTTGGGGACCCCTCCTGGGGGTTGGGGGGGATTTCGGGGGGACCCCCCTTGGGGAGTGGGCGCGGTTTGGGGGGAGGTGTGGGGGGGGGGCTCTATTTGGGTGCACAGGGTGGGGGGGCTGGTTTGGGGGGATGGGCACCCGTTCCCCTCCCCCCTCTCCGGGCGGTATTTGGGGGGGGGGCGGAGGGTCTTTGATGCGACCCCCAAACTGGGGGTGTCTCCCCACCGTGCCCCCCCTGCACCGCGCACGCGCCAGGCTCCGCCCCATCCTCTCCCCCCTCCCCCATTTAACACCCCCTCCCTTCCCCCCCCGCAGCCGCGCGCCAGGGGGCGGGGCGTGTCGGGCGCGCGCGCCAACATGGCGGCGTTGAGCGGGGACCCGCTGGGGCTGGAGAGGGGTGAGGGGCTGGGGTGGGGCTGGGGGGCCTGAGGGGTGGGCTGGGGGTGTAATGGGGGGGAATTGGGGGGCTGGGATGGGGGGGTTGGGGGGGAAGGGAATTTGGGGGGCTGGGGGGATTTGGGGGTGTTATGGGGGGGCGAGGGTTGATTCGGGGGCTGGGAGGAATTGGGGGGGCTGGAAGGGGTGATGGGGGGAATGGGGAAAGGGGGAATTGAGGGGCTGGGGGAAGTGGGGGGCTGGAAAGGGGGGTGCAGTGGGGGGAGGGGGGACTGGGGGCGGGAGTGAGGGGGAAATGGGGGGCTGGGAGAGGGGGTGTAGCAGGGCCGGGGGAGGGGGGCAGCGGGGACATTGGGGGCCAGTGGGGGTGGGGGTGGTCTCAGTCGGGGAGGGGGTGGGGGGTAGTGGCTGGGGGGGCTCATTGCGGGGGCGTCAGTGTGGGAGTGGGGTTCAATGGGGGAGGGTCAGGGTGGGGGTGGGGGCTCAGTGGGGGCAGTGGGGGGGGGCTCGGGGGGGTCTGACCGGTGCCCCCCCCAGACGTGTCGCGGGCCGTGGAGCTGCTGGAGCGGCTGCAGCGCAGCGGGGAGCTGCCCCCCCAGAAGCTGCAGGCGCTGCAGAGGGTCCTGCAGAGCAAGTTCTGCTCCGCCGTGCGCGAGGTGGGGACGACGACGACACCCCCTGCGACCCCCACATCCCCCCGGGACCCCCAGATCCCCTCGGGACCCCTCCTGGGACCCCCAAACCAGCCCGGGACCCCCACAGCCCCCCAGATCCCCCCAGAAACCCTCCCATCCTTCAGAACTTCCCAGGATCCCTCTGGGACACCCACATCCCCCCCCAAGAACCCCCCAGGAATCCTACATCCCAAATCCCCTTGGGACCCCCCCTGGAACCCCCAAATCCCCCCAAGACCCCCCCGGGACCCCCAGGACATCCCCAGCAATCCCCCATCCCTTGGGACACGCCTGGGAACTCCCTGGGACCCCCCCCCAATTCCCCAGCGCCCCCCCAGGAATCTCCCATCACCCAGGACTCCCCCTGGGAGCTCCATTGTCCCCCAAAACGCCCCTGGGACCCCCCCCCCCATCTCTCAGGACCCCAAATAACCCTCCCAGTGACCCCCCCATCCCTCAGGACCCCCCTCCCAAACCCCCTCTGGGCCCTCCCCCCAGATCCCCAACATCACTCCCCCCCAACTTCTGCACCCCTGATAATCCCCTGGGTGCTTGTGGGGGTGACCCCTGGTTTTGGGGGGGGGGTCACTGTGCCCTCCCCCCCAGGTGTACGAGCAGCTCTACGACACCCTGGACATCGCTGGGAGCCCCGAGATCCGGGCACACGCCACTGCCAAGGTACCCCCAGCCCCCCTAGGGACCTCCCAGGATCCCTCCTGGGACCCCCCCGCACCCCAAACTCCCCCGGGACTCCCTACGCTCCAACCCCTTACCCCCCAATAACCCCCCCCGGGACCCCAATACCCCTTTAGCCCCCTCCCCTCCCCCCCCAGCCCAGAGCTGGCCCCGCCTGGCCCTTCCCCCCTCCCTCGCTGTGTCTGTCTGTCCCCCCTCCCTGCAGCCGTCTGTCACCCTCTGAGCCCAGCTGGTCCCTGTCTGTCCCTGGGTCTGTCCCCCCTATTGTCCCCGAGTGACCCCAGGCTGGGATGTCACCCCTCTCCCTGTGCCCACCCCCATCTCCTGTATCCGCTCCCTCCCCCCATCCCCCACTCCTCCCCCCAACTTTCCCACCCCAACCCCCCCATTCCCTAATCCCCCCCAACCCCCCATCCTCTCTGACCCCCCATCTCCTATCCCCCCCACCCCCTCCACTCCCCCCATTTCCCTTGCCCCCCCATGCCTTCCATTCCCCTGACTCCCCCTTGCCCCCCCATGCCCCCCACCCCCCTGCACCCCCCCCTTGCCCCCCCCCAGGCGACGGTGGCGGCGTTCGCGGCCAGCGAGGGCCACGCGCACCCGCGGGTGGTGGAGCTGCCCAAGACGGAGGAGGGGCTGGGCTTCAACATCATGGGGGGCAAGGAGCAGAACTCCCCCATCTACATCTCCCGCGTCATCCCGGGGGGGTGGCCGACCGCCACGGGGGGCTCAAGCGGGGGGACCAGCTGCTCAGCGTCAACGGCGTGGTGAGGGGCTGGGGGGGCTGGGGAGGGGTTAAGTGGGGTTTTGGGGGTGATGGGGGGGTTGGGTGGGGCTGGGGGGTGGTTAAGAGGGGATTTGGGGGTGCTGGGGAGTGGTTAAGGGGGGATTTGGGGGGATGGGGGAGCTATGGGGGGGCTCGGGGGTGGGTGGGGTCAGGGGTCAGTGGGGGGTTGGGGGGCTTGGGAGTGGGTTGGGGTCAGGGGTTGGGGCTCAGTGGGAGGGTTGGGGGGCTCGGGTGTGGGTTGGGGGTCAGAGTTCAGGGGTCGGTGGGGGGCTGGGGGTCCCGGGGGTGGGTTGGGGTCAGGGGTCGGTGGGGGGCTGGGGGTCCCGGGGGCTGGCGCTGAGGGCGCGGTGCCCCCGCAGAGCGTGGAGGGGGAGCAGCACGAGCGGGCGGTGGAGCTGCTGAAGGCGGCGCAGGGCGCGGTGCGGCTGGTGGTGCGCTACACGCCCCGCGTGCTCGACCAGATGGAGGCGCGCTTCGAGAAGCTGCGCAGCGCCCGGCGCCGCCAGCACCACAGCTACTCGTGAGGGACCCCCCCGACCCCCCCGCTGGCACCCCCGGGGCACCCCGACCCCCCCACAGGCACCCTCACCCCCCCACAGGCACCATGACCCCCCCACAGGCACCATGACCCCCCACAGATCCCCTGACCCCCCCACCCCATCACCCCCCACCCCCTGACCCCCCCACAGACACCATGACCCCCTCACAGACCCCCCCAACACTCCCCTGACCCCACCACAGACCCTCCCCGGGACCCCCTCCCCCACCCCCTGTCTCCTCCACAGACCCCCCCCAGGACTCCTCTGACACCCCTGGGACCCCCTGTCTCCCCCACAGACCCCCCGGGACACCCCTGACTCCTCCACAGACACCCTGAGACCCACAGACCCTCCCAACCCCCTTTGGTACCACCCAAACCCACTCTGGGAAAGCTTCCAAACCCCTCTGGGACCCTCCCAAACTACACAGACACCCCTGGGACTCCACAGACACCCCTGGGCCACTCCCAACCCCACAGACCCTGCCTGGGACCCCCCAAACCCCTTGGGGCCTCCCCCTCCCCCGCCCCGAAACCCCCCAAACCCACAGACACCCCACCCCCTTACCCAGGACCCCTGGGAACTCCCCTTGACACCCCCCAGGAACCCCCCCAGAACCCCCGTAGGACAACCCCAAAGACCCCCCCCAAACAACCCCCTGGGATCCCCCACCCCAAACCCCACAGGCCCCCCCCACCTCCAGAACCCCCCAGACATCCTCCCAATCCCCCTCAAGGACCCCCCAAATCCCCTGGGACCCCTCCTACCCCCTCCCCAACATCTGCCCACCCCACCCCTCCCAGACCCCCCAGCGCTGACCACCCCCTTTCACCCCACAGGTCTCTGGAATCGAGGGGCTGAGCCCCCAACCCCCCTGCGACCCCCCCAGGCCCCCCCCTCGTCTGTATATTTGGATATTTATGGGGTGCAGCCCCCCTGTACAGTATTTATTGCACCCTCTCCTTAAACTGGGCACTGGCGACTGGCACGTGTCATGTGTGTGTCACTGGGCGGGGGGGGGAGGCTACTTGGATTCGGGGGGGGGGCGCCTCTGGGTTCATCTCCATGGAAACATCTCTTCTGCCCACCCTCCCCTCCCAGCAAACACCCCCATAACCCCCCTGCCAAGCTCCTGTGCAGTCCCTGCCCCTCCCCCCTCATATTGGAGGGGCTCCCAGACTCCTCCAACACCCCAATTTGGGGGTTCCCCCTCCACAAGTGCCCCCCGACTCCCCCCCCCCCCCCCAAAAGACAATGGACACAGGGAAGGCTGGGGAAGGGGATTTATCGGGGAGGGAGACACTGTAGAGGACGAGTGCTGAGCAGGGTGTCCCCCTGGATGAAAATCAGGTGGCTGTAGAGAACATTCCGGGTGTGACTGTGTAGCCTCAGAGGTGACTCTGCCTGTGTGACACCACAACAGCGGGGAGTAGCAGGAGGAGGTTTCCTCTGGAGAGCAAAGCCTGAGCCCCAGGGTCAGAGGGGCTGCTTGTAGGTGCCATGGGGCGGTTTCAGGACCAGTCTGTCTTTCCTCCACCCCACAGACAATCACCCAAATGGCTGCCCCTCCCCCACCCCCTATGCCATGCTCCCCAGAGCTGCCCCCCCTTAACCCCCATAGCCCTTCCCTCCCCGAGCCTCTCTGTTGCCCCTCCACAACCGCTTAGACATTAGTTATATAGGTGCCCCTCCCCGACCTTTTATAACTACTTCCCTCTCCCCCTCCCTCCCCCGCCCCCAGGACTCACACTTGCCCCTCCCCCACTCCCACTTTCTTGGGAGGATGAAACCTCCTCATGCGACATACAGAGGCAATTTTGGAGGGCGGAGCGGCCTTCCATTGCAAACATGCTAAACGTCCAGCAATAGCTCCCAAACCAAAGCAGCGAGCAGAAAAAGACATACATGGCCTGAAACCGCCCCATGGCACCTACAAGCAGCCCCTCTGACCCTGGGGCTCAGGGCTTTGTTCCGACCCGTTTTAGGGTCGGACCTACCCCGGAACCATTGTTCCGGCGCACTAGTTCCGGGGGACTGATTTAAGGGGCACCCGTTTTAGGGTCGGACCTACCCCGGAACCAAAGTTCCGGCTCAAAGTACCGAGGGACTGATTTAAGTGTCGGACCTACCCCGGAACCAAAGTTCCGGCTCACTAGTCCTGGGTGACCCGTTTTAGGGTCGGACCTACCCCGGAACCAAAGTTCCGGCTCACTAGTTCCGGGGGACTGATTAAGGATCGGACCCAGCCCGGAACCAAAGTTCCGCCTCACTAGTTCCGGGGGACCCGTTTTAGGAACGGACCCAGCCCGGAACCAAAGTTCCGGCTCACTAGTTCCGGGGGACCCGTTTTAGGGTCAGACCTACCCCGGAACGAAAGTTCCGGCTCACTAGTTCCGGGGGACCCGTTTTAGGGTCAGACCTGTCCCGGAAACAAAGTTCCGGCTCACTAGTTCCGGGGGACTGATTTAAGGAACGGACCCACCCCGGAACCAAAGTTCCGGCTCACTAGTTCCGGGGAACTCGTTTTACGGTCTCAGAACCGAGCTTAAGAGCATCGCCATTTCCAACGCGCAGTGTTCCGCTCTGAAGCGGGGAAGGAAAGGGCTGGTCCGCACTGCGCCTGGCATTCTTCCTGCAGACGGCCCCGTCCCGTTCCGGGTGTTCACTGCTGTCTGCTACCGGGTTTCTGTTGGGGTTTTGGCCAGTTGGGGACGGCTGAGTTCTGCCCCCGATGTGGAGCCCATCTCTCCGGGGTAGGTCCGACCCTTAAATCAGTCCCCCGGAACTAGTGAGCCCGAACTTTGGTTCCGGGGTAGGTCCGATCCTTAAATCAGTCCCCCGGAACTAGTGAGCTGGAACTTTGGTTCCGGGGTAGGTCCTACCCTTAAATCAGTCCCCCGGAACTAGTGAGCCAGAACTTTGGTTCAAGGCTGGGTCCGACCCTAAAACGGGTCCCCCGGAACTAGTGAGACGGAGCTTTGTTTCCGGGGTAGGTCGTACCCTTAAATTAGTCCCCCGGAACTAGTGAGCCGGAACTTTGGTTCCGGGGTAGGTCAGACCCTTAAATTAGTCCCCCGGAACTAGTGAGCAGGAACTTTGGTTCCGGAATGGGTCCGACCCTAAAACGGGTCCCCCGGAACTAGTGAGCCCGAACTTTGGTTCCGGGCTGGTTCTGACCCTAAAATCAGTCCCCCGGAACTAGTGAGCCAGAACTTTGGTTCCGGGGTAGGTCCGTTCCTTAAATCAGTCCCCTGGAACTAGTGAGCCGGAACTTTTAATCCGGGGTAGGTCCAATCCTAAAAGGAGTCCCCCGGAACTAGTGAGCCGGAACTTTGGTTTCGGGGCAGGGTCTGCCGCTAAAAAAGGTCCCCCTGAATTACTGAGTCAGAACCGGGATGGGGACACCCACTCCTGTCCCGCTGCACACCAGGGACACCCCCCCATACCCTCCCACACACACCTCGTCCCACAGCACAAGGCGGTAGAAGCCAAATTTTAAGATTTTGGGGGGTTAATCCTTAAACACCTCCCCCCCCGAATTCCTACAATTCCGAGCAAGGCATGGGAACACGAGGGCTGGGAAGAAGCCCAGGGCCCAGCCCAGG